>JANJGN010000008.1:103849694-104449694 GCA_026770705.1 Isurus oxyrinchus
CTCGTGCCTTGTAGATGGTGGACAGGCTTTGGGGAGTCAGAAGGTGAGTTACTCGCCTCAGAATTCCCACTCTTATGACCTGTTCGTGTAGCCACAGCATTTATATGTCTCATACAGTTCACTTTCTGGTTAATGGTAACCCTCAGGATGTTGTTGGTGGTGGATTTAGTGATTTGATTGCCATTGAATGTCAGTGGGAGGTGGTCAGATTTTCTCTTGTTGGAAATGATTATTGCCCGGCACTTGTGTGGCGCAAATGTTATTTGCCACTTATCAGCCCAAGCCTGAATGTTGCCACTTATCAGCCCAAGCCTGAATGTTGTCTAGGTCTTGCTGCATATGGACATGGACTGCTTCAGTATCTGAGGTGTTGCGAATGGCGCTGAACATTGTGCAATCATCAGTGAATATCCCCACTTTTACCCTTATGATGGAAGGAAGGTCATTGATGAAGCAGCTGAAGATCTTTGGGCCTGAGACACTACCCTAAGCAACTCCAGCAGTGATGTCCCAGAACTGAGATAATTAACCTCCAACAGCCATAGCTATCTTTCTTTGTGCTAGATATGACTCCAATCAGTGGAACATTTTCCCCAATTCCCATTGACTTCAGTTTTGCTAGTGATCCTTGATGATATACTCGGTCCAATGTTGCCTTGATGTCAAGGACAGCCACTCTTACCTCACCTCTGGAATTTTTACCTTTGGACCAAGGCTCTTTGTGCTAGGCATGACTTCAACCGGAGGAACGTTTTCCTTCTGATTCCCATTGACGCCAGTTTTGCTAGGGCTCCTTGATGTCACACTCGGTCAAATATTGACTTGATGTTAAGGGCAGTCACTCTCACCTCACCTCTGGAGTTCAGCTCTTTTGTCCATGTTTGGACAAGGCTGTAATGAGATCATGAGCTGAGTGACCCTGGTCATTTCTCTTGTCATTTAATCTTTCCTATATTCCACCCTGACACACACCTCTTTTGTTCTTTCTCTACCCTGTAATTTTTGATCTGCAAGGGAGTCAGGGGATAAGGGGAGGCAGGCAGGAAAGTGAAGTTCAGGCCACGATCTGATCAGCCGTGGTTATGCTGAATTCCGAGTGGCAGAACCCAAGCTGAGTTTCAGTGAGCAGGTTGTGGCTGAGTGAGTGCTGCTTGATAGCATGTCAACGAGCCCTCCATCATTGTGCTAATGATTGAGAGTAGACTGATGAGGCAGTAATTGGCTGAGTTGGATTTGTCCAGCTTTTTATGGACAGGACAGAACAATTTTCCTTATTGCTGGGTAGATGCCAGTGTTGTAGCTGTACTGGAACAGCTTAGCCAGGGGTGCAGCAAGTTCTGGAGCACAAGTCTTCAGTACTATTGCTGGAATATTGTCAGGGCCCAAGGCCTTTCCATTATCTCTTGATACCTCTAGGAGTGAGTCAGGCTAGCTGTGATCTGTGATCACTGGAATTTACCGAGGAGGCCAAGATACCAAGATGGATCATCCACTTGGCACCTCTGGCTGAAGATGGTTGCAAATGCTTAAGCCTTGCTTTTGCATTGATGTGCTGGGCTCCCCTCATTGAGTATGTGTATACTTGTGGAGCCTCCTCCTCCCGTTAGTTGTTTTATTGTCCACCACGATTCACTACTGGATGTGAGAACTCCAGAGCTTTGATCTAATCTGTTGGTTGTGGGATTGCTTAGCTCTGTTTATCGCATGTTGCTTCTGCTGTTTAACATGCAAGTAGTCCTGTGATGTAGCTTCACCAGATTGGCACCTCATTATTCGGTATGCTCCTGAAATGCCCTCCTGCACTCTTCATTAAACCAGGGTTGATCCCCTGGCTGGATGGCAGTCATAAAGTGGGAGATATGCTGGGTTATGAGGTTACAGATTTTGGTTGGAGACAATTCTGCCTCTGCTGCTGCTGCTGATGATGACCCACAGAACCTCATGGTTGCCCAGTCTTGAGTTGTCTGATCTGTCGAAATCTGTCCCATTTAGCTTAGTACAGTGGTAGTGCTACACAGCACGATGGCGGATATCCTCCAAGATTGGGAGCAGTTTAGAATTCAGCAAAGGAGGACCAAGGGATTGGTTAAGAAGGGGAAAATAGACTCCGAGAGTAAGCTTGTGGGGAACATAAAAACTGACTGTAAAAGTTTCTATAGGTATGTGAAGAGAAGAAGATTGCTGAAGACAAATGTAGGTCCCTTACAGTCAGAAACAGGGGAATTTATAATGGGGAACAAAGAAATGGCTGACCAACTAAATACATACTTTGGCTCTGTCTTCACAAAGGAGGACACAAATAATGTATGTACCAGAAATGTTGGGGCACACAGCGTTTAGTGAGAGGGAGGAACTGAAAGAAATCAGTATTAGGGATCGGTGCTGGGACCTCAGTTATTGACAATATATATTAATGATTTAGATGAGGGAACTAAATGTAATATCTCAAATTTGCAGATGACGCAAAGCTGCTGGGAGGGTGAGCTGTGATGAGGATGCAGAGATGCTTCAGTGTGATTTGGACAAGCTGAGTAAGTGGGCAAAAGCATGGCAGATGCTCTATAATGTGGATAAATGTGAGGTTATCCACTTTGGTAGCAAAAACAGGAAGGCAGATTATTATCTGAATGGCTATAAATTGAGAGAGGGGAATGTGCAATGAGACCTGGGTGTCCTCATACACCAGTCGCTAAAGGTATTTTAAGAGGACGCAGAAGATTTTTTGAAATATCAGGAAGTTGAGGGCTATGAGGAGCTGGCATGAAAAAGGATTTGAGGCTTGGGGCAGATCAGCCATGATCTCATTGAATGACGGGAGAGGCTTGAGAGGCCAAATGGCCTACTCCTCATAGTTCTTATGTTCTTATCAAATGCCTTCTGGAAATCCAATGTATTACATCCACAGGCTCCCCTTTATCCACAGTGCACGTTACTCCTTCAAAGAACTCCAACAAATTGGTTAAACATGATTTCCCTTTCATGCAACTTATTATTTAAATGGAGAGAAACTTCAGAATGCTTCACTGCAGAGGGATCTGGGTGTCCTCGTGCATGAATTGCTGAAGGTTTATATGCAGGTACAACAGATAATAGGTAAGGCAAATGGAATTTTGGCATTTATTTCTAAAGGAATAGAGTATAAAAATAGGGAAGTGTTGTTGCATCTGTACAAGGCATTGGAGAGACTGCACCTGGAGTACTGTGCACAGTTTTGGTCCCCTTACTTGAGGAAGGATGTAGTTGCACTGGAGGCGGTTCAGAGGAGGTTCACTAGATTGATTCCAGAGATGTGGGGCTTGTCTTATGAGGAGAGATTAAGCAGTTTAGGCCTATACTCCCTAGAGTTTAAAAGGATGAGAGGAGATCTAATTGAGGTATATAAGATGCTAAAGGGGATAGACAAAGTTGACGTGGAGCAGATATTTCCCCTTGTGGGGCATTCAAGAACGAGAGGCCATAGATTTAGGCTAGGGGTGGTAGATTTAAATCAGAGATGAGGAGGAATTACTTTTCTCAAAGGGTCATGAATCTGTGGAATTCACTACCTCAGAGTGCAGTGGATGCTGGGACGCTGAATAAATTTAAGGAGAAGATAGAGGAATTTTTAATTAGCAATGGGTTGAAAGGTTTAAGGAGAGGGTGGGAAATTGGAGTTGAGGCTGAAATGAGATCAGCCATGATTGTAATGAATGGCGGGGGCAGGCTTGAGGGGCTGAATTGCCTACTACCTGCTCCTTGTTCTTATGTTGCTCCAAGTGGTGTTCAACATGAGTACTGATTCATCAGCTGAGTGGAGGGGAGGGTGATATGTACTAATCATTAGGAAATTTCCTTGCCCACGTTTCCCTTTAGGCCAAGAGACTTCATGGGATCTGGAGTCAATGATGAGGACTTCTGTGGCAACTCAATACCACTGTGCCGCCACCTCTGGTGGGACAGGGCATACCCAGGGATGGTGATGCTGGTATCTGGGACATTTCCTGTAAGGTATTATCCCGTAAGTATGACTTGTTAGGATCCTGGACCAAGGGCAGGACTCTGCCAGTGTTTTGATAGATCACCAGATCAGTTCAGTGAACAGCAATTCAGGGGTGTTAGTTTTAGTCAGAGGAGTCTAGACATGGAATAAGGAGGGAGAGAGGGTGGTCCAAAAAAAGCCCAGAGGAGGTCCCAGAGCAAAAGAGAGAATCTGGGAAGGAAGCTGGAACAAATGTAACAAGCATTGGAACATTTGGTATTTTTAAATGATAAGCAAACTGCTAGTCTTACATAGCACATGGAACACAGAAAAATTGATTTTATCACAGGCGTTGCCTGACTAGACTCTCCCAGTTTTGGCATAAACCCCAGATGGAGGGCTTTGCAAGGTTGACAGAGCTGTATTTGTTGTCGTCGTTTCCGATGCCTAGGTCAATGTCGGGTGGTCTGTCCAGTTTCATTCCTTTCATAATGGTTTGCTACTACTAAGTGACTTGCTCGGCCACTTGAGCACCAACCACATTGCTGTGGGTTTGGAGTCACATGTAGGCCAGAACAGGTAAGGGCAGCAGATTTGCTTCACTAAAGGACATTAATGAACCAGATGGGTTTTTATGATAATCGACAATGGTTTCATGGTCACCATTACTGAGACTAGCTTTTAATTCCAAGATTTATTAATTGAATTGAAATTCTACCAGCCACCTTGGTGGGATTTGAACTTGTGTCCCCAGAGCTAGCCTGGGCCTCTGGATTACTAGTCCAGTGACATTACCGTTACACTCCCACCTCCCCTTATCTTGCTTCCTGTCTTGGTATCATTCACAAATATGTAAAAAAAAAGAAACAAACTCCTAAAATGTTTGTTATTTACTAACTATAAGAAACTGAAAAGTACAAATCATGTTCTTGGATGATTCAGTGAATATAAATTTCAGGTTCGGGCACAATCTTGTGAAGATAGCAGAAACGAAAATGTGCAAAGAATAATAATATTAGCTGTCAGAGAAGATTTTCCTGGGTGTCTGTCTTAGGCACAAAGCATCACTTGGCCACAGTGAGTGTCATGAAATTGGACTGGTCAGGAAAGCGTGGTTGCAAAGGAATCCATTCTGACAAAGTTCTATTTAGTCTTAAACAATAAGCATAAAGGGGAATTAATCTCTTTTTCTAGTTAATAACAGCTGCATATTGGTCAAGAAAGTTTCACCAAAATATGGACAGATCTTATCTGATAACTTAGTTTCTAATCCTAAATTTGCATACTTTGTCAGCTCTTCCATTGACCTCTCCATAACTACTTATGCTTGCCTTGAGATACTAAAGCATGCATTTGGCAAAACTCTGCTCCCCTACTGTATTTATAATGTTTCCAGTTATATGCCCATTAAAATTAGTAGCTCTAAATTAAGAAATTGGGTCTGCTGAAATGTATGCCCAATTTTCTGCATTCCCATTGAGGTTTGAATGAGAGCCTTTTAATAATTCCTTTGGCTCTTTCTCCCTAAGGTAAGTAGGCAAAGCTTCCTCCAAATCATTCACATTAAAATATACATACAATATGTAGGACAACTCTTCTCATCTCTAGTCCTGGAGAAAGATTTGATATGTTGCAGATACTGTTGGCTTTGTTACTGTGCACATAGATGCAGAACAATGCACCTAACTTCAGTAAATAGGCTATAGGAGATAGGGTATAGGGCTTCCTGTTGTAGAATGTTACAGCATTTTAGGAGGCCTGTGTGGCTCTTTGAAAGAACTGTCGGATTAGTCCCACTCACTTGACTTTTCTCTATAGCTCTGCAAATATATCAAACAGAGCAATGACTCCTTCCCTCTCAAAACTCATCTCCACAGCAACGTGAATCATATGGGCCCTGTATCCAGGTAAAAATGTTAATTAGCTATCCTCGAGACCCCCAACTCCATTCTCGCTTGGATTTAAATATACAGTTTATAACTTCTTACAAAATCTGACATTCCTAACACCTCCCTGTGGCTTGGAGACTAACACTCTAACCACCATAAGCACAGGTGTCCAGATGTGAATATCTCATACCTTCTTCCCAGTAATACAACCAGCTAGCCAAGCTTGTTGTCAGGCAGAATTCAGAATCGATTACAAGAACCCCTTCAATCTCCATTTTATTCTAAATTAAAGAGGCAGCCCCAGAACATAATCTTGCAAATTTCATTTTTGTAACAACTATGGACCATAACCTCTCAGGGCATTGCAACTGGTGGGGGGCGGTGGCATGGCGAGCAGGGTTGGGCTTGCCCTGGCACCCAAAAACGCCTCAAGACTCGGATGTCTTGTTCAAACGATTATGTGCTGCAAGGAGGAGCCCTACAAGTAGGGGTTCTGCAGTACAGTGTTTCAGCAGTCAATTTATACTGTTACAAAAAATTCACTAGATCAGCTGCCTCATCTTTAATTAGATCTTTTCACCTGACTCTGCCTCTTTCCCTAATCTCGTCTTTTCTTAATCATGTCTTCTTGCATGACTGTCTGTCTCTTCTGATCTCGTCTCCTTTTAATGATGTCTCCTCGTATGACTTGTTTCCTCCCCTGATCTCGTTTCCTCTTGATTAGATCTTCTCATATTACTCTCTGCCTCACCGACGTTAAACAAGGTTTAGCAATTTTAAGTCAAGTATTCCATAATTCTGATATGCCATATACCCATAAAGGGGTAACCCCAAAGATTAGCTGAGGAACCCCATTCACAACCCCCACCCCCCCAACCCACCCACTCCAGAAGTAGCCCCCACTAAAGATTGCATAGTAGTTTCCCAGGAAATTCAAACTTCCATTGGGCAATTGCCCTCCAATAGGAACCATCTGAAAGTATGATATACATCACAAAGTTCGGATGGTTTTGACTGTCTTCCAGTAATAGTTACCTAAAAAAAGTTAGAAGAATTAAAACCACTTGTAACTCATGGGTAACCACAGTACTGACTGCATCCCCCCCAATCCCCTACGGACCTCTTCCCCCCCCCCCTCCCCCCCCACTCCTGACGCCCACAGGAATCCCTGACTTATCCCCTCCCAGCGGTCCCCCATAGGACTGCTCCCACAGGATCCCCTGACTGTCCTCACCAAGGCCCCTACTGACTACCCTCCCCACTGACCACAACCCCTGAGCACCTGACCACCCCCCCCCCCCCCCCACAACTGACCACCCAACCCCAACCCCCCACCACTCACCTTACAAACCTTACAAACTTACCTTCTCCCTGGCTACTCAAAGTGGCTGGACCTTTAAATTTACCTGCTTTACGGCTGCTGGTGCCATAAAAAAGGGGGCATGGCTTCCTTCCGACTCAGCGGTCTCGATAGAAGACCTCGGGAATCCACTGCACTGTTCTCACTCAGCTTGAATTGGGAGCTTGGGCAAGAAAGGAACGGCCTCATTTCCAAGTAAGTAAGTGGGAGCGGTATGGCAATCCGACTCTGATTGCCACCCCATGGAAGTTATGAGCCATCATGTGACTAAGAAAGAACACGCTTGCGTATATGTAGCATTTTCATGTCATCAGCTGGCCCAAAGTGCTTTACAAGCAGTGAATTACTCTTGAAATATAGTCATTGTTGAATGTAGGGAAACAGATCAGCTAGTTTGTGCAAGGTTCCATGAAGAGCGTACGAGATTGTGAGGGCTATGGACAGGGTGGATAGGGAGCAGCTGTTCTCCTTAACTGAAGGGTCAGTCATGAGGGGACATAATTTCAAGGTGAGGGGCAGGAGGTTTAGGGGGGAGGTGAGAAAAAACTTTTTTACCCAGAGGGTGGTGATGGTCTGGAATGCGCTGCCTGGGTGGGTGGTGGAGGCAGGTTGCCTCACATCCTTTAAAAAGTACCTGGATGAGCACTTGGCATGTCATAACGTTCAAGGCTATGGGCCAAGCGCTGGTAAATGGGATTAGGCAGGTAAGTCAGGTGTTACTCACGTGTCAGTGCAGACTCAATGGGCCGAAGGGCCTCTTCATCACTTTGTGGTTCTGTGAAGAGCAATGAGAAAAATGCACAGCTGATATATTTTATTGATATTGGAAGAGAGGTAATTATTGGCTAAGACACTGGGAAACTTCCTTTGTTAAATAGTGCAATGGGATCTTTTACATCTACCTGGGAGAATAAACCAGTGGAGATGGGCTGGGAGGGGAGAGGCCTTATGTTGGCAGCAGGCACTGAGAGGGGAGCCTGATGACTTTCTATCAGCACTGTATATCCCTGGACAGAAACGTCAATGGCATGCAACCCCACTCCCACCGTTCAGAGGTGGCCGGCAATTAAACAAATTAATTGGCCATTTAGGGGCCTCTTTCTGCCCCGCTAGCATTTTATGGGTACCAAGAGGGGCTACTGCTGTGCAGGGAGACCACCAGTTTCCTGTGGGAGGTGGCCCTCCTTTTTGGCTGCCCCATGCTGCAATGGCACCATCGCCAGGCAGTGCACCCCTCCCCCCCCCACCGGATTGCCAAGACCTGCCTCTGTGGCCCTGACTCTTATTTTTTAAAAATTCTTTACTGGGATGTAGGCCTTGCTGGTAAGGCTTGCTAGGCCTTTCAGAGGGCATTTAAGAGTCAACCACATTGCTGTGGGTCTGGGGCCACATTTAGGGAAGACCATGTAAAGGACATATGAATTAAGAACAGGAGTGGGCCACTCGGCCCCTCGATCTTGCTCCGCCATTCAATAAGATCATGGATGTTTTGATTGTAATCTCTGTCTACCCCTGATAACCTTTCATCCTTTTGTTTATCAAGAATCTGTCTACCTCTGCCTTAAAAATATTCAAAGATTCTGCCTCCACTGCCTTTTGAGGAAGAGAGTTCCAAAGATTCACAACCCTCAGAGAAAAAAAATTCTCATCTCTGTCTTAAATAGGTGAGCCCTTATTTTTAAACAGTGACCTCTAGTTCTAGATTCTCCCACAAGAGGAAACATCCTCTCCACATCCACCCTGTCAAGACCCCTTAGCATCTTAAACAAAAACAGAAAATGCTGGAAAAACTTAGCAGGTTTAGCAGCAGCTGTGGCGAGAGAAACAGAGTTAACGTTTCGAGTCCATATGACCCTTCTTCAGAACCTTTTCCTCTTAGGATTTTAAAGGTTTCAATCAAGTCACCTCTTATCAGTCTAAACTGTAGTGGATACAAGCCTAGCCTGCCCAACCTCTCCTCATAAGACAACCTGCCCATTCCTGGTATTAGTTTAGTAAACCTCTGAACTGTTTCTAACATATATACACCCTTCCTTAAATAAAGAATCCAATACTATACACAGTACTCCAGATGTGATCTCACCAGTGTCCTGTACAACTGAAGCATAACCTCCCAACTTTTGTATGCAAATCCCCTCACAATATACAATAACATTCTATTAACTTTCCTAATTACTTTCATACCTGCGTTCTAACCTTTTGTGATTCATGCACTATGAAACCCAGACCCATCTGTGCCCAAAGCTCTGCAATCTCTCACCATTTAGACAATATGTTGCTTTTCTATTCTTCCTGAAAAAATGGGCAATTTCACATTTGCCCATATTGTACTCCATTTGCCAGATCTTTTCCCACTCACTTAACCTATCAATATCCTTTTGTAGCCTCCTTATGTCCTCTTCATAACTTACTTTCCTACCTATCGTTTTAGAAACATAGAAAATAGGAGCAGAAGTAGGTCATTCAGCCCTTTGAGCTTGCTTCACCATTCAATATGATCAAGGCTGATCCTCTATCTCAACGCTTTACTCCCATGCTCTCCCCATGCCCCTTGACGCCTTGAGTGTCCAGAAATCTATTTCCTTCTTAAATATATTCAGTGACTTGGTCTCCACAGCCTTCTGTGGTAGAGAATTCCATAGGTTCACCACCCTCTGAGTGAAGAAGTTTCTCCTCATCTCAGTCCTAAATGGCCTACCCTGTATCCTGAGATTGTGACCCTTTGTTCTAGACTCACCATCCAGAGGAAATATCATCATGGAATCCAACCTGTCCATCCCTGTCAGAATTTTATATGTTTCAATGAGATCTCCTCTCCTAAACTCCAGTGAATACAGGTGTAGTCGGCCCATTCTTTCCTCATGATAATCCTGCCATCCCAGGAATCACTCTGGTGAACCTTCGCTGCACTCCCTCCATGGCAAGCATATCCTTTCTGAGGTAAGGAGACCAAAAGTGCTGACAATACTCCAGGGGTGGTCTCTCCAAGGCCGTGTACAGCTGCAGTAAGACATCCTTGCTCCTGTGCTCAAGTCTTGTCGCAATGAAGGCCAACATACCCATTTGCCTTCTTAACTGCTTGCTGCACCTGCAGGCTTGTTTTCAGTGATTGGTGTACAAGGGCATCCAGGTCCCTTTGTACATCAACATTTCCAAATCTATCATCATTTAAATAATACTCTGCAATTCTGGTTTTCCTGCTGAAATGGATAACTTCACACTTATCCACGTTATAGTGCATCTGCCATGTATTTGCCCATTTACTCAACCTGTCTAAATCGCCTTGAAGCCTCTTTACACCCTCCTCATCGCTCACATTCCCACCAAATTTCGTATCTTCAGCAAACTTGGTAATATTATATTTGGTTCCCTCATCCAAATCATTGATATAAATTATGAATATCTGGGGCCCAAGCACTGATCCCTGTGGCACCCCACTAGTCACTGCCTGCCATTCCAAAAAAAGACCCATTTATTCCTTCTCTCTAGTTCCTGTCTGCTAACCAATTCTTAATCCATGTCCATATATTACTCCCAATCCCATATGCTGTAATTTTACACACTAATCTCTTATGTGGGACTTTATCGAAAGCTTTCTGAAAATCCAAATACATCGCATCCACTGGTTCTTCCGTATGTATTATGCTAGTTATGTCCTCAAAAAACACAAGTAGGCTTGTCAAACATGATTTCCCGTTCATAAATCAATGTTGACTTTGTCTAATCCCGTGGATATTTTCTAAGTGTCCTGTTATCACATCCTTTATAACAGAGTCTAGCATTTTCCTTAAAACTGATGTTAGGCTAACCTATTTGTAATTCCCAGTTTTTTCCCCTCCTTTCTCTTTTAAATAGTGGGGTTATATTTGCCGGGACTGTTCCAGAGTCTACAGAATTTTGGAAGATGACAACCAGCGCATCCATTATTTCCATGGTCACTTCCTTTAATATCCTGGGATGTAGCTTATCAGGCCCTGGGGATTTATCAGCTTTCAGCTCCATTATATTCCCCAGCACTTTTGTTTTTGTAATACTAATTTCCTTCAATTTTTCCTCCTCAGTCGACCGTCAGTTCCCTAGTATTTCTGGGAAGTTATTTGTGTCTTCCTCTGTGAAGACAGAACTAAAGTAGTTGTTTAATTGCTCTGCCATTTCCTTGTTCTCTATTATAAATTCTCCTGTTTCAGACTGTAAGGAGCTTACATTTGTCTGCACTAATCTTTTTCATTTTACATACTTATAGAAGCTTTTACAGTCTGCTGTTATGTTACTTACAAGCTTACTCTCATACTCTATTTTTCCCCTCTTAATCAATCTCTTGGCCATCCTTTGCTGAATTCTAAAATGCTCCCCAATCCTCAGGCTTGCTACTTTTTCTAGCAACTTTATATGACTCCTCTTTGGATCTAATACTATTCTTAATTTATTTTGTTAGTCATGGTTGTGCTGCTTTTCCTGATGTGTTTTTGCGCCAGAAAGGAATGTATAACTGTAGCAATGCATACATTTGTTCCTTAAATATTAGCCACTGTCACCAGCAAATTTAGCAAGCATACCTTTGGACCTTTCATCCAAGTCATTTATATAAATTATAGAAAGTTGAGGCCCCAGCACTGATCCCTGTGGTACACTACTCATCACATTCTGCCAACCAGAAAAAGACCCATTTATGCTAACTCTCTGCTTCCTTTTAGCTAGCTAATCTTCTGCCCATGCCAGTATGTTATATCCTACACAATGAGCTTTTATTTTCCACAATAACCTTTGATGTTGCACCTTGTCAAATGCCTTCTGGAAATCTAAGTACAGTACATTCACCAGTTTCCCTTTATCCACAGCACATTACTTCTTCAAATAACTCCAATAAATTGGTTAAACATGATTTCCTTTTCACAAAACCATGTTGACTCTGCCTGATTACCTAGAACATTTCTAAGTGCCCTGCCATAACATCTTTAATAATGGCTTCTAACATCTTCCCTGTGATAGATGTCAAGAAACTGGCCCGTAGTTTCCTGCTTTCTGTCTCCCTCCCTTTTTAAATAATTTGTGGCAAGGGTGGCAGATTTTTTTCCCCAAAAGGACATTAGTGAACCAGATGGTTTTTTACGACAACTGATGACAATTTCATGAGCTGGGATTTTCTGGCCTTGCTGCATTGAGTTCCTTTGCGGCGAATGCTGCAAGCCATTCAAATGTCCGTTGACTTCAACAGGGCCGGAAAATTCTGGCGATGGTCACCATAACTGAGATTAATCTTCAATTCCAGATAATTAATTGAATTTAATTTCGTAGTGAAAAATCCACTTGGTAAGTGCAATCATAACATGATAGAATTTCACATTTTGTGGGTGAGAAATTTGGGTCTGAAACTTGTGTCTTAAATATAAATAAAGGAAATTATCGGGGTATGAAGAAAGAGTTGGCTAAAGTCAAAGGAGAATACAGGTTTAAGGATAAGATGGTAGAGAAGCTGTGTCAGGCATTTAAGTAGACATTTCATAATTCTCAACAAAGATACATTCCAGTGAGAAAGAAAGACACTATGAGAAGAATGCACCATCTGTGGTTAACTAAGGAAGTTAAGGATGGTATCAAATTTAAAGAAAAGATGCACAATTCTGTAAAGATTAGTGGTAGCCCAGAAGATCAGGAAAATTTTAGAAAACAAAGGATGATTAAAACAAAATGGAGAGAGAGAAATTGATGTATTAGAGAAAATTAGCAAGAAATTTTAAAAACAGACACTAAAAACATTGACAATTTTATAAAAGGAACAGAGTCACTGAAGTGTTGGCCCCTTAAAAGGGGGAGCCGGGGAATTAATAATGGAAAATGAGGAAATGGCAGGGTTTTGAACAAGTATTTTGTATCTGTTTTCACAGTAGAAGTCATCCCAAGAATAGTAGGAAATCAAGAGGCAAAAGGGAGGGAGGAACTTAAAACAATCATAATTAGCAGACAAGTCCCCTGGATCTGTATGCCTGGGTCTTAAAGGACAAGCGAAAGAGATAGTAGATGGATTGGTTGTAATCTTCCAAAATTTTCCTAGGTTCTGGAAAGTTCTCAGCAGACTGAAAAACCATAAATGTAACACCACTACTCAAGAAAGGAGGAAACTATAGGCCAGTTAGTCTAACATAATTCTTTGGGAAAATGCTAGACTCCATTGTTAAGGAGGTATTAATAGGACATGTGGCAAGTCATAACACTATCGGGAAGAGTCAACATGGTTTTGTAGGAGGGAAATTGTGTTTGAAAATTTATTAGAATTCTTTGAGCAGATAGATAAAGGGGAATGGAGAGGTATAATGTATTTGGATTCCAAAAGGCATTTGATAAGGTGCCACATAAAAGATTACTGCATGAGATAAGAGCTTATGGTCTTGGGGAGCATATATTAGATGGATAGATGATTGACTAACTAACAGCAAACAGAGAATCAGGATAAATGTTTCATTTTTCAGGCTGGCAAACTGTAATTGTGGAGTGCCACAGGGATCAGTGCTGGTACGTCAACTACTTAAGATCTATATTAATGAGTTGGATGAAGGGACAGGCTATTGTAGCTAAATTTACTGATGATACAAAGGTAGATAGGAAAGCAAGTTGTGGAGGATCCAAAGGTCTGCAAAAGGATATAGATGAATTCAGTGGGCAAACATTTGGCACATGGAGTAAAATGAGAATGTGAGGTTGACTACTTTGGCAGGAAGAATATAAAAGCAGAATATTATTTAAATGGAGAGAGACTGCAGAATTCTGAAATAGAGGGATCTGGGTGTCCTTGTACATGAATCATAAAAAGTTAACATGCAAGTACAGCAAGTAATAGGGAAGGCAAATGGAATATTGGCCGTTATTGCAAGGTGAATGGAGTATATAGATGGGAAGTCTTGCTCTAACTGTACAGGACATTGGTGAGACCACACCTGGACTACTGTGTACAGATTTGGTCTCCTTACTAAAGGAGGAGTATACTTGCATTGAAAGCAGTTCAGATAGGGTTTCCTGGGATGAAGGGGTTGACTTATGAGAAACAGTTGAGCACTTTGGGCCAATACTCTTTGGAGTTTAGAAGAATAAGAAACATATAAGATCCTGAGGGGTGTTGACAGGGTGGATGCTGGGAGAATGTAGAACTAAGGGGCACAATTTAAAAATAAGGTGTCTCCCATTTAAGTTGGACATGAGAGAAATTTCTTCTGTCAGATGGTCGTGAAACTTGGGAATTTTCTTCTACAGAGAGTAGTAGAGGCTAGGTCATTAAATATATTCAAGGCTGAGTTAAGACAGATTTTTGATTTACAAGAATTATGGGGGACAGGCAGGAAAGTGGAGTTAAAGCCACAATCAGATCAGTCACGATCTTATCGAATGGCAGAGCAGGGTCCTGCTCTTTTTTTTTAATGATCTTAAATTGCACCAGTTAAATTGCATTGGTTGTGTGGGATTTAAACCCAGAGCGGAAACCTAGGCCTCTGGATTACTAGTCAAGTGACATTACCAGTCTGCCACCTCTTCCCCTCTCCCCATACCTTCATGGGTGCCTCAGCATGGAAGTGCCCTCCTCTTCTTCCTGTGGCTTCAGTCATGGCCACCTCTAGTGGTGGTGCTGCTGAGGCTGCCAAATTACCGGCCAACTGATTAGGTCAACGGCTCTGGGAGGCGAGCCACAGTCATCAATTTGTTAATGCCTCTGCGGTGGCAGGTTAAGAGGCTGCCAGTGCCAAAATGCTGCCCATTGACCACCCATGTGGGTTTGGGTCCTGTTTTCAGTGCTGGCAGCACTTAACTTCCCCTCCAGAAGACAGTATTCACATGATACTATATTGTAAAAATGCAACACAAGTTATTGAATGATAGAAACATAGAAAATAGGAGCAGGAGGCCCTTCGAGCCTGCTCCACCATTCATTATGATCATGGCTGATCATCCAACTCCTGCTCCTGCTTTCTCCCCATATCCTTTGATCCCTTTTACCCCAAGAGCTATATCTATCTCCTTCTTGAAAACATACAATGTTTTGGCCTCAACTACTTTCTGTGGTAGTGAATTCCACAGGCTCACCACTCTGTGGGTGAAGAAATTTTTCCTCGTGTCAGTCCTAAATGGTCTACCCCGTATCCTTAGACTGTGACCCTTAGTTCTGGACTCCCTCTCCATTGGGAACATCCTTCCTGCATCTACCCTGTCTAGTCCTGTTAGAATTTTATAGGTTTCTATGAGATCCCCTCTCATTCTTTTGAACTCCAGTGAATATAATCCTAACCGACTCAATCTCTCCTCGTACGTCAGTCCCGCCATCCCAGGAATCAGTCTGGTAAACCTTCGCTGCACTCCCTCTATAGCAAGAACATCCTTTCTAAGATAAGGAGACCAAACTGCACACATTGTTCCAGGTGTGGTCTCACCAAGGCCCTGTATAATTGCAGCAAGACATCCCTGCTCCTGTACTCAAATCCTCTGGCTATGAGGCCGACATACCATTTACCTTCTTTACTGCCTGCTGCACCTGCATGCTTACCTTCAGCGACTGGAGTACGAGGACACCCAGATCTCATTGCACATTCCCCTCTCTCAATTTATAGCCACTCAGATAATAATCTGCCTTCCTGTTTTTGCTACCAAGGCAGATAACCTCACATTTATCCACATTATACTGAATCTACCATGCATTTGCCCACTCACTCAGCTTGTCAAAATCATACTGAAGAATCAATGCATGCTCCCCACAGCTCACCCAGCTTTGTGTCATCTGCAAATTTGGAGATATTACTTTTAGTTCCCTCATCTAAATCATTAATATATATTGTGAATAACTGGGGTCCCAGCACCGATCCCTGCGGTATCCCAGTTACTGCCCCTTTTGGAAGAAGACCCATTTATTCCTACTCATTGTTTTCTGTCTGCCAGCCAGTTTTCTATCCATCTCAATACACTACCCCCCAATCCCATGCACTTTAATTTTACATGCCAATCTCTTAGGTGGGACTCTGTCAAAAGTCTTCTGAAAGCCCAATTAAACCACATCCACTGGCTCCCCCTTATCACCTCTACTAGTTACATCCTTGAAACATTCCAGTAGATTTGTCAAGCATGATTTATCTTTCGTAAGTCCATGCTGACTCTGTCCGATTCTGCCACTGTTTTCCAAGTGCTCAGCTAGTAAATCCTATATAATGGACTCTAGAATTTTCCCCACTACCAACGTCATGCTGACTGCTCTATAATTCCCTGTTTTCTCTCTACCTCCCTTTTTAAATAGTAGGGTTACATCAGCTACCCTCCAATCTGTAGGAGCTGTTCCAGAGTCTGTAGAATCTCGGAAGATGACCACCAATGCATCCACTATTTCTAGGGCCACTTTCTTAAGAACTCCGGGATGTAGATTATCAGGCCCTGGGGATTTATCGGCCTTCAATCCCATCAATTTCCCCAACGCTGTTTTCCTACTAATACTGATTTCTTCCAGTTCCTCCCTCTCATTAGACACTGTGTTCCCTGACATTTCTGTTATGTTATTTGTGCTCTCCTTTGTGAAGACAGAACCAAAGTATGTATTTAGTTGATCAGCCATTTCTTTGTTCCCCATTATACAGTTTCTGACTGTAAGGGACCTATATTTGTCTTCGCCAATCTTTTTCTCTTCACATACCAATAGAAACTTTCATAGAATCATTATAACAGTGCACTTGATAATAAACTGCTACACGAGATAAAACAGAAGACTTAATTTAAACAACACAGGTTCGTTAGCCAAATCTTAGTGAAGTGTTCATGCCTTGTGTCTAAGTTTCTTTAATATGTTCAACACATTTTTGCCTCATTTTTCAGCATTGATTGGCTCAAAGTAAAATAAAATTCAGTGCTGAAGATGTCGCAACATATGAAATAAAGCAACTAAAAGGCGAATGAGTACAATATCAACCAATTCTAATAACCATAGGAGCAGGAGTAAGAGATTATGCAACTCAAACATGAATAGCATTTAGTTGGATCTGTAGTTCAACCCCATTTACCTGCCTTTACTCCCTATCCCATTATAGCCTTACCTATTAAAAATCAATTAATATTGGTCTTGAAAATTTCAATTGATTGAACATCTACAGTCAATTGGAGGAATACATTTCAGATTTTCACTGTGCTTTCTCTTCTTCCCCCTAAATGGTTTAACTAATTTTAAAATAGTTCTGATTTCCCCGCCAGATGAAGCATCGACTGTATCGAATCCCATCATCATTTTAACAATCTCAGTTGGATTATCTTTCAACATGATAATTTTAAGAGAATACAAGCAATGATCATGTAACGTGTCCTCATAATTTAACCCTTTAAACCATTGTGTCATTTTGTGTGGTACCCTGTCTGACTCCAGTAACTTACCTTGAGGTCCAGTGCTCTGAATGCAGTATTGTTCTTGGGGTCTGAATAGCCGGTCAAGCACAATAAAATAATTTTTGATGATGTCAATGTTTATTTGAGCAACAGAAAGAAGGATTGTCCCAACATAAATTTTTACTCAGTATCTGAAGTTTCTGTTAAGCAAAATAAAAACATGAAAAATTATGTTTGTAATAACATTAGATTTACCTATTAGTTAATGCCTTTGTTTATTTCAAGGCCTGCATCTGTCACCAACCATAGGATTTTACTGGATTGTTGTATCCTGCACAGTTGAAAAGATTTCTGTACAACCTGAATTTGTTGCCATTTGTAGATTTTTATATTGTGCACTTGCATGTTTCTCTTAAGCTGTTGGGTGACTCCCCTTGTGACGATTTGAGAGTTTCCTTTTTTGGAAAGGTTTCAAAACAAATTCAAGTTTAAAGTCTCAAAGGTTTATTTCAATTAAGTTTCAATGTGATCTGCTTAATTTTTAATCTTTCAGACAGTTAAACAGCAACTGTGGTTTCTTTGATCTTTTAAAAAGTAAAGAAAGATTGTTTATCAAGAATGTATTTTTAATGGAAATGTCAAAAAAGTATATTTGTTAGTTTTCCTAATTGATTTAAATCGAGCTGAAATATGAATTTGAATTATTCAATTATCGTGTGAGCAACCCTGTTCATCTTTACTATGGAGCTTGCGCAGTCACATAGGATTAGCAACTTTTAAGAGCGTCAGATTTCCCCACTTATATGGTACAGTTCGCTTCACTGACACATTCATTTATGCCTTTTTGTTAGAATGCTTTAAATTTTCCAAGTCGGAAGAAGTTTTATTCCAGCACCATGTGATTATATGCTATCTACGGAGCAGCCCCAGTTATTTTGTGTCTAATTCCAGAACTGTTCACTGGTGAAAGACAGGTGGCTAGATGGCTGAGCTGTGACCAAGGTGAATCATTCTGCAGTAGTGACTGACAGCATTTATTTAGATTCCAAGGAGACCCATGAAGCACCAATGCAGTGGGACTCATAGGGCAGAATTTTACCCTTGGCGGGGGCGGTTGGGAAGCAGACCGCCACCTGTGATCGGCAGCACACCGCGATTTAACGTGGGCAGACCAATTAAGGTCTGCCCAGCATGAGATGCGGCCTGTGAATGAGCACGAAGGGGCAGGCGGGGGCGTGGGCTTAATGTCTGCCAGGTCCAATGGCGACCTGGCGGCCGATTCCAATGTGGTCTTGGCAGCTCCTGGAAGACTGCCACCAAAGGATGCGGAGGTCCTGTCCCAGGGATGGGAGGAGGAGGCCCATCCACCTCACCAAAAAGGCTTGGGAGGAGGTCACATCCAGGGTCAGCAGCCACGAAGTAGTGAGGCGCACTTAGGTGCAGTGCCAGAAGCGCTTTAATGATCTGCGATCGGGAAGGGCAAGTACCATCTTGGCTTGCGTCACTTTGCAGAACAGGTAAGAGCTGCCCATCCCCTGTGGACCTCAGAGATGTTATCATGTGAGTGGCAAATATCATTGCGGCAGGATCTGGCCAAGGGGGTGAGCCTGGCTGCTTGGACTGAGTGCCTTGCGGCTCCAAGGTCACGAACCGGCTGAGTGCTGCGAGGTATTCCTCAGGTGGGATTGGCCAGGCTGCAATGGAGCTGCAGGTAGAGAGTGGACTAATCAGTGCTTCTCTATCCTTTCAGGAGAAAACATCCCATAACAATGCAGAGAGGTCATGGACTGGTGGCGGACCCCCACACCTCTTAATCCTCAGTCGATACGGGCCCTGGAGCTGATGAGGTGCATGCACCTCGGCCAAGCGGCCGTGGTGAGGTTGGGGCGTCAGAGGTGGGGAAAGAGTGCAGTGCACTGAAGTTAGAATGTGGCTCTTTGCAACCATTCCAGTGTAGTCTCTATATTGATGTGAGCCTTGAACCTACAATGCCCATTACTAGTGGAAAGATGAGGGCACCATGTTGCAGATCTCTGTCTCATCAGGGTGGCAGGCATGCACACTGACAGTCTAATGAGTTAAAACTAATGACATGTTCTTCTTCTCCCTTTTAGGCTTATCAGCAGTCCTTTGTTCTGAGGAGCCTGAAGAACCACCCCGACCCCTGAGGATCAGCATGCTGAACATACACCAGCATCACACCCTCTCTGTCAAGCAGGCATCAGTGCAGATACCAGCACTAGCATAAATACCAGCACCTCTGTGGGCATAAGATCGCTGTTTAGTATCTCAGTGCATATTGGTGAGGGCACTTCACACTCTCTTGAGGCGCAGGCAGAGAGTGCCCAGGGCATCTGCAGTCGGAGGACTGCTGGGGACCAGGACAATGCTCAGTTGATGGCTGATGATGGGCCTCTGGATTCGTCCATGAGGCAGCAGATGCTGGATGGCCAGTAAGGTGTGCAGGAGGATCTGGCAGGGAATGTGTGCCATGGTGTCCATTGTGGAGGAGTCCCTGTGGTACATAAGCACTGTATTGACCCTCATGACCAAGCGTAATGCCTCCTCCATGGAGAGAGTGGCGACTCTCGTGGAGCGGCTCCTGGAGGAACTCAATCAGGGGTCCCTGGGGATGCACTCGGACCTGCAAGCCCTCACACCAGCAATGACCTCAGCTGGTCAGAGACATTGTGGAAGATGGATTGGGCACCCAGTATCCTAGCTAGGTGCCCGTTCTTCAGTGGTGAGCAGGGAGATCCAAAGCGACCTCTTTTGGTGCACAAGTTGCCTATCATCTCTGCGGGCTCCTCTCAGGGCACTCCGAATGAGGGCAGCAGCTCCTTCGTCCCTCTGCCAGTGACCATGGCATTTGATGAGACTGAGGCAACTGGGGAGATGCCAGCCGTGGCACTGGCCCCTCGCTCCCAGGAGGGGCCAGCACAAGTTCCACGGGCCAGAGGACGCCCACCAAGGTCATCAAGACCAACAAGGCAGCAGAGTGAACAGGCTATCTCCAATGCCATTGCCAGTGAGGGGGGAGCAGCTAGACGTAGCACCTGAGAAAACTTAAAGCCCCTTAAGCACAACACAGCCTGATCACGTGTGATATTTGTTTCCCTCATTTTTCTGTTTTTTTAATGGTGTGATGTAAAACACTGGTCAATGTTAATTTCTGCAATGTTTGTCAGACAGCAGCAAATGAGATGATATTTTTTGCAACTGGCCTCTGGATGCTTCATTTATTCTGTAGGTGCAGGGTAAGGCACGATGTTATGATGGATGTATGACTCCTTACACTATGTGCCATTGCAATAAAGCTTGTGTTCTTGACCAAGGAACTGGTCCTGTCAGGGATCGGGTATGGAGCCTGCAGCCCTGGCATGTGATGGTGGTTCTTATTTGGTAGGCTAGCTGAAGGAACATTGGATCAAAGCGTCCCAGGTGTCCCTGCCTCCCTGGAGGTTACCCAGGTCTGCGCCTATGCCCTCAGCATTCCTTTGAGCCTGCTCGTCCTCAGGCTCACTACTGGACTCATCTTCTGTTGCCTGTGTAGCTATGTCAAGATCTTCTTCCTCCACTGCATCACCCCTTTTCAGTGCCAGATTGTGTGGAGTGCAGCCTGCAACCCCACTATCAGTGACACTGATCTGGGAGGTATTGCAATGCGCCCCCTGAGTGGTCCAGGCATCAGAAGCGTATCTTGAGAAGACCGATGGTTCTCTCTACCACCATCCTTGTGGAGGCGTGGCTCCTATTGTATTGCTGCTCGGCCTCTGTTCTTGGGTCGCGGAAAGGCATCATGAGCCACCTTTTGCGTGGATAGCCCTTGTCACCCAGCAGCCATCCATCCAGCTGGGCTGGAGCACTGAAGAGCCTTGGGACCTGGGAGTGTCTCAGGATGCAAGCGTCATGGAGGCTGCCAGGGTACTTTGCACACAATCCCCATTACCAGGGTAAAGGAAGGCTGTCTGATACCTGGAAGGCCCCGTGCGGTGTGAATCTTCCAGGGGCCTGGAAGACAACACTGAGTCATGAACTGAAGCGTCTAAAAGCTCTGAAGCGAAATGACGGTCTTGTTCACAGAAGCAAACAACTGCAAGTGATATCTAACACTACTTACTAATTGCTTTGTCAAGCCCACTGATCCCTCTTATCCCACCCATGGATGAGGTTTTGCAAATTGTGGCCTGCCCGTTTTGCCTGTGTGACGGCTTGAAAATCACACGGGCTACCATAAAGTCAGAGACAATTGGTCTCTCAAGGGCCTTAACTAGCCACTTAATTAATGGCGGGTGCACCTCCGTCGTCATCGCACACCTGCCTAGCAAAATATTGCGAGAATGCACATTGTGCCAATGTCAATGCATTTTATTTCACACTCGGGCGTGTCAGGCATGCGCCCGCATGCCAGGGGTAAAATTCTGTCCATAGTGTCACAAGGTTTGAAATTAAGTAGATCATTGGGATTCTGAAGACTATCTAAAGGCATTCATCAGTACAGTCCAGTCAGAATATCTCACATTGTTGTGGTTTCATAGATGCTGCACAATTCTGTCATTCTCAAAGGACTGCTGATTAATGCCCTGAAGGTAAAAAAGAAAGATAGCCAACAGAATCACAATTGGCAGTTTGGATAAAAGAGCTGAGTTCCAGAGGTGAGGTGAGAGTGACTACCCTTGATTTCTGGGATCTTTTGACAGTGTGTGGCACCAAGGTGTCGCTCCACTGGTTGTAGTCATATCCAGCACAAAGGAAGATGTTTGTCATTGTTGGAGGTCAATAATCTCAGTTCCAGGACATCATTGCAGGAGTTCGTCTGGGTAGTGTCCTTGGCCCAACCATCTTTAGGTGCTTCATCAATGACCTTCCCTCCATCATAAAGTCAGAAGTGGATGTTTACTGCAGCAATATTCAGTACCAATTATAATTCTTCAAATAATGATGCAGTCCGTGCCCACATACAGCGAAATGTCTACAACATTGAGGCTTCAGCTGGTAAGTGTCAAGTAACATTCATGTCAGACAGTGACCACCTCCAACAAGAGAGAATCTAAGTGCAGATTTTTCCATCCAGAAAGGGGCTGGAAAGGAGGCAGGCGGAAGAAAATTATGCACACGGTGTTGCGTGTCTGGGAGTGATTGAGCGATTTGTCCAGCCTGCCTAGCACTTTGTGTATTCCATGGACATTATTGCTCATGTTCTGAACAGCCTGATCCAGGCTGCATAATGTGCCATGCGTTCTGTGCATGACTGTGCACTGCTTCTGTACGCACTCCAGGAGTTTCTCAGGTGCTCGAAGCTCTAAGAGATGGTCAAGCTCATCTGTTCACTGGACTCCTCCATTCCTAGACCACACTAAGCATCACTTCCCACTGGAGCATCATTGTGACCTTGCTTTCTGCTTTGAGGGGGACTGTCCGCAGATACCTCTGCCTCAGACACCACCTCCTGTACACTATGCTCCTCAATGACAACGCACACCAAGAATTTTATTTGTTCATGGGACGTGGGTGTCGCTGGCTCAGCCATCATTTATTACCCATCCCTAATTGCACTGTTCACCTGCAAAGCCAAGACCAGAGAGGAAGATAAGGCACTGCAGTCCTGCATGAAGAAGGGTTTATCCCCAGAACATTAAATGCAACATGTTCCCACAGTTGCCTGTCCACAGAAGCACTATGCTTCAGAGCCTTTCTGAGGGCTGAGTGAGTGTTACGAGTAATCCCGACTCGTGATTTTGTGCAGGATTTTAATCTTTGCTCACAGGGATCGGGTTTGCAGTGCATTTGTGATCTGTAATGGAGTGCAAGAACTTTGGGTGCAGAGGTGGGCCAGTTAGAAGGCTCGCCTTGGTTCTCCAACACAGTAGCACAGCTCCTAGCATCGTTTCAGACCATAAGACATCAGAACAGAAATTAGGCCATTCGGCCTATCGAGTCTGCTCCGCCATTCAATCATGACTGATAAGTTTCTCAACCCCATTCTCCCGCCTTCTCCCTGTAACCTTTGATCCCCATACCAATCAAGAACCTATCTATCTTGGTCTTAAATACACTAAATGACCTGGCCTCCACAGCCTTCTGTGGCAATAAATTCCATAGATTCACCACTCTCTGGCTAAAGTAGTTTCTCCTCATCTCTGTTCTAAAAGATCTTCCCTTTACTCTGAGGCTGTGCCCTTGGGTCCTAGTCTCTCCAACTAATGGAAACATCTTCCCCACGTCCAATCTATCCAGGCCTTTCAGTATTCTGTAAGTTTCAATCAGATCCCCTCTCATCCTTCTAAACTCCATTGAATATAGACCCAGATTCCTCAAACATTCCTCATATGTGAAGCCTTTCATTCCTGGGATCATTCTTGTGAACCTCCTCTGGACCCTCTCCAGGGTCAGCACATCCTTCCTGAGATACGGGGCCCAAAATTGCTCATAATATTCTAAATGTGGTCTGACCAGAGCCTTATAAAGCCTCAGCAGCACATCCCTGCTTTTATATTCTAGTCCTCTCAAAATAAATGCCAACATTGCATTTGCCTTCCTAACTATTGACTCAACCTGCAAGTTAACCTTAAGAGAATCCTGGGCTAGGACTCCCAAGTCCCTTTGCACTCCAGATTTCTGAATTCTCTCTCCATTTAGAAAATAGTCTATGCCTCTATTCTTCCTACCAAAGTGCATGACTTCACACTTCTCCACGTTGTATTCCATCTGTCACTTCTTTGCCCATTCTCCTAACCTGTCCAAATCCTTCTGCAGCCTCCCCGCCTCCTCAATACTACCTGTCCCTCCACCTATCTTTGTATCATCTGCTAACTTAGCCAGGATGCCCTCAGTTCCTTCATCTAGATCATTAATGTATAAAGTGAAAAGTTGTGGTCCCAACACTGACCCCTGCGGAACTCCACTGGTCACCGGCCACCATCCTGAGAAGGACCCCCTTATCCCCACTCTCTGCCTCCTGCCTGACAGCCAGTCTTCTATCCATGCTAATACTTTGCCTCTAACACCATGGGCTCTTATCTTACTGAGCAGCCTCTTGTGCGGCACCTTGTCAAAGGCCTTCTGGAAGTCCAAGTAGATAACATCCATTGGCTCTCCTTTGTCTAACCTACTCATTACCTCCTCAAAGAATTCTAACAGATTTGTCAGGCATGACTTCCCCTTGATGAAACCATGCTGACTTTGCCCGATTTTACCATGCACTTCCATGTATTCTGAAATCTCATCCTTAATAATGGACTCTAAAACTTACCAACAACCGAGGTCAGGCTAATCGGCCTGTAATTTCCCGTCTTTTGCCTCACTCCCTTCTTAAACAGGGGGGTTACATTAGCGATTTTCCAGTCCTCTGGGACCCTCCCTGACTCCAGTGATTCCTGAAAGATCACCACTAACGCCTCCACTGTCTCTTCAGCTATCTTCTTCAGAACTCTGGGGTGTAATCCATCTGGTCCAGGTGATTTATCCACCTTCAGACCTTTCAGTTTTCCTAGCACCTTCTCCTTGGTAATGGCCACCATACTCACCTCTGCCCCCCGACTCTCTTGAACTTTGGGGATGTCACTCGTGTCTTCCACTGTGAAGACTGATGCAAAGTACCTATTCAGTTCCTCCGCCATTTCTTTGTTCCCCCATACTACTTCTCCAGCCTCATTTTCCAGCGGCGCAATGTCCACTTTTGCCTCTCTCTTACCCTTTATATATGTAAAAAAACCTCTTGCAATCTACTTTTATATTACTGGCTAGTTTACCCTCATATTTAATCTTCTCCCTCCTTATTTCTTTTTTAGTTGTCCTCTGTTGGTCTTTGTAGGCTTCCCAATCCCCTGGTTTCCCACTGCTCTTCGCCGCATTGTATGCTTTCTCTTTAGCTTTTATGCTGTCCCTGACTTGCCTTGTCAGCCATGGTTGCCTCGTCCTCCCTTTAGTATGTTTCTTCTTCCTAGGGATGAATTTTTGTTGTGTCTCCCAAATTACTCCCAGAAACTCCTGCCATTGCTATTCCACTGTCTTTCCTGCTAGGCTTATCTCCCAGTCAATTCTGGCCGGCTCCTCTCTCATGCCTCTGTAGTTGACTTTATTCAACTGTAATACCATTACATCTGATTCCAGCTTTTTCCTCTCAAATTGCAGGGTAAATTCTATCATATTATGGTCACTTCCTCCTAAGGGTTCCTTCACCTTAAGCTCCCTTATCAAATCTGCCTCATTACACATCACTAAATCTTGAATTGCCTGTTCCTGAGTGGGCTCCACCACAAGCTGCTCCAAAAAGCCATCTCATAGACATTCCACAAATTCTTTTTCTTAGGATCCACTACCAACCTGATTTTCCCAGTCTAACTGCACATTGAAATCCCCCATGATCACTGTAGTGATGCCTTTTCTATCTCCTTTTCTATCTCCTGGTGTATCTTGTGCCCCATATCCTGACTACTGTTCGGAGGCCTGTACATAACTCCCATTATGGTTTTTTTACCTTTGCGGTTCTTCAACTCTACCCACACAGATGCTACATCATCTGACCCTACATCATTTCTTGTTATCGATTTCATTTCATTTCTTACTAACAAAGCAACCCCACCCCATCTGCCAACCTGCCTATCTTTTCGATAGGATGTATATCCTTGCCTCCTGAACCTCACCTCTCATCTCCTATGCCACCCCATGTCCCCTCAGATCATCCATGCCATCACCATGCCTCCATGTGTCCTCTGTAACTACTCACCCAGTATGCAACATGTACAGTCCTCAGGAGCTGTGCAATAACAATGGGAATTATTTTCAAATCATTGGAAAAAAATTAAACCTCCAACAATCTAGTAAAACCCTAAATTCAAACACTCTATCATTGTTACAGGGAAATTAAATTATTCCTGTGCAAAAAATTATTGTAATCCTTTAAGTGTTTATTAGGTTTGTAAACAAACAATAAACCGCATCGAAGACATGTTCTGTTTTAAAGCCTCTTAAAAGTTTCAGTTGTTCTTGGATCAATTGACTACCTGCTGAGCTGCAGCCATTAAAAACTTTTGAAACCCAGCCAGTCATTCATAATGGTTACAGCTGTCATAACAAAAGCTTCCAACTGCATTGCCTGAAACAGAACAGAATAGTGTCCTATTTCCATTTCAAAGCAGAATGTCTGTCAAAGGAATGGAGAGATTTTTCTCGGCTTTCAAAAGAGATGAAGATGAGACCTGAGTAGGAATGAAACAGAGAATGTAGCACAAATCCCACAAAAATACTGGCATGGCTAGGACCCAGATGAATCCCTATAACTGTATTTTTATTTGGAGGAAGTGGGTGGAGTCAAAGAAGAAGTTTTTCAGTTGAAGAACAAATTCAACCAGGTGAAAGAGGGTGGTAATAGAAGGGAACTGGTTGGGTCTCCATTCACAGCAGAAGCAGAGAGTTTTTGAGCCATCCTACCGGGGTAGGAACTGTAGAGGTATTGGATGCCCATGATGAAAAGGAAACACCATTGAACATCAAGCCGTCATTTCCCAGACTGGTACTAATCTCTTCTCCTCTGGAGAACGTCTCTTTATAGCCTCCAACCTCACAGTCCCCTAACCCACATGACCTGTTTCTATCTTCACCCCAAGCTCCACAAATGGGACTGCTCTGGTAAACCATTGTTTCAGTTTGCTTATTTCTTTCAATCTGGACTCTATTTTTTCTCTCTTTGTTTCAGTCTCTTATGACACACTGCTGTGACTCTTCCAACATCCTCCACCATTTTTATCGATGCTGCTGCTTGCGCTCTAAATGGAAAATTTAATCAACTTTGCTTCCAATTTTCACCCTTTCTCACCTTCACCTGGTGATATGCAAATCTTTCCTTCCCTTCCCCAACTTATCTACCTCCACTTCTAGGGATAGTCTGGTAACCAATATCTACTATATGCCCACTGACTCACACAGCTATATGATAGCACTTCCATCTACCTACCTTCCTGGAAGGACTTTATCTCCATTTGCCTTACATCACCAACCCTTTGTCATTGAATTATTCCTATCTTCCGCTCTATCACAGACCTTTTTTGTTCTTTGCCTCTCTCATTACTGCCCCCTTTTGCCTCTTATGATCATCACTTCTTCATTTAATTACTTCTGCCTTTCACCCTTTTACAGACCTTCCCTTTTGTTCCTACCCTTCTCCGATTTCCCTTTCTCTGTATGTACATGTCTAACTTTTTTCCAGCTCTGACGAAAGCTCATCAGCCTGAAACATTGGGCTGAATTTTCATCTTGAGGTGGTAGTGGGTTTGGAGGTGGGAGTGCTGGCAATTTCTCGCTACGAACATGCTGGTCTGCCAGCATTTTCCTGCCTCTGACTTATTTTTAGGAAAGTGGCTTCTGGCAGGTGGGTAAGCAGTTATAGTGTCAATTGAGGGGGCTCTTCATGCACTGCCTTGATTTTTCCAGTCAACAGACATTCCCCCTACCCTCTGTCTCCACGATGTGGCTAGAGCCCATAGATGGAATGGTGGAAGCCTCCTGGTGGCAGGCTGTGGGTTGGGCTTTGGCTCTTCTTGCAGAGTGTTATGATCTCAGCTGATGTTAATACTGGACAAGTCAGATTCCAGGGTGGAGCTCTTTTATTTTTTGTTTAGGAACGTGGAGGGTGGCTATTGAACAGAGTCACAGGAGTCAGATGATCAACTTTTAAGAAAATAAAATATTTATAAACAAGACTAACTATATTACAATACTCTTTCACCCACAACTATACCTCTATAAATATATACAGATTTGTAAGGATAACAAGTCACAAAAGTTGTCTTATATGCTAATGTTCACAGTAGGTGCATAGTCCATGTAAACCAATCGGCGACCTGTGGTTCTGAAACCAAATGACAGATGTCACCCCAAACAGATGCTATGGCTGTCCCATTAACTCTCCCCTCAGATGCTTGTCACGCTGTGAGCCAACTGGTCTCACTGAACTCTGTCTTTCACATGAAGTTTTCCAATCGCCACTTGCTTTGGAATCTTCTCCCAAACAACACTTTTTCTCAGACGTCTTCCATAAGGCTCCACCTCCAGGGTTTTGAACTCTCCTTCCGATGTTCCTCTCCCTTGGATCACCACTTGCATTCAAGCTTTGCCTTCCGTGCACGTTCTCTCAAATACTCAGCCATGCCAACAGAACACCACTGCTTCACATGCTCATAGTAAGGAGTCACCAACCCATGGCTATCTTCTCAGATCTTCTGGCTTCTTGTAAGTCCACTTTGCCTTGATTCTGCTCCCTGCAGCTTTCTCTCTTTAATTCAGAGCCTTTTCCTTTGCTCCTTACTTTAACTTAACTGAACAGAATCTGTTCCAGATTCCGTGATTCTGTTTCTTGACTTAGCTGTAGTCTTGGGACCTTTTCCTGTCCCAAGTCCCTGGTTTTGGGAGTTTTCTTCTGGGAAATCTGTTCTCTGCAATTCCCGTTCTGTCTCCTCTGTGCCTCTCTGGAGAATGGCCCTTCTCTTCTGGGTCACCTGATCTTTTTTACTTTCTTTCACTTCTGTTTTTGTTTGTTCTTCTGCACAGGTGCAAGGCTCCCTTTAAGTCTAAAAAGACGGTAAAGATCAAACTGCGCCTGAGCACAGGGCTATTTACCGGTTTTACAATGGGGAACCTGACCAACTATGCATGTGCAGCCAGGTTTCGGCTGGCACATGTGCAGAACCACTGAAGGTCGGGAAAAGGAATGATTTGCACATGTGCGGCCTATCCAGGGCCGGCACATGCGCAGAGACTGCTGAGGCCTACTGAGACTTGAAGTTTCCAGTCTCCGAGGCCCGATCTCCATTTTTAAAGGTAAGTTTTCCTTCTCCTGGAGTCCATAACAAAAGAAACAGCATGGATCTGCTGGGCTGCAAGGATTACAACTGCCACCATAGGCCATCCTGTGGAGGTGTACCCCCTCTGCAGTGATATGCTCACAGTTGTGGCCAGTGTATTTTGTATTGTTTATAAGTCTTCAGAGAGTGCTTTCATCTTGAGACGCCCTCGTGGTCCTCCATCTACAGCCGCAGCACCCATCTTTCTTGGTGAGGCTGCAGGCCATCCCAAGCCTCACCTGCTTCCATTGACCCTCCTGGCTGTAGAGTCTGTCAGTTGTCTGTAATTAGACAGGGCTCCCACAGGTGGCCTCTAATTTGGCCGCTTCCTTGAAAATATCTTCTAGGCTCCCATCAAGTTCCCATCTAGAAATTCAGCCAACATCAAATTGGGACCCTGAAACTAAAATTTGGTTCATTGCAGTATCTCGGTTTCTTCTCTCCAGCAGTGCCTCATCTGATGAGTATTTTCAGCATTTTCTCTTTTTATTTCAGATTTCCAGCATCTTAAGTATTTTTTTAATGGTAACTGTACACCTCACTGTTGCATACTTTTCTGCTGGGCTCATTAAGCATGTTGCAAGCCTAACAATTTTAGAAGGTATTGCTCCCAGTAGAGACACAATTGGAGTGACGGATCGGGTGATATTGCATAAGAAATCTGGAACAAAGTTCAGCCTGACTGTCAGTATCATTTTAATGCAGCCAGTTGTTACAGACAGGAGGGTGATTAATTTATACAGCCCTGATTTCTCCTCTTACCCGTCCGTAAACAGAAAGATGTTTTTGATTTCTTATTTCCCCCCTTTGTAAGTGGCGGTGTAGTTTACCCAACCCTTCAGTTTGGAGTGATCTAATCCTCTATTAGTAACCTCATAGCAAACTTGAGATAAGGTAAAATTAAGAAGGTTAGTTTATTTTGCACACAAAACATGGGAAGAGGTTTTGTGACCTCTGCCCCTTTTTGCACACATACAATAAAAGAGGGATAAAGCAAAGAAAGGAGTACAGGGCAAGATCATGATAAAAGTAGGAGTTATGGTTTCATGGGAGTCCAGAGTCTGGAATCAAAAGTCCAATGGTGTATTCCTTCAGAGGTTAGCAGGTGAAACAGTTGCAGGGTGATCTGTCTTCCCAGAAGCAATGACTTCCCCTGGAAAAAGGCACGTGGAGGTGAATGAGTCTTATAGGTATAGATACAGGAGTTCCTATGTTCCTCTAGTACACAGTGTAAATGAGGGCCAGGCAATGTACCTAGACAGCTGTTTCTGTAGCTGCCTGTTCGGTGATAAAATGGTAGACTGCTGGGTTCAGTTCCACATGGCAATATTACAGGTTCTAGGAGCTTGGGTAGATCATGTGATATACCTCCCACTTCTTTGCCTGGGTTTCCAACAAATTATGTGTTTTTCCAGATCTGGAATCTTGAGAGGTTTAATAGAAGAGTCTGGGTCCGTTTTGTCCTTGCAGACATACTGTTTCTGTTGGCCACAGTTCTGCCTTAGAAATGTAAAGGGTGTGGGTGCCTTTCTTTGGAATTTGATTTTCTGCAGTCACGGGAGGTATCAGCACCTTTTTAAAAGAAATGAGGTCCTTGCTAATTTCTAATTGCTAAAGGTTAGAAATACCTCTGATATGAGTTATGGCTAGTCAGGCATGTCAGGGTAAAGCTTTGAAAAATGAAATAATTTTATTAAGTAGCCAGACTGATATAGATATATATGTATTTTCCTTCCTGGCTTCTGGATGGGTCACAGCTCTTTATTATTTAATTTCCTGGTATTGATTGTGTGGCAGTGGGAGTGACGAGGATCTGAATAACACAATGTCAACTCCAGAATTTGAAGGGCCAATGCAGAGATGTAGTTTGGAGGAAATTGGAGTTGGAAGACATCAGATGGGCAGGGTCTAGAACTATCACTAGGTAGCAGAGTTTCCCATCCGATTAGTAATTCATGAGTGTGCACTTCACACCCCGTCCCCTTTTTCCTACCAGCAAAAACAGGATCTGCTAGAAATGGTGGGACTTCCAGATCCGGGTCCTGTCCGCCATTTTTAAAGATACGAATTCAACCTGATGTTTTCACTCGTGGGGGAGACCATGACTAGGGGCCATAAATTTAACAACATGAGAAATAGGAACAGGAGGGGGCCAATTAAGCCTGCTCCGCCATTCACTAAGATCATCACTAATGTTCAACCTCAACTCCACTTTCCCACCTGATCCCTGTATCTGTTGATTCCCTTAGAGTTCAAAAGCCTATCAATCTTAGCCTTCAATATATTCAACAACTGAGCATCCACAGCTCCCTCAGGTAGAAAATTTTAAAGATTTACAAACTTCTGAGTGAAGAAATTTCTCCTCATCTTAGTCCTAAATCGCCAACTCCGTGACCTGAGACCCTCTAGTTCCTCCAAATCCTCTCAGTATTTACCCTGTTAAGCCTCTAACAATTTAATATTTTCAGTGGAATCTCTTTCCATTCTCAGATTCTAGAAAGTATAGGTCCATTCTACGCACTTTTACCTCATAGGGCAACTCTGTGATCCTAGAAATGAATCCAATATGGAATTCAGGATAAGCTCCTTTACCCAGAGAATGTGGAACTTGCTGCCACATGGAGTTGTAGTTCATTTTGGGGGAAGCTGGAAAAAGATGAAGGAGTGAGTAGTAGATGCTGATTGGGTTGAGTGTGTAGGAGTAGGCTTGTGTGGAATATAAACACCAGCATGGACCATTTGGTCTGTTTTTATGCTGCAAATGTTGGGAGATAGGGCAAATTGACTTTTAGAATATTGTAGATTTGATTTAGAATGTGTTGTAGAATTTTGTAGATCCATTTGGGTCATGTGTTAAATTTGTATGATGGCTGCATTCCCAAGACACGCTCTATGATGAGCTTGCTATTAGCACAAAATCGACAGGTTGTCCATGTCTGTGATACAAGGACATCAGTAACTGAGACCTCTGATTGACAGAGATCAGAGTTGATGCATGGGAAGTCCTTGCTACTGACTGGAGTGCATAGAGACGAGCAGTCAGGAAGGGCATGGAAAAAGCAGAGGACAAAGGAAATGACCAGATGGCAGAAAAGAGAACCAATCGGAAGAAAGAAAGATCAGTTGACCTTAGTCCAATGCCATTCACCTGTGTCAGCTGCAGAAGGGACTGCCACTCACAACCACAACAGACAATGCCCAATCTAAAAGTGACTTATACCCTGGGTGCAATCTATTGTCTCCAGAGATTGAAGGGTACCAGGGATGTGTTATACCCTGGGTGCAGTCTATTGTCTCCAGAGATTGAAGGGTACCAGGGATGTGGGTTGTTTTATTTTGATTTTGGTTGATTGTTTTAGAATGTTGTGGATTATTTCAGCTGCTGTGGTGAAATTTGTCATAGCTGTCAAAATATGAGCAGAGTTTTCCAAGCAGGTTGTTGGATGTGGATTGATCTGAAGCTTCCTCAGTGAGATGGAAGCTCTTAATGAAAAGATTTCTTTTCTCAGCTTTGTAGTTACAGAGCATCAACCAACCAGGCAGGGAAAAGCCTCAAGAAATAATGCTGTGTGAACACAGTGGTGGAGATATGCACTCTGAGTGACCTCTTCACTTGTTCTTTGATAGTTTTAGTTTTGTTTTCTGGTTTTATTACATTGAATACAGTTTTCTTTGGAAAGTACTGTAATATTTGCTGTCTTCAGTCCCGATCAATAGTGTAATTCCCATTTGTCCAGAACGTCCCAAGCTTTTTGTAACCTGTTTCTCTAATGGAGCTACTCTGGGACTCAAGGGAATGTTCCCCATCAGTGACATCACAAGACTCTGCATAAGATCGAACTGATGACTCAAACTTGTAACAAAATTGACGATTGCTTAAAAAGAACAATCAATTCTCAGGAGGCTACTATTTCTTCTGGAAAATTGGGGAGCATTGGCAAATGAAAAGTGCTTTCCCATACTTCCCTACACTTTAAAGTTTAAATCAAATCATGTAAAATGTGAACCCATTTTGATAAAATCTGTTGTATTTGAACATTGCTACTGGTAACGTGGTGCTTGGTAGTGTTGGGTTATCATCATATCACCTTACCTTCACTGGAAGTTTAAATCATGCTTTTTTGTTTTCGTTTCTAATATTACATGTGCTGTAAAGCCATTATGTTACAGCTTTTGTGCTATCACATACAAGAGGCATCATATAGAATTACATAACCAACAACTTTATGAAGGGGAAATATTGAGACGGACACCATTAAAAGTTAAAAACAAAGAGAACTGCGGATGCTGGAAATCCAAAACAAAAACAGAATTACCTGGAAAAACTCAGCAGGTCTGGCAGCATCGGCGGAGAAGAAAACAGTTGACGTTTCGAGTCTTCATGACCCTTCGACAGAACTCGAAGTTCTGTCGAAGGGTCATGAAGACTCGAAACGTCAACTCTTTTCTTCTCCGCCGATGCTGCCAGACCTGCTGAGTTTTACCATTAAAAGTTGTGTGGAATAGACATTCTATATGCAACTCAAACAAAACAAAAAGACCCCATTAATGGTAACGCATTTTGTTGGACTTTACAGATTTATTTATTTATGACCCTTTATACTAATTTATTACTAAGATATTATTTGATTTTTGTCTTTTTGCTTTTTCTGCTAATTTCTCCCCCCCCAACTTCCTCTCCTGAAGAGGTTGGGCTCTGCTGGGTTATGATTCCAAAGATGTTGGACACTTCAGTGCCTCACCTGAGTGGTTAGTCTTGATATGTGGCTCTGCACAATAGGTTATTCAGTTTTCAGGGATTTCAGAACCCGACTCCATCCGATATCTAGATACTACACTCGCCACATTGATCACTGGGTAGTAATAAAGAGCAAAAGACCCTTGTCAGTTTTCCCCTCAATGATCCAGGGCAGAGGCCAATTTTAAGACTCTACTAATACCTCATCTTAGATCAGCTAATTCAATGCAGACCTAAGAAGTGAGAGACTTTGGGTGTAATCTTCTTGGTACCATGGGGTAGGCTTGAAGGTGGCACTGGGGAAATTTCACAGAAGTTGGCATCAGCTCAGCAGGCTGACATGTTCCTGCCTTTGGATGATCTGCCCAGGAGCATAGGGTAGCCAATCTCCATAATAAACTTCCCAATGGGTGCTTGGAGGTCAGAACAAAAAAAAAATGCTGGAAAAACTCAGCTGGTCTGACATCTGTGGAGAGAAAGACAGAGTTAACGTTTCAAGTCCATATGACTTCAGAGCTGAAGGAAAGTAGAACTGTGGTGAAATATATACTGTTAGGGGTGGGTGGGGGATGGTGGAACAGGTGAAGCTGGATACAAGGCCAGCGATAGGTAGAGGCAAATGGAGAGATTTTGAAAGATGTCAAACAAAAAGGTCAAAGGGTTGTTAATAGTGGTGGTGCTGGCTAAAGGAGGTGCTAATGGTGACATTAAGAGTAGAAAGCAGAATGTGATAATGGCAGGACCAGGGTAAGCACTCTGGAAAGTGATAGATGGCCCTAGTGGGGGTGGGGTGGGGAAAAAAGATCAAAGACTAAAAGCTGGGGATAAGTGGAAATAAATTAAAAAAAAATGAAAAATAACAAATAAATATTAAAAATTAAACTGAATAAGAAAAAAAAGGGCTGGGGATAGAGGAGAAAGTTCATAGTCTGAAGTTGTTGAACTAAATGTTAAGTCCGGAAGGCTGTAAAGTTCCTAAAGTCAGAAGATGAGGTGCTGTTCCTCCAGTTTGTGTTGAGCTTCACTGGAACATTGCAGCAGACCAAGGACGGACATGTGGGCATGAGAGCAGGATGGTGTTGAAATGGCAAGCAACAGGAAGGCCTGGGTCATACTTGCAGACAGACCGAAGGCGTTCCGCAAAGCGGTCACCCAGTATGTGTTTGGTCTCTCCAATGGAGAGGAGGCTGCATTAGGAGCAGCGAATACAGTACACCAAATTGGAGGAGGTGCAAGTGAAATGCTGCTTCACTTGAAAGGAATGTTTCGGTACTTGGATGGTGAGGGGGGTGGGGGCAGAAGTAAAGGGGCAGGTATTGCAACCTCTGCGATTGCATAGGAAGGTGCTGTGCGAGGGGTTGAGGTGTTGGGGGTGATGGAAGAGTGGACCAGGGTGTCCCAGAGGGAGTGGCTCCTACAGAATGCTGACGGACTTGGGGGGGGGGGGCGGGGGGAGTGGGTGGCTGCAGTGAAGAGAAGATGTTTGGTGGTGGCATCATGCCAGAGTTGGCAGAAATAGCAGAGGATGATCCTTTGAATGCAGAGGCTGGTGGGGTGAAAATTGAGGACGAGGGGGATCCTATCATGGTTCTGGAAGGGAGAGGAAGGTGTGAGGGCAGAGACATGGGAGATAGGTCAGACATGGTTGAGGGTCCTGTCAACCACTATGGGTGGGAAACCTCGGTTAAGGAAGGGAGACAGTCATGTTAGAATCACTGTTTTGGCAAGTGGCATCATCGGAACAGAGGCGAAGGAACTGAGAGAATGGGATGGAGTCTTTACAGGAAACAGGGTTGTGAGGAGCTGTGGTCGAGGTACCTGTGGAAGTCGGTGGGCTTATAATGAATATTGGTGGACGGTATATCACCAGAAATTCAGACAGAGGGGTCAAGGAAGGGAAGTGTCACAGATGGACCACGTGAAAGTGATGGAGGGATAGAAATTGGAAGAAAAATTGATTTCCAGATCCAGGTGAGAGCATGAAGTGGCACTGAAAACAGGCATCGATGTACTGAAAAAAAGTGGGGGGGGGGCCTGAGTAGGACTTTAACAAAGAATGTTCCACATACCCCATAAAGAGACAGGCATAACTGGGGCCCATGAGGACCTAGAAAAATTAAATAAATTTTGCCTCCAATTTCCACCCCTCCATCACTTTAACATGTTCCATCTCTGACACTTCCCTTCCTTGACCTGTCTCAATTCCTGGTGGTAAGACTATCCACCAATATTCACTACAAGCCCACCGACTCCCACAGCTACCTTGACTACAGCTCATCACATCCTGCTTCCTGTAAGGACTCTATCCCATTCTCAGTTCCGTCACATCTGTTCCGATGATGGCACTTTCAAAAACAGTGCTTCTGACATGTCTCTTTCTTAACTGAGGTTTCCCACCGATGGTGCTTGACAGGGCCCTCAACCATGTCTGACCCATCTCCCGCACCTCTGCCCTCACACCTTGGTCTCCCTCCCAGAACCATGATAAAGTCCCCTTTGCCCTCACTTTTCATCCCACCAGCCTCTACATTCAAAGGATCAACCTCTGCCATTTCCGCCAACTCCAGCATGATGCCACCCTTGTTGGCATTCCAGAGGGACCATTCCCTCCGGGACACCCTGGTCCACCCCTCCATCACCCCAACACCTCAATCCCCTCCCATGGTACCTTCCCATGCAATTGCAGAAGGTGCAACAACTGCCTCTTCCCCCCTCCTCACGATCCAAGTGCCCAAACACTCCTTTCAAATGAAGCAGCATTTCACTTGCACCTCCTCCAATTTGGTGTACTGTATTCGATGCTCCTAATGCAGTCTCCTCTACATTGGAGAGAGGAAACACAAACTGGGTGACCACTTTGCAGAACACCTTCGGTCTGTCTGCAAGCATGACCCAGACCTTCCTGTTGCTTGCCATTTCAACACACCATCCTGCTTTCATGCCCACATGTCAGTCTGTGGCCTACTGCAATGTTCGTGAAGCTCAACGCAAACTGGAGGAACAGCACCTCATTTTCCAATTAGGCATTTTGCAGCCTTCCGGACTTAAAAACATTTCAACAACTTGAGACCCAAACTCTCCCCTCCATCCCCACCCCTTTCTGATCTCTGCCTCGCCCTCCCCTTTTTCTTACTTATTTTTATTTAATATTTATTCCCCCCCCACTTATTTTCATTATTATTATTCTTTAAATTTATTCTCTTCTTTATTCAGTTTTATCCCTAACTGTTGGCCTTTGATCTTTTCCCCCACTCAGGCCATCTGTCACTTTCCAGGGTGCTTACCCTGATCCTGCCATTATCACATTCTGCTTTCTACTCCTAATGTCACCATTAGCACCTCTTTTAGCCAGCACCACCACTATTAATCTTTTGACCTTTTGTTTATGACATCTTTCACAATCTCTCCTTTGCCTCTACCTATCGCTGGTCTTCTATCCAGCTTCCTGTTCCACCCCCACTTAAACCGTATATATTTCACCACATTTCTACTTCCCTTCAGTTTTGATGAAGAGTCATATGGACTCGAAACTTTAACTCTGTCTTCCTCTCCACAGATGCTGTCAGACCTGCTGAGCTTTTCCAGCATTTTTTGTTTCAGATTTCCAGCATCCGCAGTATTTTGCCTTTATCTTGGTGCCTGGACGTGGCTTGCTGGTGGCTGGCCTGGAGGAGGAGCATCAAGGCCTCCTATAATTACCATCTCATTCTACCTCCCCGCTCAGCGCCCCCCCCCCCGCCCCCCCCCCCCCCCCCCCCCCCCCCCACAACCATGGTCAGTGGGCCACAGCAGTTGATGACCATCTAGAGGAGGTATTTCCCCTCCAGAGGAGGGTGGTCTTACAGCCATAGCCAGAGTTCTTTTTTTATGAAAGCCAAACCCAACTGTTCAGAGGGCACTTCCAATATGGAGGAACCCTCATGTTGCCCCTCTAACAGTGGCAGTATCCACCTCTGGCAGTGGAACTGTCGCCCTTGGAACACTGAAGTCCTTCATATTGGGCCAACAGCCTCAGGGACCTGCCTGTCTCAATTGGCCGCCTCTGGGAAGATCTCCCAGGCAGGTGTCCTCAGACCAGGGTTGGAACCTGGAAATGGGTCTGACTCATGCTGAAAACCTAGGAGCAGAAGATTCCACCCTCTGTCTCTATGGTCCGTTGCTTTAGCCAGTACCACCATGCAAGATATTTATTCTAACCTCTAAAAACAGCACTTGAACATCTATAGATACTTTAAACTCCAGTATGTGCAAGGTAAATATGGGATTTCAAAAAGAATCAATTACTGTATTGTTAATTTATAATTAAATATCCTTTTCACTTTTAATACAGTTATGAAAGTTGGATTAACTTGCTATGAAGTTGGGAGATCACCAGCACCAAGTACTGTTGCTATTCTGTTTAAAAATGTGGTAGATACATGTAAGTCTTTTCTGTTTTTTTCCACTGAGTACTTGTCTTGATTTGTGCTGCAGTTTAATTTTTTGCAAAGTATTTCATATTATAAGATTGGCAAATTATTTCAATTAAAATAGGTACTGCACCAGTTGGAGTGATTGTTAGCACATCAAACAGTGAAGGTGGATGGTCATTGAATTTACACTATCTGGTTTATATTGCAAATACAAAAATTAGTGCCAGAAGCACATTACTATAATTATTTCTGAATCCTGGAATTATGACAGATGGGAAGAGAAAAACGGTATTAGCTTTGAGTTTTCAGCCCAGAAATAAAAGCCTCCTGCTTGTCTGCAGGAGAGCCCTACCTCTACAATGTGGGAATACAATTTGTAAAGTGAGCTTGCATCATCTGCTTCCATCATTCACCTAACAACTATGGAAGATGTGTTGGCTGCAGAGAGTCTCAGTTGACCATCCCTCTACCCCCCCCCCCCACCCCTGCCCCTTTCCTTCTCTTTCCTTCCTGGGGGTTCTGTGGGGAAAATGAGGCAATGTGGAAGGCATTCTTCCCCAACAGGACCAAGGCTGTTGTCAGATGGCCTGGATAGTGGTGGCTGAGAAAGTCAGTGCCAAGAACATCACCATAGGAACTAGCTCCAATGTAGAAACATTCAGCCCTGTTGAACCTGCAAAGTCCTCCCTACTAACAAAATTGGGAGGACTATCCCACAGGCTAGTCAAGCAACAGCCTGGCATGTCAGAAAGGTATAATTCCGAATGACTATGTCCCAGATACCACAATCACCATCCCTGCATATGCCCTGTCCCACTGACAGGACAGACTCACCAGTGGCGGTGGCAGTGGTATAAAGCCAGGAGGGAGTTGCCATGGCACTCAACATTTAACTCCAGAGACCATTAAGTCTCATGGCATCAGATAAAGCATGGGCAAGGAAACCTGATTACCACCTTTTTTTCATTCAAGGGATGCGGGCTTCGCTGGCTAGGCCAGCATTCATTGCCCATCCCTAATTGCCCATGAGAAGGTGGTGGTGAGCTGCCTTCTTGAACTGCTGCACTCCATAGTGTAGATACACCCACAGTGCTGTTAGGGAGTTCCAGGAAAAGTGAAGGAATAGCAATATATTTCCAAGTCAGGATGGTGAGTGGCTTGGAGGGGAACTTCTAAGTGGAGTTGTTATGACCGATGCAGTTGTAAAGTTGAGTTATTTAAAAACCCCAGAGAGAAACTTAAAATTATAGGTTATGACAGTTGTTTAAAGTGTTCTGTTTGAGATGTGACTCTAAATTCAGGAATCAGACCAACAGTTCGAGGTTTTACATTAAACTAAATGAAACATTTTATTGGTTTACACAGATTAAAATATATATACACATGGCTACAAATTAATACTACTGTAACTTTTAACAACTTCCCAAAGTAACCTCAGTTAAGGCAACAGCAACCCATAGACTTAACCAGACATCAAGCAAAGCATTTGCACCTTACGAATTCAAAACGAGGATCTTTTCACTTTGGTTCCTGTGGAAACAGTTGGATGCTTACAGCTGTCTTTTGATCTCACATTGTCTCTGCTCCACACACCGGAAACTGCTGAAGTTATACCTACCACTGCCCACAGAATGTAAATCCACATCGTATCACCAGCCTCTTCTAACAATAAAACCCATTTCATAGTATCAATTTTATTAGTCATATAAACATATAGCTTGGTATCTGCTAGATAGATGTCAGTTTTCACCCAATTCTTGAATGCTCTATTCAAAAAAGTGCAAATGCACACCATCTCTCTTACATATCAAAACTAGTACATAAAACACCAACACTAGCTGGCTTTAATCCAATTAAGACACACCCACAGACTAATTATTTAAAAATAAAAATATTTTCCAATAACATATACGTTAATAGTTTCATGACAGTGGTGTTCCACCAGCTACTCTTGTCCTTTCACATGGTAGTGGGTTTGGAAGGTGTGGTCTAAGGAGCCTTGGTAAGTTTCTGCCACCACACCCATCCTGCTACCCACCCCACCCCTCAGCTGATAAATCAGTGCTCTTCCATGTTGAATACCAATTGGAAGAAGCACTGAGGGTGGCAAAGGCACAGAATATACTCTGGCAGGGGACTTCAATGTCCACTACCAAAATGTCTCAGTAGCACCACTACTGACTGAGCCCTAAAGGGCATAGCTGCTAGACGGCGTGCAGCAGGTGGTGAGGGAAACAATAAGAGGGAAAAAACCTACTTGACATTGTCCTCTCCAATTTACCCTTCACAGATGCCTTCGCAAATGTCCATGACAGCATTGGTAGGAGTGACTACTGCACAGTCATTGTGGAAATAAAGTCCTGTCTTCACATTGACGATTCCTTCCATCAAGTTTTGTGGCATTACTGCCGTGCTTAATGGTGAACAATTAAACAACTTAAGGAGGAGGATCAACAAATATCCTCATCCTCAATGATGGGGAGCACAGCTCATCAGTGCAGTGCAGGAATAGGCCATTCAGCCCATCAAGCCTGCTCAATCATTCAACATGATCATGGCTGATCATCCACTTCAATGCCTTTATCTCCACATTTCCCCATGTCCCTTTATGTCATTGGTATTTAGAAATCTGTCAGTCAATCTCTACTTTAAACATACTCAATGGCTGAGCTTCCATGTCGCTCTGGAATAGAGAATTACAAAAGATTCACAACCTTAGATTTAAAAAATTCATCTCAGTTCTAAGCAGCTTCTCCCTTATTTTGAAATGGTCTTCCCTAGTTCTAGACTCCCAGCCAGGGGAAACATCTTACCTGCATCTACCCTGTCTATCCCTTTAAGCATTTTGTAGGTTTCAATGAGATAGTCATTCTTCAAAACTCGAGAGAATACGGGCCCAGTTTCCCCAATCAGTCTTCATAGGACAGTCCCAACTATCTTGGGAACAAGTCTGGTGAACTTTCACTGCACTCTCTATGGCAATAATATCCTTCCTAAGGCAAGTTGACCAAAGCTGGACACAGTACTCCAGGCGCAGTCTAACCAACGTTCTATATAATTGAACCAAGACTTCACTACTCCTGTACTCAAATCCTCTTGTGATAAAGGCCAACATACTATTAGCCTTCCTAATTGCTTGCTGTACCTGCACATCGCTAGCTTTCAGTGTCTTATTGATGAGGACACCCAGGTCCCTTTGTATATCTACTTTTTAATCTCATTATTTAAGCAATATTCTACATATCTGTTCCTCCTACCAAAGTTGATAACCTCACATTGTTTCACCGCATTATATGTTCCATATTATACTCCATCTGCCACGCTCTTGCCCATTCACCAAGTCTGTCCAAATTCCTTTGAAGCCACTTTGCATCTTCCTCATACATTCCCACCTAGTTTTGTCATCCACGAATTTGGAAATATTATATTTGGTCCCCACATCCAAATCATTGATATATATTCTGAACAGTTGGGGCCCCAAGCACTGATCCTTGTGGTACCCCACTGGTCATAGCCTGTTAATGTAAGATTCCTACTCTTGTTTTTTGCCTGTTAACCAATCCTTTTTCCATGCCAGTCTATTACCACCTATTCCGTGTGTTTTAATTTTGCTAACCAATGTCCTGTGGAGGAATATTAAAAGCCTTCTGAAAATCCAAGTACACTATGTGCATCAGCTCCCCTTTATCAATTCTGTTAGTAACATCCTCAAAAAACTCAAACAAGTTCGTCAAACATGATTTCCCACTCAAATCAATGTTGAATATGCCCAATGTGATCATTATTATCCAAGTGTCCATTTATCACATCCTTTACAACAGGTTCCAGCATTTTCCCTACTACTGACATAAGGCTAACAGTCAACCAAGTAAACTAAATTAACTAAAGCTAACAGGCCCGTAGTGGCCTGTTTTCTCACTCCCTTCTTAACAAGTACATTCCAATCTGTAGGAAATATCCTAGAATCTAAAGAATATTGCTGAAAAAAAGACATTTTGTCAAAGCTTTTCATCTTGCACTCATCAGGACAATCACAAGAACACCAAAGTCAGGGGAAGCGACAACTTTATATTGTATGAGAAGAGAGTGCTGATTGGTTGCCAAGTGGATTCTGATTGGTAGAGGCATTGCCATGGAGAATGCACCATTTGATGGTGACTGACAGTTAACTGCCAAATATTGTTTGAAATTTAAACCAGACAGCCCTGAGGAATGAACCAGTAAATGGATCTCACTTATTTTGTTTAGCTGAAACAGGCCAAAGCGTGTACATGTTGTCTGCAAAGAACAGAATATTTATTTATATATTTAGCTTCCAGTACACAAACGCACCACACTGCAAGCCCAATTGACAGTCTTAAATTGGTTGTCAGCATAATTTTTAGCACACTGAGGATTATTTAGCAAATCTTATTCAATTGCAGAATCACATCTAATGTTGGACACTTCTGAGTTTTGCAAGCACAGGCTGGCTGGAAACAGTATGTACCCTGCCCATTGTGAACATCAAAAGGATATGCTGTTTGATACGATCCATCAGTCTTGGGATTTAAGACCTATATGCCTAGCATCACAGTGGCATTGAAATTCATACATTGCATTATTCATTTGAGAGATAGGCAGAACATATTTTTGGATTGACAGCAGCATCCCATAGCTGGTGAATACCAGTCATGTTGCTACTGCATAGTAGCAGCATAAAACAGCCAGCTTTACCTGTTCCTCTAATTTTGAGATACCTTGCCCTTCCAGGGTAATCTAGACTGGGCACTTTTCAGGGCTAAAAGTGACAGCCTGAGGCTGGTTCATGAGTTTACATGATATACAGCATGAAATAATGTGATCAGGGTAGCTATTTTCCCACAGGATGCCTTTCATACACCCTATTTCAGCATCAAGCTTGCATAGTGAGCAAGTGGCTTGGATCTTATTTATGATGTTGTCAATAAAGCCAATCTTATAGTGTTGGGATTCCTACAGTTCTACATGTATATATTGACCAGTGAAGGTAGGCTTGCAGTTAGCAGTCGTGGAGAACCCACTGGCAGATTTCCCAGTATAAATTGTTGTTCCCTTTGCTGGTGGTATTCTTGCAATCTGTCTTGATGAATACAGTGCAGATGTGTTCATCTAGGACACAAGATATATCCATGACTTCCCACATACCACTCAGCCAAGCTGGCCTGCCATACCATAACTTTAAAAAATATTACAATTAGAATAAGTAAAATAACTTAGCAGTTATTCACCAATCAGCTTCTCCCCCTTTACCAAAGTAAAAGCCAACTACTGGAGGCTGAAAAAGATAGAAAAAGAAAAGAGCACCTTCCTCACTGAACTCTTTCACTTACCAAAATCCAAACTTGATACTCTGTGCACCAAGGTAGCACTCTCAGTGCAGGCCAAGCAGCACTAACGACCCCATTTTTATACTTTCTGAAAAATAACTGATTCAAGCTTCTGAAAACTAGTTTAAGCTGACCACCTAATTAACTAGCTGCAGCTGCTTCAGAGAGCTTGTATAACCTTGTTTAAGGCTAGAACAAACGTAACATCTATTTACTAAAGAAGTAATTTTTAGCTGATTGCTAAATTAAAGGCAAAAACTAGACTTTATCTAGAAATTAACCCTTAAAACTCCCTCACTAACCGGCTCTCAGTGCAACTGAAAATTTGCAACCATCTTCACCCAGAAGTGCCAAGTGGATGATGCATCTTGGCCTCCTTGTGAGATCCTCAGCATCACAGGTGCCAGTCTTCATCGAGTTTGATTCACTCCATGTGATACCAAGAAATGGCTGAAGGCACTGGAAACTGCAAAGTCTATGGGCCCTGACAATATTCTGACAGTAGTACTGAAGCCTTGTGCTCCAGAACTAGCCACCCACTAGTCAAGCTATTCCAGTACAACTACAACACTAGCATCTACCTGGCAATGTGGAAAATTGCTGAGCTTTGTTCTGTGCAAAAAAAGCAGGACAAATCCAACTCAGCCAATTGCCATCCCATCAGTCCACTCCCAGTCTTCAGCAAAGTGATGGAAGGTGTCGTCGATGGTGCTATCAAGCACCACTGCTCACTGGCGCTCAATTTGGGTTCCACCAGGGCCACTTAGCTCCAGATACCATTACAGCTTTGGTCTAAATATGGACAAAAGAGCTAAACTCAAGAGGTGAGGTGACAGTGAGAGTGACTGCTCTTGACATCAAGGCAGCATTTGACCATGTGTGGCATCAAGGAGCTCTAGTAAAACAGAAGTCAATATGAACACACGAATTAGGAGCAGGAGTAGGCCACTCGGCCCCTCAAGCCTTCTCCACCATTCAATAAAATCATGGCTGATCTGAATGTAACCTCAACCCCACATTCCTGCCTTTACCTGATAATTTTTCACCCCCATGTTAATCAAGAAACTTTTCACTCCCTTGTTAATCAAGAATCTATCTAGCTGTGCCTTAAAAATATTCAAAGACTCTGCTTCCACTAGTTTTTGAGAAAGAGAGTTCTAAACACTTATAACCCTCTGAGAGAAAAATATTTCTCCTCATCCCAGTCTTAAATGAATGAACTCTTATTTTTAAACAGTGACCCCTAGTTCTAGATTCTGCCACAAGATGAAACAGTCCTCTTCACATCCACCCTGTCAAGATCCCTCAGGATCTTAAAGATTTCAATTAAGTTTCCTCTTACTCTTCTAAATTTCAGTGGATACAATCCTAACCTTTCCAGCCTTTCCTCATAAGACAACCTGCCCATCCCTGGTATTAGTTGAATAAACTTTCTCTGAACTGCTTCTAATGCCTTTACATCTTTCTTTAAATAAGGAGACCACTACTGTACACAGTACTCCAGATGTGGTCTCACCAGTGCCCTGTATAACTGAAGCATAACCTCCTTACTTTTGTAATCAATTCCCCTCACAATAAGTGATAATATTCTATTAGCTTTCCTAATTACCTGCTGTACCTGCATACTAACCATTTGTGATTCATGTACTAGGACACCCAGATCCCCCTGAATCTCAGAGCTCTGCAATCTCTTATAATTTAGATAATAAGCTTCCTTTTTATTCCTTCTGCCAAAAGAAACAATTTCACATTTTCCCACATTATACTCCATTTTTCAGATCTTTGCCTGCTCACAAACTATCTAGATCACTTTGTAGCCTCCTTACATCCACTTCACAATTTACTTTCCTACCTATCTTTATGCCGTAAGCATATTTAGCCACCATTCTTTTGGTCCCTTCATTCAAGTCATTTATATAAAAATTGTAAAAAGTTGAGGCTCCAGCACTGATCCCTGTGGCACACCACTCGTCACATACTGCCAACCAGAAAAAGACCCATTTCTGCCAACTCTCTTCTTCTTAGCTCGCCAATCTTCTATCCATGCCAATATATTACCCCTACACCATGAGCTTTTATTTTCTGCAATAGCCTTTGATGTGGCACTTTATCAAATGCCTTCTAGAAATCAAAGTACAGCACATCCGCAGCGCGTGGCTCCTTCAGATAACTCCCAAGAGTTAGTTAAACATAATTTCCCTTTCAGAAAACCATGCTGACTCTGCCTGATTGCCTTGAATTTTTCTAAGTGCCCCGCTATAACATCTTTAATAATAGCTTCTAACATAGGGATGACAGATGTTAAGCTAGCTGGCCTATAGTTTCTTGCTTTCTGTCTCCCTCCCTTTTTGAATAAAGGAGTTATATTTGCTATTTTCCAATCTAATGAAACCTTCCCTGAATCTAGGGAATTTTGGAAAATTAAAACCATGCATCAATTATCTCACTAGCCACTTATTTCAAAGCCTTAGGGTGAAGTCCATTTGGACCTGGGAATCTGTCAGCCCACAGCTCCAGCAACTTGCTCAATACTACTTTCCTGGTGATTGCAATTTTTCTGAGTTCCTCCCTCCCTTCCATTTCCTGATTTACAGATATTTTTGGGATGTCACTTGTATCTTCTATAGTGAAGACCGAAGCAAAATACCTGTTAATTCATCCGCCATCTCCCTATTTTTCATTATCAATTACCCAGACACACTTGCTGTTGGACTAACATTCACTATGTTAATTCTTTTCTTATTTAAATATCTATGAAAACTCTATCTGTCTTTATATTACTAGCTAGCCTTCTCTCACTAATTTTTCCCTCCTTATTAATCTTTTGTCATTCTTTGCTGTTCTTTATATTATTTGCTGTTCTTTATATTCTTTCCAGTCTCCCGACTTGCCACTTGTCTTAGCATAATTATATGCTTTTTCTTTCAGTTTGAAACTGCCTTTAACTTTTTTAGTTAACCATGGATGGTGGGCCCTCCCCTTGGAATTTTTCTTTCTCATAGGAATGTATATATTTGTGTATTCTGCGATATCCTTTTAAAAGTCTGCCACTGAACTTCTATTGACATATCCCCTAATCTCATTTGCCAGTTCACTTTAGCTAGCTCTGCTTTCACGCCCTCATAATTGTCCTTATTTAAGTTTAAAATATTAGTCTTGGTTGGACTTGTTTCTCCCTCGAAATGAATGTAAAATTCAATCATATTATGATCGCTGCTACTTAGGTGTGCCTTCACTAGGAGGTTATCAATTAATCCTATCTCGTTGCTTAATACCAGGTTTAGTATAGTCTGTTTTCTGGTTGGTTCCAGAATGTGCTGTTCTAAGAAACTATCCCGAAAACATGCTATGAACTCTTCATCTGGGCTACCTTTGTCCATTGATTTTTCCAGTCTATGTGTAGATTAAAATCCCCTGTGATTACTGCTGTACCTTTCTGGAAAGCTCCCATTATCTCTTTTTTTTTTGTTACTCTGTCCTATTATTTAGTTACAATTAGGGGGCCTGTACACGACTCCCACAAGTGACTTCTTGCCTTTATCATTTCTTATCTCAACCCAAACCACTTCTATATCCTGGTTTCCTGAACTTGGGTCAACCCTCTCTAAGGTGCTAATACCATCATTAATTAACAGAGCCAGCCCTCCAACTTTTTCTAACTTCCTGTCCTTCCTAAATGTCACATACCCTTCAATATTCAAGTCCCAATCTATGTCATCCTGTAGCCATGTCTCTATAATGACTTTCAAATCGTACTTATTTATTTCTATTTGCGCTATCAGTTCATTTGTTTTGTTTCGAATGCTACAGGCGTTAAGATACAGAGCCTTTAGGTTTGTCCTTTTATTATTTTTGTAGTGTCTCGCCTTATCTGCTTATATACTCTTAGAATTGTGCTCTCTGTCCCTTCCTATCACAGTCTGTTTATCATTTCTCATATTAATACCTGTCTCTCTTGCCTTGTCTCTACTCTTTGCTTTACCACATCTTCCCAAATTTGATCCCATGCCCCTACTATTCAGTTTAAAACCCTCTCTACTTCCCTAGTTAGCTGGCTAACAAGGACACCAGTCCTAGCAGGTTCAGGTGTAGACCATCCCAATGGTACAGATCCCACTTTCTCCAGTACTGGTACCAGTGCCCCACAAACCGAAACCCACTTCTCCCACAGCAGTCTTTGAGCCATGCATTCATTTCACTAATCTTATTTATCCAATGCCAATTTGCACGTGGATCAGACAATAATCCAGCGATTATTACATTGGAGGTTCTGCATCATAACTTAGCTCGTGCAGAGCCTCCTTCCTCATTCTGCCTATGTCATTGGTCCCTACATGGACCACGACCACTGGATCCTCTCACTCCCACTGCAAGTTCCTCTCAAGCCCTGGACAGGCAACAAAGCCATCTGGACTCTCGCTCTTTGCTACAGAGAACAGTGTCCACTCCCATTATTATATTGTCCCCGACTATCACTACATTCCTTTTTGCTCCCCCAACTTGGATGGCATCCTGTACCACGGTGCCATGATCAGTTTGCTCATCCATCCTGCAGCCCCCACTCTCATCCAAACAAGCTGAGAGAACCTCAGACCTGTTGGACAATTTTGGAGGCTCACTCTCCTGCCCTATGGGTCCCTTTACCTGCCTCACTCACAGTCACACCCTCCTCTCCCTGGCCACTGACCAAATCAAAGGACCCAATCCTAAGTGGTGTGACTGTCTCCTGGTATAAAGCATCCAGGTAAGTTTCCCCCTCCCTGAAGTGTCGCAGAGTCTCCAGCTCAATGACTTTGAGCCAAAGTTCCTCAAGCTGCTTCCAACTTTTATGTGCGCCTGCTGAGCAAAATCTTGTGTGAGTACATAATGACGTCGGGATGCTCATCTGACATCACCTTGTGTGATTTTACACCCGATCAGGTTGGGCACGCGCCCACCCACAAGGCGTAAAATTCTGCCCTTGGTGTCTACCATGGTGCCAGTAAGTCAGTTGGGTCAGACCCCTGGCACAACCAAATTGCAGCAGTTTGCTTTGGGCCCACGCAAGAGCAGTGACCCAGAAATCATCAGTCACGAGCATCTCAAGGGTTCCCATATGGTGAACAACTACTTACCACGAGCATTGGTTTTCCCACTGGGGGGTACAACTTGTAGGAATAGCAGAATTAAGATCTAATGGTTAAAAATTCAGGTTTGTGGGACTTTGGGGAACACTGACATAACATTTACCCAGGTTTAGCAGGCAAAAGGGCTTACTGCGGAAGGTTTCAAAGATCCATGACAATCTGCCTGGAGACAACCAGCCTCCTCCTGCATTGCTGCTCAGATAGACTCAAGAAGATGCCTCTTGATGGTAAACCATAGGGCTAAGTTTGATCTCCTGCACAGAGCACCCTCAACCTGTTGTCTTCTGAGAAGTTCAGATGTTGGTGATGGTGATTGCTGCTGCTGTTTATAAGGCTCCACCCCTTGGTCTATTGAAAAAAAAGAGGCAAGAATAGTTCCCATAATAATAGAAGAAGCTTACTAAAGGTGACAAAAGTCTAGAGATCACAACTTGGAAACAGGAAATTGTCCTGGTAAAACACAGCAAAACATCCTCAGATCAAGTGATCTACAGCTGAGAGCTACCTTTTATATTACTTCAGGAATTGTAGGACACCAATTCCACTGGGTTTTGTTGGTAGGTCTGGGAGTGCGTGGGCATCCAGGATTTTGGGTTGACATGCAGTGGTTATGATGTTTTTTTAATAATTTTTTAAGGCCAGCTTTTATTACCCATCCCTAATTGCCCTTAAGAAGGTGGTGGTGAGCTGCCTTCTTGAACCACTGCAGTCCATGTGGTGTAGGTACACACACAGAGCTGTTAGAGAGGGAGTTCCAGGATTTTGAACCAGCGACAGTGAAGGAACGGCGATTTATTTCCAAGTCAGGATGATGAGTGGCTTGGAGGGGAACTTCCAGGTTGTGGTGTTTCCATGTATCTGCTGACCTTTTCCTTCTAGATGGTAGTGGTCATGGGTTTGGAAGGTGCTATCTAAGGAGGCTTGATGGTTTCCAGCACTTTATAAAGTGCAACTTTGGCCTTTCATTTAGGATCTTATCTGGGCTGATTTCCGGACATAAAGACAGAAACTGGCCAGTTAAGATTGAAAGAGGTTGTAGGAAGCCCTCCAATTTGATTTTAGCCTTCTATCAACGCATTTCCTGTGGGTGAGCTGGGTTAAGGTCAGGGCTATTGCATTATATTTTTCCTGGAATCCCTTTTATGTGACAGTAAGCAAACCTGTCACCAGAATGAAAATACCATATTTTATTTTATGAAAACAAAATCAATCATGATTCCCACAGAAAAAGAATACAGCCACAAAAGTTTCTGTGTTACATGGGCTGTTTCGGGTCCAATATGGCAACTGTGGAGCACTTGCACACTTGCAGTCTTGGATGCGCTGGTCCCCATTTTGATAGGGAAGTGTGCAAAGTATAAAGGTTGTGATGTCAATCAGAGGGTAACAATGATTTGATACCAGTGGTGCCATTTTCAACCTCAACACTCCAGCTAACAGCCTCTCTTAATCTTGCACAGTTGAACATGTATTCAGCCGCAGCAAGGATCCTGACAAACGTTAATTGAAGGGATCATAAACCACTTTCAGATTAGTTGCTGGTGATTTCTACTGGCTGTTGCTGAGTTAGTAAATGTATTAGTTGTTTTGTACAGTTATTTAAAGTTTCTGAGGCTCTGCACAGATCTGTTGCTCCCAGTCATGGATGCTGTAATTTCTATCCCCCTTTGGCCTGCAGCATGAATGAGCAGAGGCAACACAGAGGAAGACAAGCTGCTTGTAGAGAGAGGAGGAAGAAGAGCTTTCAGCAGGAGGCCATATCTACTCAGGGTCTTTAGGGAGCAATTTCCCTACATCAATCTGAGTGAGGAATAGTGTGTCAGATGTCTCTGTTTCAGCAAGGAGGTGCTTAGTAAAATTGGTCACATGTAGCCCAAAATGCACCTCAAAATAGGTGAGGGTGGCATTGCCTGTGGCTATGAAGCAGCCTTGGCCACGGACTTTCCTATATTCGGCTCCTTCTAAGTTGGAGCTAGTGATTAAATCAACATCACCCTTATACAACACTATTGTATAAGGGAGGTCTTACTAGAAAAAAGCAGGTGGAGCAAGCATGTGGCTTTGTCAAGATTGCAGATTTCTCCAATGGTATCGTGTACACATATCACTTTGCAAGTGCCACATGTGAGTTTTGAGATGTACAGCAATCAGAAGGGATGCTGTTCCATCTAATACTTGTTGGTGTGCGATCATACTCAGTATGTTTTGCAGATCAATGTCCAACCTTTGCAGCAGTCATGATGTCTTTATTCAGCAGCATACCACCGTACCATCTGCACTTGAGAGCCACCACAACAAACTAGAGGGGAAGCTAAAAGGTGAAAATTCCTAACCACTGACCACATGTTTCATGACTCCAGTATGTAATCCATGCACATGTAGGTGTTGAGCAGACCATTAGGGTGCTTCGGCAACAGTTCCACTGCTGGAACTGCTCTGGAGGAGCCCTGAACTATTCACCAGAGTATGTGTCACCATTTGTGGTGGTCTGCATGTTGCACAATCTTGTTATCAGAAGGATGCAACCCTTTCCACTAGGTATAAGGTTGGAGGCAATCAACACACCTTTCCAACAGGGCTGTCCTTGATCAACTCATCTGACTGTGGTACCAGTGAAAGCAGTTCATATTCTCCATTCAGCAACAGTCCGACTAACACTAAGGTAAAGGCAAAATACTGCGGATGATGGAAATCTGAAACAAAAACATAAAATGCTGGAAAAACACAGCAGGTCTGACAGCATCTGTGGAGAGAAAGACAGAGTTATACAGACTCAAAACGTTAACTCTGTCTTTCTCTCCACAGATGCCGTCAGACCTGCTGAGTTTTTGCAGCATTTTTTGTTACTGAGTCCGACTAACACCTTGGCTTACAATTACAGTGCCCATTTAGCCACAATGCTGAAATAAGTTATGACAAAACAAAAATTCCAGACCAACTTTACAAATGAAACCATCTAATTTTCCATTCAAAGTCAATTAATCACCCTTATGAATTCTCTTTGCGCTTGTTTTTGTGTGCCTTGGCCTGTCCCAGTGCTTCAAATCAGTGGCTGCAACACGGCAGGTGAAACGTTTCTGACTTTTTGCACCGAGAACCTAGAGGTTACTCTTCTTGCATTGACCAAGATGACTGTCTGCTCCTGTTGACTTTTTGGAATTTGTCTGAAGGGCCTCCTGACCCTTTGTGGATAAAGGACATCCCTCCATTTCCTGCACCAAGGCCTCCAGTGCTGCGTATTAGAACCTTAAAGAATACTTTCTACCCTGTTTCCCCAATAGTCAGTGTTCTCACTGCTCAGAATGTCTTGCCCAGCCAATTCCAGCATCTGGTCCAACCAAAATGCACCTCGCCTTCAAGAGGTGCAAGTTGGCTTTAAGTAGTCTAGACTAGCTTTAAGTGGTACAAGCTTTGCACTAACTTGGGCCCCCTGTTGAAGCATGCAACAACCCAACATCACACCTAGTGCTGGGCTGCAGGCAGCTATCATTTAAATCAGCAGGCAACACACAGTTTATAAGCTATGTGCTTCAGAAGAAATTGGCATGGGTTCATCACATAATACGATCCTCTTATCGTTTGTGGGGACTATACAATTTTGGGCTATCCATTTTCAAATAGCGCCTCAGAACACTTTGTAAGAAATAACTCCGTACCGAAACAAAACCCAAAGCATAATTGGATACACCCAACTATCTTAGTATGGCTTTTTGCATCACGTTCATTGAATGAACTACAACACTTTTAACATATAAAACTATAAACAGATATTGAAAAAACATTAAAATTAAAATTGGTGAGACATACAGTATTTGGTACTCTAAAGCAGAAGGATCCTGTATGTGCCATAACTTTCCACATGCCTAGGTTTCATGTATTTGCCATCGACAGAGATAACCTATCTCGACCTCTGGAAGAAGATAGGAAATACAAACAGGTTAAAAAATTTTGACTATGGTTGTGCAACTCCTTGAAGCAGGGGCACACTGTAAAATGGGAGAACTCCTCTAAGTTACTTACAAGTTGAACATATTTAATAAAACTTATATTTTTTGTGAATGTTTCAAAAATAAACTAGTTTGAGAAGAAATTGGCTTTCATTCACTATAGTCTGACTTATTCTGTGTACAGCACTGAAAAAAATCATTAATAGGTTTACTTTTTTTTGTAGTTGTGTCTTTACTTGCCTACTGGATACACGGCTATGCCTTTGCTTTTGGAGATCAAGAAAGAATTATTGGAAATAACAATTTCTTTACTTTTGGAAATGTCAACTTTTCACACTTCTTTTTTAATTATGCAAGATGTGCCATTGTAACAACCATCGTATCAGGAGCTATTACACAAAGGACAGAACCAATTGGTTACATTATATCCAGCTACATTTTGGCAGGTTAGTGTACATATCAATTTTAATGGTTATGCATCTATTGAAGTTTTAATGTATGGCAAAAATTATATTGCTTGTACATTTTAGAGAATCCAGAAAGTCCAATAATCTACCAACTCAATAACTTGCATTTGTAAATAATTGGACCACCAAAATTAGATGTATTAATATGTTTTGAGAGTTGTTAACTTTCAATACAAAGAATACAGTTTTGTCTGGCTACTGAAAATTTGATTTCCTTTTTTTGTGGAAATATATTCACTTTATTTTTCTCTAAAATTAAGAAAAACACAGTATTTCTCAACATTTTAAATCATTTTTGTGTAGACCTATGCTGTGAATGTTTGATTAGTTGCCTGGTCCAAGCAAGCCCATAGTACACTAAGGTGTATGTGTCCAATTTTACAGAGCCAGTTTATTTGACTAATTGGCATAATCTCATAGAGCCGTGCTTTCTGACTTTGTGCCAGTAGTTAACCCAGTGGAGCATGTATAGAATCTAGCCAGCAGTTTAAATTTTAAAAATATAAAAACAAAAAACTGCGGATGCTGGAAATCCAAAACAAAAACAGAATTACCTGGAAAAACTCAGCAGGTCTGGCAGCATCGGCGGAGAAGAAAAGAGTTGACGTTTCGAGTCCTCATGACCCTTCAACAGAACTGAGTGAATCTAAGGAGAGGGGTGAAATATAAGCTGGTTTAAGATGGATTGAGGGTGGGGGGGGAGAAGTGGAGGGGGGGTGTGGTTGTAGGGACAAGCAAGCAGTGATAGGAGCAGATAATCAAAAGATGTCACAGACAAAAGAACACAGAGGCGTTGAAGGTAGTGATATTATCTAAACGAATTTGCTAATTAAGAATGGATGGTAGGGCACTCAAGGTACAGCTCTAGTGGGGGTGGGGTGGAAAGGCTAGCAGGGCATAAAAGATTTAAAAATAATGGAAATAGGTGGGAAAAGAAAAATCTATATAAATTATTGGAAAAAACAAAAGGAAGGGGGAAGAAACAGAAAGGGGGTGGGAATGGAGGAGGGAGTTCAAGATCTAAAGTTGTTGAATTCAATATTCAGTCCGGAAGGCTGTAAAGTGCCTAGTCGGAAGATGAGGTGCTGTTCCTCCAGTTTGTGTTGGGCTTCACTGGAACAATGCAGCAAGCCAAAGACAGACATTGGTCATTGGTCTGTCCGCAAGAAAGACCCAAACCTCCCTGTCGCTTGCCATTTTAACACTCCACCCTGCTCTCTTGCCCACATGTATGTCCTTGGCTTGCTGCATTGTTCCAGTGAAGCCCAACGCAAACTGGAGGAACAGCACCTCATCTTATGACTAGGCACTTTACAGTCTTCTGGACTGAATATTGAATTGTCCCTACAACCACACCACCACCCCCCCCCCGCCGCCCCCACTTCTCTCCCCCCACCCAACCCCCCCCACCTTAAACCAGCTTATATTTCACCCCTCTCCTTAGATTCACTCAGTTCTGTTGAAGGGTCATGAAGACTCGAAACGTCAACTCTTTTCTTCTCTGCCGATGCTGCCAGACTTGCTGAATCTTTCCAGGTAATTCTGTTTTTGGTTTAAATTTGAAGTTAAGTGGCTACATATATTGTTTGGTCTTTTATAAAGGAAATTAATTATTAATATTTATCAGGCTTTTCCAGGGTTGTGCGAAGGGAAGGGTACCAGGCAAGAATGATATATATTTTAAAAAAAACAATGGGGAACACACAGTCTAGACCATGGAAAAGTCATGGAGAGCAATGCAGTACTTTGATGGAAAGGAAAGTAGGCAGGTTACTGCATGAAATCAGCCTTATTTGGCACTTTACTGCACTATGCTGAGGAAAATGTACCTTTGCTTGCCAGGAGGCGATGGCCTGGCTCAATGCTGTTCCAATGGGGTACCATCTACCATGCCTTGTACTCTTGGAAACCTAGCATCCAAGAAACATCCTCTGCCTTGTAAAGCTGAACTCTCTTTTCCACAGGGATGGCAAAGAACATGCTGCTCCATGCACACAAAGCATTGGTTACTAGGCTGATGCTGACTGATTTGGCATTTGTCACAGACATTGGCTTGGAATGATCCAATGATCTAATGTCTTAATGCATGCTATTGGAAAGAGGTGTGCTTGTTGACCTGTTGTCTGCAGATCAGCCTCCAAGAGATTCCAACCTATACAGTAGTTCCTTAGTGAAACTGAGTTTGGGGCACTACAGGGATGCACATAACCCGTGAAGAACATTGGAGCTGCTCAGAAACTGTTGTTTCTCCTCTAGGAGTGTCAGTGAAATCGCCTTCTATGTATACCCTATTATTCAAATACTTTTGATGACTTTGAAGTTAATTAATAGTCACATTTTAAATTTGCTTTGTTATAGGATTTGTTTACCCAATTGTTTCTCGTTCCTTTTGGCATCAGTCAGGTCTTTTTTATATAAATCTTCCAGTTGAGGCAAGTAAAATGCTAAATTCCTAAAATTTTAATGTACACAGAATTGTTAGGCCACTTACCAATTAGAAATTTTTTAATGCATTAAATAAAGTTCATGAATTCTCCTTGAATGTAAATGTGATACTAAACATTGCCACATATACCATTTGTGTCACTTATCAACATTTAAAGAAATAATGAAAGAGCACCTATCATAACCTCAAGACCTCTCAAAGTGCTTAACAGCTGATGGAGTGCTTTTGTACTGTGGTCACTGTTGTAAGATACGAAACACGGCAGTCAATTTGTGGACAGCAGAGTCCCACAAATAACAATGAGATAATGATCATGTTTTAATGATACATATGGACAAGGACATCAGTGGAAAACTCACCTGCTCTTCTTTGAACAGTGCCATGGGATCTTTTACTTACATCTGAGAGGATTAATATCTCATTTAAAAGATTTTTGGCAGTGTGGCATTCCTTCAGTACTGCACTGTGGTATCAGCCAGCCTAGATTTTTATGCTCAAGTCTCTGGAGTGGCACTTAAAATAGGCAGTATATTATTATTACAGTTGCAGCTGATGATACTGAAACGTCAGTGCAATTGTTTCAAAAGTAAGCATCATTCTGAGGCTCTGAATAGATTTTTGAGATAACCGATAACATTCAATGCCATCAAAATTCCAGTGAGGAATGACCACTGTCAAGCACAATGGATTTCAGGCTGTCAGAGATTAAGGTCTATATAATGCATTTCTGACTTGTGGTAAGCATAACACCAACACTTTACCACATTGGCCTAGATGCCAGCTGAAGAATGGATGATTTGCTGAAATTTTAAAATAATTATGAAAGCTATATTTCCGCTTTCCTCCTGCAAGGATGTCAGTGCTACTAATGGGAGTGAACCTATTTGATTGTGCACAGCTGGTGATGTTGCTAGTATTCTTTTGATGCAAAGTAACAACATTAAAAAAGCGGTAAAATTCTAACTTGATAGATGTGGAAGTTTAGAAATCTTAATTTTCTTGTTTCAATACCAAGCACAAAACATAATTTCGGATTTAAATAAAACTTTCTACTTTAGCAAAAGTGTCTTATCACAGCACCTTCAAGCAAAATGTGACTTAGAAAAATTGAGAGTAAATGTAAGGGACAATATTTGTTCACATTTCTGGAAATGATATCTCTGAGGTTGTATCAGTTCCCAACTTAGGTTTGTGCCACTGTAAATAGGACTGGCTGTAAAAGTGAGCATAATGAGCCAATGTGTTTATCTTTGCAATCATTCTGGTATCAGCAACTTCTTTCTTATTTGGAACCAACCATGAGAGTTCTGTAGTCTGTACTGAACTTCTATCTTCAACTGCAATTAGGGAACCTTTTTTTATGCATTTGTGGCAAGTTATTCATCTCCTGACTCCCAAAGCCTGTCCAGCATCTAAAAGTCACAAGTCAGGAGTGTGATGGAATACTCCCCACTTTCCCGGATGAGTGCAACTCCAACAAGAAGCTCGACAACATCCAGGACAAAGCAGCCACTTGATTACCATCCCATCCACTACTTTGAACATTCACGCCCTTCACCACCAATGCACAGTGGCAACAGTGTGTACCATCTACAAGATGCGCTGCAGCAACTCACCAAGGCTCCCTTGACAGCGCCTTTCAAACCCATGACTCTACCATCTAGAAAGACAAGGGCAGCAGATGCATGGGAACAACACCACCTGCAAGTTCCCTTCCAAGCCACACAGCATCCTGACTTGGAGCTATATTGCTGTTCCTTCACTGTCATTGGGTAAAAATCTTGGAACTCCCTTCCTAACAGCACACTCCCTTCCTAACAGCACTGTGGTGTACTTACACCAGATGGACTCCAGTGGTTCAAGAAGGCGGCTCACCATCACCTTCTCAAGGGCAATTAGGAATGGGCAACAAATGATGACCTTGCCAATGACGCCCACATCCCATGAAGGAATAAAAAGGCTTTTCTGCTGCAAATACATAGAAAGTGCAACATGGAAACAGTTATTCGACCAAACAAGTCTGCAATGGCATTTATCTTCCAAATGAGCAAATAGTTCAAACACATTTACCTGCCCTGTTCCCATATTCAACCCCCATTTCATTCACTGACCAATCTAGTCTAACCTTGAATTTTGACACATGCTGGGATTTTCCGTGCCTACCAGTGTCTGGCGTGATTGGTAGGGTGAGCGGACAATGTGGTGCAATCGGTTTCACAACGGTGTGAAACTGCGTCATGATCGTCTATTCAGCCCGCTGATGGCGGGTTATGTTTCCTGCCATCGGACTTTGGGAACCTTATTAGCCTGCCCGTCAGAATCAGTATCCCCAGCCCCGCTGGATCGTCCGTCCACATCAGCAGTAAAGCATGCCGGTGTAGAACACGTTTAGATAAGTGTGACGTGCAGAAGTCGGGACTTACCTGCCAGGGCTTTGCTCACATCGCAGACGTCTGAGGAGCTGAAGATACTGGAGCCTGACACCAACGGCACACTGGAGGAATGTTCATGGCACGATTCTCATGGACATGGCTCTGCTGCAAAGCTGCATGTGGAAGTTGGATAGTCACCGTTGATGCTCACAATGGGTGATGATTGAGGGGGGTGGGAGAGGAAGGGCTAGGATTGACTGGGAGAGGAAAAAGTGTCGGGGGCGTGAAGTTGAAGGTGTCATGATGGGGGGAGATTGGAAGGGGGGAGGGAGAACAGGGGGGAGGAGGGGGTAAAAAAGGTGGACGGTGCAAGGGAAGGACTGCAGACAGGGGAGGGTGTTTGAGGGGGAGGAAGGAGTTTGGAGAGGGGAGTAGGGATTGAGGAAAAAGTGGAGGAAGGAGTCAGGAAGAGGATAGAAGAGGTGTGGAGGAAGAAGGGTGCAGAGGGGGGAGGGGGTTCCAGGGAGGGAAGGGGTTTCGAGGAAAAAGGGGTTGGAGAGGGGAAGGGGTTCTGGGGGGAAGGGGTGCAGAAGCAGGGAGGGGTTCTAGGGATGGAAGGGGTTCTGAAGGGGGAAGGGTGCGGAAGGGGCGATGTGCAGGTCAATGTGCATGGGAGGGGTCAGATGGATCCATGTCTGCCTCCTTGGGAGTGAACAGAGGGTGGGAATGGTATGGAGGAAGGATAAGAATGACCGAGGACAGAGTGACATGGTAGGCTGAGAGGGTGAAGGTTAGGGTAGTGATAGAAGGGACGGCGAGAATGGTTGGTCGGAGGCAAACATGGACCCTGGGGGTGGGAAGGAGGAGTTCCGGGAGGCAATTGTGAATGGGGGTAGGATTTTCAAGAAGTAAGGAAATGTGCATGTTCACCTGGACATCCCTGAAGCAAAAGGATTGTGGCTGGTACGTAACGGAGTGGGGGGTGGAAGGTGATGCTGGGGGGTGGGTCAGCTGTGATGGGGGAAAGGAAATGGATGACTGGGGGAGGGGAAAAGAGGGGGGAGTGCACAAAAAACTGAATCAAGACCATGCTTGCTAAATCAAAAGTGGAATGAGAGGGCGAGATCATGTGCTGCATGGGAATGGGATCAGTGGGTGGACGGACATGCAGGGCAACTCAGATGAACAACTGAAAGTGAACCCAGCAGGCAGCATTCAAAATGCTCAGGACATTGAGATGAGTTTGAAACGTGAAGGATCCGTATGCGTGTCAGCGTGCTTGCATGAGGCTCCAAAAGGCCCTGCCACACACACACTTTTCCCTCCATAATCACTCATGGGCCACTGGTCCCTCTGCAATGACAGCTCTTCCTGGCTGCTTATTTTGAGCTCTTCACTGGAGGAAGTGACCTCTTGGCTGCAGGTGAGGACGTGGATGGAGCTGAGGAACTGGCAGGCTAAGAGTGTTGGTCCCTTGGCAGAGCTCCCTGTGAACCAAAGTTGAGATAAGTAGTGCATGGCAGCAGAGAGAGCAATCACTTTTGAGTTGAGGAAGTGATGATGTGGTGCAGGATCCTCAGGTGGGTGTTCATCGCCAACCTCACTGTCGCTGCAGGTAGGGTCCACATCTTCACCAGTCAGCATGATGGCACACACCTCAGAGTGAGGGGCCTAATGTGGGCCACTCCACCCCAGGTCTGGGACCTGCCCCTGCTGATGTGAACAGGCTTCTCCTGCATGAAAACAGATGGAGAGTGTGAGCCGGACACATGGCACTGCATGGAATGTTTGTGCGGTGAGCAGTGCCATGGGCAGGTTTGAGGACATGAGCTGCAGAGGATATGAGCTTGATGGAGTTGTGAGGGTGTATGTGAGAGTTAATTGTGTTGTCCCTTGAGGTGTGAGATCTCTGTGGATGTGTGATGGGTTTGTTAGTGTGAGTTGAGAATGATGAGAAGAGTGAGTTAACCTGGCAGAACGGCTGAGAACATTCATTCTGCAGGGCATTGGCACTGACCACCACCTCCCAAGTCTGGTTGGTCATGCTGCTGCCCATCCTGCAGCCAGAGCGGGAGTAGAGGACATCGCAGCGGGCCTCCACGGCAGCCAAAAGGCGTTCCAGTGACGTGTTGCTGAACCTGGCGGCTGTAGTTATTTTACCTTTCGTGGACATCGTCCCTGCAGCAGTCATGGGCTGGAAGTACCGAGATGTGTGCATGTGGCTGAACTTTAAATATGGTATCTGGTATGATGAAGCAGTGAGGTGATGCAAGGTGGGCAAATCGGAGCCCACCTGCCATGGAAGCAATATGTTTCCCTGGAATGCATAAATAATGTGGGATGATATGCCATGAAAAGCCACCATCGTGGTCAGTGGGTAAAACATCATTTTACCCACCGCTATCGCACTTAGTACAAATCTGGGACAATTCAGCCCCTAGATTCTGCTTCAAAAACTAACTCGGGAAGTTGCTAGCTCACAACACCTTGAAGTAAAATTTCTCTTGAGCTAAGGCATCTTAAATCTCTTAAGCTAAGGCAGGAAATTTACTCGAGGTTCCACTGCACTTTTGGAGAAGTCACAGTAGTGGAGCAGGATCAGGAGCAGTTGGAAGGAAATTCCCAATCTTAATCTTGTATCTATGACCCCTCATTCTTAATGCTTCCACTGCTGGAAACAGTTTACTCCTATCTACTCTGTCCCATCTCATCTATCATTTGGCCTTATAAGTTGCATTGTCAAAATTAGAAAGGACAAATTTTCACCCCTTCAGTATCAATGCTGTTAAAGTAACAACCTGTAACAATTAGACATAATCAGAACTTCCTCTTTATTGGCAAGCTAAATGGGCACACGGTGGAGATAGGGCCTTTGACCAAGAGCCTACTTTCCCTGTCCGGTCGGAGCATTCGTCAAATTGTAACAAGACAAGCTCACCACAAAACTGGTCTAGACTTTCATGACAAGTATGGAAATGCTATCTTTTAGGGAGGATTAGCATCCTGTGTTGCAGTCTGGGGTTAGGTTGCAATGCAGACTGGGCTCACATGGAACGTGTCTCCTATTGGCAAGATCACCCCTCAAAATTGGAGTAAAGACTAGAGGAATGGACCAAGTGTTTGCAAGAAATTGAGAACAGATGGGTTTAATTGCAAATTTGCTTCTAGGCTCATGGCTTCTATTGTACTGATTGCCTCTATATATTGGGTCTCATAGTAAATCAATAAATTATAGAAATTAAAAAAAAATATTTAATGACTTGCTGGCTGCAGCGCAGTGGGACAAGGTTTTTATGTAGCGGTAGCCTATTCAAATTGGTAGGATGACTCCTGTCAAAAAGTCCAAAATATCCCTCATTCTTAACTGCAAATGTGCCATGGGCCAGTCCAATCTATATTTTACCCTTCTCAGAAAATCAAGTTTCAAGTGTTTTCTTATGCTTTTACCTTCCAATCAAGGGATTATCAAGGGATTTTTGAAATAACTAATATATTCTATGACCACCACAGTATATCCTTATCTGTTCGATGCATTCTATTTTGTAAGGATTATGCTGGAAGTGGAGTGGTATTCTTAGTCGGTGGTACAGCAGCACTGATTGCATCATTTGTCACAAATGCGCATGTTGCCCGCTGTGTGACACCTATCATCAATCAAGGCTATAGTTTACCTGTAAGTCAAGGAAAAATACATTTTAAAAGCTGAAATTTTTGGTAATATGCTACATTTGCAAGTTACATCTATTTAACTTACTGTATTTAAATGTCCTTATTTGCTTAATGTTTTACCTTTCAAGTCTCGAAACCAATCTAACCAGCCTGAGACAGGGAGTGTGGGATTCTGAGCTCGAAGGCTATTATTCACTCCTATCTCAGAAATCCCATGGAGTTAGTGGGGGCCAATGCTTTTAAAGGCACAGACCAATTTCTACAGGACCTTATGCAAAGACCAACTCAGACCCAGTTGGTAAACCTTGACCCATCAACTTTGAGCTTCTGGCAAAGAAGCAGAAGAGAAGGCTGAGAGGAGATTTGATAGAGGGGTTCAAAATCATGAAGGATATGGACAGAGTTGATAGGTAGAAACTGTTCCCATTGGTGGAAGATTCAACAACCAGAGGACACAGATTGAAGGTAATTGGCAAAAGAAGCAATGGCAACATGAGGAAAATATTTTTCAGTGCGGCGTGTAGTTAGGATCTAGAATGCACTAACCGAGAGGGTGGTGGAGGCAGATTCAATTGAGGCATTCAAGGGGATATTTTCTGAAAAGAAAGAATTTGCAGGATTATGGCGTGTAGGTGGGGGCGTAGCACTACAGGAATTGCTTCTTCAGAGAACCAGCACAGATATGACATGCTGAATGACTTCCTTCTGTGCCGTAACCATTCTGTATCAGCAGGAATTTCCATGGGGGCATTCCCAGTCAGCTTCTGTAAATTAGGTGGAAACTCTGGATAGACCATAAATCAAAATACCAGAAAAGTTACAGGCCCAGATTTTCATTTCTCTGCCCATGTCAGAACAAACATGGGGAGATTTAAAAATGCAGGCGGTGTCTGATTTCAGGATTCCTGCCCCCATTCCCGTCATGCAGGATTTTTATGGCCCCAGGATAAAGTTGTGGGTGCCCACACTCAGCAATCTTGTGCTTGCCTCCTCCATAGTAGGGGTGGGCATTTCAGGCCTCCTGCTATTTTCATGGAGTTGTGCCCATTTTGGTAGGAAATTTAGTTCATGGCATGTCAGAGGAGTTATGAACCATGGGGTAATCAAAATCCCAATTGGAGAACAAAAAAGGCAATTTATTCCTGGAATTCTTTCATTGATAGGCTTGAAATATGAGAAAAAAATCTTTCAGTAGTTAGATACTATATTGTAAGTTAAATATGATTTTACTGCAGTGATTGATTATAGGCCTCTGTCCTACAAAGGTAAGTTGGCTATTACATTGACCACCATTGTGTAAGTGTTGACATGCATTACAGTACTTTTCCCAACAGATAAAGTGCCATAATGCATTCAAACCTGTAGAAAATGTGCTGGGAAACCGTTCTGTCACCTTTTGGACTGAAATTTAAATGTCAAGTGATCTTTAGATTTAAAAAATGGCACATGCTGTTGAACATTAAAATAAATCTAAGCACCTGCTACACTCCATTGATTGTCAGGCAATCTGCTTTTAAGTGGAAATGAAACAGCAGTTACAATTTTAAAAAGGGCTATCTGGTATTTCAGTTTCTATGGACTCCATTGTCGACATTTCTCAGGACTTGTTTTAATAGCTGGGGTTGTTATGAATGCTTGGCTGAGTTTCAAAGGGTCCAGAACTACTTAACTAAGCAGTGGGAATGAGTTCACATTTTGTTTGACAGTTTTAAGAGGTTATTCAAGGATTATCTGTCTTGGTTGTAAGTTGTTAAGGGTTTGTTTTCATAACAGATGGACTGCTGGAGGTTTTTACATTTTTTGAATGGGTTTTATGGGATTAGTTTTTTCAGTTTGAAGTGACTTTGGATATGATAGTTTTATTAGATTGTTAGAAGTTTGTTTTAAAATTTCCATTTTGAAGATATTCTGAGCTCTGCCAATGGTCGATACTGATTGAATTGCTATGGAGAATACCATGAGGGATATAGAGGGGACATGGAGTTTTTGAGTGTAATGGAGTAGGAATGGGGTGGGGGCATGGAGGTGGGAGGCGGTTATGAAAGGTATGGGGCATGGAGGTGACATGGGGATATTGGCTGTGATAGTTCATGGAGGCCTGCCTCCTTACCTTGCCTCATGCCTGCGGAGTGTGCTAAATGTAACCAATTGTCTCTCTCTAACGGAGAGGGATGCCTTTGTGGACTACAGCTAATTGCCAAGTGCACTGTATCTGATCTGCAAATACCTAAAGCTGATATTGGTCCCTGAAATAAAAGTTTTTCAATTCTCCCATATGAACATCCGTCAACTTGAACCAAAAAAGTAATTTTCTTTCAATATTCAGAGAGTGTTTCTGGCAACTACTATGCAGAATGGAACTACATGGTTAACACTCTGCAGCTCTAGACCATAGGCCCCAATTGCAGAAAACCACTTCCAACACGAGAGATCATTATAAAGTATAAGATAAAAGACAAAATGCATACATGGTGACTTGTTCATTTTTCTTAAAGCTTGCAGTTCTTGGAGCTTTTATGCAAATAATTGGCTCCTTAGGCTTTGTTGTTGGTGCACAAGGTCACATTACAGAGTCTGGAGATGGTCACTCGGCCAGTCTTGCTGTGGTCAATACTCTACTATCAACAGGATCTGCAGGACTATATGGTTTGTTTTTCCTGAGAATGAGGAGAGACACCTACAGTATGCCACGATTGATTAATTCAGCACTTAGTGGAATGGTAAGTACTCAGATGTTTCAACTGATACAAATATATTCATTATATGGTGTGTAGAATGTACAGGGTTAGAATAGACAAAATTAAATTAAACATTCAATATTCTATTTCCCATACCTCTCCATGCTCTTTTCTACCAATGCTTATTTATACAATGCTATCTGGAACGTGATGACATTATCACCTACACAAACCTCACTAGGTAGATTGTCCCTTTCCTCTTTTGATCTTCAATTACTTCCCTTATTATAGAGCTTGTGATGATGTCAGATATCAGAGACAATTTACCCTTTAGAATCTTAAATTTCTCAGTATGATCTCCCTAACCTTTCTTTCAGTAAACACTAAAGTTTCTCCTCCTAGCTCAGAGGCTTAATCCGAAGTATCAATTTAGTTATATAATGGAATAGAATATAAAAGCTTATATCACAAAAAAAGATATCAGAGACAATTTACCCATTAGAATCTTGAATTTCTCCATATGATCTCCCTAGTCTTTCTTTTCTCTTCAGTAAACGCTGAAGTTCCTCCTCCTAGCTCAGGTGCTCAATCCAGAGTATCATTTTAGTTCTTCATCGTAGAATCTTCTCCAGTGCCAGGATGTCCCCAGTGTAGTATGATAACTGTAAGCAGATGGGACTAGACCGATGCTTTGTACAAGCTCATTCTCTCAAACTAAGACATATTCTACCTTTCTTGCCTTCCCCATACAATTTTATTCCTTCCTGCTGCCACTATTGCTGATAGTGAGCTATTCACGGGTGGACTCAATTGTTCTCCTTTGTGTCCTGTAGTTTAATACAAATAGACTTACATTCACAATACTTATTCCCTTCCCCCGTCTCAGCAGTTTGCATCTATTCACGTTAAACATTATCAGCTACTTGTCAGATAGACATCCTAATTCATCAGTTTCTCAGTAACTGGCTTACCTATGTTTTTGGTAAATAACTCCCCTCGCCTCTCCCACTTTGGTGCTTGTGGCTGTGACCTCTTAGAGCAACAATAACTTGCATTTATGTAGTGCCTTTAATGGGGTAATACATCCCAAGGTGGTTCACAGGTATGTAATCAAGCAAATTCTGATACAGAGCTAAAATAAGAGATATTACAGGTGGCCAAACACTTGGGCTGGGATTTCCGTTCTGGGCCTTAGTCCTGTGGTGGGGGTGGGAAACGGGAATCTTCCTTCCACTGAGCCCACTGGTAAATCACGCCGAATTATGCAATGCTGGTCTCAATTATGCAAACGGGGTTTCCCGACCTCTTTAGTGATGGGCCGTGCAGGAAGTTGGGCATCCCGCTGTCATATCTGGGTGCCATATTGAGAAGGCACCCAGACAGCTGCAGCTTTCTCCCATTCTGGGCTGCGGTCCAGGAAACGGCTTGGAGATCCCAAGCAGCACCGGCATCAAGATTCAGTGATACATCCCTGGAAGTACTGCTGAATGCTGTGGAGGACAGGAGGAACGTCCTCTGCTCCAGGGATGGAAGGAGGAGGCCCACCTGATTTACCAACCCTGCATGGGAGGCAGTCACCAAGGTGGTGAGTACAAACAGTACACACCAGAGGACAACCCTGCAGTGCAGGAAAAGGATAAATGATCTCATCAGTGCCACCCTCTACTGCTCAAACTCACCTCTCAGAATGGGAACTGGGACATGGGCCTTAGTGCAGGCTATCATCTGTGCTGCCCATGCATAAAGGGCTTCTCAAAGTGATGCGTTGATGCTTCACAGCCAAAATGCAGTCCATATAGTCTACAGGTAGAGAGGTGACTGTGGGTCCTTGACCTTGCCACACAGAGCTCATATTGTGGAAGGGGAGTGGGTCTGGTGTGGCAGGCACCAGCAAGCACAGCTGATGCCATGTCTCCTCGTGCCTTATCCTTATATGTGCATGAGCTCACCACTCTGGAGGGTGTTGCCAAAGAGGTTTAGTGGATTAGCTGCATTGCATCTTTCACATGGCATGCAGTAGCCAGCTGGTTGCTGCCGTCTGCTGGTAGCATGTGAATACAACCTGCATTCCAAGTGCTCTCAAAACATCTTCTGTCCTTGTGCAGGACAAGTTGGCGCACAACAAATGCAAAAGAGAGAGAAACAGGACAGGAGAGGGCATGGTCAACACTGGCAGCTCACACCATATGAAGAGTGGGCTGCCGAGTGGGCTGCCAAGTTGGCAGGGGAGGATCAGGACCAGGCATGTGGAGATGGTGGGTTAGGCGTCTGGCCACCATCCAACAAAGAACAGTGCTTAATGTCTCTGCCTAGAAACCTGACGGTCATGCGTGGTGCCATGTTGGAGGCAGACCATGCAGTCACTCACTCTCACCTCTCGCAATTGCAGGTGCCAGCAAGAAGAGGGTGAGGCCAAACCCCGAACCTGATTCTAGCACGAGGTCCAGCCCACAAAGGAGCGAGGCTGATGAGGACGACAATGAGATTGCACCTGTAGAGCTGTCACAACACTCCCTATATTCAGGAGGACAACCCAGGCTGGTTCCACGTCCCCCAGAAGCATATGTTTGCAGGGAGGCATTGATCTTTTCCAGGGCCCTCGTCAGCCAAGTGTGAGAAGCCTCCTGCGCTCGGTGCTCCTATGCTATTCACACCCTCCTCAATTTCCAAGCCTTTGCTTCGGCAGAACTACATGCTGGGGTTCTCCTTCAGTTGTCCAGCTGAGCTGACCTACAGCTCCGCCGACCCAATGACCCAACTCCCATCCAGCATCTTGACATTTCCAACATGAGGCACTGGATAGTTGTGAGCCACCATGGTGAAAGTCACTTTTGAGGCACAGTCCAATACCTTTCATCCTCCCACATTACCCAAACCCTTCTCCAATAACCATTGGCCCTCCTGGTGTTACCTTTGACCTCCCCATAGTCACCCTAGAAACTGCACCCCCTCGCATCACCCTTTGTCCAGTGCAGGCTAACCATAACGTCCCCTTCTTTCCTGAGGAGTCCACTCCAGTAATTGTAGAGATGCCCCCTTGTGCCTCTGATCCCCAAATTCCATATTTGTTTCCTGAAACAACCCATAGTGCCCCTTCACCCAGCATTGCAGGACCCTTACTCTCCCACCCAACCTGATCCCACTGGCCCCTTTAACTGTCACCATCTCTTCATGTCACCAATTCCCTCAGTTTTCTCCCCAGGACTCAGAAGTAGACAGCACAAACCCCTTCCTCCCCACTATCATTCACACCTCCATACAACACCCCCCTGCCTGTTCACACCTGCACACACCCCACAACGGCTCATACTCCACCACGGCCCTTCCCATGCACTTGCTCCATAAACCACCTCACCCATCCCAGATACCCGCAGCTTTACATTTCTTCCTTCAATTACTACCCCTAACGTCCACTGCCCCCCTTTAGGCCTACACACCTGCCCCACCTCTTCTTCCCCCTCTTCCCCATCTTTTTGCTCCCACAACACGGAGACCATTGGTGCGCCGCACAACCTCATGCTGCTGCTCACCCTGCTAGAGAGTCTACCCAGGCAATATGACTGCTGCTGGAGAGTCAACACGCGCAATGCGACAGCTGCAAAGAGTCCACCCTTGCAATGCGACTGCTGCTGGAGAGTCCACCTGCGCAAAGTGAGGCCTTCTAGTAGAGCCCACCTGATTGATGCGAATGCTGCTGGAGAGTCCACTCAAGCGATGGCCTACCTAATTCTCAGGAAACCACCAGCTTCAGAGTTCTCCACCTTTTCCAGCATCCGCGAGCTCTTCCAGGCCTCCGTCCAGGTTAGTCCCAACAAGTCCAATATGTTACGGACCGGAGCGGTTTCATACTGGCAAGGTGGGGTGGGGGCGATGATTGGATGGTCTTGGGGAAGAGATTCCAATCGGGGTTAATTTGAATCTCATCAGTGGGATGCAAAACGGCTTCTTGACGGCCTTCGGTGGGATTGGCCTCACACCAATATTGCGCCACAACGATCAGGACCACAAGTTCCCATCGTCAAATCTTGCTGTCGGGAAACCGATTTTCATGTTCCCAAAGGATTATCCACCCTCGCCCACCAAGATGCCCGCCGGTGTCAGGGGGATGATTCGCCCTTGGTCAAAGTGGCACTTTGGAACTGGAGTAGTCAACACGCTGAGCCTGTTGCACCAATTCACTCCTGAAAGGGCAGCATTTAATTTTTAGACAAAGCCCCCTCGTAATGGAAATTATTTCTTCCAACCTATCCTGCTGTTCATATTAATATTTTGAAAACTTCAACCAAATCACCACTTAACCTTTTAAATTCCAGGGAATACAATAATCTCACCTTGTAGCTTAACCCTTGGAGTCCATGTAGTATTCTGGTAAATCTTCATTATGCATTCCCTCCAAGGCTAATATTTCCTTCCTAAGGTGAGGTGCCCAGAACGACTCACAGTACTCCTGGTGTGATCTAACCATAGTTTTGAATAAGTGAAGCATTCTGTTCTTCTGGTATTAGTCTTTTTGATTATTTTCTTTACTTGTTCATGACATTATAAGATCTGTGTACATGGACCCCCAAGGCTCTTTGGACCTCCCCTGTTTTTAGCTTTCACCATTTAGTAAGTAACTGAAGTGGGAGACAGGAGAATGACTATTGATGTCATTTATGACCATCCAGAAGACATTTGATACAGTTCCATATAAAAGACTTAACTGAAATTAAATCTTACGAAATTCAAGACAAATTATTGGCCAGATTAGATTGGATAGGCTGTCGAAGACGGAGATTAGGGATAATAATGGAAAATGTACTTGAATTCAAAGTAACTAGTGATGTCATATATGGATCTGTGCTGAGGCCTCAACTATTCATTATTTATTAATGATAGTGGTTGATGAATCTTTGGAATTTCCTACCCCAGAGCCATGATCTTAATGAGTGGCAGCACAGGCTCGAGGAGCCGTATGGCCGACTGCCGCCCCTATTTGTTAGTTCTGACAGAACATAATAATTAGCAGGCCAGCATACTCCATTAGTTGGCTGTCTCATGACTAAAATCTGCTCCATGTTTTAAATCACGAGCTGTGCCATGTTTATGGTATAACAAAGTATTTTTAAGTTTTTCTAAACGCATGCATTGTACCCAATACTTACCAATCTTTAATTCTTGTTTGCTTTGCTTTTGTTAGGTAGCAGTTTGTGGAGGTGCCAACAAGTACATGCCTGCACTAGCAGTAATGTGTGGGGCCTCAGCATCCCTATTATATATGGCACTTGAACATTTATGCACAGTAGCCAAGATTGAAGACCCAAATGATACTATTGCCAGTAAGGTTCTTCACAAACTAATGCAATACTATTTACTGAGAGATCCTATGAATGTAGCAATTTTCATGACCTCAGCATGTCCCAAAGCTCTTTACAGCCATCGAAGAACTTTTTGTGTTGTTGTCACTGCATTAGGGATATACAACACACAGCAAGATCCCACAAACAGCATTGTGATAGTGATCACATAATCTGCCTGAATAATGTTGGTTGAGGGATAAATTTTGGCTAGGACTGATCAGGTTCCCCTGATTGTCCTGATTCTACCCAGAAGATCTCTTTTACTCCCCATATCCGGGGGGGTTCTGATAATCTTCTGTCCAAGTTACAGCAGCCAATCGTGGGAATCCCAGTGGAAATTTACTGTGCTGTTTTACAATGCACCTTGCAAATTACACTGTCAAAAGATAGGTCAACATCTATCACTTGTATACTACCCATAGGATAGTGGATAAAATCCTACACAAAGTGTAGAGAGTGAAAGGTCCTATGTTCAGTTCCCAGTTTCTGCCTCATAAAGTGACGTCATTCAGGACTAGGGAGACAAATAGAATTACCTGGAAAAACTCAGCAGATCTGGCAGCATCGGCGGAGAAGAAAAGAGTTGACGTTTCGAGTCCTCATGACCCTTCGACAGAACTTGAGTTTGAGTCCAAGGACTCGAACTCAAGTTCTGTCGAAGGATCATGAGGACTCGAAACGTCAACTCTTTTCTTCTCCGCCGATGCTGCCAGACCTGCTGAGTTTTTCCAGGTAATTCTGTTTTTGTTTTGGATTTCCAGCATCCGCAGTTTTTTTGTTTTTATCTAGGGAGACAAATGTCCGGCTAGGTTCTCATTCTTCATCAGTGACTATTGCAGGAAAATGAACAAGCATGAATACTAGGGTCACAGCTGTGATGACTAATATAGTCAGATTGCCTTCCAATACCATGGGCTTGGAATTAACACTCCCCCCCCCCGCCACAACCTCCCACCGTTGCACTCTAAGATGCTGTGAGTGATTCGTGGGGTTAAAATGTAAAAATCATGTAACCTGCCCCCAACCCGGTGCAGGTATACCATCGTAATTTCTACAGCACCTGAAGTATTGGAATCAGAATGCCCTGCTGTAGAGAGACAGGAGGTTATTAACATATTTAAGTTGTGATTCTAATGCAATTGGTGACCAATGTGATGAGAATACTTGGTGTGAAAGAACTATTTGAAGAGTTTTGAGGTGTTCAGACAGAGAACCGTATGATGGGTGGCACCATGGCTCCTCTCAGTTGGGCTGAAGAAGAGATGAAAGAGGATCAACAGCAAGAAAGACATGTTGTGATGGGTGATACAGATAGTCAGCAGCGAAGGGAGCAACAGAGAGCATGAGCCGACCCAACAGGATCAACAGAGGCTCAGCTTGCTGTCAGACAGGCAGAGTATCTGTGGGCTGAGCATGTCACATCAGGTAGTCACCAACCACTGCTGACCTAGCTTGGAGGAAATCAGTGACACCACGTAAGCTCACTAATCACCTACCTGCCAGAGCCTGAAAGCCCAGAGAAATATTAGCACTCGTTATTTGTAGATTGGGTCTACAAAGAGTCATTAGTGTATCCAAATATAATTTCCACAGGGAAGATCTAACTCTCAATGGAAGATTGTATGGATAAGGAGCCTTGAGACATCACTTGACAAATGTGCGAGCAGGACTCCTCCACCCTCTGTGCCATTGTGGAAAGTACCTTGCAAGAATGCTAGTAACTCATACAGATGCTGCTGAACCTCCAGCATTCTCAACTGATATCCCAAGAGTCAGCATCTCTGTCCAGCTAAGGAGTGCTAATGGGTGAGTGATGGGAAGCAGCATGTGTGGATGGTAGGAGATGTCATTTGAAGATATTCACTGGCCTTGACATGCGGTCATTAGACTCATTTAGGAACTGCTGCCAGGTCCTTGGGTCCAGATGCTTGGAATTGACCTTTCTGGCTATCTGCCCCCAATCCCTTTTGAGGGTCGTTCTTAGGAGCCTCCTCGTCCTCCATGAACCATGGTGTTCCTCCTTCTGCCCACCTCCACCAATAATGCCTCAGCACCCTAAACAGGATACCAAAAGTAACATTGAGCGAGTGTGAAGAGAAGCCATTGTAGTTTATATTCTAGCAGTGACTGGATAGATAAAAATGGAACCAGATGATTGCAATCCTACCCAGATGGTCACTAGCAGAGAGGCATTGGAGGAAGATGCTCTGGCAAGCCATGTCAAAAGCTGCATACAGGTCGAGAAGGATAAGGTGGATCCAGATTTTGCTGCATGTGGGCATGGACTGCTTCATTATCCGGTGACTTGCAAATAGTACTGAATACCCTGTAATCATCAGTGATCATCAACACTTGTAACTTAATGACAGAGAGAAGATCTTTGAAGAAGCAACAGAAGATGTTTGAGTCTTGTATGCTATCTTAAGGTACCAGTCCTGACATATTGGCCTAGGGCCGGAATGATTGACCTTCATAATCACAATTAACTTTCATTGTGCTAAGTATAACTCCAGCCAGTAGTTATTACTGATTGCCCCCCTGATTCCCAATGACTTCAATTTTACTAAGGCTGCTTGATGCCACATTCAGTCAAATGCTGCAGTGATGTCAAAAGCAGTGACTGTCACCTCACCTCTGAATTCAGCTCATTTGTCCATGTTAGGACCAAAGCTGCAATGAGGCCTAGAGTCAAGTGGTCCTGGCAGAATCCAAGCTAGGCACTGGTGAACAGTTTATTTGTGAGTAAGTATTGCTTGATAACAGTATCAACGATATCCCTTCCAGCACTTCCCTGGTGCTTGAGAGTGGGTAGATTGGGTGATAATTGACTTGATTGAATTTAGATTGAAGTTTTAGGGGTTCAGTCTCCAATACTTGGCCTCTCATTGGCATTCTATATGCTCTTCTCCTGCAAAAGTGCCTTGACAGACTTATAAGTGACTGTCAAGCATGTGTGCATTCAATGGATGAAGTCAGGAAGACAATCAGCCAGATAAACCTGAATCACAAGTGGGACTGACATGCATTTGATAAATAAGTTGACAGTGCCATTTCAGGATGTGCACTGAGAATCAGGGGAAGTGAATGAGCTGGTATCAGATTACATGAGGATTGAGGTGATTGGTACTGGTGACTACAGGAAAGGGGAGGGGAGTGAGGATGAGAAGATGTGCATGTATACTGGTGCTGATGAAAGTGATGTGAGAAACACTGTGAATAGAGTTTGCTTGACAAGACAGAGATGGGGGGTGGTGCACTATGGGGTCTCTAACCTTGCTGGTCTGGGAAACATTTGCGGCATTGGATCCAGAACCTTGAGGTGATGCTCCTGCTTATCACTTTTTGAGTCATCTCCAACTGCACCTTCCTTCTGATAGCAGCAGGCTTCTTTCTCCCAACAGTGGTTAACAGGGTTCCTGGCCCTTACTGCACTTAGCAGAACATGCAGCGATGAATCATTGGATGTGAGCACAGCCTTTGCTTTCCTCCCAGCCATCACAGAATCTTTTTATCTTTTAAATTACCATGTTGCAAACAATAAGCCTCCTCCTCTTTCACCTCTGAACTGCTCTTTAAGTAATCAAACGGAAATGGTGTCATGCAGGTTTACAATACATCTGCTTGCACATAGTGGAGAAACCCAGAAGTTAAATGACAACCAAGCATCCCTGTTGAAATTAGATATTCCCATATATCACATTATGTGGCACATACATCATCTGCTATTGCTTCCTTTCCAACTCCAGTTCCTTTTCCATGTTAATTTCAGGGTTGAATTCTAAACACAAATGAAAGATGCTGCCTAGAATGAGTTACCAGGGATCTCCCAGCACCTTTTTGAATGCAGGCTCACTGAAGCAACAGAAACCCCTGTTCCCTGCCCAGAACATTTTTGGCCCTATAAAGCCACCTGCTGTCACATTCTTTATCCAGTCAGTCTAGCTAAACCCTTCAGCTGGGGAATACTGTTGTATATTACCCTTGTAAGGTGGCTATCTCTATGCTGATGCCAAGAATGATGAAGTCTGGCAGGATCTTACAGAGCTTTAAGCATGATGTCCCTTACCTATAACATTCCATTTGCTCTTTGTGTGCAGATGGCTCCTGAGCATCACCATGGCTAACACCTGTCTTGTGTCACCTGGGGGAGAAGCAGATGGAACATTATGAGTAAGGAAAACCATACTTAAAGTTTTGTCATGTCAGACCAATAAATTTCCTCATGATTTCTTTTACATGAAAAATATTATCTATTTTTATCAGCTCACCAGCAACTGAATTACTAATCCATAAATCCCAGGCACTGCATACTACTGTGGCCTGGGACATCATTTAAAATAGTTCAGTAGCCAATAGGCTACTTGCATAGGATTATTATTGCAGGTACACCAAGATCGGCCAGAATTCATGTTCCATGGACTCACTCAGAAGTAAAGTAAGATTAGGCACCATTTTATTGTTATTGTTGCAAGTTTAGCACTCCCTTACAGCTACATGTCTAGAACAAGTCCTATGAATGGAACAGGATAGATCACAACATAAGTGGCAGTCCAGTGACATAACTTGTCAGAAAGGGGAAATGCCCCTCGGCAACCTTTATTTCCCCTGTGATAGTGGTTCCTATTTGGATACGTAGCCATCTGATTAAGTGCATCTCAACAGTACTCCGGAAGCTCAACACCATCCAGGACATAGTGAAGTAGTCGGATTCAAAACTAGGGTCCTAAATCTAAACGAAGGAAACTACGAAGGTATGAGGCATGAGTTGGCTAAGATAGATTGGGGAACTTCATTAAAAGGCATGATGGTGGATAGGCACTGGCTAATACTTAAGGAACGAATGTATGCTTTGCAACAGTTATACATTCCTTTTTGGTGTAAAAACACAACAGGAAAAGTGGCCCAACCAGGGCCAACAAAATAAATTAAGGATAGTATTAGATCCAAAGATGAGTCATATAAAATTGCTAGAAAAAGTAGCAAGCCTGAGGATTGGGAGCGGTTTAGAATTCAGCAAAGGTGGGGCAAGAGATTGATTAAGAGGGGAAAAATAGAGTCTGAGAGTAAACTTACAAGGAACATAAAAGTGGACTGTAAAAGCTTCTAAAAGTATGTAAAAAAAAAGACAAATGTTGGTCTCTTACAGTCAAATGGGAGAATTTATAAGAGGGAACAAGGAAAAGGCAGAGCAATTAACAACTACTTTAGTTCTCTCTTCATGGAGGAAGACACAAGTAACTTCTCAGGAATGCTAATGAAACAAATGTCTAGTGAGAAGGAGGAATTGAAGGAAATTAGTATTACTAAAAAAAAAGCACTGGAGAAATTAATGGGCCTCAAAGCCGATAAATCCCCAGGGCCTTATAATCTGCATCCCATGGTACTAAAGGAGGTGGCCATGGAAATAGTGGACGCATTTGTTGTCATCTTCAAAAATTCTGTAGATTTTGGAACAGTCCCAGCAGATTGGAAGGTGGCAAATGTAACCCCACTATTTAAAAAAAGAAGGGAGGGAGAAAACAGGAAATTACAGACTAGTAAGCCTAACATCAGTAGTAGGGAAAATGCTAGAGTCTGTCATGAAGGATGTGATAACAGGATACTTTAAAAAGATCAGCGGTATTAGACAAATCAACATGGATTTATGAAATGTAAAGAATGTTTGACAATCCTACTGGAGTTTTTTGATGATGTAACTAGCAGAATAGATAAGGGAGAACCAATGGATGTGGTGTATTTGGATTTTCAGAAAGCTTTTGATAAAGTCTCACATAACAGGATAGTGTACAAAATTAAAGCATATGGACTTGGAGGTAATATATTGATATGGATTAAGAATTGGTTAGCAGATAGGAAACAGAGAGTAGGAATAAATAGGTCTGTTTTGGAGTGGTAGGGGGTGATTAGTGGGGTACTGCAGGGATCAGTGCTAGGGCCCCAGCTGTTCACAATATTTCTCAAAGATTTGGATGAGGGAACCAAATGTAATACTTCCAAGTTTGCTGATGACATAAAACTTTGTGGGAATGTGAGTGGTGAGGAAGATGTTAGGCATCAAGGTGATTTAGACAGGTTGAGTGAGTGGGCAAATGCATGGCAGATGCAGTATAACGTGGATAAGTGTGAAGTTATCCACTTTGGTAGGAAAAACAGATTGGCAGGGTATTATTTAAATGGTGATAAATTGGGAAATGTTGATGTACAAAGGGACCTGAGTGTTCTTGTACACCAGTCACTGAAAGCAAACATGATGGTGCAGCAACCAGTTAAGAAGGCAACTGGCATGTTGTCCTTCATTGCGAGAGGACTTGAGTACAGGAGCAAGGATGTCTTACTGCAGCTATACTGGGCCTTGGTGAGACCATACCTGGAGTATCGTGTGCAGTTTTGGTCTCCTTACCTAAGAACGGATATACTTGCCATAGAGGGTGCGCAGTGAAGGTTTGTTGTATGAGGAAAGATTGGGTCGACTTGGCCTGTGTCCACTGGAGTTCAGAAAAATGAGAGGGGAGCTCATCGAAACATATAAAATTCTCACAGGACTGGACAGGCTGGATGCAGGAATGATGTTTCCTCTAGCTGGAGGGGCTAGAACAAGGGGACACAGTCTCAGGATACAGGGTAGGCCATTTAGGATTGAGATGAGGAGAAATGCCTTCACTGAGAGTGTGATGAATCTGTGGAATTCTCTACCACAGAAGGCTGTGGAGGTCAAGTTACTGAATATATTTAAGAAGGAAATAGATAGATTTTTCGGCTCTAAAGGCATCCAGGGGTATGAGGAAAGCGGGAGTATGGCGTTGAGATAGTGGATCAGCCATGATCATATTGAATGATGGAGCAGGGTCGAATGGCTGAATGACCTATGCCTGCTCCTATTTTTTAGGTTTCTATGACATGATAGTTGCTTAATCAGTGCCTCTGTCACAGGACACAGGACTGGATTTTCCATTTGAGGTTGGGACCCGCATGGTATTGAAAATAGTCTGGCACCCTTTTTGTAGGATTGGCCAATAAATGGCCAGAAGGTATGCTCACTGTCCAATTAATGTCAGCAGGCAGCCTCTGAGACTGGAAGGCCAATAGGAGGCCCTCCAATGTTGACATACTGGTAATCCCACTGTCTGAGGTAGAGTGGTAAATTCCTGCAAAGAGAGAACGGGCATCTCAGTATGAAAATGTCCTCTGATGACCTGTTTAAAAAAGCTCCTGAAAACGTCTCAGGGATGGGATGGTGCCGGCAAATCAAAGCAGCAGCTGGTGCCATGAAATTCTAGGCCTGCCCACTTCTAGTCCCACTTCCATCGACCTTAAAAAATCCTTTCCTCAATATTCTCCCTTTCCACTGCTCCTCAGAGTAAGGTCATATTTAAAAAGAATGAAGATTTTGTTGCAACTTAATTTGACATCATAGGCATGGAATGTTAATAAATGGTGATAAATAGTGGAGCCAATGAAGGTAATAGCTGTTCATCAAATACTGCTGGAACTAAATCTTCAACAAATTGAAATAAAACAAGACTTTGATTTGCTATTAAAAGACAAATCTAATGTGCCTAAATGTCAACTTGTTGAGTTGTTGACCCAACTTTATCTGTCAGATGCTGAAGAGGGTTAGGGTAGAGAAGATGTTTCTGCTTGTTAGGAAGTTCAAAACTAGGAGTCATAAATATAGTAGTCAATAATAAATCCAATAAGGAATTCAGGAGAAACTTCTTTACTTAGATAGTGGTTAGAATGTGGAACTCACTACCTTATGGTGTGGTTGATAAGATAGATTATTTTACAATGAAGGCATATAAGTACATGAGAGAGAAAAAAGTAGAAGGATATCATAGGGTTAGATGGCATAAAGTGGGAAGAGATCCGTGTGGAGTATAAGCACCAGCAAAGGCCAGTTGTGTTAAATGGCCTGTTTCTGTGATGTAAATTCTACCTTATGTAGGTGACCAATACACCATGGCTGCAGTATGCACAATCAACAGAATGCAATATAGCAACTCACCGATGTTTCTATGGCAGCACATCTCTTCTTTATGACCTTAACCACTAAAAAGGGAAAAGCAATGCTGTGGGAAGACCATCACCTCCAAAAGCCCTTCCTGGTCATACAGCATTCTGACTTGGACATGAGTTGCCATTCCATCATTGTCACTGGGTCAAAATCCTGGAATTCCCTATCTAATAATGAAAGCACCATCACCACAAGGGCCACAGTAATTTAAGGACAAGGTCCACCACCCTTTCTCACTGAGAATGGGCAGTAAAGGTAGCCTTATACGTGTCACCCACATTCTGAGAGCAAATAAAAAAATGCACTATGCATTTATCTGTTGATATAGCCAAGTCATTTCAATGCTTATGTCCTCAGTTGAGAGTCCAATATCTAATACTGAGTTTTTTTGTGGAGCTTGAACTGTATTTAAAATGAATGAAACTCTAATCGTTGTGGAGAATACAATGTCCACAATATACAGGCATGTTTGTAATTCTACCTGCAGAATTTGTATTTTTTATTGTTTAAAATAAATCATTCAAATAACATAAGGTATAAGAATTGAACAGTTTGAGTTGAAGTAACAATTGTCAGTAAAATGCTTTTATTAATCTCGTCTTAGTTTACCTGAGTGGAGGTTCTTTGGGGCTGATGTTTGCTGGATTATTTATAGACCAGAGAAATAATCAAGGACAAGCAGTGGTAAGAAAAAAACTGTCTAAAGATTATAGAACAGCATAAGTTATTTTAAATTATTAAACAAAATACTTGCAACTGAACAAAAATCTAAATTTGTTAACTAATAAACTAAAGATCATGTTCCATTGATTGTAATAAGACCAGGAGAATAAATTTTGTTATAAAAATGAATCATTTTTGTTCAAGCTGTAACATGTTGTAAGAATCTTTAACTCTCAGAAAAGCAAAATACCACAGTTGCTGGAAATCTGAAATAAAAACAGAAAATTCTAGAAAAACTCAGCCAGCCAGACAGCATCTATGGAGAGGAACAGTTAATGTTTCAGATCAATGACCCTTCATCAAAACCCTTCAATCATGGTTGTTCTGACCTGTCGAGTGTTTCCACCGTTGTATGTTTTTGCTTTAATTCTGTGACCATATAAGAGGGGATAAAACCAGTTCTACTTGCAAAATAATGCCCAAGTTTACTTGGACACAGTTGATGGAGCCAGTTGTTTGTCTAAACGACATGTCTGGGTAAACTGAAACCATGTCCTCGGCTTCTGCTACAAATACAGCCACTGTCTGAGGCAGAATTCCACTGTTTTAGCTGCCTTAGCAACCTATTTCAACTCGATCTGAATACCATCTACTTCCGAGTGCAGCTGAGGAAACTGAGAACAGACCTGGAGTTTGGTAAGTGGGGGAGTTTAAAATATTAATTTTGTTCTTAAAATTTGCTGCTAAAATCTAATCTAGTCTGTAATTAGCAGTAACTGGAAAATACTGTGTAAGTAGGCTAAGTTCTTTCTTGCAGCTCAGACAGGATAATTTATTTCAGCTGTGGGAGCTGAGTAGTTAATTAGCTAGCTGATTGAATCTGGTTTCTCTAGCCCCAGTTCAGTTGGCAATAAATACAAGCCTCTTTAGTAAAACTAAGGCAAATAGAGTGCTGCTGAGGAAACTGAATGTAGACCTAGAGCTTAGTGAAGGGGGGGAAAAGCTGTTTGTTTCCTTTATCTTTCTCACCCTGTAGGAATTGGTTCTTACTCTACAGGGAAAGGAGCTAGCTGTTTGGTGAGTATCTGGTAAGTGAGTAAGTTCTATTCTATCCCTAAGGTTTAAAATACTATACAAATTGTTGGCAAAGTTAATAAAACAAAAGCAACATGAACAAGTGAATAACATTATTATTTTAAATACATTAAGGACAACAGGACAGGTGATTTGTCAAGGCTGCAGCATATGGGAGCTCCTGGATAACATTGTGATAGCCACAGTATTTATATGGCTAGTCCAGTTCAGTTTCTGGTCAATGGTAAGCCCCAGGGTGATGATAGTGGGGGGATTCAGTGATGGTAATGCCATTGAACATCAAGAGGTGATGGTTGGATTCCCTCTTATTGGAGATGGTCCTTGCCGGACACTTATGTGGTGTGAATGTTACTTGTCAGCCCAAGCATGGATATTGTTCAGGTCTTGCTACATTTGGACATGGATTGCTTCAGTATCTGAGGAGTCGTGAATGGTGCTGAACATTGTGCAATCATCAGCAAACACCCGCACCCCCTTCTGACATTAGCAGCTGAAGATGGTTGAGCCTCGGACACTACCCTGAGGAACTTCTGCAGTGATCTCCTGGAGCTGAGATGACTGACCTCCAACAACCACAACCATCTTCCTTTGTGCTAGGCATGACTCCAACCAGTGGAGAGTTTTCCTCCTGATTTCTATTGACTCCAGTTTTGCTACGGCTCCTTGATGCCACACTTGGTCAACTGCTGTCTTGATGTCAAGGGCAGTCACTTTCCCCTCACCTCAGGAGTTCAACTCTTTCATCCATGTTTGAACCAAGGCTGTAATGAGGTCAGGAGCTGAGGGGCCCTGGTAGAACCCAAACTGGGCATCAGTGAGCAGGATTTTGCTAAGCAAGTGCCGCTTGATAGCACTGTTGATGACCCCTTCCATTACTTTACTGATGATCGAGAGTAGTAGGCTGATGGGGCAGTAATTGGCTGGGTTGGACTTGTCCTGCTATTTGTGTACAGGACATATCTGGGCAATTTTCCACATAGCCAGGTAGATGCCAGTGTTGTAGCTGTACTGGAACAGCTTGGCTAGGGGTAAATTAAGTTCTGGAGCACAAGTCTTCAGTACTATTGCTGGAATAATGTCAGGGCCCAAAACTCTTGCAGTGCCGTCAGCCATTTCTTGTTAGCACGAGGAGTGAATCGAATTGGCTGAAGACTAGCATCTGCAATGCTGGGGACCTCTGGAGGAGGCCGAGATGGATCATCCACAGCGCTTCAGATTGTTGCGAATGCTTCAGCCTTATCTCTTGCACTGCTGTGCTGAGCTCCTCCATCATTAAGGATGGAGATATTTGTGGAGCCTCCTCCTCCTCCTCCTCCAGTGAGTTGTTTAATTGTCCACCACTATTCATGGTTGGATGTGGCAGGACTGCAGAGCTTAGATCTGATCCGTTGGTTGTAGGATTGCTTAGCTCTGCCTATCTCTTGCTACTTATGCTGTTTGATATGCAAGTAGCCCTGTTTTATATCTTCACCAGGTTGATACCTCATTTTTAGGTTGCCTGGTGCTGCTCCTGGCTTACCCTCCTGCACTCTTCATTGAACCAGGGTTGATCCCATGGCTTGATAGTAATGGTAGAGTGGTGGATATAGAACCATAGAAAAGTTACAGCACAGAAGGAGGCCATTCAGCCCATCTTGTCCATGCCAGCCTGATGACCCCCAGGTGCCCTTTCTAATCCCACCTTCCTGCACCCGGCCCATAGCCCTGCAGCTTACAGCACTTTAGGTGCAGATCCAGGTACTTTTTCACAGAGTTTAAAGTTTCTGCCTCTACCACCAACTTAGGCAGCGAATTCCAGACACCCACTACCCTCTGCGTTTTTTAAAAAAAAAGAAAGTTCTTCCTCATGTCCCCTCCAGCTGTACAAGACATTGGTGAGACCGCACCTCAAGTACCATGTGCAGTTTTGGACTCCTTATTTAAGGAAAGATGTAAATGCGTTGGAGGCAGTTCAGAGGAGATTTTTCTAGACTGATAACTGGAATGAGAGGGTTGTTTTATAAGGATAGGTTGGACAGGCTGGGCTTGTTTCCAGTGAAGTTTAAAAGAGTGAGGGGTGATTTTGATTGAAGTATATAACATCCTGAATGGTCTTGACAAAGTGGATGTGGAAAGGATGTTGAGGGTGAGGCCAGAACTCGGGTGGGGGGCACTGTTTTAAAATTCGGGGTGATCTTTGTAGGACAGAGATGAGAAGAAATTTTTTCTTTCAGGGGTTGTGCGACTTTGGAACTCTCTGCCTTAAGGTGGTGGAAGCTGGATCACTGAATACTTTTAATACAGAGGTACATAAATTATTACAAAACAAAAACAGAATTACCTGGAAAAACTCAGCAGGTCTGGCAGCATCGGCGGAGAAGAAAAGAGTTGATGTTTCGAGTCCTCATGACCCTTCGACAGAACTTGAGTTCGAGTCCAAGAAAAAGTTGAAATATAAGCTGGTTTAAGGTGTGTGTGTGGTGGGCGGAGAGATAGATCTCTATCTCTCCACCCACCACACACACACACCTTAAACCAGCTTATATTTCAACTTTTTCTTGGACTCGAACTCAAGTTCTGTCGAAGGGTCATGAGGACTCGAAACGTCAACTCTTTTCTTCTCCGCCGATGCTGCCAGACCTGCTGAGTTTTTCCAGGTAATTCTGTTTTTGTTTTGGATTTCCAGCATCCGCAGTTTTTTTTGTTTTATCTCTGTACATAAATTATTGTTTGACAAGGGAATGAAAGGTTCGACAAGGGAATGAAAGGTTATCGGGGCAGATGGTAATGGTGGAACTCAAAACACAAACCGAACAGCCATGATCTTATTGAATGGCAGAGCAGGTTCAAGGGGCTGAATGGCCTACTCTGCTCCTATCTCGTATGTTCCATCTTGGTAATATTTCCTGCCTCCATTGCAATATCTAGCGTGCCTGGTCTGAAATCCTCATACGTGTCTTTATCACCACTCCAGTATTCTTCTGGTCAGCCTCCTGTCAACAACCTTTACAAGCTTTCATATTCTAACTCGCATCAAGTCCTGTTCACTGCCGCCTCATCCTCACTGACCTTCATTGGTTCCTGGTTCCCTAGTATCTCCAAGTTAACAATGTTATCCCTTTCCATAAAGTTTTCAAGGGCCCTTGTTTTCTGTGGAACCTTCTGAAGCAGTACAACCACCCTGCCCTAAAGCCACCATCCCTCCCCCACCCCCCCCTGCCACCATGCTTTCACAGCTCTTCATTCCATTTCTGTTTTCACTGCCTTTGCCTCACTAATGATGGCTGTCCCTTTGGCCTTTTGGGTTCTATTCTGTTGAATTCTTGTCTAAATCCTATCGCCTCTCCACCTTCCTCTCATTCTTCGAGCCATTCCTTAAAACCTACTGCTGTGATCAGTGTATATTTTCACTTGCCCAGATATCTAAGTAAATTAATAACATTCTCAGTACTCAGTGAAGAATCTTGGGCTATTGGGTTAATCCACAATTTTGGTTGTGGAAATTGCTATTTGCACCCTGCCCATTCAGATCATGGTGGGCAATACGCAAACTGGGTTTTCTGATGATATTGTCAAGGCATCATGTGGACAAGAAATTGAAAGGGCCAAGGATAAAACACTAGGGTTCCTGAGGTAACAGTGGGAGCTGGAAGAGATGACATTAAAGATGATTCTCTGGTTATGACTAGATAGATAGAATTGAAATCAGGTGAGGTCAGTCATGTCCAGCTGAACAATGGAGGAGAGCTGTTCGAGGAGGATGGTGTAATATATTTTGTCAAAGGCTGCAGCCAGGAATAGAAGGATAGGTGATAGTTCACCATGGCCATTGTCACATGGGATATCATTTCTGACTTTCATAAGAGCTGTTTCAATGCTGTGGCAGGGTAGAAACCTGCTCAGGGACATTGAAATATGGAGTTGTGGGAAAGATGGCAACAATTTTGGGAGGTAGCAACATGTTTATGCTTTTAGGAGGGGCAAGGAAAGTTGAAGATAGAGGCTGGGATTTTCTGGTCCCATCCATGGCAGGAAATGTTGCAGGCAGGACGGAAATTAGGCAGCCAAAAGTCCACTGATTTTTGGAGGGAATTTCCTGGAAAATCTTGGACCGAGTAACAGGTTGCAAGGACAGAGAGGTCAAGAGTGGGATTTTTGAGGAGGGGTCAGATGTTGGCAGATTTGAAGGGAAGGAAGACAGTACCTGAGTAGAGAGAACCAGCTGACCTGGGCTCAAGAAGGGAGGTTGGTGGACTGCGGTTTGATGTGAATAGGGTTAAGGGAGCAGGAGGTGGGCTCATGGACAAGATAACTTGGAGGGGGTATGTGGGAAAATAGAAGATAAACTACAGAAAGATGAGTTCAGAACTAGAGTGCAGAACGGGAGGGGGCGATATGGGGGTTGGTGATGGCAAGTGCTGGTGGGGGAAGTTTAGGGGAATTTTGACTGAGTGGACTAGGGAGGGGAAGGAAAGCAGTAGAGGCAGCTGAATGAATGGATTATCTCAATCTTAGTTGCAAAGAAGTCCATAAGCTCCTCGTATATGTTGTTGGAAGTGGGGAAGAGTGGTTGAAAAAGCGTTTCCCACATGCAACAAGGTAGTTTGTAATATGGAAGCAAAGCTGGTGTTATCTTAGCATTCCAGGATGATTTTAGGAGTAATCAATTGATAAATGAATTGTGTGGATTCTATCAGGAGCTGGTAATCTACTTCGGGTTACCGTGGTTAAAGCAGTCATGATGTTGAGGTGTCACCGTACTGTTACTTCCCTTTGTCCTTTGGATAGGGGAAATATGCTACTTTACGCCTGAACCTAACTCCAGTGTAATTTATGATGATGCAAAAGTGGATCGATACCCTGGAAGATCTGTGATTCTGGCCCTCCTGTTGGCCCTGCACCAATATAGGCCACCTCATCCTCAGCCTCGGAAGTTTATTTCCAGGATACCAGAACAGCAGCGGGAAATATTTTAAAAAGTCATGAATAGAGTTTGAGAGAAATATCTTCTGCTGATAAACAGGAATTAGCCAATAATGAATTAATAAAGAGCTAAGAGTATAACTGAATCTAAAGAAAAACACAGACACTAAACACATAGACAATAGAGGACAAGATGACATGGGAATTCGAAGGGGATCGTAAAGAAGTTGAAAATCAATTAGGAAAAAAAGAGCAATTATAAGATATGTTATAAAATATGAAAAGAATAGTGAAGTGCTCTTTAGATACATAAATAATGAAAGGAATATTAAGATACGAACAGGCCTTCTAAGGGCACAAGATAAAATCATAGTTAATGACAGTGAGATGGCAGAAATATTACAGCCTCCCTGATGAGGGTGTTTTTGGGGGGGGGGGGGGGGGTGGCACATGTAAAATAGGTTGAGTGGGTACCCATAATACAGGAGGGTTGGGTAATGCACCCTCTAGGCCACCTGCCCTTAGGACTATTGAGGCACTTAACTGCCCGGTTAAGTGACAATTAAGGGCCTCAATCCATCTCCAATGCCATAATACACTGGGCAGAGAAAGGAAGGCGGGCAAGAGTGGTAAGGCAATTTTTTCACCAAAGTTGGTGGAAGGGCAGGAAAGAAGGATGGGTACCTGATTCGGGGATTCCCTGTGTGCACCAAGGTACCCCCAAAGATTGTATTTCCCCCCCCTGTTATGCCTCCCTGCTTGGCCTACAAAACCTGCCTAATGTCACACCCCTCACCCCCTTCTCCAGGGTGCCCGATCCCACCCTGCCCCAGAAACCCTGGACTCACCCTGTCCAGTGTCCATGGGCAAAATTTTTCCCCGTTGTGGGGTAAGTTTGGGAGGAGGCGTGGGCAGGCAACCCTCCGATCGGCGCCCCTGATTGGGGGTGCGCTGCCGTTTTTCGTGAGCAGGCCAATTAAGGCCCACTCAGCGTGATGTTCACATGGAAGTGTTATGCGCTCCCCGTGTGGGGGGATATGGCAAATGCAGAAGTGCACTCCTTCGTGCATGCACACAAAGAAGCATTCTGATCTCCCTGAGACTAGGTGCTGCCTCAGGAGATCGGTTCCCAAAGTGAAAAAGTTATTCTTTCGAAAATTTCATTTACCATCCATGTCCCCTCATGTGACAATGTCATATGAGTTGGGACATGGACATAACTTTAAGTAAAAGTGAATTTTAATTTTTTCATTCAGTCATGAAACCTCATTCTGCCCGCGGATGAGGTTTCATGCTTTTTCAGGTGGCTGTCAGCGCTCCCAACCTGCCTGCCAACCTTAAGGTTGGATGGGCAGGTCCACTAGTTGCTTTAATTGCTTTTTGAATGGCCTTAATAGGTCGTTGACAGGTCGGTGGGCACACAGCTTACTCGGCTGCGCCCCCGCCGACCTGAAAATGCAAATGACACGGGATGATGTCGGGAGTTCTGCCTGACATCATTCTGTGTTATTTTATGTGCCAGCGAGTGGGCCCCGCCCCCGCTCGCCGACGGGAAAATTCTTGCTCATGATACTTCTTCATGGGTCTTATTGCAATCCCAGCAATAGCCACTACTCTCTTCTGCCGCTATTTGGGACTACAATGGTATGTTATTTCAATCCTCTTTAAAGTCGGCCAGATTGTGACTGACTTTTCTTCCGGGGCGCAAGCAGTATTTCCCTCCCTCTCTCCACCTCCTGAAAAATTCAGCATGTTGAATAGTTAATTTGCCTAAGTTTTTACCAGGGAGACCAACAAGGTGAACAGGACATTGGAAGAAGAGGTCAAAAATGGTGGGATGACATTCAAGATAGAAAGGAGGAGGTTAATTGGTAGATTAGTTGAACTTAGGATGGATAAAAACCTAATGTGAGGATGAATGGCATCTGTGCATACTGAAAGAGGTATTGCCATTTTCAGTGGCCATAATAATACCAACCAGAACTGACAGGGTACAACTATCAAGAAAGATTGAACAGGTTGATACTCTTTTCTCTAGAAAAGAGAGGACTGAGGGGTGACCTGATGGAAGTTTCTCAAATTATGAAGGGGGTTGGTAGGTAGGGTAGATGTAGAGAAGGCATTTCCACTTGTGGGAGAGACCACAAGAAGGGCTTTAAATATAAGAGAGTCACAAGTAAAACTAATAAGCGATTAACTCACTGGCATAAATATACTTTAATATCTGAATAAATTGTGACATTGTGGTTTCTAATAGATAACATTACCCACACTTTATAACAGTGAAATAAGACAAACATATATTTCATTCAATTTAGGTGTATTTTCACAAAGGATTCACTGATCTTGAGACTTGAATTCCCCTCTGATCCTCTGGTAGATGGAGGAGAGCCTATTGCCTCCTTGAAGGCAGACTGGATATCGACAGTCACAAAGCCCCCGCGATTGCCACCTTTCCCATTTTCCCAGGTGTAACTGGTGGCTGCTATCTCCACCCAGATGCAGCATGTAACTCCGGCAGTGCAGCACTCCCTCAGTACTGAAACTCCGACAGTGCAGCATTCCCTCAGTACTGAAACTCCGACAGTGCAGCACTCCCGATTAAGGAGAACCCTTTTTGGGCAGTGATGATTAGAATTTGGGTAGGGGGAAGCTTGAAACAGAAACACTGGCATATACTGTTAGGCTGAATGAGCTGTTTTTGAGCGGCAAAATTCTATGTATTTCTAATTTATGCAGTCATGCCAAGATTTTTCTTTGAAGTATTTATAATGTTATAGAAATGAAAGTTGGATGTTTGTAGTGTAAGTCTAAAGAAATGAAGGACAGAAATCACAGTGCAACAGTCCATACAGTTCCTTGGACAGATTATATACATAACACATCAATCATATTTCAGATTAGAGAATTCCTGCGACATCAATATACCTACCCCAGCAGGAGTATTTCTAATGATTATTTTAATAGAAACGTTACATTTACTGTGATCATGTATGCAGTATATTTAAAACCATTGCACTGTTACTTGTGTATGTATGTTTTATGTTTGAATGAGACTGCAAAGATTTGCTGATAAATATCTTGACATTGTCCAGCATGACAGAGGTTTCTGTTGTTATGGGAGCTTCCTCTCATTTTGTTCAGTTGTTGTGTGCCACATAATTTTCTTTAAAAAATGACTCCAATAACATTGTGTAGTATACAGGCTTATGAAATTTAGAATTAGCTTTACGTTTGTGAATTATATCAATTGTATATGTTTTTGAGTTGATTGAAATAGTGACTAAAATATGTCAAATTTTGTATCAAAATAATGCTCAATGTTTTGTAAGAATTGTCACTTTCTTTCGTTACAGTCTATTGAATATAATTGTCTTGCACTTTGTGTTGTGATGGTTTGGACTACATTTGTTATGGGTTTTGTATATCTCTTGCTGAAATTTGTTGGAATTCTAAAGCCATTTCCAAAAATGGAATCACAAGGTAGGCTAATGGATATTTTAATATTTCATAGAACTCCTATAAAATCTTTTGTTAATTATTTTCCTGTAAAATACAACCAGAAAATGCTGAAAATACACAGCAGGTCTGACTGGCAGTATCTGTGGAGTAAGTAAAAAAGCTAACAACTGGATTTTACAGTGAGGGGAACCAGCATAGAAGTTGGGGTAAGCTCACTACACTCCACCTACCCCACACCCTCCCCCCCACCCCCACCCAGTTCCCTTGCTTGGCTTGCTCCACAGCCATTTAAAGGCCTTGAGGTGGAGCTTCTTCCCACATTGGGAAGAAAGTCCAACTTCTAACATCTGCCAACCAATTAAATGGCCAACATCTCCCTGGACCCAGTAGCACCACCAGGAAGAGTGGCCACTGTTACAACTGGAGCTAGTTCCCAATTGGAGCTGGATAGGAGGATAAGTGGGGTGGGGGGAGGATATTGCCAGGTCCAGGCTGGCAGGCCACAGTGAGGGGATGGAGCTGGGGTAAACAGGACTGGGAGAGGGAAATGCAGGAGTGGGAGTGACTTTGGGGTGGGCTACTGATGGATACAGGGGGCCTGTAAAAGGAGGTACCCAGCCACCACCCCAAACAGTGAAAGCTATCGGACTTCACATTTGGTGTGGGCTTCTTCCACCACGGGTTAAATCCCAGCTGAGGGAGGCTCTGAAGTGGCCATTAATTGGCTGGTGGCAGGTGGGTCTTCCCCACCTCCCCCACTGCTGGCAAAATTGCAGCGGAAGCGGGAGGGTAGGTTTCAGGAATGCGCCCATTGCATGGTGCCTAATTTTACAATCCCCCTGCTTGCCAACCTGCTCTTTGGGGTCTGTAATATCCAACCCAATATTTCAAGTCATTGACCCTTTGCCAGAATTCTTGTCATACTTGGTTGAACAATGATAGTAGTTTCAATTTCTTGGTGACCAAAATCAGAATCCTCTTATAAATTAATAACTGCTCAGCTAGAGAGAGCCACTCTTTTTGCTGAGACATCTGTGGACTTATGCTAAAGAAGCCGAGCAATCATGATTGGTGGGACAACGTCTGTGGCATGCTCACTTGTTAAGGATTAAAAACGAAGGGCTGCACCTTATAGTAATGTTCCTAAGCTTCCCTAGGAAGGTCTGAACTCAGTCAAGATTCAGCATTTGTGTTGTCCAAGGGGTACAATGCCTGCAGAAGAGATCTCACCATTTTTCCAGGCTCAAGAAAAGATGTTCTCTTCATGAGCATGTTCATGGATGAGTGCAGCTGTAACAACACTCAAAGGTCAGCACCATCTAGGACCAAGCAGCCATCCATCACCTTAATCATTCACTCCACCACCAACAGAATGTGAACCATCTACAGGAGGATCCACTGCAACAATTCACCAAAGATCCTTTCACAGCACCTTCCAAACTAGTCTCTCTCTACCACCTAGAAGGACAAGTGCACAGACACATGGGAACACCATTGCTTGCAAGTCATAGAACCATAGGAAAGTTACGATGCAGGAAGAAGCCATTCAGCCCATTGTGTCTGCATCGGCCAAAGAGAGAAAAAGAAACTAATTGCTTATTTTAATCCCACTTTTCAGCACCTGGCCTGTAACCTTGCAAGTTACAGCACTTCAGGTGCAGATCTAGGTATCTTTTAAATGAGTTGAGCATTTCAGCCTCATCCACCAACTTAAGCACCAGGCACCCACCACCCTCTGGATGAAAAAATCTTTCCTCATGACCCCTCTAATCCTTATACTAATCACCTTAAATCTGTGACTCTTGTAACTGACCCCTCAGCTGGGGATCTGTCTACTCTATCTAGGCCCCTCATAATTAGGTGACCCCTTAGCCTCTTTTGTTCTAAGGAAAACTAGCCTATCCAATTTCTCCTCATAGCTGCAATTTTCAAGCTGCAATTTTCAAGCCTTGGAAACATTTTTGTAAATTGCCTCTGCACTTTCTCCAGAGCAATTATGACCTTCCTATAATGTGGTGACCAGAACTGTACACATACTTCCAGCTGTGGCCTAACCAGGATTTGATACAGTTCTGCCATTGCATCCCTGCTTTTGTATTCAATACCTCACCCAATGAAGGAAAACTTCCATACATTTTCTTGACTGTCTTGTCCACCTGTCCTGCTACCTTCAATGACCTGTGAACATGCATTCCAAGGTCTCTCACTTCCTCAACCCCTCAATAAATTCCCATTTATTGAATATTCCCTTGTTTTGTTTGCCCACCCCAAATGCATTACCTCATACTTCTGTGGATTCAATTCCATTTGCCACTTCTCCGCCCACTCAACCGAACCATAAATATCACTTTGGAGTCAACAACTATCCATTACACTATCAACTACTCGGCCAATGTTTCTGTCATCTGCAAATTTCCCAATCATGCCTCCCACATTCAAGTATAAATCATTGATATATACAACAAACAGCAAGGGCCCCAACCCTGAGCCCTGTGGAGCACCACTGGAAACCGTTTTCCCCATTTACAAAAACATCCACCGACCATTCCTCTTTGTTTCCTGTCACTGAGCCAATTTTGGATCTCCCTGCCACCTTCCCTTGTATCCCATGAAATCTCACTTTCCTGACCAGTCTGCTATGATGGACCTTGTCAAATGCCTTACTGAAATCCATATAGGCAACATTCAGTGCTCTACCTTCATCAATCCTCCTTGTTACTTCCTCAAAAAATTCTGTTAAATTAGTAATCTTCCCCTAACAAAACCATGCTGACTATCCCTGATCAATCCATGCCTTTCTAAGTGACAGTTTATCCTGTCTCTCAGAATTGTTTCCAATAATTTCCCCACCACTGAAGTCAGACTGACTGGCCTATAATTTTATGGCCTATCCCTTGCACCCTTTTAACATAATGGTACAACTTCGCAGACCTCAATCCTCTAGGACCTCGCCTGTATCTAGTAAGGATTGGAAAAAGACCCTCAGAGCATCCATTATTTCCTTCCTGGCTTCCTTCAACAGCCTGGGATACAATCCATCTGGCCCTGGTGATTTATCCACCTTCAAGGATACCAGTCCATCAGTACTCCATCTCTCTCACTATGCTTATTGTTTCTAATATTTCACACTCCTCTTTAACTAGAATGTTTGCATCGTCCCTCTTCTTAGTGAAGACAGAGGCAAAGTACTCATTGAGAACCCTGCCCAAATCTTCTGCATCGACCCAAAGTTACCATGTACATCTCTAATAGGCCTTACCTTTTCCTGAGTTATTCTCTTGCTCTTAATGTACTAGTAAAACATAGCATTTTATTTGATTTTTACCTGCCAATATTTTTTCCTATCCTCTTTGCTTTCCTCATTTCCATTTTACTTCATCCCTGTACTTCCTATAGTCCTCTAGGCTTTCTACAGTATTAAGTCTTTTGTGACTGCCATAAGCTTTCTTTTTCTGCTTTATCTTGGCCTGTATGCTTCCAGATAACCAGGGGGCTCTAGATTTGGCAATACCACTCTTTTTTTTCTTTGTGGGGACATTGTCTACATTGTGGCTATAGAATGATTGAATGTCTCCCATTGATTTGACACCGTTTTTCCTTCTGATAGCTGGATCTGGTCCACTCTCGCCAGCTCACCTCTCAGCTTTGTAAAATTTGTCTTCCCCATGCTCTACTCATGCTCTACCTTTTCCCTTTTCCATAATGATGATAAATCTAACTATATTATGGTCACTATCTTCAAAAATGGTCCCCCATATTACTTCATCCACTTGTCCAGCTTCATTTCCTAAGGCTAAATCTAGAATTGTGCCCCCTCTCATTGGGCTTATTACGTGATGGCTAAAACAGTTCTCTTGAATGTAGTTCAGAAATTTTGCACCCTTTGTGATCTTCACACTGTTCATGATATTAGGGTAGTTGAAGTCCCCAGTGATTACTGCCCTATTGGGACTGGGAGTAATCCTGAGATTACTGCTTTAGAGGAACTGCTTTTCAATCTCCTTCATAGCTCCCTAAAGTCTGCTTTCAGGACCTCATGCCCTTTCCTACCTATGTCATTGGTGCCAGCGTCGACCATGACCACTGGCTGATCACCCTCCTGCAGAAGAATGTCATGCAGCTGCTCTATGACATCCTTGACCATGGCACCATGGAGGCAACATACCATATTGGAATCATGTCTATGGCCACAGAAATGCCTATCTGTTCCCCTGACTAACAAATCCCTTGTTATTACTGCTCTTGCCTCTTCTTTCTCCCCTCCTGTACAGCAGAGCTGCCTGTGGTGTCACAAACTTGGCTCTGACTTCAATCTTCCGAGGAACTGATGCCCTCACCGGTATACAAAATGGAAAACTGATTGGTGAGCAGGACCCCAGGGGACTCCTGCACTATCTGCCTCATTTTCTTTGACTGCTTGGCGGTCTTTCTGCCTCCAGGCTCCTAAGTTGCGATGTGACCACCTCTCTGTGTTATCCACGTGGTTCTCAACCTCACGAATGCATCATAGTGACTCAAGCCACTGCTTGAGCTCCAAAACCCGGAACTCAAAAAGCTCTGAAACTGGTGATACTTCCTGCACATGTGGTCATCGAGGACACTGGTAGCGTCCACAAATTCCCACACATTACAGGACATGCATTCCACACGACCAAGCTGTCCTGCTATGGTTTCAATTTATTTCCCTCACATTAACTTTCTTTATTTTGGTTTACTTATGCAACTTTATTTTACCTGGCCTTGACTTAACTTTATCTCCCTATTGCTTGTGTTTCTTACTTAAATGTAAGTAGCCCTTCTTTTAAAAAGTGTTTTTCTATTTCTCAGCTACTTGATGATACTCCCTAACAGCTGTTTCTCACTAACCAATGAACTTATGTTTCTCCTGTGATGTTAGATACTGCTGACTTCTAGGCTCGGGGTCCTCCTCTAAGTGCTGTTAACTGCCTGGTTAAGGATCCTCCTTTCGCACTCTCCTAGCTCTCTCCAAATCATACATCATACTGACTTGGAACTATATCACCATCCTTCACTATGCCTGGGTCAAAATCCTGGAACCCCCTCTCTAACAGCACTGTAGGTAAACCTACACCACATGGACTGCAGCAGTTCAAGATGGCAGCTCACAGCCACCTTCTCAAGGGCAGTTAGGGAGGGGCAATAGTGACACCCACATCCCATGTATGAAAAACAAAGTTACCAGCCAAGTGTTTGTGTGGTTTATCTTGTTAATTTAATGTTGCTGGAACTAACCACATGGAAAATGTTAGTGCACTTCCACATGGTAAAAGTCTCTAATAAAAATATTTTTATCCACTCGCTGATGAAGTCCCAGGTGATTTACTTTGCAGCCAGCTAATAGCTGATATAAAAAAAAAGCCTGATCTCTTCCCAAAGTGCAGATAGATGGCTGGAACAAAGACTGGAAACAGAAGTGAGCTGTTTAGCTCCTCAAGCTTGTTCCACCATGCTGTGAGATCATGGCTAATCTCTGACCTTAGATTTAAAATTACCAGTTGATCAGAAAGAAAAGGGATCCAAACTTCTGCCACCTTTTGTGTAAAAACTTTTTCCTAATCTCACTCCTGAAAGGTCTGATTTTTAAACAATTTCCCCCCCCTAGTCCTGGATTCCCCAACAAGCAGAAATATTTTCTCTCTATCCACCCTATCTGATCTCTTTAATACCTTGTAAACTTCAATCAAATCACTGGTTAACCTTGTAAATTTCAGAGAATATAAACGTGGTTTGTGTAATCTCTTCCCATAATTAAACTTTTGGGGTCCAGTTTTCCCATGGGAAGTAGGAGTTGGGTGTCAGGTCTGAATCCGAGCTGCATTCCACCTCCATTTCCAGGTTGCCGGGAGCGTGATTTTGTGGTCTCTGGGGGCCTTAACTGGCCTCCATGAAGGGTCTGCTGTCCACCTCGGTAGACCTGAGACTGGAATGGAGGCAGGCTGCCTCTGGACTGGGCAGGTAAAAGGTCCGCCATCACCCTGGTCCATTCACAAATACAGCAGCCTAAAAGAACTTCAAAGGTATCTCCAAAAATAGGTTAAAAGTTAAATTTGTTTCCCTCCATTCCCACCCAGCCCTATCCGCTCCATCTGCCTCATCCCCATTTCCCCATCCTACACTTCCACCATCCACCCAACCCCACCCCCATCTCTTATTTACTTTATAAACGTATGAATTCACAAGCCCTATTATAAAAGCTGTATTAATTCTAAGAGCCCTTAAATCTCCCAAATAACCAGGATGGCACTTTCGAGCAGCTGTATAAATATCGTCAAGAGTGAAATTGTTTATTTTGTGATTTGTGGACTCTTGGATGCAATCTAGCTTTTCAAAATGTTTCTAAGTGCATCTGTTTGAATATTGTCAAGCACTTAAAAGCACATTAAAAAGCTGTATTGCATCTAAGAGCCCATAAATCTTCCAAATAAACAATTTGACTTCAGAACTTCTCATTTCAGTAGATGTCTAATCTGAAAACATAAAAGCAATCAAAATTTATTTAAAAATTACTGACCTTTTAATACTCTTTCCAACTCCATACAGCTGGTGCAAAACCCAACAGCTGCTAAATCCCTGCTGCCTTGCAGAAAACCATAAAACTCTTAGTGAGCCTGCCACCATGTAAATTAGATTCTTAATAGGAGTGGGACTGTTCAGGGCCTGCTTCCTTTCCTGCTCTCATAAAAAAAAAATGAAAAGGCAGAAATGGAGGTGGGACTTTAAGCTGTACTGCTTGGTGGTCCTTTTATTGGCAGCCTGCTTCCTGCTGCTGCTTGTAGCTACTCCTACCAGGAGATTGGCTGTCATGGTATGTCACATTTGTCTATCTTGCAACAATCTCACACATCCATTGTAGTTCATCTGTAATCACTCTGTGAGGTCCATCATCAAACTATACTCATATTGCCTCCTTTTTCTGCTGCCCTCTGCTTTACCCTCTAGAAGAGATCTCTGTAGTTTTCAGCTCTGATCAAATAGCTGAAATACTGACACTTCCTTTTCTGGGTGTCACGTTTTAGAGTTCTCCTTTCAAGTACCTCTTTATTTGTCTTATGGTCTGTATCTGGAATTTTTAGCATACATTTTAGCATCCACATTTTAAAGGTCTCTACATTCTTCCACAAATCTTTATTTATTGTCCAGATTTGTGAGGCATACAGGAAAATGGATAGAATGTAGCATCTTATGAGTGTTTTCCTTGATACAAGCTTGAGCTCTCTTGTTGTTAATACACGTACAGTTCAGGATGGGAAAACTCCAGCCTTGGTCCAGGGGCTGATATTTGGGCATGGGTTCATGATTAACATGCTACAACCATGTAGTTTGAGTTGTGAACCATTCAATTTTCATGTACTCACCTCATCTGCAGGATTTCTGCATTGGCCTGAGCACCTCCAGTGCTGCTTCTCTATCCTCCAAGGTGCCTATGGCTTCTGTGCACAGCAGGAGGCCCCAGTAGTATTGTTTATTGTTCATATGGTACATCAAGCCTGCTCTTCTGAAAGGGAAGCTGTTGCTACAATGTAAATTCTTGCAAAGTGAACATCAGAGCATAAAGAGATTTCCAGACTAATAGCTACAGTGCTGGAGGCATTATTGGTGCATATGGGCACAGGAGAGATGCTGTGGTTCCTCAGCAAGGCAGGAGGTCTTCATGGAACATCCTTAAAAGTTAGTGGGAGCAGGTGGCCAAGGATGTCAATGCCTAGAGTAATGCCATAAGAGATCTGTTGAACTCATGCAGGTGATCATTCATGATAGGCTGGGGATGTGGCAGGTAGGGCATATCACACTTGCTCAATGCACCACACCATCGTCGCGCACCCAGCATCATGGCACTGGGGATTCATGCCTAACATCTATATGCTCCATCTTGCTCTCACACACCTACCAATGATACCAAGCCTCGCCCACTCTTTTGCTGCTTCCACATACCACCAGCTACGCCAGGCATATCATCCAAACATAGGACAATACTAATGTATTGCCCTCTCTCTCTTGCAGGACAAGGTGCACACAATAGAAAGGAGCAGAACAGAACTGATAAAGGATAAGGGTGTCTCCAGCTTCTGAGCCCTACAGAAGAGATGGTTATCCATATCATGTGCCCAGCTGCAATGAGGCCTGTGGCATCTGGCATCATTGAGAATATTGAGGATAATGGCATGTTGCTGGTTTATGCCCTGTCTCAATCTCCAGCTCACCCTCATCCTGCTACCTGGCATGATGAGAAAGCTGAAGATAGTATGACCAAAGGATTATTGCTTTCCACTCCATTCCTCTTTCCTCACATTAAGCTTCCCCTTTCCGATTTTCTGTTTTTGGAGACCCAAGAGCTGCCACCTTCCTAGCAAGGAGGAGAATACAGAGCTACAGCATAACACCGAAGAAGAGGCCTCATCACTTGATCTGACACTCACAGCTCAGGTACTAGCACAGAACCTTAAAGACCAGTATAGAGTTGGGATAAGCATGTGGTAAGTCATTCGGACACAGTGGGCTGCAGTTAGGCCAGAAGTAAAGGATGGTTTGTTTGCCAGTACAATGGAGGACAAGGTGGCAAACAAGTCCTGATACAGGAGGCTCCGATGAGGACCAAGATGATGGGACAGCTTCCATGAGACTGCTTATAGGCACGCATACCAAGATGCTGGGTGCACTGGTTGTCCTGTCAGACAAGCTTCTGTCACAGTCAAGGAGCATGGAGGAGTCCAGCTTCACCTTGATAGAGGATATGGCTCAGAGTTTTCCCATTCCACAGACTCTGTGAGAGTAGGCAACACTCTTTGGCGCAACCAGGAACTCACAAAAACATCTTCAAAAACACTGCAGAATGCTTCAGACACTTTACAATAGAAAAAGTTCCAAAATATTACATTACCTGTAATCATAGTACCTGGCCTTTTAAATAAGTCTATTGCAGGGCCCATCTTGCATCTTCATGCTTGTTTGTGTTTAGTAAATAATGCAGTTGCGACTTGGGTATCCATTGCCCAAATTTTGGATTCTGGCATCAGATTCGCTGGTTGGCAGTGCATACCTGCATGCATCGTTATCCTCACAGAAGATTATGTGGGCATCACAGGAAACAGCTAGCAGCACGAGGACAAACAGAGAATTATGTAAAGTCCTCATGACTCTGCTACAAGCTACACGTCCTGCTACACAAGACAATTTTTTACGTATTGCTGAAAAAAGAGACATGCTTTTTGTCTTGCACTCATCAGGACACTTCGACAGAATACCAATATAAGGGGAAAACAACAATTTGTACTGCATTTGAAGAAAGTGCTGATCGGTTTCCAAGTGGACACATTACAAAACTCAAAATAGTGTCCAACATTCAATGTGATTCCACAATTAGACAACATTTGCTAAATAATTCTCAATGTGCTAAAAATTACGCTGACAAACAATTTAAGATCGTCAGTCGGGCTCGCAGTGTGGTGTATTTACATGTACTAGAAGCTACATATATTAAGATACAGGGCCCTATTCTTTGTAGACAGAAGGAACATGCACACACATTGCACCTGTTTAGGCTAAACAAAATAATTGACAGCCATTCCTCAGGGCAACGTATTGACCATTCAGGGTCAAGCTTCCTGGTTTAAATTTCGAACAATACTTGGCAGTTATGTTTCAGTCATCATTACTGGTGCATTCTCCATGGCAATGCCTCTAACAATCAGAGTCCTCTTGCCAACCAATCAGCACTCTGTTCACATACAGTATAAATTGTTGTTTTCCACTTATCAGGATATTTCGCAATAATACCAATATGAGTGCAAGATGAAAAGCTTCGACATGTCTCTTTTCTCGCCAATACTCAAGTTCTGTACTACAAAAAGCTATTTGCCATTTTTTGTCTTAGATGTCATTCTGGTACATCTATAATGCACTCCCTGCAAGGCCAGTATATGCTTCCTAAGATGCGGTTTCCAGAATTGCTCTTGGTACTCCAGGTGTGGTCTTACTAGGGCTTTGTATAGCTGTGGCAAGACTTCTACTCCCTTGTGTTCTAGTCCTTTAGATGTAAAGGCCAGCATTTCATTATCTTTGATTATTGTTTGTCCCTGTTCATGATATTTTAATGATCTATGTACCTCCTCAAGGCTCTTAGGACCTCTATTTTTTCATTATTTAGAAAATACTCTGTCCAATCTGATCTTGGTCCCTTGGGATGACCTCATATTTGCCTATATTGAAATCCATTTGACACAGTTTTTGCTCATCACCTCTTTGTATTTTTATGCTCCCAACTACGCTGCTTACTGTACCGCTGATCTTTGTGCCATTGGCTAGTTTGGATATGTAACTCTACCCCTATTATCTATATTAGCAAATAAAATGAATAGTCAACGTCCCAAGACACACCCTTCTGAGACACTACTAGTCTCATTCTGTCAATTAGGGTACCTGCCACTCAGACAATTTCTCAACCAGGGCAATAATTTGCCTTCACTTTCATGCACCTCAATCTTAGCTAACAGTCTCTCACCACTCATCAAACTTGGATCTGCCTCTCTGCTAATTTGTTATCGTTGCAGGCAAAAAGCAGTGGATCTCTCAGCGCAGCATATAGTGGGAATGTTGAACAAGATGACAGATGGCCTCAGAAGAGCACACATTTAGCCCCATGAATTGGAACAACAACAAACAAAGTCTGAGCCAATTTCCAGAAAGAGTTACCCAGAAGTAGAATTCACTACCACCTTTCAAACTAATGTTCATTTCAGCAACAGAACCTTAAAGAAAGAAATCCTGATTGGATATGTGCCCTCCTCAGCAGGAAAAAAACAGTTCGGACCTGTATTCTTATTTCCCAGTTTTTACCTTCTGGGTCTTTATTGACAAGGTTAGAGAGAAAGCAGTATTGTATTGACTCAGGAGAAAATTACCTGATAGTCTTTAGGTTACAAATTCCAGAGTGCTCAGTAGGCCATTAGAATCATAACCCAAAGGTCTTCCATCTGATGTGGTTGTCGAAATGGCCAATCTTCAGCAGTTAGGATTTCATGGGTCAACAAATTGAAAACATTGGGAAAATGGTGCAGTCAATGATAACAGAACAGATAGTATGCTTGAGAACCAGGGTAATGGGTTTCCAGAGCATTCAAAAAAATCCGGAATTAAAAGTCTAATGATGACCATTGCTGTAAAAATCCACCTGGTTCACTAATCTGCTCTCCTTACCTGGTCTGGCCTACATGTGACTCCAGACACACAGCAACATGATTGATTCTTAACTGCCCTCTGAAATGGCCTGGCAACCCTCTCAGTTTTATCACAATTGCTAGAAAGTCTTATCAGGATTGTAATTGAAACCAGACGGACCATCTGGCATCGACTTAGGCACCGGAAATGAAAATGGCAAACTCAGCCCTGTCAACACTGCGAAGCTCTGCTTACTAACATAGAACCATAGAAAAGTTGTAGCACAGAAGGAGGCCATTTGGCCCATCTTGTCCATGCCAACCTGACGACACCCAGGTGCCCTTTCTAATCCCACCTTCCTGCACCCAACCCATAGCCCTGCAGTTTACAGGTCTTTAGGTGCAGATCCAGGTACTTTTTCAAAGAGTTTAAAGTTTCTGCTTCCACCACCAACTTGGGCAGCGAATTCCAGACACCCACTACCCTCTGCGTAAAAGAAGTTCTTCCTCATGTCCCCCCTACACCTCCTGCCACTTATCTTGAATCTATGTCCCCTGGTTATAGAATTCTCCGTCAAGGGAAACAATTTTATCCTGGCCAGTCTATCTATTCCCCTCATAATTTCATACACCTCAATCATGTCACCTCTCAGTCTTCTTTGTTCTAAGGAAAGTAACTCCAAACTATCCAATCTCTCTTCGTAGCTACTCTTTTCTAACCCTGCCAACATTCTTGTAAACCTCCTCTGCACTCTCCCCAGAGCTATTATGTCTTTCCTGTAATGTGGTGACCAGAACTGCACACAATACTCCAGTTGTGGCCTCACCAGTGTTTTATACAATTCCAACATTATATCCTTTTATATTCTATACCTCTGCCAATGAAGAAGGGCTTGATATCTGGAGCTTGTGCCAAAATTGGAAGAGGTGTCATAAAGACTAGTCAAGCAATAGCCTCAACACCGACTGCAGACCACATGAGGTCTCATGGCATCAGGTCAAACATGGGCAAGGAAACTTCCTACTGATTACCATGTACCACTGCCCCACCAACCCCCTGAACCCCCTCAGCTGATGAATCAGTGCTCCTCCATGTTGAACACTACTTGGAAAAAGCACCAAGAGTAGCAAGGACTTCAATGTGGCTTGATAGCACCACTATTGACTGAGCTGGCTGAGTATGAAAGGACATAGCTGCTAGACTGGGTCTATGGCAGGCAGTGAGGGAACCGACAAGAGGGAGAAACATACTTGACCTCATCCTCACCAGTCTACCTGTCGCAGATGCATTTGCCCATGACAATATCGGTAGGAGTGACCACCGCACAGTCCCTGTGGAGATGAAGTCCTGTCTTCACATTGAGGATACCATCCATTGTGTTGTGTGGCATTGCTGCCAAACTAAATGGGATAGATTTTGAACAAATCTAACAACTCAAGACTGGTCATCCATGAAGTGCTGTGGGCCATCAGCAGCAGAATTGTATATGACCATAGTCTGTGAATTCATGACCCAGCATAGCTCCACTCTACCATTACCATCAAACCAGGAATCAAACCTGATTAAATGAAGAGTGCAGGAAGGTAGACCAGGGGCAGCACCAAGCATACCTAAGACTGAGGTGTCAACCTGGTGAAGCTACAACATGGGTCTACTTATCTGCCAAACAGCATAAGCAGCATGCGATAGACAGAGCTAAGGGTTTCCACAAACAACAGATCAGATCTAAGCTCTGCAGTCCTGCCACATACAGTCATGAATGGCAGTGGACAATTACACAACTCAAGGGAGGAGGGGGCTTCACAAATATCCCCATCCTCAATGATGGAGGAGCCCAGCACATCAGTGCAACATATAAGGCTGAAGCATTTGCAACAATCTTCAGCCAGAAGTGCAGAGTGAATGATCAATCTTGGCGTGCTCTGGAGGTCCCCGGCCTCTCAGATGCCAGTCTTCAGCCACTTTGATTCATTCCACATATTAAGAATCTGTCGGCACTGGGTACTGCAAAGGCTATGGTCCCTGGCAATATTCCTGCAATAGTGGAAAACTGCTTAGAAAAACAAAAAACAGTGTGCAAAGATTTAAAGTAAGAGGCAGAAGGTTTAGAGGGGATGTGAAGAAGAATTTTTTCACCCAGACACTGGTGGGAATCTGGAACTCACTGCCTGAAAAGGTGGGAGAGGCAGAAACCCTCATAACATTTAAGAAGTATTTGGGTGTGCACTTGCGATGCCATGGCATACAAGGTTATGGGCCTAGTGCTGGAAAATGGGATTAGAACAGCTAGATACTTGTTTGACCGGCGCAGACTTGATGGGCCGATGGGCCTTTTCCCAAGCTGTAGACCTCTATGACTCTAGGAAAAATCCAACCCAGTCAATTACTGCCCCATCAGTCTACTCTCCATCATCAGTTAAAGTGATGGAAGGGGTCATCAACAGTGCTATCAAGTGACACTTGCTTAGCAATAACCTACTCAGTGATACTCAGTTTGGGTTCCACCAGGGTCACCCAGCTCCTAACCTTATGACAGCCTTGGTTCAAACATGGACAAAAGAGCTGCACTTCAGAGGCGAGGTGAGAGTGACTGCCCTTGACATCAAGGCAGCATTTGACCAAATGTGGCATCGAGGAGCCCTAACAAACAGGAGTTAATGGGAATCAAGGAAGGACTCTCTGCTGGTTGGAGTCGTACCTAGACCAAAGTAAGTTGGTTATGGTTGTTGGAGTCACTCATCTCGGTCCCAAGATATCACTTCTGGAGTTCCTAGGGCCAACCATCTTCTTGTACTCAATGCCCCTATTAATAAAGCCTAAGATACTATATGCTTTATTAATTGCTCTCTCAACATACCCTGCCATATTCAATGACCAAAAATGTACACACCAAAGATTATCACTCATGCCTCTGCAACTTCCACTCTTAATTCCCTCGGTACCCTTGGATGCATCTCATCTGGTCCTGGTACTTTATCTATTTTAAGTGAAGATAACCTTTCTAACACCACCTCCTTTTCAATTGTAAATTCTTCCAGTGTACCAGTTACCTCCTCTCTCACATTGGCCTTGGTAGCATTTTCTTCCTTTGTAAAGACGATGCAAAGTACTTGTTCAATACCTCCACTGTTTCTCCAGCTTCCACATGCAAGTCTCCTTTTTTGTCCCTAATTGGCCCTAATTTTTCTTTTACCACCCTTTTAGTATTTAATGCTCATAGAACACTTTGAGATTCCCTTTTATGTTAGCTGTCAGCCTTTTTTCATGCTCTCTCCTTGCTTTCCTTATTAATTTCTTCACCTCCCATTCCATCCTTCTATATTCAGCCTGATTGCTCTGGAACTATATCATTGTTCCTTCATTGTTGCTGAAGCAAAATCCTGGAGCTGGCCCTAGATTCGTGTGTGTACCTACACCACATGGACTACAGCAGTTCAAGAAGGTGGCTCCTGTACAAGGTGTCTATGCAGGAGGCAACTCCCCCAGCCCAACCACAAGTTTCACCAGCTTTTACAGCATGGCCTGGACACTTAGCATTGGCCTCCCCAAGCCATGAGTAAAATCTCAGCGGTGGCAACAGGAGAAATGACCACTTAAGGTCCTCAATTGACCCATGAGCTAGCAAGCCACCCAACGCCTCCCCTGCTATTTCTCCTAATTAAATGTTCGGAAGACTGAAGCCATTACCCTCGGCCTAGCCACTAACTCCATTCCCCTCCCTGGCCAAGGCTGAACCAGAACATTCAGAACCTCGGCATCTTATTTAACTCTGCGATGAGTTTCCAATCCCATCACCAAGGCTGCCTACTTCCACCTCAGTAATATTATTCATCTTTGCTCCATCTCAGCTCATCTGCAGCGGGAAATCTCATCCAAGCCTTTATTACCTCCAGACTCCACTATTCCAGTGCCCTTCTGGCCAACCACCTAGTTTCCACCATGAGATTATCTAACTGGCACCAATGTTAGAACTCATCACCCCTGTGCTCTCTGGTTAAGCAACACCTTGAAATGAAAATGTCATCCTCCTGTTTAAATCCCTCTATGGCCTCGCCCTTTCCCGAAATCTGTAACATTCTCCATCCTTACAATGCTCCGAGAACTCTGTGTTGCTCCAAATCTGGCCTCTTGCACATCCCAATTTTAATGACTGCACCATTGGTGGCCACGGTATCAGCTTCTAAGTCCTAAATCCTGGAATTCCCTCCCTACATTGCCTGTCGATCCTTCCCCATTCCTTTAATACGCTCTTTAAAACCTATCTCATTGACCAAGCATTTGGTCACCTGTCCTAGTAACTCCTATTTTATTCGAATCAGTTTTTGCCTGATATTACTCCTGTGAAGTACATTGGGATGTGTTACCCTATTAAAGGCACTATATAAATGCAAGTTGTGGTTGGAAGTGGTCATAGGCACAAACATCTAAATTTGCTGATGATAGAAAAGTGGGAGAGGGATGGAACAATTGAAACAACTTCAGAGGGATTAGATTAGATTAGAAAGAACTAAAACAAGCAGCAAGGAATAAGTATTCTGAATCTATTTGTATTAATCTAAAGGCCACAAAGATGAGGAATCTGATGCACTTGTGAACTGCTCAATGATTATGCTCTGTCAAGTGCCTTGGGACATTTTATAACATTAATAATGCCATTTTAACGAAAGTTGACATTGTTTCTCTGTTTATGTAGACCTCAAAGGCAGTCTGCTAGCACAACAGTGGGCCAAAACAAGGCAAATTCACAAAGCCAGCTGCAACTCTTAGTTAACATTTACACTCACCAGCATAGCTCCATACATATGGCAGAAAGTGCAGTTACAGGGAGTCCTCATTTGAAGTTGTTGTTGCATTCCTGAAAATTGCAACTTTAAGTGAATCATAAGTTCCCATAGGAATCAATGTTAAAGCTGGTGTTAGGTTCCATCAGATATTTCTTGCCCGAAAAAACAATGTACAAATTGAAATAGTGTACCATACATGTGCAGCAGTGTGCATTCCTCGCTGAAAAAACATGCAAAACAAAATACATCACGAAATGTAAAAGAAATACGATATACAATATTTAAAAAAAAAATAGTACTCACCTCAGTACAGTACTCTTAGATTGGCCAGACTCCACCCAGTCGCTGAGGTTGCTCATGCAGGGAGCAGCTGAAGCCCCAGCGCTACCTGCACTGACCAATGTCTGGCACTAGATGGAGAGCAGGTCTTCAGTGCAAGTTCAGAACCAGAACCAGAACAGCTGAACACAGATTCTAGTGCTGAAGGTAAGAAGAGAGATCAGGAGGCAGTTTGGGGAACAATGCCATTGGGAGGGGCGCAACATTAGGAAAAATTATCAAGAGACAAGGTGGGCAGTGGGGGAAAGAGGGACTGAGGGCAAGGGCAGAAGAGCTGTGGGAAAAAGTTTTGTGCACAGGCAGGCCACAGAAGAGGTAGTCTGTTTCAAATGACATTAAACTGAAACTGGTAATGTCACATGGATATACTGACACTACTTTATGAATGAGATTAAAGTAAAACAATGTTAACTGGGGACTTTATAAAGGAAAAACTTGCTATCCAGGCCAAGGTGAGAGGGGAGGTAAATGGTGAACTAGAAGAACTTACAATCAAGAGGAAGGAGGTATCATAAAGGCTATACAAAAACAGAATTACCTGGAAAAACTCAGCAGGTCTGGCAGCATCGGCGGAGAAGAAAAGAGTTGACGTTTCGAGTCTTCATGACCCTTCGACAGAACTTGATTTCGAGTCCAGGAAAGAGTTGAAATATAAGCTGGTTTAAGGTGTGTGGGGGGGGGGGGCGCGGAGAGAGAGAGAGAGACAGAGGTGCTTGTGTAGACAAACAAGCAGTGATAGAAGCAGATCATCAAAAGATGTCAGTGACAATGGGACAAAAGAACACATAGGTGTTAAAGTTAAAGTTGGTGATATTATCTAAACGAATGTGCTAATTAAGAATGGATGGTAGGGCACTCAAGGTACAGCTCTAGTGGGGGTGGGGGAGCATAAAAGATTTAAAAATATTTAAAAATAAGTGGGAAAAGAAAAATCTGTAAAATTTATAGGGAAAAAAAAGGGGGGAAAAAAAAAAGGGGGGGAAACAGAAAGGGGGTGGGGATGGGGGAGGGAGCTCACGACCTAAAGTTATTGAATTCAATATTCAGACCGGAAGGCTGTAAGGTGCCTAGTCGGAAGATGAGGTGTTGTTCCTCCAGTTTGCGTTGGGCTTCACTGGAACAATGCAGTAAGCCAAGGACAGACATGTGGGCAAGAGAGCAGGGTGGAGTGTTAAAATGGCAAGCGACAGGGAGGTTTGGGTCATTCTTGCGGACAGACCGCAGGTGTTCTGCAAAGCGGTCGCCCAGTTTACGTTTGGTCTCTCCAATGTAGAGGAGACCACATTGGGAGCAACGAATGCAGTAGACTAAGTTGGGGGAAATGCAAGTGAAATGCTGCTTCACTTGAAAGGAGTGTTTGGGCCCTTGGACGGTGAGGAGAGAGGAAGTGAAGGGGCAGGTGTTACATCTTTTGCGTGGGCATGGGGTGGTGCCATAGGAGGGGGTTGAGGAGTAGGGGGCCCTCAACCGTGTCCGGCCCATCTCCCGCGCATCCGCCCTCACGCCTTCTCCTCCCTCCCAGAAACATGATAGGGTCCCCCTTGTCCTCACTTATCACCCCACCAGCCTCCGCATTCAAAGGATCATCCTCCGCCATTTCCGCCAACTCCAGCATGATGCCACCACCAAACACATCTTTCCTTCACCCCCCTTATCGGCATTCCGTAGGGATCGCTCCCTCCGGGACACCCTGGTCCACTCCTCCATCACCCCCTACTCCTCAACCCCCTCCTATGGCACCACCCCATGCCCACGCAAAAGATGTAACACCTGCCCCTTCACTTCCTCTCTCCTCACCGTCCAAGGGCCCAAACACTCCTTTCAAGTGAAGCAGCATTTCACTTGCATTTCCCCCAACTTAGTCTACTGCATTCGTTGCTCCCAATGTGGTCTCCTCTACATTGGAGAGACCAAACGTAAACTGGGCGACCGCTTTGCAGAACACCTGCGGTCTGTCCGCAAGAATGACCCAAACCTCCCTGTCGCTTGCCATTTTAACACTCCACCCTGCTCTCTTGCCCACATGTCTGTCCTTGGCTTACTGCATTGTTCCAGTGAAGCCCAACGCAAACTGGAGGAACAACACCTCATCTTCCGACTAGGCACCTTACAGCCTTCCGGTCTGAATATTGAATTCAATAACTTTAGGTCGTGAGCTCCCTCCCCCATCCCCACCCCCTTTCTGTTTCCCCCCCCTTTTTTTCCCCCCTTTTTTTTCCCTATAAATTTTACAGATTTTTCTTTTCCCACTTATTTTTAAATATTTTAAAATCTTTTATGCTCCCCCCACCCCCACTAGAGCTGTACCTTGAGTGCCCTACCATCCATTCTTAATTAGCACATTCGTTTAGATAATATCACCAACTTTAACTTTAACACCTATGTGTTCTTTTGTCCCATTGTCACTGACATCTTTTGATGATCTGCTTCTATCACTGCTTGTTTGTCTACACAAGCACCTCTGTCTCTCTCTCTCTCTCTCCGCGCCCCCCCCCCCCACACACCTTAAACCAGCTTATATTTCAACTCTTTCCTGGACTCGAAATCAAGTTCTGTCGAAGGGTCATGAAGACTCGAAACGTCAATTCTTTTCTTCTCCGCCGATGCTGCCAGACCTGCTGAGTTTTTCCAGGTAATTCTGTTTTTGTTTTGCATTTCCAGCATCCGCAGTTCTCTTTGTTTTTATCATAAAGGCTATCTTTACTTAAAATAGATAAGGTACCAGGATTGGATGAGATGCATCCAAGGGCACTGAGGGAAGTGAGAGTGGAAATTGCAGAGGCACAAGTGATAATCTTGCAGTCTTCCTTAGATACAGGCGAGGTGCCAGAGGACTGGAGAACTGCGAATGTTAGACCCTTGTTCAAAAAGGGGTGCAAGGATATAGCTGTCAACTACAGACCAGTCAATTTGACCTCAGTGGTGGGGAAACTTCTGGAAACTGTAGTACAGGATAAAATCAATAATCACTTAGACAAGTGCAGGATAGTTACGGAAAGCCAGCATGAATTCTTGAAGGGAAAAGAATGTTTAGCTAATTTGCTGGAGTTTTTTGAGAAGGTAACAGAGAAGGTTGATAAGGGAAATGCTGTTGATGTAGTGGAAATGGATTTTCAAAAGGAATTTGATACAGTGCGACATAACAGACGTGAGCAAAATTCTAGCTCATGGAATAAAAGGGAAAATAGGCACTTGGATAAGCAATTGGCTAAATTACAGGAAACAGAGAGTAGTGGTAAATGTTTGTTTTTCATATTGGAGGAAGGCTTGTAGTGGAAGTCCTCAGGGGTCAGTGTTGGAACCCTTGCTCTTCCTGATATTTTAATGACCTAGACTCTGGCGTGCAGGGCACGATTTCAAAATTTGTAGATGATACGAAGACTGGAAATGTTGTCAACTGTGATGGGGATAAGATTGAACATCAAAAAGACATAGACATGTTGATGGATTGGGCAGACAAGTAGCAGATGAAGTTCAATGCAGAGAAGTGTGAGATGTTTGTTTTGGTAGGAAAGGTATTGTGAGACATTATAAAATAAAGGGAGAGCCTCTAATAGAGGTGCAGGAACAGAGGGATTTCTGTGTGTACATACATAGGTCATTGAAGATGGGAAGGTACGTTGAGAGAGTAGTTAAAGCACGTAGTATCTTAGGCTTTATTAATAGGGGCATTGAGTACAAGAGTAAGGAGGTCACTTTGAACTTGTATAAGACACTAGTTAGGCCTCATCTAGAGTACTGCATGCAGTTCTGGGTGCCATACTTGAGGAAGGATGTGAAGGCAATGCAGACAGTACTGAGGAGATTCACAAGAATGATTTCTGGGTGAAAAACTGAGCTATGAGGATAGATTGGAGAGGTTGTGACAGTTTTCCTTGGAGAAAAGAAGGCTGAGAGGAGACTTGATAGAAGTATTCAAGATCCTGAGGGGTATGAACAAGGTAAATAGTAAGAAACTGTTCCCACTCAAGAGAACATCAAGACCTAGAGGGCAAAGATTTTAAATAATTGGAAAAAGGAGTAAATGCGATTTGAGGAAAGTTTTTTTCACCCAGAGAGTGTTGGAGTCTGGAACAAACTTCCTGAAAGGGTGGCGGGAGCAGGGTTTGATCCAGGTATTCAAAAGGGAGTTGGATTGCTACCTGAAAAGAGAGAATGTGCAAGGTTATGGGGATGAGGCAGGGGAGTGGGTCTTGGTCCATGCTCTTTCAGAAAGCCAGTTCACACTTGACGCTGAATGGCCTCCTTCTGCACTGTAAAGATTCTGTGATACTCACTATAGTCAATTTGAGAAAATAGTACTGGCTGAGACACACTGCACAACACATGCCAAGTGATGATTGAAAATGAGAAGGGCCTGTTGGATCACCTGTCCTTTGTGGTAAGTACACCTGTAGGACTCTCGAAGCAAATTGGAGCATTCATATGTGATAATTATCACAGTAAAGAACGAAACACCATAGCTTAATGTAGAAAAGAAGAGTCAGCCCAAGGGAATTATAAATACTGGAGCTCATATGTATTTACATTTTGATCATGTTTTACAGCTATTGACAAATTCAAACAAGAACCTAACTTTTCTCCAGAGAAATGTGAATTATCAGTAAACAAGTTGAAAAGGAAATAGTTTCATGAAAGAGGATGTTATTTATGATCCGCCTCTTATTGTTTGTGGTAATGTAATCCCCTGCATTTTAATATTACAAATGATTACTAGCTTCTTGGCATGTAAAAATGTGATTGTTTTTGTCATTTGATTCAAGGATTGATTTTCTGCAAATTTTGATATAAGGAAGAACTAGAAAAATGGGAATAATTGAATTACATTTCTGAACAATCGTGAAATCTTGTCATGTTAAAACAGTGTTTTTGATATTGAAATCGTACTCCACTAATTCATGACTAAATGTGAACACTAGATTTTTTTGTCTTTGAACTTCGACGAAAAGTGACGAAAAGTCTGACTGAGTAATATTCATGGTGTTTCTTTTATCCCTGAGTGTAATGGTACTTATCCAAGTTCATGGTTATTACCCAGTGAACTTTGACAGACCTAACGACATGAGCAATAAATTACCATTTTCCAAGGAATATACTGCAAACATTAATGATGGATTTCAGTACATTGTAACACTAATGTTGGGTTTAATGTGAAATATCGCTGAGACTCCGAACCTCCTGATGCTGTGCTGAGCATGAAATATCATCGAGACCCCACTCTTGGATTACTGTGAAATATCATCCAGGCTACACTTCTCTTTGCCCCAGGGATAAGTGTGTAATGTCATCTAGGCTGCACTCCTCCTTGGGTTTACTGCGAAATACCATCTAGACAGCACACCTCCCTGCCCCTGAGTTTACTGTGAAATACCATCTAGGCTGCACTCCTCTCTGCCCCTGGGATTTGTGTGAAATATCATCCAGGCTGCACTCTTCCCTGTCCCTGGGATCAGTGCGAAATATCATCTAGACTGGACTCCTCTCTGCCCCAGGAATTAGTGTGAAATATCATCCTGGCTGCACTCCTCTCTGCCTTTGGGATTACGTGAAATATCATCTAGGCTGTGCTCCTTTCTGCCCCTGGGATTAGTGTGAAATATCATTTAGACTGCAATCCACTCTGCCCTTGGGACTAAGGTGAAATATCATCTGGACTGCACTCCTCTCTACCCCCAGGATTCGTGCTTAATTTTGTCTAGACAGCGCTCCTGTCTGCCCCTGGGCTTTGTGCGAAATATCATTTCAGTTGCACTCCTCTCTGTCCCTGTGCTTAGTGAGGAATACCATCTAAACTTAATTCCTCTCTGTCCCTGGGTTTACTACGAAATACCATCCAGGCTGCACTCCTCTCTGTCCCTGGGATTAGACTGTGATATCATCTAGTCTTCTCTGCCCCTGGAACAAGTGTGTAATGTCATCTGGACTGCAGCCTCTCTGCCCCTGGGATAAGTGTGAAATATCATCTAGGCTGCACTCCTTTTTGCCCCAGGGATTAGCGTGAAATATCATCTAGTTTGCACTCCTCTCTGCCCCTGTGATTAGTGTGTAATGTCATCCAGGCTGCACTCCTCTCTGCCCCTGGGATCAGTGCGAAATATCATCTAGACGGCACTCGTCTCCGTCCCAGGGATCAGTGTCAAATATCGTCCAGGCTGCGCTCCTCTCTGCCGCTGAGATTAGTGTGAAATATCATCTAGACTAGACTGCTCTCTGCCCCTGGGAGAAGTGTGTAATGGAATCTCGATTCCTCTCCTCTCTGTTCCTGCGATAAGTGTGTAATGTCATCTAGGCTGCGCTCCTGTCTGTCCCTGGGCTTACTGTGAAATATCATCCAAATTGCATTCCCCTCTGTCCCTGGGATTACAAAGAAATACCATCGAGGCTTCACTCTCTGCCCCTGAGCTTACTGTGAAATATCATCCAGGCTGCACTCGTCTCCCTCCCAGGGATTAGTGCGAAATATCATTAAGGCTGCACTCCTCGCTGCCCCTGGGAAAAGTGTGAAATATCATCCAGACAGTACTCCTCTCTGCCCCTCGGATTAGTGTGAAATTTCATCTAGACTAGGCTCCTCTCTGCCCCTGGGAGAAGTGTGTAATGGAATCTCGATTGCTCTCCTCTCTGTTCCTGCGGTAAGTGTGTAATGTCATCTAGACTGTGCTCCTGTCTGCCCCTGGGATCAGTGGGTAATGTCATCTAGACTGTGCTTCTCTATGCCCCATGGATTAGTGTGTAATATCATTTACTGCACACCTCTCTGCCCCTGGGATAAACATGTAATATCATCCAGACTGTACATCCCTCTGCCCCAGGGATCAGTGTGAAATACCATCCAGGCTGCACTCCTCTCTGCCCATGGGATCAGTGCTAAATATCATCTAGACTGGACTTCTCTCTACCCCTGTGAGAAGTATGTAATGTAATCTAGACTGCGCTCTTCTCTGCCCTGGGATTTGTGTGAAATATTGTCCAGGCTGCTCTCCTCTCTGCCCCTGGGATAAGTGTGAAATATCATCCAGACTCCTCTCCTCTCTGCCACTAAAATTAGTGTGAAATATCATCCAGGCTGCACTCCTCTCTGCCCCTGGGATTAGTGTGAAATATGAACTCGGCTGCGCTCCTCCCTGCCCCTGGGATTAATTTCCAATGTCATCTAGACTGCAGCCTCTCTGCCCCTGGGAGAAGTGTGTAATGGAATCTCGATTCCTCTCCTCTCTGTTCCTGCGATAAGTGTGTAATGTCATCTAGGCTGCGCTCCTGTCTGCCCCTGGGATCAGTGTGTAATGTCATTTGGACTTCTCTCCTCTATGACCCATGGATTAGTGTGTAATTTCATTTACTGCACACCTCTCTGCCCCTGGAACAAGTGTGTAATATCATCCAGACTGAACTTCTCTCTGCCCTAGGGGTTAGTGTGAAATATTATCCAGGCTTCACTCCTCTCTGTTCCTGGGATTAGTGTGAAATATCATCCAGACTGCTCTCTCCTCTGCCCCTGGGATAAGTGTGTAATATCATCTAGGCCTCCCTCCTCTCTGCCCCTGGGACTAATGTGTAATATTATCTAGACTGCACTCTTCTCTGCCCCCGTGATTTGTGCGTAATGTCATCTGGACTGCACTCTTCTCTGCCCCTGGGCTGACTGCGAAATACCATCCAAACTGCATTCCTCTCTGTCCCTGGCTTTACTACAAAATACCATCTAGGCTGCAATCCTCTCTGTCCTGGCCTTACTGTGAAATATCATTCAGACTGCACTGCTCTCTGCCCCTGGGATTAGTGTGCAGTATCATCCAGGCTTCACTCCTCTCTGCTCCTGGGCTTACTGCGAAATACCATCCAAACTGCACTCCTCTCTGCCCTTGGGATAAGTACATAATATCACTTAGACTGCTCTCTCCTCTGCCCCTGGGATTAGTGTGTCATGTCACCTGGACTGCACTCCTATCTGCCCCTGGGATAAGTGTATAATATCATCCAGACTTCAGTCCTCTCTGCCCCTGGGATTAGTTTGAAATATCATGCAGGCTGCACTCCTCTCTGCCCCTGCGATTAGTGAGACATATCGTCTATGCTTCACCCCTATCTGCCCCTAGGACTAATGTGAAATATCATCTAGTCTGCGCTGCTCTCTGCCTCCGGGATTAGTGTATAATATCATCTGGACTGCACTCTTCTCTGCCCCTGGGCTGACTGTGAAATACCATCACGGTTGGACTCCTCTCTTTCCCTGGACTTAATGCGAAATACTATCCAAACTGCATTCCTCTCTGTCCCTGGCTTTACTACGAAATACCATCTAGGCTGCACTCCTCTCTGTCGCTGGGATAAGTGTGTAATATCATTTAGACTGCTCTCTCCTCTGCCCCTGGGATAAGTGTGTAAAGTCATCTAACTGCACTCCTTTCTGCCCCTGGGATAAGTGTGTAAAGTCATCTAACTGCACTCCTTTCTGCCCCTGGGATAAGTGTGTAATATCATTTAGACTGCTCTCTCCTCTGCCCCTGGGATAAGTGTGTAATATCATCTAGGCCTCCCTCCTCTCTGCCCCTGGGATTAGTGTGTCATGTCACCTGGACTGCATTCCTCTCTGCCCCTGGGATAAGTGTATAATATCATCCAGACTTCAGTCCTCTCTGCCCCTGGGATTAGTATGAAATATCATCTCAGCTGCACTCCTCTCTGTCCCTGTGCTTAGTGAGGAATACCATCTAAACTTAATTCCTCTCTGTCCCTGGGTTTACTACGAAATACCATCCAGGCTGCACTCCTCTCTGTCCCTGGGCTTACTGCGAAATACCATTTACACTGCACTACTCTCTGCCCTTGGGATCAGTGTGTAATGTCATCTGGACAGTGCTCCTCCATGCTTCATGGATTAGTGTGTAATATCAATTACTGCAATCCTCTCTGCCCCTCGGATAAGTGTGTCATATCATCCAGACTGCACTCCTCTTTGCCCCTGGGATTAGCATGAAATATAATCCTGGTTGTGCTTCTCTCTGCCACTGAGATTAGTGTGAAATATCATTTAGACTAGACTCCTCTCTGCCCCTGGGAGAAGTGTGTAATGGAATCTCGATTCCTCTCCTCTCTGTTCTTGCGATAAGTGTGTAATATCATCCAGACTGCACTCCTCTCTGCCGCTGAGATTAGTGTGAAATATCATCCAGACTGCACACCTCTCCGCTCCAGGGATTAGCGTGAAATATTATCCAGGCTGCACTCCACTCTGCCTTTGGGATTTGTGTGAAATATCATCCAGACTGCACACCTCTTTGCCCCTGGGATTTGTGTGAAATATTATCCAGGCTGCACTCCTCTGTGCCCCTGGATTATTGTGAAATATCATCTAGACTATACTCTTCTCTGCCCCTGGGATAAGTGTGTAATGTCATCTAGACTGCATTCTCCTCTGCCACTGGGATAAGTGCGTAAAGTCATCCAGATTGCATTCCTCTCCGTCCCTGGGATTAGTGTGAAATATCATCTAGGCTTCCCTCCTCTCTGCCCCTGGGATAAGTGTGTAATGTCATCTAGGCTGTGCTGCTCTCTGCCCCTGGGACTAATGTAAAATATCATCTAGGCTTCCCTCCTCTCTGTCCCTGGGATAAGTGTGTAAAGTCATCTAGGTTGCACTCCTTTCTGCCACTGGGATAAGTGTGAAATATCATCCAGACTGCACACCTCTCTGCCCCTGGGATTTGTGTGAAATATTATCCAGGCTGCACTCCTCTGTGCCCCTGGATTATTGTGAAATATCATCTAGACTGTACTCTTCTCTGCCCCTGGGATAAGTGTGTAATGTCATCTAGACTGCATTCCCCTCTGCCACTGGGATAAGTGTGAAATATCATCTAGACTTCACTCTTCTCTGCCCCTGGGATAAGTGTGTAATGTCATCTAGGCTAGACTCCTCTCTGCCCGTGGTATGCATGTGAAATATCATCGAGACTGCGCTCCTCTCTGCCCCTGTGATAAGTGTGTAATGTCATCTAGGCTGCACTCCTGTCTGCCCCTGGGATCAGTGTGTAATGTCATCTGGACTGTGCTCCTCTATGCCCCATGGATTAGTGTGTAATATCATTTACTGCACACCTCTCTGCCCCTGGGATTTGTGTGAAATATCATCCAGGCTGTTCTCCTCTCTGCCCCTGGGATAAGTGTGTAACGTCATTTAGACTGCACTCCTCTCTGCGCCTGGGATAAGTCTCTAATATCATCCAGAGTTCAGTCCTCTCTGCCCCTGGGATTAGCGTGAAATATCATCTAGACTGCACTCTTCTCTGCCCCTAGGACTAATGTGAAATATCATCTAGACTGCACTCTTCTCTGCCCCTAGGACTAATGTGAAATATCATCTAGACTGCATTCTTCTCTGCCCCTAGAACTAATGTGAAATATCATCTAGACTGCACGCTTCTCTGCCCCTGGGATTAGTGTGAAATATCATCCAGGTTGCACTCCTCTGCCTGTGCGATTAGTGAGACATATCTTCCAGGCTGCACTCCTCTCTGTCCCTAGGACAGATGTGAAATATCATCTAGACTGCGCTGTAGTCTGTCTCTGGGATTAGTGTGAAATATCATCCAAACTGTACTCCTCTCTGCCACTGCGACTAAAGTGAAATATCATTTTGTCTGCACTCCTCTCTGTCCATAGGACTAACATGAACTGTCATCTAGATTGCACTCTTCTCTGCCCCGGTACAAAAATGAAATATCATCCAAACTGCACTCTTCTCTGCCCCTGGGATTAGTGTGAAATATAATTTTGTCTGCACTCCTCTCTGCCCCGGGGATAAGTGTGTAATGTCATCTGGACTGCACTCTTCTCTGCCCCTGGGCTTACTGTGAAATATCATCCAGACTGCATTCCTCTCTGCCACTGTGATTCTTGTGAAATATCATCTAGGCTGTACTCCTCTCTGTCCATAGGACTAATGTGAAAATTAATCTAGAATGCACTCTTCTCTGCCCCGGGAATGAATGTGAAATATCATCTAGACTGCACTCCTCTCTACCCCTGGGATAAGTGTGAAATATCATCTAGACTGCGCTCCTCTCTACCCCTGGGATAAGTGTGAAATATCATCTAGACTGTACTCCTCTCTACCCCTGGGATAAGTGTGAAATATCATCTAGGCTGTACTCCTCTCTGCCCCTAGGATTAGTTTGAAATATCATGCAGGCTGCACTCCTCTCTGCCCCTGCAATTAGTGAGACATATCGTCTATGCTTCACCCCTATCTGCCTCTAGGACTAATGTGAAATATCATCTAGCCTGCGCTGCTCTGTGCCCCTGGGATTTTTGTGTAATATCATCTAGTCTGCAGTCTTCTCTGCCCCTGGGCTGACTGCGAAACACCATCATGGTTGGACTCCTCTCTTTCCCTGGGCTTAATGCGAAATACTATCCAAACTGCATTCCTCTCTGTCCTGGCCTTACTGTGAAATATCATCCAGACTGCACTGCTCTCTGCCTCTGGGATTAGTGTGCAGTATCATCCAGGCTTCACTCCTTTCTGCCCCAGGGATAAGTTTGTAAAGTCATCTAACTGCACTCCTTTCTGCCCCTGGGATAAGTGCGTAAATCATCTAGGCTGCACTCCTGTCTGCCCCTGGGATAAGTGCGTAAAGTCATCCAGATTGCATTCCTCTCCGTCCCTGGGATTAGTGTGAAATATCATCTAGGCTTCCCTCCTCTCTGCCCCTGGGATAAGTGTGTAATGTCATCTAGGCTGTGCTGCTCTCTGCCCCTGGGACTAATGTAAAATATCATCTAGGCTTCCCTCCTCTCTGTCCCTGGGATAAGTGTGTAAAGTCATCTAGGTTGCACTCCTTTCTACCACTGGGATAAGTGTGTAATATCATCCAGGCTGCACTCCACTCTGCCTTTGGGATTTGTGTGAAATATCATCCAGACTGCACACCTCTCTGCCCCTGGGATTTGTGTGAAATATTATCCAGGCTGCACTCCTCTGTGCCCCTGGATTATTGTGAAATATCATCTAGACTGTACTCTTCTCTGCCCCTGGGATAAGTGTGTAATGTCATCTAGGCTAGACTCCTCTCTGCCCGTGGTACGCATGTGAAATATCATCGAGACTGCGCTCCTCTCTGCCCCTGTGATAAGTGTGTAATGTCATCTAGGCTGCACTCCTGTCTGCCCCTGGGATCAGTGTGTAATGTCATCTGGACTGTGCTCCTCTATGCCCCATGGATTAGTGTGTAATATCATTTACTGCACACCTCTCTGCCCCTGGGATTTGTGTGAAATATCATCCAGGCTGTTCTCCTCTCTGCCCCTGGGATAAGTGTGTAACGTTATTTAGACTGCACTCCTCTCTGCGCCTGGGATAAGTCTCTAATATCATCCAGAGTTCAGTCCTCTCTGCCCCTGGGATTAGCGTGAAATATCATCTAGACTGCATTCTTCTCTGCCCCTAGGACTAATGTGAAATATCATCTAGACTGCATTCTTCTCTGTCCCTAGAACTAATGTGAAATATCATCTAGACTGCACTCTTCTCTGCCCCTGGGATTAGTGTGAAATATCATCCAGGTTGCACTCCTCTGCCTGTGCGATTAGTGAGACATATCTTCCAGGCTGCACTCCTCTCTGTCCCTAGGACTGATGTGAAATATCATCTAGACTGCGCTGTAGTCTGTCTCTGGGATTAGTGTGAAATATCATCCAGACTGTACTCCTCTCTGCCACTGCGACTAAAGTGAAATATCATTTTGTCTGCACTCCTCTCTGTCCATAGGACTATCATGAACTGTCATCTAGATTGCACTCTTCTCTGCCCCTGGGATTAGTGTGAAATATAATTTTGTCTGCACTCCTCTCTGCCCCCGGGATAAGTGTGTAATGTCATCTGGACTGCACTCCTCTCTGCCCCTGGGCTTACTGTGAAATATCATCCAGACTGCATTCCTCTCTGCCACTGTGATTCTTGTGAAATATCATCTAGGCTGTACTCCTCTCTGTCCATAGGACTAATGTGAAAATTAATCTAGAATGCACTCTTCTCTGCCCCGGGAATGAATGTGAAATATCATCTAGACTGCACTCCTCTCTACCCCTGGGATAAGTGTGAAATATCATCTAGACTGCGCTCCTCTCTACCCCTGGGATAAGTGTGAAATATCATCTAGGCTGTACTCCTCTCTGCCCCTAGGATTAGTTTGAAATATCATGCAGGCTGCACTCCTCTCTGCCCCTGCAATTAGTGAGACATATCGTCTATGCTTCACCCCTATCTGCCTCTAGGACTAATGTGAAATATCATCTAGCCTGCGCTGCTCTGTGCCCCTGGGATTTTTGTGTAATATCATTTAGTCTGCAGTCTTCTCTGCCCCTGGGCTGACTGCGAAATACCATCATTGTTGGACTCCTCTCTTTCCCTGGGCTTAATGCGAAATACTATCCAAACTGCATTCCTCTCTGTCCTGGCCTTACTGTGAAATATCATCCAGACTGCACTGCTCTCTGCCCCTGGGATTAGTGTGCAGTATCATCCAGGCTTCACTCCTTTCTGCCCCAGGGATAAGTTTGTAAAGTCATCTAACTGCACTCCTTTCTGCCCCTGGGATAAGTGCGTAAATCATCTAGGCTGCACTCCTGTCTGTCCCTGGGATAAGTGCGTAAAGTCATCCAGATTGCATTCCTCTCCGTCCCTGGGATTAGTGTGAAATATCATCTAGGCTTCCCTCCTCTCTGCCCCTGGGATAAGTGTGTAATGTCATCTAGGTTGTGCTGCTCTCTGCCCCTGGGACTAATGTAAAATATCATCTAGGCTTCCCTCCTCTCTGTCCCTGGGATAAGTGTGTAAAGTCATCTAGGTTGCACTCTTTTCTACCACTGGGATAAGTGTGTAATATCATCCAGGCTGCACTCCTCTCTGACCCTGGGATTAGTGTATCATGTCACCTGGACTGCACTCCTGTCTGTCCCTGGGATAAGTGTATAATAACATCGAGACTTCAGTCCTCTCTGCCCCTGGGATTAGTGTGAAATATCATCTCAGCTGCACTCCTCTCTGTCCCTGTGCTTAATGAGGAATACCATCTAAACTTAATTCCTCTCTGTCCCTGGGTTTACTATGAAATACCATCCAGGCTGCACTCCTCTCTGTCTCTGGGCTTACTGCAAAATACCATTTACACTGCACTACTCTCTGCCCTTGGGATCAGTGTGTAATGTCATTTGGACTCTGCTCCTCTATGTCCCATGGATTAGTGTGTAATGTCAATTACTACACACCTCTCTGCCCCTGGAACAAGTGTGTAATACCATCCAGACTGCATTCCTCTCTGCCCCTGGGATTTGTGTGAAATATTATCCAGACTGCACTCTTCCCCGTCCCAGGGATCAGTGCTAAATATCATCTAGAGTTGACTCCTCTCTGCCCCTGGGATAAGTGTGAAATATCATCTAGGCTGCACTCCTCTCTGCCCCAGGGCTTCCTGCGAAATACCATCCAAACTGCATTCCTCTCTGTCCTTGGGTTTACTACGAAATGCCATTTGGGCTGCACTCCTCTCTTTTCCCGGACTTACTGCGAAATACCAACTGGACTGCACTCCTCTTTGCCCCTGGGATAAGTGTGTAAAGTCATCCAGACTGTACCTCCTCTCCATCCCTGGGATTAGTGTGAAATGTCTTCTAGGCTGCATTCCTCTCTGCCCCTGGGATTAGTGTGAAATATTATCTCAGCTGCACCCCTCTCTGCCCCAGGGTTTACTGCGAAATACCATCGAAATTGCATTTGCCTCTTTCCTTGGGTTTACGCTGAAATACCAACTGGACTGCACTCCTTTCTGTACCTGGTATAAGTGTGTAAAGTCATCTAGGCTGCCCTCCCTTCTGCCACTGGGACTAATGTAAAATATGATCTAGTCTGCACTCCTCTCTGTCCTTGGGATTAGTGTGAAATACCATCCAGGCTTTTCTCCTCTCTGCCCCTGGGAAAAGTGTACAATATCATCCAGACTGCACTCTCTGCCCCTGGGACTAACGTGAAATATCATCTCGACTGCATTCCTCTCTGCCTCTGGGACCAATGTGAAATATCATCTTGGCTGAACTCCACTCTGCCCCCGGGACTTATGTGAAACATCATCTAGATTGCGCTCCTCTCTGCCCCTAGGAGTAATGTGAAATATCTTCTAGACTGCTCTCTTCTCTGCCCCTGGGATTAGTGTGAATTATCATCTAGACTGCACTCTTCTCTTCCCATGGATAAGTGTGTAATGTCATCCAGACTGCACTCCTGTCTGCCCCTGGGATAAGTGCGTAAAGTCATCCAGATTGCATTCCTCTCCATCCCTGGGATTAGTGTGAAATATCATCTAGGCTTCCCTCCTCTCTGCCCCTGGGATAAGTGTGTAAGGTCATCTGGACTGCACTCCTCTCTGCCCCTATGATTAGTGTCTAATGTCATCCAGACTGCACTCTCCATCCCTGGGATCAGTGCGAAATATCATCTAGATGGCAATCTTTCTGTAAGTGTGTAAAGTCATCTAGGCTGCTCTCCTTTCTGCCCCTGGGATTAGTGTGAAATACCATCCAGGCTTTTCTCCTCTCTGCCCCTGGGACAAGTGTCTAATATCATCTAGACTGCACTCCTCTCTGCCCCTAGGATAACTGTGTAATATCATCCAGACGGGGCTGTTCTCTGCCCCTGGGATTAGTGTGTAGTATCATCTAGGCTTTTCTCCTCTCTGCCCCTGGGATAAGTGTCTAATATCAACTGAGCTGTACTCCTCTCTGCCCCTGGGATTAGTTTGAAATATCATGCAGGCTGCACTCCTCTCTGCCCCTGCGATTAGTGAGACATATTGTCTATGCTTCACCCCTATCTGCCCCGAGGACTAATGTGAAATATCATCTAGTCTGCGCTGCTCTCTGCCCCTGGGATTAGTGTGTAATATTATCTAGTCTGCGCTACTCTCTGCCCCTGGACTGACTGCGAAATACCATCATGATTGGACTCCTCTCTTTCCCTGGACTTACTGCGAAATACTATCCAAACTGCATTCCTCTCTGTCCCTGGCTTTACTACGAACTACCATCTAGGCTGCACTCCTCCCTGTCCTGTGCCTTCTGTGAAATAGCATCCAGACTGCACTGCTCTCTGCCCCTAGGACTAACGTGAAATATCCAGACTGCACTCCTTTCTGCCCCTGGGATTAGTGTGTAATATCAACTAGGGCTCCCTCCACTCTGCCATTGGGTTAAGTGTGTAATGTCATCCAGGCTGCACTCCTCTCTGCCCCAAAGACTAATGTGAAATATCATCTAGATGGCACTCGTGTCTACCCCAGGGATTAGTGTATAATATCATCCAGACTTCAGTCCTCTCTGCCCTGGGATTAGTGTGAAATATCATCTAGGCTGCACTCCTCACTCACCCTAGGACTAATGTGAAATATCATCTAGGCTGCACTCCTCTCTGTCCATGGGTTTACTACGAAATGCCATTTGGGCTGCACTCCTCTCTTTTCCCAGACTTACTGTGAAATAGCATCCAGACTGCACTGCTCTCTGCCTGTAGGACTAATGTGAAATATCATCCAGACTGCATTCCTCTCTGCCACTGTGATTCATGTGAAATATCATCTAGGCTGCACTCCTCTCTGCCCCTGGGCTTACTGTGAAATACCATCCAAACTGCATTCCTCTCTGTCCTTGGGTTTACTACGAAATGCCACTTGGGCTGCACTCCTCTCTTTTCCTGGACTTACTGCGAAATACCAACTGGACTGCACTCCTCTTTGCCCCTGGGATAAGTGTGTAAAGTCATCCAGACTGTCCCTCCTCTCTGCCCCGGGATTAGTGTGAAATGTCTTCTAGGCTGCATTCCCCTCTGCCCCGGGGATTAACGTGAAATATCATCTAGATTGCGCCTCTCTCTGCCCCTGGGATTACTGTGAAATATCATCTAGACTGCACTCCTCTCTGCCCCTGGGATTAGTGTGAAATATCATCTAAGCTGCACCCCTCTCTGCCCCAGGGTTTACTGCGAAATACCATCGAAACTGCATTCGCCTCTTTCCTTGGGTTTACGCTGAAATACCAACTGGACTGTGCTCCTTTCTGTACCTGGTATAAGTGTGTAAAGTCATCTAGGCTGCACTCCTTTCTGCCGCTGGGACTAATGTGAAATATCATCTCGACTGCACTCCTCTCTGCCTCTGGGACTAATGTGAAATATCATCTTGGCTGAACTCCACTCTGCCCCCGGGACTTATGTGAAACATCATCTAGATTGCGCTCCTCTCTGCCCCTAGGAGTAATGTGAAATATCTTCTATTCTCCTCTCTTCTCTGCCCCTGGGATTAGTGTGAAATATCATCTCAGCTGCACTCCTCTCTGTCCCTGTGCTTAATGAGGAATACCATCTAAACTTAATTCCTCTCTGTCCCTGGGTTTACTATGAAATACCATCCAGGCTGCACTCCTCTCTGTCTCTGGGCTTACTGCAAAATACCATTTACACTGCACTACTCTCTGCCCTTGGGATCAGTGTGTAATGTCATTTGGACTCTGCTCCTCTATGTCCCATGGATTAGTGTGTAATGTCAATTACTACACACCTCTCTGCCCCTGGAACAAGTGTGTAATACCATCCAGACTGCATTCCTCTCTGCCCCTGGGATTTGTGTGAAATATTATCCAGACTGCACTCTTCCCCGTCCCAGGGATCAGTGCTAAATATCATCTAGAGTTGACTCCTCTCTGCCCCTGGGATAAGTGTGAAATATCATCTAGGCTGCACTCCTCTCTGCCCCAGGGCTTCCTGCGAAATACCATCCAAACTGCATTCCTCTCTGTCCTTGGGTTTACTACGAAATGCCATTTGGGCTGCACTCCTCTCTTTTCCCGGACTTACTGCGAAATACCAACTGGACTGCACTCCTCTTTGCCCCTGGGATAAGTGTGTAAAGTCATCCAGACTGTACCTCCTCTCCATCCCTGGGATTAGTGTGAAATGTCTTCTAGGCTGCATTCCTCTCTGCCCCTGGGATTAGTGTGAAATATTATCTCAGCTGCACCCCTCTCTGCCCCAGGGTTTACTGCGAAATACCATCGAAATTGCATTTGCCTCTTTCCTTGGGTTTACGCTGAAATACCAACTGGACTGCACTCCTTTCTGTACCTGGTATAAGTGTGTAAAGTCATCTAGGCTGCCCTCCCTTCTGCCACTGGGACTAATGTAAAATATGATCTAGTCTGCACTCCTCTCTGTCCTTGGGATTAGTGTGAAATACCATCCAGGCTTTTCTCCTCTCTGCCCCTGGGAAAAGTGTACAATATCATCCAGACTGCACTCTCTGCCCCTGGGACTAACGTGAAATATCATCTCGACTGCATTCCTCTCTGCCTCTGGGACCAATGTGAAATATCATCTTGGCTGAACTCCACTCTGCCCCCGGGACTTATGTGAAACATCATCTAGATTGCGCTCCTCTCTGCCCCTAGGAGTAATGTGAAATATCTTCTAGACTGCTCTCTTCTCTGCCCCTGGGATTAGTGTGAATTATCATCTAGACTGCACTCTTCTCTTCCCATGGATAAGTGTGTAATGTCATCCAGACTGCACTCCTGTCTGCCCCTGGGATAAGTGCGTAAAGTCATCCAGATTGCATTCCTCTCCATCCCTGGGATTAGTGTGAAATATCATCTAGGCTTCCCTCCTCTCTGCCCCTGGGATAAGTGTGTAAGGTCATCTGGACTGCACTCCTCTCTGCCCCTATGATTAGTGTCTAATGTCATCCAGACTGCACTCTCCATCCCTGGGATCAGTGCGAAATATCATCTAGATGGCAATCTTTCTGTAAGTGTGTAAAGTCATCTAGGCTGCTCTCCTTTCTGCCCCTGGGATTAGTGTGAAATACCATCCAGGCTTTTCTCCTCTCTGCCCCTGGGACAAGTGTCTAATATCATCTAGACTGCACTCCTCTCTGCCCCTAGGATAACTGTGTAATATCATCCAGACGGGGCTGTTCTCTGCCCCTGGGATTAGTGTGTAGTATCATCTAGGCTTTTCTCCTCTCTGCCCCTGGGATAAGTGTCTAATATCAACTGAGCTGTACTCCTCTCTGCCCCTGGGATTAGTTTGAAATATCATGCAGGCTGCACTCCTCTCTGCCCCTGCGATTAGTGAGACATATTGTCTATGCTTCACCCCTATCTGCCCCGAGGACTAATGTGAAATATCATCTAGTCTGCGCTGCTCTCTGCCCCTGGGATTAGTGTGTAATATTATCTAGTCTGCGCTACTCTCTGCCCCTGGACTGACTGCGAAATACCATCATGATTGGACTCCTCTCTTTCCCTGGACTTACTGCGAAATACTATCCAAACTGCATTCCTCTCTGTCCCTGGCTTTACTACGAACTACCATCTAGGCTGCACTCCTCCCTGTCCTGTGCCTTCTGTGAAATAGCATCCAGACTGCACTGCTCTCTGCCCCTAGGACTAACGTGAAATATCCAGACTGCACTCCTTTCTGCCCCTGGGATTAGTGTGTAATATCAACTAGGGCTCCCTCCACTCTGCCATTGGGTTAAGTGTGTAATGTCATCCAGGCTGCACTCCTCTCTGCCCCAAAGACTAATGTGAAATATCATCTAGATGGCACTCGTGTCTACCCCAGGGATTAGTGTATAATATCATCCAGACTTCAGTCCTCTCTGCCCTGGGATTAGTGTGAAATATCATCTAGGCTGCACTCCTCACTCACCCTAGGACTAATGTGAAATATCATCTAGGCTGCACTCCTCTCTGTCCATGGGTTTACTACGAAATGCCATTTGGGCTGCACTCCTCTCTTTTCCCAGACTTACTGTGAAATAGCATCCAGACTGCACTGCTCTCTGCCTGTAGGACTAATGTGAAATATCATCCAGACTGCATTCCTCTCTGCCACTGTGATTCATGTGAAATATCATCTAGGCTGCACTCCTCTCTGCCCCTGGGCTTACTGTGAAATACCATCCAAACTGCATTCCTCTCTGTCCTTGGGTTTACTACGAAATGCCACTTGGGCTGCACTCCTCTCTTTTCCTGGACTTACTGCGAAATACCAACTGGACTGCACTCCTCTTTGCCCCTGGGATAAGTGTGTAAAGTCATCCAGACTGTCCCTCCTCTCTGCCCCGGGATTAGTGTGAAATGTCTTCTAGGCTGCATTCCCCTCTGCCCCGGGGATTAACGTGAAATATCATCTAGATTGCGCCTCTCTCTGCCCCTGGGATTACTGTGAAATATCATCTAGACTGCACTCCTCTCTGCCCCTGGGATTAGTGTGAAATATCATCTAAGCTGCACCCCTCTCTGCCCCAGGGTTTACTGCGAAATACCATCGAAACTGCATTCGCCTCTTTCCTTGGGTTTACGCTGAAATACCAACTGGACTGTGCTCCTTTCTGTACCTGGTATAAGTGTGTAAAGTCATCTAGGCTGCACTCCTTTCTGCCGCTGGGACTAATGTGAAATATCATCTCGACTGCACTCCTCTCTGCCTCTGGGACTAATGTGAAATATCATCTTGGCTGAACTCCACTCTGCCCCCGGGACTTATGTGAAATATCATCTAGATTGCGCTCCTCTCTGCCCCTAGGAATAATGTGAAATATCTTCTAGACTACTGTCTTCTCTGCCCCTGGGATTAGTGTGAATTATCATCTAGACTGCACTCTTCTCTTCCCCTGGGTAAGTGTGTAATATCATCCGGACTGCATTCCTTTCTGCCCCCAGGATAAGTGTGTAATGTCATCTGGACTGCACTCCCCTCTGTCCCTTGGCTTACTGTGAAATACCATCCAAACTGCATTCCTCTCTGTTCGGAGTTTACTTGGAAATACCATTTAGGCTGCACTCCTCTCTTCCCCCAAGACTAATGTGAAATATCAGCCAGGCTGCACTCCTCTTGGCCACTGGGAAAACTGTGTAATATCATCTTATTTGCGCTGCTCTCTGCCCCTGGGACCGATGTGAAAGTCATCTAGGCTGCGCTCCTTTCTGCCTCTAGGACTAATGTGAAATATCTTCTAGACTGTACTCCTCTCTGCCCCTGGGTTTACTCTGAAATACCATCCAAACAGCATTCCTCTCTGTCCCTGGGCTTACTGCGAGATATCAACTGGACTGCACTCCTGTCTCCCCCTGGGATAAGTGCGTAAAGTCATTCAGAGTGTACTCCTATCTGCCTCTGGGATAAGTGCGTAAAGTCATCCAGATTGCATTCCTCTCCATCCCTGGAATTAGTGTGAAATATCATCTAGGCTTCCCTCCTCTCTGCCCCTGTGATAAGTGTGTAATATCATCCAGGCTGCACTCCTCTCTGCCCCTGGGATAAGTGTGAAATATCATCTAGACAGCGCTCCTCTCTGCCCCTAGGATTGGTTTGAAATATCATGCAGGCTGCACTCCTCTCTGCCCCTGCGATTAGTGAGACATATCGTCTATGCTTCACCACTATCTGCCCCTAGGACTAATGTGAAATATTATCTAGACTACTGTCTTCTCTGCCCCTGGGATTAGTGTGAAATATCTTCTAGGCTGCACTCCTCTCTGCCCCTTTGATTAGTGTGAAATATCATCCAGGCTGCACTCCTCTCTGCCCCTGGGATTACTGTGAAATATCATCTCGGGTGCACTCCTCTCTGCCTCTGGGTTTACTGCGAAATACCATCGGAACTGCATTCGCCTCTGTCCCTGGGTTTACTCTGAAATACCAACTGGACTGCACTCCTTTCTGCCACTGGGATAAGTGTGTAATATCATCTAGGCCTCCCTCCTCTCTGCCCCTGGGATTAGTGTGTCATGTCACCTGGACTGCACTCCTGTCTGCCCCTGGGATAAGTGTATAATATCATCCAGACTTCAGTCCTCTCTGCCCCTGGGATTAGTGTGAAATATCATCTAGACAGCGCTCCTCTCTGCCCCTAGGATTGGTTTGAAATATCATGCAGGCTGCACTCCTCTCTGCCCCTGCGATTAGTGAGACATATCGTCTATGCTTCACCACTATCTGCCCCTAGGACTAATGTGAAATATTATCTAGACTGAGCTGCTCTCTGCCCCTGGGACTAGTGTGTAATATCATCTCGTCTGCGCTGCTCTCTGCCCCCGGGATTTGTGTGTAATGTCATCTGGACTGCACTCTTCTCTGCCCCTGGGCTGACTGCGAAATACCATCCAAACTGCATTTATCTCTGTCCCTGGCTTTAATACGAAATATCATCTAGGCTGCATTCCTCTCTATCCTAGCCTTACTGTGAAATATCATCCAGACTGCACTGCTCTCTTCCCCTGGGATTATTGTGCAGTATCATCCAGGCTTCACTCCTCTCTGCTCCTGGGTTTACTGCAAAATACCATCCAAACTGCACTCCTTTCTGCCCCTGGGATAAGTGTGTAATATCATCTAGGCCTCCCTCCTCTCTGCCCCGGGATAAGTGTGTCATGTCACCTGGACTGCACTCCTCTCTGCCCCTGGAATAAGTCTCTAATATCATCCAGAGTTCAGTCCTCTCTGTCCCTGGAATTAGCGTGAAATATCATCTAGACTGCACTCTTCTCTGACCCTAGGACTAATGTGAAATATCATCTAGACTGCACTCTTCTCTGCCCCTGGGATTAGTGTGAAATATCATCCAGGCTGCACTCCTCTCTGCCCCTGGGCTTACTGTGAAATATCATCCAGACTGCATTCCTCTCTGCCACTGTGATTCGTGTGAAATATCATCTCGGCTGCACTCCTCCCTGCCCCTGGGCTTACTGAGAAATACCATCCAAACGGCATTCTCCTCGGTCCCTGGGTTTACAAAGAAATACCATCGAGGCTTCACTCCTCTCTGTTCCTGGGCTTACTGCGAAATGCCATCCAAACTGCATTTGCCTCTGTCCCTGGGTTTACTCCGAAATACCAACTGGACTGCACTCCTCTCTGTCCCCAGGATAAGTGTGTAATGTCATCTGGACTGCATTCCTCTCTTTCCCTGGGCTTACTGCGAAATACCATCCAAACTGCATTCGTCTTTGTCACTGGGTTTGCTACGAAATACTATCTACGCTGCCCTCCTCTCTGTCCTATGCTTACTGTGAAATAGCATCCCGACTGCACTGCTCTCTGCCCGTAGGACGAATGTGAAACATCTTCTAGACTGCACTTCTGTCTGCCCATGGGACTAGTGTGAAATATCTTCTAGGCTGCACTCCTCTCTGCCCCTTTGATTAGTGTGAAATATCATCCAGGCTTCACTCCTCTCTGTTCCTGGGATTAGTGTGAAATATCATCTAGACTAGACTCCTCTCTGCCCCTTGGAGAAGTGTGTAATGGAATCTCGATTGCTCTCCTCTCTGTTCTTGCGATAAGTGTGTAATGTCATCTAGGCTGCGCACCTGTCTGCCCCTGGGATCCGTGTGTAATGTCATTTGGACTGCGCTCGTCTATGCCCCATGGTTTAGTGTGTAATATCATTTACTGCACACCTCTCTGCCCCTGGAACAAGTGTGTAATATCATCCAGACTGCACTCCTCTCTGCCCCTGGGATTAGTGTGAAATATTATCCAGGCTGTTGTCCTCTCTGCCCCTGGGATAAGTGTGTAACGTCATTTAGACTGCTCTACTCTCTGCCCCTGGGATAAGTGTGTAAGGTCATTTAGACTGCACTACTCTCTACCTGGGATAAGTCTCTAATATCATCCAGAGTTCAGTCCTCTCTGCTCCTGGGATTAGCTTGAAATATCATCTAGGCTGCACTCCTCACTGACCCTGGGACTAATGTGAAATATCATCTACACTGCACTCTTCTCTGCCTGTGCGATTAGTGAGATATATCTTCCAGACTGCACTCCTCTCTGCCCGTAGGACTGACGTGAAATATCATCTAGACTGCGATCTAGTCTGTCTCTGGGATTAGTGCGAAATATCATCTAGCCTGCGCTCCTCTCTGCCATTGCGACTAAAGTGAAATGTCATCTAGGCTGCACTCCTCTCTGTCCCTGGGATTAGTGTGAAATATCATTTTGTCTGCACTCCTCTCTGTCCCCAGGATAAGTGTGTAATGTCATCTGGACTGCACTCTTCTCTGCCCCTGGGCTGACTACGAATTACCATCCAAACTGCATTCGTCTCTGTCACTGGGTTTACTACGAAATACCATCTACGCTGCATTCCTCTCTGTCCTATGCTTACTGTGAAATATCATCCAGACTGCACTGCTCTCTACCCGTAGGACTAATGTGAAATATCATCTCGGCTGCACTCCTCTCTGCCCCTGGGCTTACTGAGAAATACCATGCGAACTGCATTCCTCTCTGTCCTTGGGTTTACTACGAAATGCCATTTGGGCTGCACTCCTCTCTTTTCCTGGACTTACTGCGAAATACCAACTGGACTGCACTGCTCTCTGCCCCTGGGATAAGTGTGTAAAGTCATCCAGACTGTACCTCCTCTCCGTCCCTGGAATTAGTGTGAAATGTCTTCTTGGCTGCATTCCTCTCTGCTCCTGGGATTAATGTGATATATCATCTAGATTGCGCCTCTCTCTGCCCCTGGGATTAGTGTGAAATAACATCGAGACTGTACTCCTTTCTGCCCCTGGGATCAGTGTGTAATGTCATCAAGACTGCACTCCTCTCTGCCTCTGCGATCAGTGTGTAATATCATTTACTGCAATCCTCTCTGCCCCTCGGATAAGCGTGTAATGTCATCCAGACTGCACTCCTCACTGCCCCTGGGATTGGTGTGAAATATCATCCAGGCTGTTCTCCTCTCTGCCCCTGGGATAAGTGTGTAACGTCATTTAGACTGCACTGCTCTCTGCCCCTGGGATGAGTCTCTAATATCACCCAGAGTTCAGTACTCTCTGCCCCTGGGATTAGCTTGAAATATCATCTAGACTGCACTCTTCTCTGCCCCTAGGAATGATGTGAAATATCATCTAGACTGCACTCTTCTCTGCCCCTGGGATTAGTGTGAAATATCATCCAGACTGTACTCCTCTCTGCCACTGCGACTAAAGTGAAATATCATTTTGTCTGCACTCCTCTCTGTCCATAGGACTAACATGAACAATCATCGAGACTGCACTCCTCTCTGCCCTGGGATTAGCGTGAAATATCATCCAAGTTGCACTCTTCTCTGCCCCTGGGATTAGTGTGAAATATCATTTTGTCTGCACTCCTCTCTGCTCCCGGGATAAGTGTGTAATGTCATCTGGACTGCACTCTTCTCTGCCCCTGGGCTTACTGTGAAATAGCATCCAGAATGCACTCCTCTTTGCCCCTGGGATAAGTGTGTAAAGTCATCCAGACTGTACCTCCTCTCCGTTCCTGGGGTTAGTATAAAATGCCTTCTAGGCTGCATTCCTCCCTGCTCCTGCGATTAATGTGAAATATCATCTAGATTGCGCCTCTCTCTGCCCCTGGGATTAGTGTGAAATAACATTTCGGCTGCACTCCTCTCTTACCCGGCTACTAATGTGAAATATCATCCAGACTGCCCTCCTCTCTGCCCCTGGGATTAGTGTCTAATATCATCTCGGCTGCAGTCCTCTCTGCCTCTGGGTTTACTGCGAAATACCATCCAAACTGCATTTGCCTCTGTCCCTGGGTTTACTCCGAAATACACTCCTCTCTTGACCTGGGATAAGTGTGTAAAGTCATCTCGGCTGCACTCCTCTCTGTCCCCAGGATAAGTGTGTAATGTCATCTAGACTGCACTCCTCTCTGCCCCTAGGACTGATGTGAAATATCATCTAGACTGCGCTCTAGTCTGTCTCTGGGATTAGTGCGAAATATCATCTAGGCTGCACTCCTCTCTGCCCCTGGGATTATCGTGAAATATCATTTTGTCTGCACTCCTCTCTGTCCCCACAATAAGTGTGTAATGTCATCTGGACTGCACTCTTCTCTGCCCCTGGGCTGACTGTGAATTACCATCCAAGCTGCATTCCTCTCTGTCACTGGGTTTACTACGAAATACCATCTACGCTGCATTCCTCTCTGTCCTATGCTTACTGTGAAAGATAATCCAGACTGCACTCTTCTCTGCCCGTTGGACTAATGTGAAATATCATCTCGGCTGCACTCCTCTCTGCCCCAGGGCTTACTGAGAAATACCATCCAAACTGCATTCCTCTCTATCCTTGGGTTTACTACGAAATGCCATTTGGGCTGCACTCCTCTCTTTTCCTGGACTTACTGCGAAATACCAACTGGACTGCACTCCTCTTTGCCCCTGGGATAAGTGTGTAAATTCATCCAGACTGTACCTCCTCTCCGTCCCTGGGATTAGTGTGAAATGTCTTCTAGGCTACATTCCTCTCTGCCCCTGGGATTAATGTGAAATATCATCTAGATTGCGTCTCTCTCTGCCCCTGGGATTAGTGTGTAATGTCATCTGGACTGCAGTCTTCTCTGCACCTGGGATAAGTGTGTAATATCATCTGGACTGCACTCTTCTCTGCCTCTGGGCTGACTGCGAAATAGCATCCAAACTGCACTCCTCTCTGTTACTGGGTTTACTATGAAATACCATCTAGGCTGCATTCCTCTCTGTCCTATGCTTACTGTGAAATATCATCCAGACTGCACTGCTCTCTGCCCCTGGGCTTACTGAGAAATAGCATCCAGACTGCACTGCTCTCTGCCCCTGGGTTTACTGTGAAATAGCATCCAGACTGCAATCCTCTCTGCCACTGTGATTTGTGTGAAATATCATCTAGGCTGCGCTCCTCTCTGCCCCAAGGACTAATGTGAAATATCTTCTAGCCTGCTGTCTTCTCTGCCCCTTGGGATTAGTGTGAAATATCATCTAGACTGCACTCTTCTCTTCCCCTGGGTAAGTGTGTAATATCATCCGGACTGCATTCCTTTCTGCCCCCAGGATAAGTGTGTAATGTCATCTGGACTGCACTCCCCTCTGTCCCTTGGCTTACTGTGAAATACCATCCAAACTGCATTCCTCTCTGTTCGGAGTTTACTTGGAAATACCATTTAGGCTGCACTCCTCTCTTCCCCCAGGACTAATGTGAAATATCAGCCAGGCTGCACTCCTCTCTGCCACTGGGAAAACTGTGTAATATCATCTTATTTGCGCTGCTCTCTGCCCCTGGGACCGATGTGAAAGTCATCAAGGCTGCGCTCCTCTCTGCCCCTAGGGCTAATGTGAAATATCTTCTAGACTGCACTCCTCTCTGCCCCTGGGTTTACTCTGAAATATCATCCAAACAGCATTCCTCTCTGTCCCTGTGCTTAGTACGAAATGCCATTTAGGCTGCACTCCTCTCTGTCCCTGTGCTTACTGCGAGATACCAACTGGACTGCACTCCTCTCTGCCCCTGGGATAAGTGCGTGAATCATCTAGGCTGCACTCCTTTCTGCCCCTGGGATAAGTGTGTAATGTCATCCAGACTGTACTCCTATCTGCCCCTGGGATAAGTGATTAAATCATCTAGGCTGCACTCCTGTCAGCCCCTGGGATAAGTGCGTAAATCATCTAGGCTGCACTCCTTTCTGCCCCAGGGATAAGTGCGTAAAGTCATCCAGATTGCATTCCTCTCAGTCCCTGGGATTAGTGTGAAATATCATCTAGGCTTCCCTCCTCTCTGCCGCTGGGATTAGTGTGAAATATCATCTAGACTGCACTCTTCTCTGCCTCTGGGATAAGTGTTAAATATTATCAAGGCTGCACTCTTCTCTGCCCCTGGGATAAGTGTGAAATATCATCTCGGCTGCACTCCTCTCTGCCTCTGGGTTTACTGCAAAATTCCATCGAAACTGCATTCGCCTCTGTCCTTGGGTTTACTCTGAAATACCAACTGGACTGCACTCCTCTCTGTCCCTGGGATAAGTGTGTAATATCATATAGGCCTCCCTCCTCTCTGACCCTGGGATTAGTGCGTCATGTCACCTGGACTGTACTCCTGTCTGCCCCTGGGATAAGTGTATAATAACATCCAGACTTCAGTCCTCTCTGCCCCTGGGATTAGTGTGAAATATCATCTCAGCTGCACTCCTCTCTGCCCCTACGATAACTGTGTAATATTTAGACAGCACTCCTCTCTGCCCCTGGGATTCGTGTGAAGTATCATCCAGGCTGCGCTTCTCACTGCCCCTGGGACTAATGTGAAATATCATCTCAGCTAAACTCCTCTGTGCCCCTGAGACTAATGTGAAACTTCATCTAGATTGTGTTCCTCTCTGCCCCTGGGATTAGTGTGAAATATCATCCAGACTGCACACCTCTCTGTCCATAGAACTAACGGTAAATATCATCTAGAATGCACTCTTCTCTGCCCGTGGTACGCATGTGAAATATCATCTAGACTGCACTCCTCTTTACCCCAGGGATAAGTGTCTAATATCATGCAAACTGCACTCTTCTCTGCCCCTGGGATTAGTGTGTAATGTCATCTGGACTGCATTCCTCTCTGCCCCTGGGCTGACTGCGAAACACCATCATGGTTGGACTCCTCTCTTTCCCTGGACTTACTGCGAAATACTATCCTAACTGCATTCCTCTCTGTCCTTGGCTTTACTACAAAATACCATCTAGGCTGCACTCCTCTCTGTCCTGGGCTTTCTGTGAAATAGCATCCAGACTGCACTGCTCTCTTCCCCTAGGACTAATGTGAAATATCATCCAGACTGCACTCCTGTCTGCCCCTGGGATAAGTGCGTAAAGTCATCCAGATTGCATTCCTCTCCATCCCTGGGATTAGTGTGAAATATCATCTAGGCTTCCCTCCTCTCTGCCCCTGGGACTAATGTGAAATATCATCTAGTCTGCACTCTTCTCTGCCCCTGGGACTGGCATGAAATATCATCTAGGCTGCACTCCTCTCTGCCCCTGGGATTAGTGTGCAGTACCATGCAAGCTTCACTCCTCTCTGCCCCTGGGATAAGTTTCTAAAATCATCTAACTGCACTCCTTTCTGCCCCTGCGATAAGTGTGTAATATCATTTAGACTGCTCTCTCCTCTGCCCCTGGGATTCGTGTGAAATATCATCTAGGCCTCCCTCCTCTCTGCCCCTGGGATTAGTGTGTAATGTCATCCAGGCTGCACTCCTCTCTGCCACTAGGACTGATGTGAAATATCATCTAGATGGCGCTCCTCTCTTCCCCTCGGATAAGTTTCTAATATCATCCAGACTTCAGTCCTCTCTGCCCCAGGGATTAGTGTATAATATCATCCAGACTTCAGTCCTCTCTGCCCTGGGATTAGTGTGAAATATCATCTCGGCTGCACTCCTCACTCACCCTGGGACTAATGTGAAATATCATCCAGGCTGCACTCCTCTGTGTCGCTGGGATTAGTGAGATATATCTTCCAGGCTGCACTCCTCTCTGCCCCTAGGACTCATGTGAAATATCATCTAGACTGCACTCTAGTCTGCCCCTGGGATTAGTGCAAAATATCATCCAGACTGTACTCCTCTCTGCCACTGGGATAAGTGTGTAATATCATCTAGCCTGTGCCCCTCTCTGCCCTTGGGACTAAAGTGAAATATCATCTAGGCTGTACTCCTCTCTATCCATAGGACTAACGTGAAATTTCATCTAGAATGCACTCTTCTCTGCCCCTGGTATGAATGTGAAATATCATCTAGACTGCACTCCTCTCTACCCCTGGGATAAGTGTCTAATATCATCTAGACTGTGCTCCTCCCGGCCCCTAGGACTACTGAGAAATATAATCAAGATTCCGCTCCTCCCTGCCCCTAGGAGTAAGGTGAAATATCATCTAGGCTGCACTCCTCTCTGCCCCCGGGATTTGTGTGTAATGTCATCTGGACTGCACTCTTCTCTGCCCCTGGGCTGTCTGCGAAATACCATCATGGTTGGACTCCTCTCTTTCCCTGGACTTACTGCGAAATACTATCCAAGCTGCATTCCTCACTGTCCCTGGCTTTACTCCGAAATACCATCTAGACTGCACTCCTCTCTGTCCTTGGCTTACTGTGAAATAGCATCCAGACTGCACTGCTCTCTGCCCGTAGGACTAATGTGAAATATCATCCAGACTGCACTCCTCTCTGCCCCTGGGATTAGTGTGTAATATCATCCAGGCTTCACTCATCTCTGCCCCTGGAATATTGTGTAATATCATCCAGGCTTCACTCATCTCTGCTCCTGGGATTAGTGTGAAATATCATCTAGGCTTCACTCCTCTCTGCCCCTGGGCTGTCTGTGAAATACCATCATGGTTGGACTCCTCTCTTTCCCTGGACTTACTGCGAAATACTATCCAAACTGCATTCCTCTCTGTCCCTGGCTTTACTACGAAATACCATCTAGGCTGCAATCCTCTCTGTCCTGGGCTTTCTGTGAAATATCATCCAGACTGCACTCCTCTCTGCCCCTGGGATTAGTGTGTAATATCATCCAGGCTTCACTCATCTCTGCTCCTGGGATTAGTGTGAAATATCATCCAGGCTTCACTCCACTCTGCTCCCGGGATTAGTGTGAAATACCATCTAGGCTGCAATCCTCTCTGTCCTGGGCTTTCTGTGAAATATCAACCAGACTGCACTGCTCTCTGCCCCTGGGATTAGTGTGTAATATTATTTAGACTGCGCTGCTCTCTGCCCCCGGGATTTGTGTGTAACGTCATCTGGACTGCACTCTTCTCTGCTCCTGGGCTGACTGCGAAATATCATCATGGTTGGACTCCTCTCTTTCCCTGGGCTTAATGCGAAATACTATCCAAGCTGCATTCCTCTCTGTCCCTGGCTTTACTACGAAATACCATCTAGGCTGCACTCCTCTCTGTCCTGGCCTTACTGTGAAATATCATCCAGACTGCACTGCTCTCTGCCCCTGGGATTAGTGTGCAGTATCATCCAGGCTTCACTCCTCTCTGCTCCTGGGCTTACTGCGAAATACCATCCAAACTGCACTCCTTTCTGCCCCTGGGATAAGTGTATAATATCATTTAGACTGCTCTCTCCTCCGCCCTTGGGATAAGTGTGTAAAGTCATCTAACTGCACTCCTTTCTGCCCCTGGGATAAGTGTGTAATATCATTTAGACTGCTCTCTCCTCTGCCCCTGGGATAAGTGTGTAATATCATCTAGGCCTCCCTCCTCTCTGCCCCTGGGATTACTGTGTCATGTCACCTGGACTGCATTCCTCTCTGCCCCTGGGATAAGTGTATAATAACATCGAGACTTCAGTCCTCTCTGCCCCTGGGATTAGTGTGAAATATCATCTCAGCTGCACTCCTCTCTGTCCCTGTGCTTAGTGAGGAATACCATCTAAACTTAATTCCTCTCTGTCCCTGGGTTTACTACGAAATACCATCCAGGCTGCACTCCTCTCTGTCCCTGGGCTTACTGCGAAATACCATTTACACTGCACTACTCTCTGCCCTTGGGATCAGTGTGTAATGTCATTTGGACTCTGCTCCTCTATGCCCCATGGATTAGTGTGTAATGTCAATTACTGCAATCCTCTCTGCCCCTCAGATAATTGTGTCATATCATCCAGACTGCACTCCTCTTTGCCCCTGGGATTAGCATGAAATATAATCCTGGCTGCGTTTCTCTCTGCCGCTGAGATTAGTGTGAAATATCATCTGGACTAGACTCCTCCCTGCCCCTGGGAGAAGTGTGTAATGGAATCTCGATTGCTCTCCTCTCTGTTGCTGCAGTAAGTATGTAATGTCATCTAGACTGCGCTCCTGTCTGCCCCTGGGATCAGTGGGTAATGTCATTTGGACTCCGCTCCTCTATGCCCCATGGATTAGTGTATAATATCATTTACTGCACACCTCTCTGCCCCTGGAACAAGTGTGTAATACCATCCAGACTGAACTCCTCTCTGCCACTGGGATTAGCGTGAAAAATTATCCAGGCTTCACTCCTCTCTGCCCCTGGATTATTGTGAAATATCGTCCAGGCTGCACTTCACTCTGCTCCTGTGATAAGTGTGAAATATCATCTCGACTGCACTCTTCTCTGCCCCTGGGATAAGTGTGTAATGTCATCTAGACTGCACTCTTCTCTGACCCTGGGATAAGTGTGAAATATCATCTAGACTGCACTCTTCTCTTCCCCTGCGATTTTTGTGTAATGTCATCTAGACTGCACTCTTCTCTGCCCCTGGGATAAGTGTGAAATATCATCTAGACTGCACTCTTCTCTGCCCCTGGGATAAGTGTGAAATATCATCTAGGTTGCACTCCTCTCTGCCCCTGGGATCAGTGTGTAATGTCATCTGGACTGTGCTCCTCTATGCCCCATGGATTAGTGTGTAATATCATTTACTGCATACCTCTCTGCCCCTGGGATTAGCGTGTAATGTCATCCAGACTGCACTCCTCTCTGCCCCTCGGATAAGCATGTAATATCATACAGACTGCACTTCCCCCTGCCCCTGGGGTTAGCGTGAAATATCATCCAGACTGCACTCCTCACTGCCCCTGGGATTTGTACAAAATATCATCCAGGCTGTTCTCCTCTCTGCCCCTGGGATAAGTGTGAAAAGTCATTTAGACTGCACTCCTTTCTGCCCCTGGGATAAGTCTCTAATATCATCCAGAGTTCAGTCCTCTCTGCCCCTGGGATTAGCGTAAAATATCATCTAGACTGCAATCTTCTCTGCCCCTAGGACTAATGTGAAATATCATCTAGACTGAATTCTTCTCTGCCCCTGGGATTAGTGTGGAATATCATCCACGTTGCACTCCTCTCTGCCTGTGCGATTAGTGAGATATATTTTCCAGGCTGCATTCCACTCTGTCCCTAGGACTGATGTGAAATATCATCTAGACTGCACTCTAGTCTGTCTCTGGGATTGGTGTGAAATATCATCCAGACTGTACTCCTCTCTGCCACTGCGACTAAAGTGAAATACCATTTTGTCTGCACTCCTCTCTGTCCATAGGACTAACATGAACTATCATCTAGAATGCACTCTTCTCTGCCCCTGGTACAAGTATGAAATATCATCGAGACTGCACTCCTCTCTGCCCCTGGGATTAGCGTGAAATATCATCCAAGCTGCACTCTTCTCTGCCCCTGGGATTAGTGTGAAATATCATTTTGTCTGCACTCCTCTCTGCCCCCAGGATAAGTGTGTAATGTCATCTGGACTGCACTCTTCTCTGCCCCTGGGCTTACTGTGAATTACCATCCAAGCTGCATTCCTCTCTGTCACTGGGTTTACTACGAAATACCATCTACGCTGCATTCCTCTCTGTCCTGGTGATATTTACCGTTAGTTCTATGGACAGAGAGGTGTGCAGTCTGGATGATATTTCACACTAATCCCAGGGGCAGAGAGGAACACAATCTAGATGAAGTTTCACATTAGTCTCAGGGGCACAGAGGAGTTTAGCTGAGATGATATTTCACATTAGTCCCAGGGGCAGTGAGAAGCGCAGCCTGGATGATACTTCACACGAATCCCAGGGGCAGAGAGGAGTGCTGTCTAAATATTACACAGTTATCGTAGGGGCAGAGAGGAGTGCAGCTGAGATGATATTTCACACTAATCCCAGGGGCAGAGAGGACTGAAGTCTGGATGTTATTATACACTTATCCCAGGGGCAGACAGGAGTACAGTCCAGGTGACATGACGCACTAATCCCAGGGTCAGAGAGGAGGGAGGCCTATATGATATTACACACTTATCCCAGGGACAGAGAGGAGTGCAGTCCAGTTGGTATTTCAGAGTAAACCCAAGGACAGAGGCGAATGCAGTTTCGATGGAATTTTGCAGTAAACCCAGAGGCAGAGAGGAGTGCAGCCGAGATGATATTTCACACTTATCCCAGGGGCAGAGAAGAGTGCAGCCTTGATAATATTTAACACTTATCCCAGAGGCAGAGAAGAGTGCAGTCTAGATGATATTTCACACTAATCCCAGCGGCAGAGAGGAGGGAAGCCTAGATGATATTTCACACTAATCCCAGGGACTGAGAGGAATGCAATCTGGATGACTTTACGCACTTATCCCTGGGGCAGAAAGGAGTGCAGCCTAGATGATTTACGCACTTATCCCAGGGGCTGACAGGAGTGCAGCCTAGATGATTTAATCACTTATCCCAGGGGCAGATAGGAGTACAGTCTGGATGACATTACACACTTATCCCAGGGGCAGAAAGGAGTGCAGCCTAGATGATTCACGCACTTATCCCAGGGGCAGAGAGGAGTGCAGTCCAGTTGGTATCTCGCAGTAAGCACAGGGACAGAGAGGAGTGCAGCCTAAATGGCATTTCGTACTAAGCACAGGGACAGAGAGGAATGCTGTTTGGATGATATTTCAGAGTAAACCCAGGGGCAGAGAGGAGTGCAGTCTAGAAGATATTTCACATTAGCCCTAGGGGCAGAGAGGAGCGCAGCCTTGATGACTTTCACATCGGTCCCAGGGGCAGAGAGCAGCGCAAATAAGATGATATTACACAGTTTTCCTAGTGGCAGAGAGGAGTGCAGCCTGGCTGATATTTCACATTAGTCCTGGGGGAAGAGAGGAGTGCAGCCTAAATGGTATTTCCAAGTAAACTCCGAACAGAGAGGAATGCAGTTTGGATGGTATTTCACAGTAAGCCAAGGGACAGAGGGGAGTGCAGTCCAGATGACATTACACACTTATCCTGGGGGCAGAAAGGAATGCAGTCCGGATGATATTACACACTTACCCAGGGGAAGAGAAGAGTGCAGTCTAGATGATATTTCACACTAATCCCAAGGGGCAGAGAAGACAGCAGGCTAGAAGATATTTCACATTAGTCCTTGGGGCAGAGAGGAGCGCAGCCTAGATGATATTTCACACAAATCACAGTGGCAGAGAGGATTGCAGTCTGGATGCTATTTCACAGTAAACCCAGGGGCAGAGAGCAGTGCAGTCTGGATGCTATTTCTCAGTAAGCCCAGGGGCAGAGAGCAGTGCAGTCTGGATGATATTTCACAGTAAGCATAGGACAGAGAGGAATGCAGCCTAGATGGTATTTCATAGTAAACCCAGTAACAGAGAGGAGTGCAGTTTGGATGCTATTTCGCAGTCAGCCCAGAGGCAGAGAAGAGTGCAGTCCAGATGATATTACACACTTATCCCAGGTGCAGAGAAGACTGCAGTCCAGATGACATTACACACTAATCCCAGGGGCAGAGAGAGACGCAATCTAGATGATATTTCACATTAATCCCAGGGGCAGAGAGGAATGTAGCCTAGAAGACATTTCACACTAATCCCAGGGACGGAGAGGAGGTACAGTCTGGATGAATTTACACACTTATCCCAGGGGCAAAGAGGAGTGCAGTCCAGTTGGTATTTCGCAGTAAGTCCAGGAAAAGAGAGGAGTGCAGCCCAAATGGCATTTCGTAGTAAACCCAAGGATAGAGAGGAATGCAGTTTGGATGGTATTTCTCAGTAAGCCCTGGGGCAGAGAGGAGTGCAGCCGAGATGATATTTCACATTAGTCCAACGGGCAGAGAAGAGTGCAGTCTGGATTATCTTTCACAGTAAGCATAGGACAGAGAGGAATGCAGCGTAGATGGTATTTCGTAGTAAACCCAGTGACAGAGAGGAATGCAGCTTGGATGGTAATTCACAGTCAGCCCAGGGGCAGAGAAGAGTGCAGTCCAGATGACATTACACACTTATTGTGGGGACAGAGAGGAGTGCAGACAAAATGATATTTCACGATAATCCCAGGGGCAGAGAGGAGTGCAGCCTAGATGATATTTCGCACTAATCCCAGAGACAGACTAGAGCGCAGTCTAGATGATATTTCACATCAGTCCTAGGGGCAGAGAGGAGTGCAGTCTAGATGACATTACACACATATCCTGGGGACAGAGAGGAGTGCAGCCGAGATGACTTTACACACTTATCCCAGGTCAAGAGAGGAGTGCAGTCCAGTTGGTATTTCGGAGTAAACCCAGGGACAGAGGCAAATGCAGTTTGGATGGTATTTCGCAGTAAACCCAGAGGCAGAGAGGACTGCCCTGGTACAAATATGGAATATCATCTAGACTGCACTCCTCTCTGCCCCTGGGATTAGCGTGAAATATCATCCAAGCTGCACTCTTCCCTGCCCCTGGGATTAGTGTGAAATATCATTTTCTCTGCACTCCTCTCTGTCCCCGGGATAAGTGTGTAATGTCATCTGGACTGCACTCTTCTCTGCCCCTGGGCTGACTGTGAAATAGCATCCAGACTGCACTGCTCTCTGCCTGTAGGACTAATGTGAAATATCATCCAGACTGCATTCCTCTCTGCCACTGTGATTCGTGTGAAATATTATCTCGGCTGCACTCCTCTCTGCCCCTGGGCTTACTGCAAAATACCATCCAAACTACATTCCTCTCTGTACTTGGATTTACTACGAAATGCCATTTGGGCTGCACTCCTCTCTTTTCCTGGACTTACTGCGAAATACCAACTGGACTGCACTCCTCTTTGCCCCTGGGATAAGTGTGTAAAGTCATCCAGACTGTACCTCCTCTCCGTTCCTGGGATTAGTGTGAAATGTCTCCTAGGCTGCATTCCTCTCTGCTCCTGCGATTAATGTGAAATATCATCTAGACTAGACTCCTCTCTGCCCCTGGGAGTAGTGTGCAATGGAATCTCGATTCCTCTCCTCTCTGTTCATGCGATAAGTGTGTAATGTCATCTAGGCTGCGCTCCTGTCTGCCCCTGTAATGTCATTTGGACTGCGCTTGTCTATGCCCCATGGATTAGTGTGTAATATCATTTACTGCACACCTCTCTACCCCTGGAACAAGTGTGTAATATCATCCAGACTCCACTCCTCTCTGCCCCTGGGTTTACTCCGAAATACCATCGAAACTGCATTCTCCTCTGCCCCTGGGTTTACTCCAAAATACCAACTGGACTGACTGCACTCCTCTCTCTACCTGGGATAAATGTGTAAAGTCATCTAGGATGCTCTCCTTTCTGCCCCTGGGATAAGTGTGTAATATCATTTAGACTGCTCTCTCCTCTGCCCCTGGGATTCGTGTGAAATATCATCTAGGCCTCCCTCCTCTCTGCCCCTGGGATTAGTGTGTAATGTCATCCAGGCTGCACTCCTCTCTGCCCCTAGGACTGATGTGAAATATCATCTAGATGGCGCTCCTCTCTTCCCCTCGGATAAGTCTCTAATATCATCCAGACTTCAGTCCTCTCTGCCCCAGGGATTAGTGTATAATATCATCCAGACTTCAGTCCTCTCTGCCCTGGGATTAGTGTGAAATATCATCTCGGCTGCACTCCTCACTCACCCTGGGACTAATGTGAAATATCATCCAGGCTGCACTCCTCTGTGTCGCTGGGATTAGTGAGATATATCTTCCAGGCTGCACTCCTCTCTGCCCCTAGGACTCATGTGAAATATCATCTAGACTGCACTCTAGTCTGCCCCTGGGATTAGTGCGAAATATCATCCAGACTGTACTCCTCTCTGCCACTGGGATAAGTGTGTAATATCATCTAGCCTGTACCCCTCTCTGCCCTTGGGACTAAAGTGAAATATCATCTAGGCTGTACTCCTCTCTATCCATAGGACTAACGTGAAATTTCATCTAGAATGCACTCTTCTCTGCCCCTGGTATGAATGTGAAATATCATCTAGACTGCACTCCTCTCTACCCCTGGGATAAGTGTCTAATATCATCTAGACTGTGCTCCTCCCGGCCCCTAGGACTACTGAGAAATATAATCTAGATTCCGCTCCTCCCTGCCCCTAGGAGTAAGGTGAAATATCATCTAGGCTGCACTCCTCTCTGCCCCCGGGATTTGTGTGTAATGTCATCTGGACTGCACTCTTCTCTGCCCCTGGGCTGTCTGCGAAATACCATCATGGTTGGACTCCTCTCTTTCCCTGGACTTACTGCGAAATACTATCCAAGCTGCATTCCTCACTGTCCCTGGCTTTACTCCGAAATACCATCTAGACTGCACTCCTCTCTGTCCTTGGCTTACTGTGAAATAGCATCCAGACTGCACTGCTCTCTGCCCGTAGGACTAATGTGAAATATCATCCAGACTGCACTCCTCTCTGCCCCTGGGATTAGTGTGTAATATCATCCAGGCTTCACTCATCTCTGCCCCTGGGATATTGTGTAATATCATCCAGGCTTCACTCATCTCTGCTCCTGGGATTAGTGTGAAATATCATCTAGGCTTCACTCCTCTCTGCCCCTGGGCTGTCTGTGAAATACCATCATGGTTGGACTCCTCTCTTTCCCTGGACTTACTGCGAAATACTATCCAAACTGCATTCCTCTCTGTCCCTGGCTTTACTACGAAATACCATCTAGGCTGCAATCCTCTCTGTCCTGGGCTTTCTGTGAAATATCATCCAGACTGCACTCCTCTCTGCCCCTGGGATTAGTGTGTAATATCATCCAGGCTTCACTCATCTCTGCTCCTGGGATTAGTGTGAAATATCATCCAGGCTTCACTCCACTCTGCTCCCGGGATTAGTGTGAAATACCATCTAGGCTGCAATCCTCTCTGTCCTGGGCTTTCTGTGAAATATCATCCAGACTGCACTCCTCTCTGCCCCTGGGATAAGTGTATAATATCATTTAGACTGCTCTCTCCTCCGCCCTTGGGATAAGTGTGTAAAGTCATCTAACTGCTCTCCTTTCTGCCCCTGGGATAAGTGTGTAATATCATTTAGACTGCTCTCTCCTCTGCCCCTGGGATAAGTGTGTAATATCATCTAGGCCTCCCTCCTCTCTGCCCCTGGGATTAGTGTGTCATGTCACCTGGACTGCATTCCTCTCTGCCCCTGGTATAAGTGTATAATAACATCGAGACTTCAGTCCTCTCTGCCCCTGGGATTAGTGTGAAATATCATCTCAGCTGCACTCCTCTCTGTCCCTGTGCTTAGTGAGGAATACCATCTAAACTTAATTCCTCTCTGTCCCTGGGTTTACTACGAAATACCATCCAGGCTGCACTCCTCTCTGTCCCTGGGCTTACTGCGAAATACCATTTACACTGCACTACTCTCTGCCCTTGGGATCAGTGTGTAATGTCATTTGGACTCTGCTCCTCTATGCCCCATGGATTAGTGTGTAATGTCAATTACTGCAATCCTCTCTGCCCCTCAGATAATTGTGTCATATCATCCAGACTGCACTCCTCTTTGCCCCTGGGATTAGCATGAAATATAATCCTGGCTGCGCTTCTCTCTGCCGCTGAGATTAGTGTGAAATATCATCTGGACTAGACTCCTCCCTGCCCCTGGGAGAAGTGTGTAATGGAATCTCGATTGCTCTCCTCTCTGTTGCTGCAGTAAGTATGTAATGTCATCTAGACTGCGCTCCTGTCTGCCCCTGGGATCAGTGGGTAATGTCATTTGGACTCCGCTCCTCTATGCCCCATGGATTAGTGTGTAATATCATTTACTGCACACCTCTCTGCCCCTGGAACAAGTGTGTAATACCATCCAGACTGAACTCCTCTCTGCCACTGGGATTAGCGTGAAAAATTATCCAGGCTTCACTCCTCTCTGCCCCTGGATTATTGTGAAATATCGTCCAGGCTGCACTTCACTCTGCTCCTGTGATAAGTGTGAAATATCATCTCGACTGCACTCTTCTCTGCCCCTGGGATAAGTGTGTAATGTCATCTAGACTGCACTCTTCTCTGACCCTGGGATAAGTGTGAAATATCATCTAGACTGCACTCTTCTCTTCCCCTGCGATTTTTGTGTAATGTCATCTAGACTGCACTCTTCTCTGCCCCTGGGATAAGTGTGAAATATCATCTAGACTGCACTCTTCTCTGCCCCTGGGATAAGTGTGAAATATCATCTAGGTTGCACTCCTCTCTGCCCCTGGGATCAGTGTGTAATGTCATCTGGACTGTGCTCCTCTATGCCCCATGGATTAGTGTGTAATATCATTTACTGCATACCTCTCTGCCCCTGGGATTAGCGTGTAATGTCATCCAGACTGCACTCCTCTCTGCCCCTCGGATAAGCATGTAATATCATACAGACTGCACTTCCCCCTGCCCCTGGGGTTGGCGTGAAATATCATCCAGACTGCACTCCTCACTGCCCCTGGGATTTGTACAAAATATCATCCAGGCTGTTCTCCTCTCTGCCCCTGGGATAAGTGTGAAAAGTCATTTAGACTGCACTCCTTTCTGCCCCTGGGATAAGTCTCTAATATCATCCAGAGTTCAGTCCTCTCTGCCCCTGGGATTAGCGTAAAATATCATCTAGACTGCAATCTTCTCTGCCCCTAGGACTAATGTGAAATATCATCTAGACTGAATTCTTCTCTGCCCCTGGGATTAGTGTGGAATATCATCCACGTTGCACTCCTCTCTGCCTGTGCGATTAGTGAGATATATTTTCCAGGCTGCATTCCACTCTGTCCCTAGGACTGATGTGAAATATCATCTAGACTGCACTCTAGTCTGTCTCTGGGATTGGTGTGAAATATCATCCAGACTGTACTCCTCTCTGCCACTGCGACTAAAGTGAAATATCATTTTGTCTGCACTCCTCTCTGTCCATAGGACTAACATGAACTATCATCTAGAATGCACTCTTCTCTGCCCCTGGTACAAGTATGAAATATCATCGAGACTGCACTCCTCTCTGCCCCTGGGATTAGCGTGAAATATCATCCAAGCTGCACTCTTCTCTGCCCCTGGGATTAGTGTGAAATATCATTTTGTCTGCACTTCTCTCTGCCCCCGGGATAAGTGTGTAATGTCATCTGGACTGCACTCTTCTCTGCCCCTGGGCTTACTGTGAAATAGCATCCAGACTGCACTGCTCTCTGCCTGTAGGACTAATGTGAAATATCATCCAGACTGCATTCCTCTCTGCCACTGTGATTCATGTGAAATATCATCTCGGCTGCACTCCTCTCTGTCCCTGGGCTTACTGCAAAATACCATCCAAACCATATTCCTCTCTGTACTTGGGTTTACTACGAAATGCCATTTGGGCTGCACTCCTCTCTTTTCCTGGACTTACTGCAAAATACCAACTGGACTGCACTCCTCTTTGCCCCTGGGATAAGTGTGTAAAGTCATGCAGACTGTACCTCCTCTCCGTTCCTGGGATTAGTGTGAAATGTCTTCTAGGCTGCATTACTCTCTGCTCCTGGGATTAATGTGAAATATCATCTTGATTGCACCTCTCTCTGCCCCTGGGATTAGTGTGAAATGACATTTCGGCTGCACTCCTCTCTGCTCGTCTATGCCCCATGGATTAGTGTGTAATATCATTTACTGCACACCACTCTGCCACTGGAACAAGCGTGTAATATCATCCAGACTGCACTCCTCTCTACCCCTGGGATTAGCGTGAAATATCATCCAGGCTTCACTCCTCTCTGTTGCTGAGATTACTGTGAAATATCATCTAGGCTGCACTCCTCTCTGCCCCTGGGATTAGTGTGAAATATCATCTCAGCTGCACCCCTCTCTGCCCCAGGGTTTACTGCGAAATACCATCGAAATTGCATTCCTCTCTGTCACTGGGTTTACTATGAAATGCCGTTTGGGCTGCGCTCCTCTCTTTTCCTGGACTTACTGCGAAATACCAGCTGGACTGCACTCCTCTTTGCCCCTGGGATAAGTGTGTAAAGTCATCCAGACTGTACCTCCTCTCCGTTCCTGGGATTAGTGTGAAATATCATCTAGATTGCGCCTCTCTCTGCCCCTGGGATTAGTGTGAAATATCATCTAGACTGCACTCCTCTCTGCCCCTGGGTTTAGTGTGAAATATCATCTAGACTGCACTCCTCTCTGCCCCTGGGTTTAGTGTGAAATATCATCTAGGCTGCATTCCTCTCTGGCTCTGGGATAAGTGTCTAATATCATCCAGACTGCATTCCTCTCTGCCCCTGGGATTACTGTGAAATATTATCTCAGCTGCACCCCTCTCTGCCCCAGGGTTTACTGCGAAATACCTTCGAAATTGCATTCGGCCTCTTTCCTTAGATTTATGCTGAAATACCAACTGGACAGCACTCCTTTCTGTACCTGGTATAAGTGTGTAAAGTCATCTAGGCTGCACTCCTTTCTGCCGCTGGGACTAATGTAAAATATGATCTAGTCTGCACTCCTCTCTGTCCTTGGGATTAGTGTGAAATACCATCCAGGCTTTTCTCCTCTCTGCCCCTGGGATAAGTGTACAATATCATCCAGACTGCACTCTCTGCCCCTGGAAGTAAATGAAATATCATCTAGACTGCATTCCTCTCTGCTTCTGGGACCAATGTGAAATATCATCTTGGCTGAACTCCACTCTGCCCCCGGGACTTATGTGAAACATCATCTAGATTGCGCTCCTCTCTGCTCCTAGGAGTAATGTGAAATATCTTCTATTCTCCTCTCTTCTCTGCCCCTGGGATTAGTGTGAATTATCATCTAGACTGCACTCTTCTCTTCCCCTGGGTAAGTGTGTAATATCATCCAGACTGCATTCCATTCTGCCCCCAGGATAAGTGTGTAATTTCATCTGGACTGCACTCCCCTCTGTCCCTGGGCTTACTGTGAAATACCATCCAAACTGCATTCCTCTCTGTTCGGAGTTTACTTGGAAATACCATTTAGGCTGCACTCCTCTCTTCCCCCAGGACTAATATGAAATATCAGCCAGGCTGCTCTCCTCTCTACCACTAGGAAAACTGTGTAATATCATCTTATTTGCGCTGCTCTCTGCCCCTGGGACCGAAGTGAAAGTCATCTAGGCTGCGCTCCTCTCTGCCTCTAGGACTAATGTGAAATATCTTCTAGACTGCACTCCTCTCTGCCCCTGGGTTTACTCTGAAATACCATCCAAACAGCATTCCTCTATGTCCCTGGGCTTAGTACGAAATGCCATTTAGGCTGCACTCCTCTCTGTCCCTGTGCTTACTGCGAGATACCAACTGGACTGCACTCCTCTCTGCCCCTGGGATAAGTGCGTAAATCTTCTAGGCTGCACTCCTGTCAGCCCCTGGGATAAGTGTATAATGTCATCCAAACTGTACTCCTATCTGCCCCTGGGATAAGTGCGTAAATCATCTAGGCTGCACTCCTTTCTGCCCCTGGGATAAGTGTGTAATGTCATCCAGACTGTACTCCTATCTGCCCCTGGGATAAGTGCGTAAATCATCTAGACTGCACTCCTGTCAGCCCCTGGGATAAGTGCGTAAATCATCGAGGCTGCACTCCTGTCTGCCACAGGGATAAGTGCGTAATTCATCTAGGCTGCACTCCTGTCTGCCCCTGGGATAAGTGCGTAAAGTCATCCAGATTGCATTCCTCTCCATCCCTGGGATTAGTGTGAAATATCATCTAGGCTTCCCTCCTCTCTGCCCCTGTGATAAGTGTGTGATATCATCTAGGCGGCACTCATCTCTGCCCCTGGGGTTAGTGTGAAATATCATATCGGCTGCACTCCTCTCTGCCTCTGGATTTACTGCGAAATACCATCGAAACTGCATTCGCCTCTGTCCCTGGGTTTACTCTGAAATACCAACTGGACTGCACTCCTCTCTCTACCTGGGATAAGTGTGTAAAGTCATCTAGGTTGCACTCCTTTCTGCCACTGGGATAAGTGTGAAATATCATCCAGACTGCACTCCTCTCTGCCCCTGGGATAAGTGTGTAATGTCATCTAGGTTGTGCTGCTCTCTGCTGCTGGGATTAGTGTGAAATGTCTTCTAGGCTGCACTCCTCTTTACCCCTGGGATGAGTGTCTAATATCATCCAGACTCCACTCCTCTCTGCCCCTGGGTTTACTCCGAAATACCATCGAAACTGCATTCGCCTCTGTCCCTGGGTTTACTCCAAAATACCAACTAGACTGACTGCACTCCTCTCTCTACCTGGGATAAGTGTGTAAAGTCATCTAGGCTGCACTCCTTTCTGCCCCTGGGATTAGTATGAAATACCATCCAGGCTGTTCTCCTCTCTGCCCCTGGGATAAGTGTCCAATATCATCTAGGCTGAACTCCTCTCTGCCCCTGGGATAAGTGTCTAATATCAACTGAGCTGTACTCCTCTCTGCCCCTGGGATTAGTTTGAAATATCATGCAGGCTGCACGCCTCTCTGCCCCTGCGATTAGTGAGACATATCGTATATGCTTCACCCCTATCTGCCCCTAGGAATAATGTGAAATATCATCCAGACTGCGCTGCTCTCTGCCCCTGGGATTTGTGTGTAATGCCATCTGGACTGCACTCTTCTCTGCCCCTGGGCTGACTGCGAAATACCATCATGGTTGGACTCCTCTCTTTCCCTGGGCTTAATGCGAAATACTATCCAAACTGCATTCCTCTCTGTCCCTGGTTTTACTACGAAATATCATCTAGGCTGCACTCCTCTCTGTCCTGGCCTTACTGTGAAATATCATCCAGACTGCAGTGCTCTCTGCCCCTGGGATTAGTGTGCAGTATCATCCAGGCTTTTCTCCTCTCTGCCCCTGGGATAAGTGTCTAATATCATCTAGATTGCACTCTCTGCCCCTGGGATAACTGTGCAATATCATCCAGATGGGGCTGTTCTCTGCCCCTGGGATTAGTGTGTAATATCATCCAGGCTGCACTCCTCTCTGCCCCTGGGATAAGTGTCTAATATCATCTAGACTGCGCTCCTCTCTGCCCCTAGGATAACTTTGCAATATCGACCAGACGGGGCTGTTCTCTGCCCCTGGGATTAGTGTGAAATATCATCCAGGTTGCACTCCTCTCTGCCTGTGCGATTAGTGAGACATATCTTCCAGGCTGCACTCCACTCTGTCCCTAGGACTGATGTGAAATATCATCTAGACTGCACTCTAGTCTGTCTCTGGGATTAGTGTGAAATATCATCCAGGCTGTACTCCTCTCTGCCACTGCGACTAAAGTGAAATATCATTTTGTCTGCACTCCTCTCTGTCCATAGGACTAATATGAACTATCATCTAGAATGCACTCTTCTCTGCCCCTGGTACAAATATGGAATATCATCTAGACTGCATTCCTCTCTGCCCCTGGGATTAGCGTGAAATATCATCCAAGCTGCACTCTTCCCTGCCCCTGGGATTAGTGTGAAATATCATTTTCTCTGCACTCCTCTCTGTCCCCGGGATAAGTGTGTAATGTCATCTGGACTGCACTCTTCTCTGCCCCTGGGCTTACTGTGAAATAGCATCCAGACTGCACTGCTCTCTGCCTGTAGGACTAATGTGAAATATCATCCAGACTGCATTCCTCTCTGCCACTGTGATTCATGTGAAATATTATCTCGGCTGCACTCCTCTCTGCCCCTGGGCTTACTGCAAAATACCATCCAAACTACATTCCTCTCTGTACTTGGATTTACTACAAAATGCCATTTGGGCTGCACTCCTCTCTTTTCCTGGACTTACTGCGAAATACCAACTGGACTGCACTCCTCTTTGCCCCTGGGATAAGTGTGTAAAGTCATCCAGACTGTACCTCCTCTGCGTTCCTGGGATTAGTGTGAAATGTCTTCTAGGCTGCATTCCTCTCTGCCCCTGCGATTAATGTGAAATATCATCTTGATTGCGCCTCTCTCTGCCCCTGGGATTAGTGTGAAATAACATTTTGCTTGCACTCCTCTCTGCCCTGGCTACTAATTTGAAATATCATTCAGACTGCCCTCCTCTCTGCCCCTGGGATAAGTGTCTAATATCATCTAGACTGCACTCTCTGCCCCAGGGATAACTGTGCAATATCATCCAGACGGGGCTGTTCAATACCCCTGGGATTAGTGTGTAATATCATCCAGACAGCACTCCTCTCTGCCCTTGGGATTAGTGTCTAATATCATCTCGGCTGCAGTGCTCTCTGCCTCTGGGTTTACTGCGAAATACCATCCAAACTGCATTTGCCTCTGTTCCTGGGTTTACTCCAAAATACCAACTGGACTGCACTCCTTTCTCTACCTGGGATAAGTGTGTAAAGTCATCTAGGCTGCACTGCTCTCTGTCCCCAGGATAAGTGTGTAATGTCATCTGGACTGCACTCCTCTCGTTCCCTGGGCTTACTGCGAAATACCATCCAAAGTGCATTCGTCTCTGTCACTGGGTTTGCTACGAAATACCATCTATGCTGCCCTCCTCTCTGTCCTATGCTTACTGTGAAATAGCATCCAGACTGCACTGCTCTCTGCCCGTAGGACTAATGTGCAACATCTTCTAGACTGCACTTCTGTCTGCCCCTGGGACTAGTGTGAAATATCTTCCAGGCTGCACTCCTCTCTGCCCCTTTGATTAGTGTGAAATATCATCCAGGTTTCACTCCTCTCTGTTCCTGGGATTAGTGTGAAATATCATCCAGGCTGCACTCCTCTCTGCCGCTGAGATTAGTGTTAAATATCATCTAGACTATACTCCTCTCTGGCCCTGGGAGTAGTGTGTAATGGAATCTCGATTCCTCTCCTCTCTGTTCTTGCGATAAGTGTGTAATGTCATCTAGGCTATGCTCCTGTCTGCCCCTGGGATCAGTGTGTAATGTCATTTGGACTGCGCTTGTCTATGCCCCATGGATTAGTGTGTAATATCATTTACTGCACACCTCTCTGCCCCTGGAACAAGTGTGTAATATCATCCAGGCTTCACTCCTCTCTGTTCCTGGGATTAGTGTGAAATATTATCTCGGCTGTACTCCTCTCTGCCCCAGGGCTTTCTGTGAAATACCATCCAAACTGCATTCCTCTCTGTCCTTGGGTTTACTACGAAATGCCATTTGGGCAGCACTCCTTTCTTTTCCCGGACTTACTGCGAAATACCAACTGGACTGCACTCCTCTTTGCCCCTGGGATAAGTGTGTAAAGTCATCCAGACTGTACCTCCTCTCCGTCCCTGGGGTTAGTGTAAAATGCCTTCTAGGCTGCATTCCTCTCTGCCCCTGGGATTAATGTGCAATATCAACCAGGCTTCACTCCTTTCTGCCCCTGGGATTAGTGTGAAATATCATCCAGACTGCACTCCTCTCTGCCCCTGGGTTTAGTGTGAAATATCATCTAGATTGCACTCCTCTCTGCCCCTGGGTTTAGTGTGAAATATCATCTAGGCTGCATTCCTCTCTGCCCTGGCATAAGTGTCCAATATCATCCAGACTGCATTCCTCTCTGCCCCTGGGATTAGTGTGAAATATCATCTCAGCTGCACCCCTCTCTGCCCCTGGGTTTACTGCGAAATACCATCGGAACTGCATTCGCCTCTGCCCCTGGGTTTACTCTGAAACACCAACTGGACTGCACTCCTCTCTCTACCTGGGATAAATGTGTAAAGTCATCTAGGTTGCACTCCTTTCTGCCACTGGGATAAATGTGAAATATCATCCAGACTGCACTCCTGTCTGTCCCTGGGATTAGTGTGAAATACCATCCAGGCTTTTCTCCTCTCTGGCCCTGGGATAAGTGTACACTATAATCCAGACTGCACTCTCTGCCCCTGGGACTAACGTGAAATGTCATCTAGACTGCACTCCTCTCTGCCGCTGGGACCAATGTGAAATGTCATCTTGGCTGAACTCCACTCTGCCCCCGGGACTTATGTGAAACATCATCTAGATTGTGCTCCTGTCTTCCCCTAGGAGTAATGTGAAGTATCATCTAGGCTGCGCTCCTCTCTGCCCCAAGGACTAATGTGAAATATCTTCTAGACTGCTCTCTTGTCTGCCCCTGGGATTAGTATGAATTATCATCTAGACTGCACTCTTCTCTTCCCCTGGGTAAGTGTGTAATATCATCCAGACTGCATTCCTTTCTGCCCCCAGGATAAGTATGTAATGTCATCTGGACTGCACTCCCCTCTGTCCCTGGGCTTACTGTGAAATACCATCCAAACTGCATTCCTCTCTGTTCGGTGTTTACTTGGAAATACCATTTAGGCTGCACTCCTCTCTTCCCCCAGGACTAATGTGAAATATCAGCCAGGCTGCACTCCTCTCTGCCACTGGGAAAACTGCGTAATATCATCTTACTTGCGCTGCTCTCTGCCCCGGGACCGAAATGAAAGTCATCTAGGCTGCGCTCCTCTCTGCCTCTAGGACTAATGTGAAATATCTTCTAGACTGCACTCCTCTCTGCCCCTGGGTTTACTCTGAAATACCTTCCAAACAGCATTCCTATCTGTCCTGGGTTTAGTACGAAATGCCATTTAGGCTGCACTCCTCTCTGTCCCTGTGCTTACTGCGAGATACCAACTGGACTGCACTCCTCTCTGCCCCTGGGATAAGTGCGTAAATCATCTAGGCTGCACTTCTTTCTGCCCCTGGGATAAGTGTGTAATGTCATCCACACTGTACTCCTATCTGCCCCTGGGATAAGTGCGTAAATCATCTAGACTGCACCCCTGTCTGCCCCTGGGATAAGTGCGTAAAGTTTCCAGATTGTATTCCTCTCCGTCCCTGGGATTAGTGTGAAATATCATCTCGGCTTCCCTCCTCTCTGCCCCTGTGATAAGTGTGTAATAACATCTAGGCGGCACTCCTCTTTGCCCCTGGGATTAGTGTGAAATATCATATCGGCTGCACTCCTCTCTGCCTCTGGGTTTACTTCAAAATACCATCAGAACTGCATTCGCCTCTGTCCCTGGGTTTATTCTGAAATACCAACTGGACTGCACTCCTCTCTCTACCTTGGATAAATGTGTAAAGTCATCTAGGTTGCACTCCTTTCTGCCACTGGAATAAGTGTGAAATATCATCCAGACTGCACTCCTCTCTGCCCCTGGGATTAGTGTGTAATATCATCTAGGCTTCCCTCCTCTCTGCCCCTGTGTTAAGTGTGTAATATCATCTAGGCGGCACTCCTCTCTGCCCCTGGGATAAGTGTGTAATGTCATCTAGGTTGTGCGGCTCTCTGCTCCTGGGATTAGTGTGAAATGTCTTCTAGGCTGCACTCCTCTTTGCCCCTGGGATGAGTGTCTAATATCATCCAGACTCCACTCCTCTCTGCCCCTGGGTTTACTGCGAAATTCCATCGAAACTGCATTCGCCTCTGTCCCTGGGTTTACTCCGAAATACCAACTGTACTGACTGCACTCCTCTCTCTACCTGGGATAAGTGTGTAAAGTCATCTAGACTGCGCTGCTCTCTGCCCCTGGGATTTGTGTGTAAATTCATCTGCACTGCACTCTTCTCTGCCCCTGGGCTGACTGTGAAATACCATCATGGTTGGACTCCTCTCTTTCCCTGGGCTTAATGCGAAATGCTATCCAAACTGCATTCCTCTCTGTCCCTGGCTTTACTACGAAATACCATCTAGGCTGCACTCCTCTCTGTCCTGGCCTTACTGTGAAATATCATCTAGACTGCACTGCTCTCTGCCCCTGGGATTAGTGTGCAGTATCATCCAGGCTTTTCCCCTCTCTGCCCCTGGGATAAGTGTCTAATACCATCCAGACTGCACTCCTCTCTGCCCCTAGGATTACTGTGCAATATCATCCAGACGGGGCTGTTCTCTGCCCCTGGGATTAGTGTGAAATATCATCCAGGTTGCACTCCTCTCTGCCTGTGCGATTAGTGAGATATATCTTCCAGGCTGCACTCCTCTCTGTCCCTAGGACTGATGTGAAATATCATCTAGACTGCACTATAGTCTGTCTCTGGGATTAGTGTGAAATATCATCCAGATTGTACTCCTCTCTGCCACTGCTACTAAAGTGAAATATCATTTTGTCTGCACTCCTCTCTGTCCATAGGACTAACATGAACTGTCATCTAGAATGCACTCTTCTCTGCCCCTGGTATAAATATGAAATATCATCGAGACTGCACTCCTCTCTGCCCCTGGGATTAGTGTGAAATATCATTTTGTCTGCACTCCTCTCTGCCCCCGGGATAAGTGTGTAATGTCATCTGGACTGCACTCTTCTCTGCCCCTGGGCTTACTGCAAAATACCATCCAAACTACATTCCTCTCTGTACTTGGGTTTACTACGAAATGACATTTGGGCTGCACTCCTCTCTTTTCCCCCACTTACTGCAAGATACCAACTGGACTGCACTCCTCTTTGCCCCTGGGATAAGTGTGTAAAGTCATGCAGACTGTACCTCCTCTCCGTCCCTGGGGTTAGTGTAAAATGCCTTCTAGGCTGCATTCCTCTCTGCTCCTGCGATTAATGTGAAATATCATCTTGATTGCACCTCTCTCTGCCCCTGGGATTAGTATGAAATAACATTTCGCCTGCACTCGTCTCTGCCCCGGCTACTAATGTGAAATATCATCCAGACTGCCCTCCTCTCTGCCCCTGGGATTAGTGTCTAATATCATCTCGGCTGCAGTCCTCTCTGCCTCTGGGTTTACTGCGAAATACCAACTGGACTGCACTCCTCTCTCTACCTGGGATAAGTGTGTAAAGTCATCTAGGCTGCACTCGTCTCTGTCCCCAGGATAAGTGTGTAATGTCATCTGGACTGCACTCCTCTCATTCCCTGGGTTTACAGCGAAATTACATCCAAACTGCATTCGTCTCTGTCACTGGGTTTACTACGAAATACCATCTACGCTGCCCTCCTCTCTGTCCTATGCTTACTGTGAAATAGCATCCAGACTGCACTGCTCTCTGCCCGTAGGACTAATGTGAAACATCTTCTAGACTGCACTTCTGTCTGCCCCTGGGACTAGTGTGAAATATCTTCCAGGCTGCACTCCAGTCTGCCCCTTTGATTAGTGTGAAATATCATCTCATCTGCACCCTCTCTGCCCCAGGGTTTACTGCGAAATACCATCTAAATTGCATTTGCCTCTTTCCTTGGGATTACTTGGGAAATACCAACTGGACTGCACTCCTTTTTGCCCCTGGGATAAGTGTGTAAAGTCATCAGACTGTACCGCCTCTCCGTTCCTGGGATTAGTGTGAAATGTCTTCTAGGCTGCATTCCTCTCTGCTCCGGGGATTAATGTGAAATATCATCTAGACTGCACTCCTCTCTGCCCCTGGGTTTAGTGTGAAATACCATCCAGGCTTTTCTCCTCTCTGCCCCTGGGATAAGTGTACAATATCATCCAGACTGCACTCTCTGCCCCTGGGACTAACGTGAAATATCATCTAGACTGCACTCCTCTCTGCCTCTGGGACCAATGTGAAATATCATCTTGGCTGAAGTCCACTCTGCCCCCGGGACTTATGTGAAACATCATCTAGATTGCGCTCCTCTCTGCCCCTAGGAGTAATGTGAAATATCTTCTAGACTGCTCGCTTCTCTGCCCCTGGGTTTAGTGTGAATTATCATCTAGACGGCACTCTTCTCTTCCCCTGGGTAAGTGTGTAATGTCATCCAGACTGCATTCCTTTCTGCCCCTGGGATAAGTGCGTAAATCATCTAGACTGCACTCCTGTCTGCCCCTGGGATAAGTGCGTAAAGTCATCCAGATTGCATTCCTCTCCGTCCCTGGGATTAGTGTGAAATATCATCTCGGCTTCCCTCCTCTCTGCCCCTGTGATAAGTGTGTAATATCATCTATGCGGCACTCCTCTTTGCCCCTGGGATTAGTGTGAAATATCATATCGGCTGCACTCCTTTTTGCCTCTGGGTTTACTGCGAAATACCATCGGAACTGCATTCGCCAATGTCCCTGGGTTTACTCTGAAATACCAACTGGACTGCACTCCTCTCTCTACCTGGGATAAATGTGTAAAGTCATCTAGGTTGCACTCCTTTCTGCCACTGGGATAAGTGTGAAATATCATCCAGACTGCACTCCTCTCTGCCCCTGGGATTAGTGTGTAATATCATCTAGGCTTCCCTCCTCTCTGCCCCTGTGTTAAGTGTGTAATATCATCTAGGCGGCACTACTCTCTGCCCCTGGGATAAGTGTGTAATGTCATCAAGACTGTACTCCTATCTGCCCCTGGGATAAGTGCGTAAAGTCATCCAGATTGCATTCCTCTCCGTTCCTGGAATTAGTGTGAAATATCATCTAGGTTTCCCTCCTCTCTGCCCCTGTGATAAGTGTGTAATATCATCTAGGCGGCACTCCTCTCTGCCCCGGGATTAGTGTAAAATATCATATCGGCTGCACTCCTCTCTGCCTCTGAGTTTACTGCGAAATACCATCGAAACTGCATTTGCCTCTGTCCCTGGGTTTACTCTGAAATACCAACTGGACTGACTGCACTCCTGGATAAGTGTATAAAGTCATCTAGGCTGCACTCTTTTCTGCCCCTGGGATTAGTGTGAAATACCATCCAGGCTTTTCTCCTCTCTGCCCCTGGGATAAGTGTCTAATATCAACTGAGCTGTACTCCTCTCTGCCCCTGGGATTAGTTTGAAATCTCATGCAGGCTGCACTCCTCACTGCACCCTGCGATTAGCGAGACATATCGTCTATGCTTCACCCCTATCTGCCCCTAGGAATAATGTGAAATATCATCTAGACTGCACTCCTCTCTGCCCCTGGGATTAGTGTGTAATATTATCTAGTCTGCGCTGCTCTCTGCCCCTGGGATTTGTGTGTAAATTCATCTGCACTGCACTCTTCTCTGCCCCTGGGCTGACTGTGAAATACCATCATGGTTGGACTCCTCTCTTTCCCTGGGCTTAATGCGAAATGCTATCCAAACTGCATTCCTCTCTGTCCCTGGCTTTACTACGAAATACCATCTAGGCTGCACTCCTCTCTGTCCTGGCCTTACTGTGAAATATCATCTAGACTGCACTGCTCTCTGCCCCTGGGATTAGTGTGCAGTATCATCCAGGCTTTTCCCCTCTCTGCCCCTGGGATAAGTGTCTAATACCATCCAGACTGCACTCCTCTCTGCCCCTAGGATTACTGTGCAATATCATCCAGACGGGGCTGTTCTCTGCCCCTGGGATTAGTGTGAAATATCATCCAGGTTGCACTCCTCTCTGCCTGTGCGATTAGTGAGATATATCTTCCAGGCTGCACTCCTCTCTGTCCCTAGGACTGATGTGAAATATCATCTAGACTGCACTATAGTCTGTCTCTGGGATTAGTGTGAAATATCATCCAGATTGTACTCCTCTCTGCCACTGCTACTAAAGTGAAATATCATTTTGTCTGCACTCCTCTCTGTCCATAGGACTAACATGAACTGTCATCTAGAATGCACTCTTCTCTGCCCCTGGTATAAATATGAAATATCATCGAGACTGCACTCCTCTCTGCCCCTGGGATTAGTGTGAAATATCATTTTGTCTGCACTCCTCTCTGCCCCCGGGATAAGTGTGTAATGTCATCTGGACTGCACTCTTCTCTGCCCCTGGGCTTACTGCAAAATACCATCCAAACTACATTCCTCTCTGTACTTGGGTTTACTACGAAATGACATTTGGGCTGCACTCCTCTCTTTTCCCCCACTTACTGCAAGATACCAACTGGACTGCACTCCTCTTTGCCCCTGGGATAAGTGTGTAAAGTCATGCAGACTGTACCTCCTCTCCGTCCCTGGGGTTAGTGTAAAATGCCTTCTAGGCTGCATTCCTCTCTGCTCCTGCGATTAATGTGAAATATCATCTTGATTGCACCTCTCTCTGCCCCTGGGATTAGTATGAAATAACATTTCGCCTGCACTCGTCTCTGCCCCGGCTACTAATGTGAAATATCATCCAGACTGCCCTCCTCTCTGCCCCTGGGATTAGTGTCTAATATCATCTCGGCTGCAGTCCTCTCTGCCTCTGGGTTTACTGCGAAATACCAACTGGACTGCACTCCTCTCTCTACCTGGGATAAGTGTGTAAAGTCATCTAGGCTGCACTCGTCTCTGTCCCCAGGATAAGTGTGTAATGTCATCTGGACTGCACTCCTCTCATTCCCTGGGTTTACAGCGAAATTACATCCAAACTGCATTCGTCTCTGTCACTGGGTTTACTACGAAATACCATCTACGCTGCCCTCCTCTCTGTCCTATGCTTACTGTGAAATAGCATCCAGACTGCACTGCTCTCTGCCCGTAGGACTAATGTGAAACATCTTCTAGACTGCACTTCTGTCTGCCCCTGGGACTAGTGTGAAATATCTTCCAGGCTGCACTCCAGTCTGCCCCTTTGATTAGTGTGAAATATCATCTCATCTGCACCCTCTCTGCCCCAGGGTTTACTGCGAAATACCATCTAAATTGCATTTGCCTCTTTCCTTGGGATTACTTGGGAAATACCAACTGGACTGCACTCCTTTTTGCCCCTGGGATAAGTGTGTAAAGTCATCAGACTGTACCGCCTCTCCGTTCCTGGGATTAGTGTGAAATGTCTTCTAGGCTGCATTCCTCTCTGCTCCGGGGATTAATGTGAAATATCATCTAGACTGCACTCCTCTCTGCCCCTGGGTTTAGTGTGAAATACCATCCAGGCTTTTCTCCTCTCTGCCCCTGGGATAAGTGTACAATATCATCCAGACTGCACTCTCTGCCCCTGGGACTAACGTGAAATATCATCTAGACTGCACTCCTCTCTGCCTCTGGGACCAATGTGAAATATCATCTTGGCTGAAGTCCACTCTGCCCCCGGGACTTATGTGAAACATCATCTAGATTGCGCTCCTCTCTGCCCCTAGGAGTAATGTGAAATATCTTCTAGACTGCTCGCTTCTCTGCCCCTGGGTTTAGTGTGAATTATCATCTAGACGGCACTCTTCTCTTCCCCTGGGTAAGTGTGTAATGTCATCCAGACTGCATTCCTTTCTGCCCCTGGGATAAGTGCGTAAATCATCTAGACTGCACTCCTGTCTGCCCCTGGGATAAGTGCGTAAAGTCATCCAGATTGCATTCCTCTCCATCCCTGGGATTAGTGTGAAATATCATCTCGGCTTCCCTCCTCTCTGCCCCTGTGATAAGTGTGTAATATCATCTATGCGGCACTCCTCTTTGCCCCTGGGATTAGTGTGAAATATCATATCGGCTGCACTCCTTTTTGCCTCTGGGTTTACTGCGAAATACCATCGGAACTGCATTCGCCAATGTCCCTGGGTTTACTCTGAAATACCAACTGGACTGCACTCCTCTCTCTACCTGGGATAAATGTGTAAAGTCATCTAGGTTGCACTCCTTTCTGCCACTGGGATAAGTGTGAAATATCATCCAGACTGCACTCCTCTCTGCCCCTGGGATTAGTGTGTAATATCATCTAGGCTTCCCTCCTCTCTGCCCCTGTGTTAAGTGTGTAATATCATCTAGGCGGCACTACTCTCTGCCCCTGGGATAAGTGTGTAATGTCATCAAGACTGTACTCCTATCTGCCCCTGGGATAAGTGCGTAAAGTCATCCAGATTGCATTCCTCTCCGTTCCTGGAATTAGTGTGAAATATCATCTAGGTTTCCCTCCTCTCTGCCCCTGTGATAAGTGTGTAATATCATCTAGGCGGCACTCCTCTCTGCCCCGGGATTAGTGTAAAATATCATATCGGCTGCACTCCTCTCTGCCTCTGAGTTTACTGCGAAATACCATCGAAACTGCATTTGCCTCTGTCCCTGGGTTTACTCTGAAATACCAACTGGACTGACTGCACTCCTGGATAAGTGTATAAAGTCATCTAGGCTGCACTCTTTTCTGCCCCTGGGATTAGTGTGAAATACCATCCAGGCTTTTCTCCTCTCTGCCCCTGGGATAAGTGTCTAATATCAACTGAGCTGTACTCCTCTCTGCCCCTGGGATTAGTTTGAAATCTCATGCAGGCTGCACTCCTCACTGCACCCTGCGATTAGCGAGACATATCGTCTATGCTTCACCCCTATCTGCCCCTAGGAATAATGTGAAATATCATCTAGACTGCACTCCTCTCTGCCCCTGGGATTAGTGTGTAATATTATCTAGTCTGCGCTGCTCTCTGCCCCTGGGATTTGTGTGTAAATTCATCTGCACTGCACTCTTCTCTGCCCCTGGGCTGACTGTGAAATACCATCATGGTTGGACTCCTCTCTTTCCCTGGGCTTAATGCGAAATGCTATCCAAACTGCATTCCTCTCTGTCCCTGGCTTTACTACGAAATACCATCTAGGCTGCACTCCTCTCTGTCCTGGCCTTACTGTGAAATATCATCTAGACTGCACTGCTCTCTGCCCCTGGGATTAGTGTGCAGTATCATCCAGGCTTTTCCCCTCTCTGCCCCTGGGATAAGTGTCTAATACCATCCAGACTGCACTCCTCTCTGCCCCTAGGATTACTGTGCAATATCATCCAGACGGGGCTGTTCTCTGCCCCTGGGATTAGTGTGAAATATCATCCAGGTTGCACTCCTCTCTGCCTGTGCGATTAGTGAGATATATCTTCCAGGCTGCACTCCTCTCTGTCCCTAGGACTGATGTGAAATATCATCTAGACTGCACTATAGTCTGTCTCTGGGATTAGTGTGAAATATCATCCAGATTGTACTCCTCTCTGCCACTGCTACTAAAGTGAAATATCATTTTGTCTGCACTCCTCTCTGTCCATAGGACTAACATGAACTGTCATCTAGAATGCACTCTTCTCTGCCCCTGGTATAAATATGAAATATCATCGAGACTGCACTCCTCTCTGCCCCTGGGATTAGTGTGAAATATCATTTTGTCTGCACTCCTCTCTGCCCCCGGGATAAGTGTGTAATGTCATCTGGACTGCACTCTTCTCTGCCCCTGGGCTTACTGCAAAATACCATCCAAACTACATTCCTCTCTGTACTTGGGTTTACTACGAAATGACATTTGGGCTGCACTCCTCTCTTTTCCCCCACTTACTGCAAGATACCAACTGGACTGCACTCCTCTTTGCCCCTGGGATAAGTGTGTAAAGTCATGCAGACTGTACCTCCTCTCCGTCCCTGGGGTTAGTGTAAAATGCCTTCTAGGCTGCATTCCTCTCTGCTCCTGCGATTAATGTGAAATATCATCTTGATTGCACCTCTCTCTGCCCCTGGGATTAGTATGAAATAACATTTCGCCTGCACTCGTCTCTGCCCCGGCTACTAATGTGAAATATCATCCAGACTGCCCTCCTCTCTGCCCCTGGGATTAGTGTCTAATATCATCTCGGCTGCAGTCCTCTCTGCCTCTGGGTTTACTGCGAAATACCAACTGGACTGCACTCCTCTCTCTACCTGGGATAAGTGTGTAAAGTCATCTAGGCTGCACTCGTCTCTGTCCCCAGGATAAGTGTGTAATGTCATCTGGACTGCACTCCTCTCATTCCCTGGGTTTACAGCGAAATTACATCCAAACTGCATTCGTCTCTGTCACTGGGTTTACTACGAAATACCATCTACGCTGCCCTCCTCTCTGTCCTATGCTTACTGTGAAATAGCATCCAGACTGCACTGCTCTCTGCCCGTAGGACTAATGTGAAACATCTTCTAGACTGCACTTCTGTCTGCCCCTGGGACTAGTGTGAAATATCTTCCAGGCTGCACTCCAGTCTGCCCCTTTGATTAGTGTGAAATATCATCTCATCTGCACCCTCTCTGCCCCAGGGTTTACTGCGAAATACCATCTAAATTGCATTTGCCTCTTTCCTTGGGATTACTTGGGAAATACCAACTGGACTGCACTCCTTTTTGCCCCTGGGATAAGTGTGTAAAGTCATCAGACTGTACCGCCTCTCCGTTCCTGGGATTAGTGTGAAATGTCTTCTAGGCTGCATTCCTCTCTGCTCCGGGGATTAATGTGAAATATCATCTAGACTGCACTCCTCTCTGCCCCTGGGTTTAGTGTGAAATACCATCCAGGCTTTTCTCCTCTCTGCCCCTGGGATAAGTGTACAATATCATCCAGACTGCACTCTCTGCCCCTGGGACTAACGTGAAATATCATCTAGACTGCACTCCTCTCTGCCTCTGGGACCAATGTGAAATATCATCTTGGCTGAAGTCCACTCTGCCCCCGGGACTTATGTGAAACATCATCTAGATTGCGCTCCTCTCTGCCCCTAGGAGTAATGTGAAATATCTTCTAGACTGCTCGCTTCTCTGCCCCTGGGTTTAGTGTGAATTATCATCTAGACGGCACTCTTCTCTTCCCCTGGGTAAGTGTGTAATGTCATCCAGACTGCATTCCTTTCTGCCCCTGGGATAAGTGCGTAAATCATCTAGACTGCACTCCTGTCTGCCCCTGGGATAAGTGCGTAAAGTCATCCAGATTGCATTCCTCTCCGTCCCTGGGATTAGTGTGAAATATCATCTCGGCTTCCCTCCTCTCTGCCCCTGTGATAAGTGTGTAATATCATCTATGCGGCACTCCTCTTTGCCCCTGGGATTAGTGTGAAATATCATATCGGCTGCACTCCTTTTTGCCTCTGGGTTTACTGCGAAATACCATCGGAACTGCATTCGCCAATGTCCCTGGGTTTACTCTGAAATACCAACTGGACTGCACTCCTCTCTCTACCTGGGATAAATGTGTAAAGTCATCTAGGTTGCACTCCTTTCTGCCACTGGGATAAGTGTGAAATATCATCCAGACTGCACTCCTCTCTGCCCCTGGGATTAGTGTGTAATATCATCTAGGCTTCCCTCCTCTCTGCCCCTGTGTTAAGTGTGTAATATCATCTAGGCGGCACTACTCTCTGCCCCTGGGATAAGTGTGTAATGTCATCAAGACTGTACTCCTATCTGCCCCTGGGATAAGTGCGTAAAGTCATCCAGATTGCATTCCTCTCCGTTCCTGGAATTAGTGTGAAATATCATCTAGGTTTCCCTCCTTTCTGCCCCTGTGATAAGTGTGTAATATCATCTAGGCGGCACTCCTCTCTGCCCCGGGATTAGTGTAAAATATCATATCGGCTGCACTCCTCTCTGCCTCTGAGTTTACTGCGAAATACCATCGAAACTGCATTTGCCTCTGTCCCTGGGTTTACTCTGAAATACCAACTGGACTGACTGCACTCCTGGATAAGTGTATAAAGTCATCTAGGCTGCACTCTTTTCTGCCCCTGGGATTAGTGTGAAATACCATCCAGGCTTTTCTCCTCTCTGCCCCTGGGATAAGTGTCTAATATCAACTGAGCTGTACTCCTCTCTGCCCCTGGGATTAGTTTGAAATCTCATGCAGGCTGCACTCCTCACTGCACCCTGCGATTAGCGAGACATATCGTCTATGCTTCACCCCTATCTGCCCCTAGGAATAATGTGAAATATCATCTAGACTGCACTCCTCTCTGCCCCTGGGATTAGTGTGTAATATTATCTAGTCTGCGCTGCTCTCTGCCCCTGGGATTTGTGTGTAAATTCATCTGCACTGCACTCTTCTCTGCCCCTGGGCTGACTGTGAAATACCATCATGGTTGGACTCCTCTCTTTCCCTGGGCTTAATGCGAAATGCTATCCAAACTGCATTCCTCTCTGTCCCTGGCTTTACTACGAAATACCATCTAGGCTGCACTCCTCTCTGTCCTGGCCTTACTGTGAAATATCATCTAGACTGCACTGCTCTCTGCCCCTGGGATTAGTGTGCAGTATCATCCAGGCTTTTCCCCTCTCTGCCCCTGGGATAAGTGTCTAATACCATCCAGACTGCACTCCTCTCTGCCCCTAGGATTACTGTGCAATATCATCCAGACGGGGCTGTTCTCTGCCCCTGGGATTAGTGTGAAATATCATCCAGGTTGCACTCCTCTCTGCCTGTGCGATTAGTGAGATATATCTTCCAGGCTGCACTCCTCTCTGTCCCTAGGACTGATGTGAAATATCATCTAGACTGCACTATAGTCTGTCTCTGGGATTAGTGTGAAATATCATCCAGATTGTACTCCTCTCTGCCACTGCTACTAAAGTGAAATATCATTTTGTCTGCACTCCTCTCTGTCCATAGGACTAACATGAACTGTCATCTAGAATGCACTCTTCTCTGCCCCTGGTATAAATATGAAATATCATCGAGACTGCACTCCTCTCTGCCCCTGGGATTAGTGTGAAATATCATTTTGTCTGCACTCCTCTCTGCCCCTGGGACTAACGTGAAATATCATCTAGACTGCACTCCTCTCTGCCTCTAGGACCAATGTGAAATATCATCTTGGCTGAACTCCACTCTGCCCCCGGGACTTATGTGAAACATCATCTAGATTGTGCTCCTGTCTTCCCCTAGGAGTAATGTGAAGTAGCATCGAGGCTGCGCTCCTCTCTGCCCCAAGGACTAATGTGAAATATCTTCCAGACTGCACTCTTCTCTGCCCCTGGGTTTAGTGTGAATTATCATCTAGACGGCACTCTTCTCTTCCCATGGGTAAGTGTGTAATATCATCCAGACTGCATTCCTTTCTGCCCCCAGGATAAGTGTGTAATTTCATCTGGACTGCACTCCCCTCTGTCCCTGGGCTTACTGTGAAATACCATCCAAACTGCATTCCTCTCTGTTCGGAGTTTACTTGGAAATACCATTTAGGCTGCACTCCTCTCTTCCCCCCGGACTAATATGAAATATCAGCCAGGCTGCACTCCTCTCTGCCACTGGGAAAACTGTGTAATATCATCTTATTTGCGCTGCTCTCTGCCCCTGGGACCGAAGTGAAAGTCATCTAGGCTGCGCTTCTCTCTGCCTCTAAGACTAGTGTGAAATATCTTCTAGACTGCACTCCTCTCTGCCCCTGGGTTTACTCTGAAATACCTTCCAAACATCATTCCTCTCTGTCCCTGGGTTTAGTACGAAATGCCATTTAGGCTGCACTCCTCTCTGTCCCTGTGCTTACTGCGAGATACGAACTGGACTGCACTCCTCTCTGCCCCTGGGATAAGTGCGTAAATCATCTAGGCTGCACTCCTTTCTGCCCCTGGGATAAGTGTGTAATGTCATCCAGACTGTACTCCTATCTGCCCCTGGGATAAGTGCGTAAATCATCTAGGCTGCACTCCTGTCTGCCCCTGGGATAAGTGCGTAAATCATCTAGGCTGCACTCCTTTCTGCCCCTGGGATAAGTGCGTAAATCATCTAGGCTGCACTCCTGTCTGCCCCTGGGATAAGTGCGTAAGGTCATCCAGATTGCATTCCTCTCCATCCCTGGGATTAGTGTGAAATATCATCTAGGTTTCCCTCCTCTCTGCCCCTGTGATAAGTGTGTAATATCATCTAGGCAGCACTCATCTTTGCCCCTGGGATTAGTGTGAAATATCATATCGGCTGCACTCCTCTCTGCCTCTGGGTTTACTGCGAAATACCATCGGAACTGCATTCGCCAATGTCCCTGGGTTTACTCTGAAATACCAACTGGACTGCACTCTTGTCTCTACCTGGGATAAATATGTAAAGTCATCTAGGTTGCACTCCTTTCTGCCACTGGGATAAGTGTGAAATATCATCCAGACTGCACTCCTCTCTGCCTCTGGGATTAGTGTGTAATATCATCTAGGCTTCCCTCCTCTCTGCCCCTGTGATAAGAGTGTAATGTCATCTAGGTTGTGCGGCTCTCTGCTCCTGGGATTAGTGTGAAATGTCTTCTAGGCTGCACTCCTCTTTGCCCCTGGGATGAGTGTTTAATATCATCCAGACTCCAATCCTCTCTGCCCCTGGGTTTACTGCGAAATACCATCGAAACTGCATTCGCCTCTGTCCCTGGGTTTACTCCGAAATACCAACTGGACTGACTGCACTCCTCTCTCTACCTGGGATAAGTGTGTAATGTCATCTAGGTTGTGCGGCTCTCTGCTCCTGGGATTAGTGTGAAATGTCTTCTAGGCTGCACTCCTCTTTGCCCCTGGGATGAGTGTCTAATATCATCCAGACTCCACTCCTCTCTGCCCCTGGGTTTACTGCGAAATACCATCGAAACTGCATTCGCCTATGTCCCTGGGTTTACTCCAAAATACCAACTGTACTGACTGCACTCCTCTCTCTACCTGGGATAAGTGTGTAAAGTCATCTAGGCTGCACTCCTTTCTGCCCCTGGGATTAGTATGAAATACCATCCAGGCTGTTCTCCTCGCTGCCCCTGGGACAAGTGTGTTACGTCATTTAGACTGCACTACTCTTTGCCTCTGGGATAAGTCTCTAATATCATTCGGCGTTCAGTCCTCTCTGCCCCTGGGATTAGCTTGATGTATCATCTAGGCTGCACTCCTCACTGACCCTGGGACCAATGTGAAATATCATCTAGACTGCACTCTTTTCTGCCCCTAGGACTAATGTGAAATATCATCCAGGTTGCACTCCTCTCTGCCTGTGCGATTAGTGAGATATATCTTCTAGACTGTACTCCTCTCTGCCCCTAGGACTGATGTGAAATATCATCTAGACTGCGCTCTAGTCTGTCTCTGGGATTAGTGCGAAATATCATCTAGCCTGCGCTCCTCTCTGCCACGGCGACTAAAGTGAAATATCATCTAGGCTGCACTCCTCTCTGCCCCTGGGATTATCGTGAAATATCATTTTGTCTGCACTCCTCTCTGTCCCCAGGATAAGTGTGTAATGTCATCTGGACTGCACTCTTCTCTGCCCCTGGGCTGACTGTGAAATACCATCCAAACTGCATTCGTCTCTGTCACTGGGTTTACTATGAAATACCATCTACGCTGCATTCCTCTCTGTCCTATGCTTACTGTGAAATATCATCCAGACTGCACTGCTCTCTGCCCTTAGGACTAATGTGAAATATCTTCTAGGCTGCACTCCTCTCTGCCCCTGGGTTTACTGTGAAATACCATCCAAACTGCATTCCTCTCTGTCCTTGGGTTTACTACGAAATGCCATTTGGGCAGCACTCCTCTCTTTTCCTGGACTTACTGCGAAATACCAACTGGACTGCACTCCTCTTTGCCCCTGGGATAAGTGTGTAAAGTCATCCAGACTGTACCTCCTCTCCGTCCCTGGGATTCGTGTGAAATGTCTTCTAGGCTGTATTCCTCTCTGCTCCTGGGATTAATGTGAAATATCATCTAGATTGCGCCTCTCTCTACCCCTGGGATTAGTGTGAAATATCATCGAGACTGCACTCCTCTCTGCCTCTGGGATCAGTGTGTAATGTCATCTGGACTGCACTCCTCTCTGCCTCTGGGATCAGTGTGTAATATCATTTACTGCAATCCTCACTGCCCCTCAGATAAGCCTGTAATATCATCCAGACTGCACTTCCCTCTGCCCCTGGGATAAGCGTGAAATTATCATCCAGACTGCACTCCTCACTGCCCCTGAGATTTGTGTGAAATATCATCCAGGCTGTTCTCCTCTCTGCCCCTGGGATAAGTGTGTAAGGTCATTTAGACTGCACTCCTCTCTGCCCGTGGGATAAGTCTCTAATATTATCCAGAGTTCAGTCCTCTCTGCCCCTGGAATTAGCGTGAAATATCATCTAGACTGCACTCTTCTCTGCCCCTAGGACTAATGTGAAATATCATCTAGACTGCACTCTTCTCTGCCCCTGGGATTAGTGTGAAATATCATCCAGTCTGCATTGCTCTCTGCCTGTGCAATTAGTGAGATATATCTTCCAGGCTGCACTCCTCTCTGTCCCTAGGGCTGACGTGAAATATCATCTAGACTGCACTCTTCTCTGCCCCTGGGATTCGTGTGAAATATCATGCAGGTTGGACTCCTCTCTCCCTGTGCGATTAGTGAGATATATCTTCCGGGCTGCACTCCGCTCTGTCCCTAGGACTGATGTGAATTATCATCTAGACTGCGCTCTAGTCTGTCTCTGGGATTACTGTGAAATATCATCTAGACTGTACTCCTCTCTGCCACTGCGACTACAGTGAAATATCATTATGTCTGCACTCCTCTTTGTCCATAGGACTAACATGAACTATCATATAGAATGCACTCTTCTCTGCCTCTGGTACAAATATGAAATATCATCTAGACTGCACTCCTCTCTGCCCCTGGAATTAGCGTGAAATATCATCCAAGCTGCACTCTTCTCCGCCCCTGGGATTAGTGTGAAATATCATTTTGTCTGCACTCCTCTCTGCCCCCGGGATAAGTATGTAATATCATCTGGACTGCACTCCTCTCTGCCGCCGGGATAAGTGTGTAATGTCATCTGGACTGCACTCCTCTCTGCCCCTGTGCTTACTGTGAAATACCATCCAGACTGCACTCCTCTCTGCCCATAGGACAAATGTGAAATATCTTCTAGGCTGCACTCCTCTCTGCCCCTGGGACTTGTGGGAAATATCATTTTGTCTGCACTCCTCTCTGCCCCCGGGATTGGTGTGAAATATCATCCAGACTGCACTCCTCTCTGCCCCTGGGCATACTGCGAAATACCATCCAAACTACATTCCTCTCTGTACTTGGGTTTACTACGAAATGCCATTTGGGCTGCAATCCTCTCTTTTCCTGGAATTACTGCGAAATACAAACTGGACTGCACTCCTCTTTGCCCCTGGGATTTGTGTGAAATATTATCCAGGCTGTTCTCCTCTCTGCCCCTGGGATAAGTGTGTAACGTCATTTAGAGTGAACTACTCTCTGCCCCTGGGATAAGTCTCTTATATCACCAGAGTTCAGTCCTCTCTGCCCCTGGGATTAGCTTGAAATATCATCTAGACTGCACTCCTCACTGACCCTGGGACTAATGTGAAATATCATCCAGGTTGCACTCCTCTCTGTCTGTGCGATTAGTGAGATATATCTTCCAGACTGCACTCCTCTCTGCCCCTAGGACTGATGTGAAATATCATCTAGACTGCGCTCTAGTCTGTCTCTGGGATTAGTGTGAAATATAATCTAGCCTGTGCTCCTCTCTGCCACTGCGACTAAAGTGAAATATCATCTAGGCTGCACTCCTCTCTGCCCCTGGGATTATCATGAAATATCATTTTGTCTGCACTCCTCTCTGTCCCCAGGATAAGTGTGTAATGTCATCTGAACTGCACTCTTCTCTGCCCCTGGGCTGACTACGAATTACCATCCAAACTGCATTCGTCTCTGTCACTGGGTTTACTATGAAATACTATCTACGCTGCATTCCTCTCTGTCCTATGCTTACTGTGAAATATCATCCAGACTGCACTGCTCTCTACCCGTAGGACTAATGTGAAATATCTTCTAGGCTGCACTCCTCTCTGCCCCTGGGCTTACTGTGAAATATCATCCAGACTGCACTGCTCACTGCCCATAGGACTAATGTGAAATATCATCTAAACTGCACTCTTCTCTGCCCCTAGGACTAATGTGAAATATCATCTAGACTGCGCTCTAGTCTGTCTCTGGGATTAGTGTAAAATATCATCCAGACTGTACTCCTCTCTGCCACTGCGACTACAGTGAAATATCAGTTTGTCTGCACTCCTCTCTGTCCATAGGACTAACATGAACTATCATCTAGAATGCACTCTTCTCTGCCCCTGGTACAAATATGAAATATCATCTAGACTGCCCTCCTCTCTCCCCCTGGGATTAGCGTGAATTATCATCCAAGCTGCACTCTTCTCTGCCCCTGGGATTAGTGTGAAATATCATTTTGTCGGCTCTCCTCTCTGCCCCTGGGAAAAGTGTGTAATGGAATCTCGATTCCTCTCCTCTCTGTTCTTGCGATAAGTGTGTAATGTCATCTAGGCTGCGCTCCTGTCTGCCCCTGGGATCAGTGAGTAATGTCATTTGGACTGCACTCCTCTACGCCCCATGGATTAGTGTGTAATATCATTTACTGCACACCTCTCTGCCCCTGGAACAAGTGTGTCATATCATCCAGACTGCACTCCTCTCTGCCCCTGGGGTTAGTGTGTAACGTCATTTAGACTGCGCTACTCTCTACCCCTGGGATAAGTCTCTAATATCATCCAGAGTTCAGTACTCTCTGCCGCTGGAATTAGCTTGAAATATCATCTAGGCTGCACTCCTCACTGACCCTGGGACTAATGTGAAATATCATCTAGACTGCACTCATCTCTGCCCCTGGGACTAATGTGAAATATCATCTAGAACGCACTCTTCTCTGCCCCTAGGACTAATGTGAAATATCATCCAGGTTGCACTCATCTCTGCTTGCGCGATTAGTGAGATATATCTTCTAGACTGCACTCCTCTCTGTCCCTAGGACTGATGTGAAATATCACCTAGACTGCGCTCTAGTCTTTCTCTGGGATAAGGGTGTAATATCATCTAGACTGTACTCCTCTCTGCAATTGCGACTAAAGTGAAATATCATCTAGGCTGCACTCCTCTCTGCCCCTGGGATTATCGTGAAATATCATTTTGTCTGCACTCCTCTCTGTCCCCAGGATAAGTGTGTAATGTCATCTGGACTGCACTCCTCTCTGCCCCTGGGCTGACTACGAATTACCATCCAAACTGCATTCGTCTCTGTCACTGGGCTTACTACGAAATACCATCTGCGCTGCATTCCTCTCTGTCCTATGCTTACTGTGAAATATCATCCAGACTGCACTGCTCACTGCCCGTAGGACTAATGTGAAATATCTTCTAAGCTGCAGTCCTCTCTGCCCCTGGGCTTACTGAGAAATACCATCCAAACTACATTACTCTCTGTCCTTGGGTTTACTACGAAATGCCATTCCTCTCTTTTCCTGGACTTACTGCGAAATACCAACTGGACTGCACTCCTCTTTGCCCCTGGGATAAGTGTGTAAAGTCATCCAGACTGTACCTCCTCTCCGTCCCTGGAATTACTGTGAAATGTCTTCTAGGCTGCATTCCTCTCTGCTCCTTGGATTAATGTGAAATATCATCTAGACTGCCCTCCTCTCTGCCCCTGGGATTAGTGTGAAATAACATATCGGCTGCACTCCTCTCTGCCCCGGCTACTAATGTGAAATATCATCCAGACTGCCCTCCTCTCTGCCCCTGGGATTAGTGTCTAATATCATCTCGGCTGCAGTCCTCTCTGCCTCTGGGTGTACTGCGAAATAGCATCCAAACTGCATTTGCCTTTGTCACTGGGTTTACTCCGAAATATAAACTGGACTGCACTCCTCTCTCTACCTGGGATAAGTGTGTAAATTCATCTAGGCTGCACTCCTCTCTTTCCCTGGTCTTACTACGAAATACCATCCAAACTGCATTCGTCTCTGTCACTGGGTTTACTACGAAATACTATCTAGGCTGGCCTCCTCTCTGTCCTATGCTTACTGTGAAATAGCATCCAGACTGCATTGCTCTCTGCCCGTAGGACTAATGTGAAATATCTTCTAGACTGCACTTCTGTTTGCCCCTGGGACCAGTGTGAAATATCTTCTAGGCTGCACTCCCCTCTGCCCCTTTGATTAGTGTGAAATATCATCCAGGTTTGACTCCTCTCTGTTCCTGGGATTAGTGTGAAATATCATCCAGGCTGCACTCCCCTCTGCCGCTGAGATTAGTGTGAAATATCATCTAGACTAGACTCCTCTCTGGCCCTGGGAAAAGTGTGTAATGGAATCTCGATTCCACTCCTCTCATTTCTTGCGATAAGTGTGTAATGTCATCTAGGCTGCGCTCCTGTCTGCCCCTGGGATCAGTGTGTAATGTCATTTGGACTGCGATCCTCTGTGCCCCATGGATTAGTGTGTAATATCATTTACTGCACACCTCTCTGCCCCTGCAACAAGTGTGTAATATCATCCAGACTGCACACCTCTCTGCCCCTGGGATTAGGGTGAAATATCATCCAGGCTGTTCTCCTCGCTGCCCCTGGGATAAGTGTGTTACGTCATTTAGACTGCACTACTCTCTGCCCCTGGGATAAGTCTCTAATATCATCCAGAGTTCAGTACTCTCTGCCCCTGGGATTAGCTTGAAATATCATCTAGGCTGCACTCCTCACTGACCCTGGGACTAATCTGAAATATCATCTAGACTGCACTCTTCTCTGCCCCTAGGACTAATGTGAAATATCATCCAGATTGCACTCTTCTCTGCCCCTAGGACTAATGTGAAATATCATCCAGGTTGCACTCTTCTTTGCCCCTACGACTAATGTGAAATATCATCCAGGTTGCACTCCTCTCTGCCTGTGCGATTAGTGAGATATATCTTCCAGACTGCACTCCTCTCTGCCCCTTGGACTGATGTGAAATATCATCTAGACTGCACTCTAGTCTGTCTCTGGGATTAGTGCGAAATATCATCTAGCCTGCGCTCCTCTCTGCCACTGCGACTAAAGTGAAATATCATCTAGGCTGCACTCCTCTCTGTCCCTGGGATTAGTGTGAAATATCATTTTGTCTGCACTCCTCTCTGTCCCCAGGATAAGTGTGTAATATCATCTGGACTGCACTCTTCTCTGCCCCTGGGCTGACTACGAATTACCATCCAAACTGCATTCGTCTCTGTCACTGGGTTTACTACGAAATACCATCTACGCTGCATTCCTCTCTGTCCTATGCTTACTGTGAAATATCATCCAGACTGCACTGCTCTCTGCCCGTAGGACTAATGTGAAATATCATCTCGGCTGCACTCCTCTCTGCCCCTGGGCTTACTGAGAAATACCATCCAAACTACATTCCTCTCTGTCCTTGGGTTTACTACGAAATGCCATTTGGGCTGCACTCCTCTCTTTTCGTGGACTTACTGCGAAATACCAACTGGACTGCACTCCTCTTTGCCCCTGGGATAAGTGTGTAAAGTCATCCAGACTGTACCTCCTCTCCGTTCCTGGGATTAGTGTGAAATGTCTTCTTGGCTGCATTCCTCTCTGCCCCTGGGATTAGTGTGAAATATCATCGAGACTGTACTCCTCTCTGCCCCTGGGATCAGTGTGTAATGTCATCGAGACTGTACTCCTCGCAGCCCCTGGGATAAGTGTGCAATATCATCGAGACTGCACTCCTCTCTGCCCCTGGGATTAGTGTGTAATGTCATCTGGACTGCCCTCCTCTCTGCCTCTGGGATCAGTGTGTAATATCATTTACTGCAATCCTCTCTGCCCCTCGGATAAGCGTGTAATATCATCCAGACTGCACTCCTCACTGCCCCTGGGATTTGTGTGAAATATCATCCAGGCTGTTCTCCTCTCTGCCCCTGGGATAAGTCTGTAATATCATCGAGAGTTCAGTCATCTCTGCCCCTGGAATTAGCGTGAAATATCATCTAGACTGCACTCTTCTCTGCCCCTAGGACTAATGTGAAATATCAACTAGACTGCACTCTTCTCTGCCCCTGGGATTAGTGTGAAAGATCATCCAGGCTGCACTCCTCTCTGCCTGTGCGATTAGTGAGATATATCTTCCAGACTGCACTCCTCTCTGTCCCTAGGACTGACGTGAAATATTATCTAGACTGCGCTTTAGTCTGTCTCTGGGATTAGTGTGAAATATCATCTAGACTGTACTCCTCTCTGCCACTGCGACTAAAGTGAAATATCATTATGTCTGCACTCCTCTCTGTCCATAGGACTAACATGAACTATCATCTAGAATGCACTCTTCTCTGCCCCTGGTACAAATATGAAATATCATCGAGACTGCAGTCCTCTCTGCCCCTGGGATTAGCGTGAAATATCATCCAAGCTGCACTCTTCTCTGCCCCTGGGATTAGTGTGAAATATCATTTTGTCTGCACTCCTCTCTGCCCCCGGGATAAGTGTGTAATGTCATCTGGACTGCACTCTTCTCTGCCTCTGGGCTTACTGTGAAATAGCATCCAGACTGCACTCCTCTCTGCCTGTAGGACTAATGTGAAATATCATCTCTGCTGCACTCCTCTCTGTCCCTGGCTTACTGAGAAATACCATCTAAACTACATTCCTCTCTGTCCTTGGGTTTACTACGAAATGCCATTTGGGCTGCACTCCTCTCTTTTCCTGGACTTACTGCGAAATACCAACTGGACTGCACTCCTCTTTGCCCCTGGGATAAGTGTGTAAAGTCATCCAGACTGTACCTCCTCTCCGTTCCTGGGATTAGTGTGAAATGTCTTCTTGGCTGCATTCCTCTCTGCTCCTGGGATTAATGTGAAATATCATCTAGATTGCGCCCCTCTCTGCCCCTGGGATTAGTGTGAAATATTATCTAGATTGCGCCTCTCTCTGCCCCTGGGTTTAACGTGAAATATCATCTAGATTGCGCCCCTCTCTGCCCTTGGGATTAATGTGAAATATCATCGAGACTGTACTCCTCTCTGCCTTTGGGATAAGTGTGTAATATCATCGAGACTGCACTCTTCTCTGCCTCTGGGATTAGTGTGCAATATCATTTACTGCAATCCTCTCTGCCCCTCGGATAAGCGTGTAATATCATCCAGACTGCACTCCTCTCTGCCCCTGGGATAAGCATGTAATATCATCCAGACTGCACTCCTCACTGCCCCTGGGATTTGTGTGAAATATCATCCAGGCTTTTCTCCTCACTGCCCCTGAGATAAGTGTGTAAGGTCATTTAGACTGCACTCCTCTCTGCCCCTGGGATAAGTCTCTAATATCATCCAGAGTTCAGTCATCTCTGCCCCTAGAATTAGCTTGAAATATCATCTAGACTGCAATCTTCTCTGCCCCTAGGACTAATGTGAAATATCATCTAGACTGCAATCTTCTCTGCCCCTGGGATTAGTGTGAAATATCATCCAGGTTGCACTCCTCTCTGACTGTGCGATTAGTGAGATATATCTTCCAGGCTGCACTCCTCTCTGTCCCTAGGTCTGATGTGAAATATCATCTAGACTGCGCTCTAGTCTGTCTCTGGGATTAGTGCGAAATATCATCTAGCCTGTGCTCCTCTCTGCCACTGTGACTAAAGTGAAATATCATCTAGGCTGCACTCCTCTCTGCCCCTGGGATTATCGTGAAATATCATTTTGTCTGCACTCCTCTCTGTCCCCAGGATAAGTGTGTAATGTCATCTGGACTGCACTCTTCTCTGCCCCTGGGCTGACTACGAATTACCATCCAAACTGCATTCGTCTCTGTCACTGGGTTTACTATGAAATACCATCTACACTGCATTCCTCTCTGTCCTATGCTTACTGTGAAATATCATCCAGACTGCACTCTTCTCTGCCCGTAGGACTAATGTGAAATATCATCTCAGCTGCACTCCTCTCTGCCCCTGGGCTTACTGAGAAATACCATCCAAACTACATTCCTCTCTGTCCTTGGGTTTACTACAAAAAGCCATTTGGGCTGCACTCCTCTCTTTTCCTGGACTTACTGCGAATTACCAACTGGACTGCACTCCTCTTTGCCCCTGGGATAAGTGTGTAAAGACATCCAGACAGTTCCTCCGCTCCGTCCCTGGGATTAGTGTGAAATGTCTTCTAGGCTGCATTCCTCTCTGCTCCTGGGATTAATGTGAAATATCATCTAGTTTGCGCTTCTCTCTGCCCCTGGGATTAGTGTGAAATATTATCGAGACTGCACTCCTCTCTGCCTCTGGGATTAGTGTGTAATGTCATCTGGACTGCACTCCTCTCTGCCTCTGGGATCAGTGTGTAATATCAATTACTGCAATCCTCTCTGCTCCTCGTATAAGCGTGTAATATCATCCAGACTGCACTTCCCTCTGCCCCTGGGATAAGCGTGAAATTATCATCCAGACTGCACTCCTCACTGCCCCTGAGATTTGTGTGAAATATCATCCAGCTTGTTCTTCCTCTCTGCCCCGGGATAATTCTGTAAGGTCATTTAGACTGCACTCCTCTCTGCCCCTGGGATAAGTCTCTAATATCATCCAGAGTTCAGTCCTCTCTGCCCCTGGAATTAGCGTGAAATATCATCTAGACTGCACTCTTCTCTGCCCCTGGGATTAGTGTGAAATATCATCCAGGTTGCACTCCTCTCTGCCTGTGTGATTAGTGAGATATATCTTCCAGGCGGCACTCCTCTCTGTCCCTAGGACTGACGTGAAATATCATCTAGAATGCACTCTTCTCTGCCCCTGGGATTAGCGTGAAATATCATCCAAGCTGCACTCTTCTCTGCCCCTGGGATTAGTGTGAAATATCATTTTGTCTGCACTCCTCTCTGCCCCCGGGATAAGTGTGTAATGTCATCTGGACCTCACTCTTCTCTGCCCCTGGGCTTACTGTCCAGACTGCACTGCTCTCTGCCACTGTGATTCGTGTGAAATATCATCTCAGCTGCACTGCTCTCTGCCCCTAGGACTAATGTGAAATATCATCTCAGCTGCACTTCTCTCTGTCATTGGGCTTACTGCGAAATACCATCCAAGCTACATTCCTCTCTGTTCTTGGGTTTACTACGAAATGACATTTGGGCTGCACTCCTCTCTTTTCCCGGACTTGCTTCAAAATACCAACTGGACTGCATTCCTCTTTGCCCCTGGGATAAGTGTGTAAAGTCATCCAGACTGTACCTCCTCTCCGTCCCTGGGATTAGTGTGAAATTTCTTCTAGGCTGCATTCTTCTCTGCTCCTGGGATTAAAGTGAAATATCATCGAGATTGCGCCTCTCTCTGCCCCTGGGATTAGTGTGAAATAACATTTCGGCTGCACTCCTCTCTGCCCCGGCTACTAATGTGAAATATCATCCAGACTGCCCTCCTCACTGCCCCTGGGATTAGTGTCTAATATCATCTCGGCTGCAGTCCTCTCTGCCCCTGGGTTTACTGCGAAATACCATCCAAACTGCATTTGCCTTTGACCCTGGGTTTACTCCGAAATATCAACTGGACTGCACTCCTCTCTCTACCTGGGATAAGTGTGTACAGTCATCTAAGCTGCACTCTTCTCTGTCCCTGGTCTTACTGCGAAATACCATCCAAACTGCATTCGTCTCTGTCACTGGGTTTACTACAAAATACCATCTAGATTGCGCCCCTCTCTGCCCCTGGGATTAGTGTGAAGTATCATCGAGACTGTATTCCTCTGCCTCTGAGATAAGTGTGTAATATCATCGAGACTGCACTCCTCTCTGCCCCTGGGATTTGTGTGAAATATCATCCAGGCTGTTCTCCACTCTGCCCCTGGGATAAGTGTGTAAGGTCATTTAGACTGCACTCCTCTCTGCCCCTGGGATAAGTCTCTAATATCATCCAGAGTTCAGTCCTCTCTGCCCCTGGAATTATTGTGAAATATCATCTAGACTGCACTCTTCTCTGCCCCTAGGACTAATGTGAAATATCATCTAGACTGCATTCTTCTCTGCCCCTGGGATTAGTGTGAAATATCATCCAGGCTGCACTCCTCTCTGCCTGTGCGATTAGTGAGATATATCTTCCAGGCTGCACTCCTCTCTGCCCCTGGGCTTACTGTGAAATAGCATCCAGACTGCACTCCTCGCTGCCTGTAGGACTAATGTGAAGTATCATCCAGGCTGCACTCCTCTCTGCCTGTGCGATTAGTGAGATATATCTTCCAGACTGCACTCCACTCTGTCCCTAGGACTAATGTGAAATATCATCTAGACTGCACTCTAGTCTGTCTCTGGGATTAGTGTGAAATATCATCCAGGCTGTACTCCTCTCTGCCACTGCGACTACAGTGAAATATCATTTTGTCTGCACTCCTCTCTGTCCATAGGACTAACATGAACTATCATCTAAAATGCACTCTTCTCTGCCCCTGGTACAAATATGAAATATCATCTAGACTGCAGTCCTCTCTGCCCCTGGGATTAGTGTGAAATATCATCTCGACTTGACTCCTCTCTGCCCCCGGGAAAAGTGTGTAATGGAATCTCGATTCCGCTCCTCTCTGTTCTTGGGATAAGTGTGTAATGTCATCTAGACTGCGCTCCTCTATGCACCATGGATTAGTGTGTAATATCATTTACTGCACACCTCTCTGCCCCTGGAACAAGTGTGTAATATCATCCAGGCTTCACACCTCTCTGCCCCAGGAATTTGTGTGAAATATCATCCAGGCTGTTCTCCTCGCTGCCCCTGGGATAAGTGTGTTACGTCATTTAGACTGCGCTACTCTCTGCCCCTGGGATAAGTCTCTAATATCATCCAGAGTTCAGTCCTCTCTGCCCCTGGGATTAGCTTGAAATATCATCCACGCTGCACTCCTCACTGACCCTGGGACTAACGTGAAATATCATCTAGACTGCACTCTTCTCTGCCCCTAGGACTAACGTGAAATATCATCCAGGTTGCACTCTTCTCTGCCTGTGCGATTAGTGAGATATATCTTCCAGACTGCAATCCTCTCTGTCCCTAGGACTGATGTGAAATATCATCTAGGCTGACTCCTCTCTGCCCCTGGGCTTACTGTGAAATACCATCCAAACTGCATTCCTCTCTGTCCTTGGGTTTACTATGAAATGCCATTTGGGCTGCACTCCTCTCTTTTCCTGGACTTACTGCGAAACACCAACTGGAATGCACTCCTCTTTGCCCCTGGGATAAGTGTGTAAAGTCATCTGGACTGTACCTCCTCTCCATCCCTGGGATTAGTGTGAAATGTCTTCTAGGCTGCATTGCTCTCTGCTCCTGGGATTAACGTGAAATATCATCTAGATTGTGCCTCTCTCTGCCCCTGGGATTAGTGTGAAATATCATCGAGACTGTACTCCTCTCTGCCACTGGGATAAGTGTGTAATATCATCGACACTGCACTCCTTTCTGCCTCTGGGATAAGTGTGTAATATCATCGAGACTGCCCTCCTCTCTGCCCCTGGGATAAGTGTGTAGTGTCATCTGGACTGCACTCCTCTCTGCCTCTGGGATCAGTGTGTAATATCATTTACTGCAATCCTCTCTGCCCCTCGGATAAGCGTGTAATATCATCCAGACTGCACTTCCCTCTGCCCCTGGGATAAGCGTGAAATTATCATCCAGACTGCACTCCTCACTGCCCCTGGGATTTGGGTGAAATATCATCCAGGCTTTTCTCCTCACTGCCCCTGGGATAAGTGTGTAAGGTCATTTAGACTGCACTCCTCTCTGCCCGTGGGATGAATCTCTAATATCATCCAGAGTTCAGTCCTCTCTGCCCCTGGAATTAGCGTGAATTATCATCCAGACTGCAAACTTCTCTGCCCCTAGGTCTAATGTGAAATATCATCTAGACTGCACTCTTCTCTGCCCCTAGGACTAATGTGAAATATCAACTAGACTGCACTCTTCTCTGCCCCTGGGATTAGTGTGAAATATCATCCAGGTTGCACTCCTCTCTGCCTGTGCGATTAGTGAGATATATCTTCCAGGCTGCACTCCTCTCTGTCCCTAGGACTGATGTGAAATATCATCTAGACTGCACTCTAGTCTGTCTCTGGGATTAGTGTGAATTATCATCCAGACTGTACTCCTCTCTGCCACTGCGACTACAGTGAAATATCATTTTGTCTGCACTCCTCTCTGTCCATAGGACTAACATGATCTATCATCTAGAATGCATTCTTCTCTGCCCCTGGGATTAGCATGAAATATCATCCAAGCTGCACTCTTCTCTGCCTCTGGGATTAGTGTGAAATATCATCTAGACTAGACGCCTCTCTGCCCCTGGGTAAAGTGTGTAATGGAATCGCGATTCCGCTCCTCTCTGTTCTTGCGATAAGTGTGTAATGTCATCTAGGCTGCGCTCCTCTGTGCCCCATGGATTAGTGTGTAATATCATTTACTGCACACCTCTCTGCCCCTGGAACAAGTGTGTAATATTATCCAGACTGCACTACTCTCTGCCCCTGGGATAAGTCTCTAATATCATCCAGAGTTCAGTCCTCTCTGCCCCTGGGATTAGCTTGAAATATCATCCACGCTGCACTCCTCACTGACCCTGGGACTAATGTGAAATATCATCTAGACTGCACTCTTCTCTACCCCTAGGACTAATGTGAAATATCATCCAGGTTGCACTCCTCTCTGCCTGTGCGATTAGTGAGATATATCTTCCAGACTGCACTACTCTCTGTCCCTAGGACTGATGTGAAATATCATCTAGACTGCGCTATAGTCTGTCTCTAGGATTAGTGCGAAATATCATCTAGCCTGCGGTCCTCTCTGCCACTGCGACTAAAGTGAAATATCACCTAGGTTGCACTCCTCTCTGCCCCTGGGATTATCGTGAAATATCATTTTGTCTGCACTCCTCTCTGTCCCCAGGATAAGTGTGTAATGTCATCTGGACTGCACTCTTCTCTTCCCCTGGGCTGACTACGAATTACCATCCAAACTGCATTCGTCTCTGTCACTGGGTTTACTATGAAATGCCATTTGGGCTGCACTCCTCTCTTTTCCTGGACTTACTGCGAAATACCAACTGGACTGCACTCCTCTTTGCCCCTGGGATAAGTGTGTAAAGTCATCCAGACTGTACCTCCTCTCCGTTCCTGGGATTAGTGTGAAATGTCTTCTAGGCTGCATTCCTCTCTGCCCCTGGGATTAATGTGAAATATCATCTAGATTGCGCCCCTCTCTGCCCCTGGGATTAGTGTGAAATATCATCAAGACTGCACTCCTCTCTGCCCCTGGGATAAGTGTGTAATATCAACGAGACTGCACTCCTCTCTGCCTCTGGGATCAGTTTGTTATATCATTTACTGCAATCCTCTCTGCTCCTCGGATAAGCGTGTAATATCATCCAGACTGCACTTCCCTCTGCCCCTGGGATTTGTGTGAAATATCATCCAGCTTGTTCTCCTCTCTGCCCCTGGGATAATTGTGTAAGGTCATTTAGACTGCACTCCTCTCTGCCCCTGGGATAAGTCTCTAATATCATCCAGAGTTCAGTCCTCTCTGCCCCTGGAATTAGCGTGAAATATCATCTAGACTGAACTATTCTCTGCCCCTGGGATTAGTGTGAAATATCATCCAGGCTGCACTCCTCTCTGCCTGTGTGATTAGTGAGATATATCTTCCAGGCTGCACTCCTCTCTGTCCCTAGGACTGACGTTAAATATTATCTAGACTGCGCTCTAGTCTGTCTCTGGGTTTAGTGTGAAATATCATCCAGACTGTACTCCTCTCTGCCACTGCGACTAAAGTGAAATATCATTTTGTCTGCACTCCTCTCTGTCCATAGGACTAACATGAACTATCATCTAGAATGCACTCTTCTCTGCCCCTGGTACAAATATGAAATATCATCTAGACTGCACTCCTCTCTGCTCCCGGGATAAGTGTGTAATGTCATCTGGACTGCACTCTTCTCTGCCCCTGGGCTGACTGCGAAATAGCATCCAAACTGCATTCCTCTCTGTTACTGGGTTTACTACGAAATACCATCTGCGCTGCATTCCTCTCTGTCCTGGGCTTACTGTGAAATATAATCCAGACTTCATTGCTCTCTGCCCCTGGGCTTACTGAGAAATACCATCCAAACTACATGTCCTTGGGTTTACTACAAAATGCCATTTGGGCTGCACTCCTCTCTTTTCCCGGACTTACTGCAAGATACCAACTGGACTGCACTCCTCTTTGCCCCTGGGATAAGTGTGTAAAGTCATGCAGACTGTACCTCCTCTCCGTCCCTGGGATTAGTGTGAAATGTCTTCTAGGCTGCATTCCTCTCTGCCCCTGGGATTAATGTGAAATATCATCTAGATTGCGCATCTCTCTGCCCCTGGGATTAGTGTGAAATAACATTTCGGCTTCACTCCTCTCCGCCCCTGGGATTAACGTGAAATATCATCTAGGCTGCGCCCCTCTCTGCCCCTGGGATTAGTGTGAAATATCATCTAGACTGCCCTCCTCTCTGCCTCTGGGACTAATGTGAAATATCATCTTGGCTGAATTCCACTCTGCCCCCGGGACTTATGTGAAACATCATCTAGATTGCGCTCCTCTCTGCCCCAAGGACTAATGTGAAATATCTTCTATTCTCCTCTCTTCTCTGCCCCTGGGATTAGTGTGAATTATCATCTAGACTGCACTCTTCTCTTCCCCTGAAACAAGTGTGTAATATCATCCAGACTGCATTCCTTTCTGCCCCCAGGATAAGTGTGTAATGTCATCTGGACTGCACTCCCCTCTGTCCCTGGGCTTACTGTGAAATACCATCCAAACTGCATTCTTCTCTGTTCGGAGTTTACTTGGAAATACCATGTAGGCTGCACTCCTCTCTTCCCCCAGGACTAATGTGAAATATCAGCCAGGCTGCACTCCTCTCTGCCACTGGGAAAACTGTGTAATATCATCTTATTTGCGCTGCTCTCTGCCCCTGGGACTGATGTGAAAGTCATCTAGGCTGCGCTCCTCTCTGCCCCTAGGACTAATGTGAAATATCTTCTAGACTGCACTCCTCTCTGCCCCTGGGTTTACTCTGAAATATCATCCAAACATCATTCCTCTCTGTCCCTGGGTTTAGTACGAAATGCCATTTAGGCTGCACTCTTCTCTGTCCCTGTGCTTACTGCGAGATACCAACTGGACTGCACTCCTCTCTGCCCCTGGGATAAGTGCGTAAATCATCTAGGCTGCACTCCTGTCTGCCCCTGGGAGAAGTGCGTAAATCATCTAGGCTGCACTCCTGTCTGCCCCTGGGATAAATGTGTAATGTCATCCAGACTGTACTCCTATCTGCCCCTGGGATAAGTACGTAAATCATCTAGGCTGCACTCCTGTCTGCCCCTGGGATAAGTGCGTAAATCATCTAGGCTGCACTCCTGTCTGCCCCTGGGATAAGTGCGTAAATCATCTAGGCTGCACTCCTTTCTGCCCCTGGGATAAGTGTGTAATGTCATCCAGACTGTACTCCTATCTCCCCCTGGGATAAGTGCATAAATCATCTAGGCTGCACCCCTGTCTGCCCCTGGAATAAGTGCGTAAATCATCTCGGCTGCTCTCCTCTCTTCCCCTACGATAACTGTGTAATATCATCTAGACAGCGCTCCTCTCTGCCCCTGGGATTAGTGTGAAGTATCATCCAGGCTGCGCTTCTCTCTGCCCCTGGGACTAATGTGAAATATCATCTCAGCTGAACTCCTCTCTGCCCCTAGGACAAATGTGAAAATTCATCTAGATTGCGTTCCTCTCTGCCCCTGGGATTAGTGTGAAATATCATTCAGACTGCGCTCGTCTCTGCCGCTGGGATTAGTGTGAAATATCATCCAGACTGCGCTCGTCTCTACCCCTGGGATTAGTCTAAAATACCGTCCAGACTGCACTCCTCTCTGTCCATAGAACTAACGGTAAATATCAACTAGAATGCACTCTTCTCTGCCCGTGGTACGCATGTGAAATATCATCTAGACTGCACTCCTCTTTACCCCAGGGCTAAGTGTCTAATATCATGCAGACTGCACTCTTCTCTGCCCCTGGGATTAGTGTGTAATGCCATCTGGACTGCACTCCTCTCTGCCCCTGGGCTGACTGCGAAATACCATCATGATTGAACTCCTCTCTTTCCCTGGACTTACTGCGAAATACTATCCACTGCATTCCTCTCTGTCCCTGGCTTTACTACGAAATACCATCTAGGCTGCACTCCTCTCTGTCCTGGGTTTTCTGTGAAATAGCATCCAGACTGCACTCCTCTCTGCCCCTGGGATTAGTGTGAAATATCATCTCAGTTGCACTCCTCTCTGTCCCTGTGCTTAGTGAGGAATACCATCTAAACTTAATTCCTCTCTGTCCCTGTGTTTACTACGAAATACCATCCAGGCTGCACTCCTCTCTGTCCCTGGGCTTACTGCGAAATACTATCCAAACTGCATTCCTCTCTGTCCCTGGCTTTACTACGAAATACCATCTAGGCTGCACTCCTCTTTGTCCTGTGCTTTCTGTGAAATAGCATCCAGACTGCACTGCTCTCTGCCCCTAGGACTAATGTGAAATATCATCTAGTCTGCACTCCTGTCTGCCCCTGAGATCAGTGTGAAATATCAACTAGGGCTCCCTCCTCTCTGCCACTGGGTTAAGTGTGTAATGTCATCCAGGCTGCACTCCTCTTTGCCCCTAGGACTGATGTAAAATCTCATCTAGATGGCACTCCTCTCTGCCCCTGGGATAAGTCTCTAATATCATCCAGACTTCAGTTCTCTCTGCCCTGAAATATCATCTCGGCTGCACTCCTCACTCACCCTGGGACTAATGTGAAATATCATCCAGACTGCACTCTATTCTGCCCCTGGGATTAGTGCAAAATATCACCAGACTGTACTCCTTTCTGCCACTGGGATTAGTGTGTAATATCATCTAGCCTGTGCCCCTCTCTGCCCTTGGGACTGAAGTGAAATATCATCTAGGCTGTACTCCTCTCTATCCATAGGACTAACGTGAAATTTCATCTAGAATGCACTCTTCTCTGCCCCTGGTACGTATGTGAAATATCATCTAGACTGCACTCCTCTCTACCCCTGCGATAAGTGTATAATATCATCTAGGCTGCACTCTTCTCTGCCCCCGGGATTAGTGTGTAATGTCATCTGGACTGCATTCCTCTCTGTCGCTGGGTTTACTACGAAATACCATCTAGACTGCACTCCTCTCTGTCCTTGGCTTACTGTGAAATAGCATCCAGACTGCACTGCTCTCTGCCCCTGGGATTAGTGCGTAATATCATCCAGGCTTCACTCATCTCTGCTCCTGGGATTAGTGTGAAATATCATCCAGGCTTCACTCCACTCTGCTCCCGGGATTAGTGTGAAATATCATCTAGGCTTCACTCCTCTCTGCCCCTGGGCTGTCTGCGAAATACCATCATGGTTGGACTCCTCTCTTTCCCTGGACTTACTGCGAAATACTATCCAAACTGCATTCCTCACTGTCCCTGGCTTTACTACGAAATACCATCTAGGCTGCAATCCTCTCTGTCCTGGGCTTTCTGTGAAATATCATCCATACTGCACTGCTCTCTGCCCCTGGGATTAGTGTGCAGTAGCATCCAGGCTTGACTCCTCTCTGCTCCTGGGCTTACTGCGAAAAACCATCCAAACTGCTCTCCTTTCTGCCCCTGGGATAAGTGTGTAATATCATTTAGACTGCTCTCTCCTCTGCCCCATGGATCGTGTGAAATATCATCTAGGCCTCCCTCCTCTCTGCCCCTGGGATTAGTGTGTAATGCCATCTGGACGGCATTCCTCTCTGCCCCTGGGCTGTCTGTGAAATACCATCATGGTTGGACTCCTCTCTTTCCCTGGACTTACTGCGAAATACTATCCAAACTGCATTCCTTTCTGTCCCTGGCTTTACTACGAACTACCATCTAGGCTGCACTCCTCTCTGTCCTGTGCTTTCTGTGAAATAGCATCCAGACTGCACCGCACTCTGCCCCTAGGACTAACGTGAAATATCATCCAGACTGCACTCCTGTCTGCCCCTGGGATTAGTGTGTAATATCAACTAGGGCTCCCTCCTCTCTGCCACTGGGTTAAGTGTGTAATGTCATCCAGGCTGCACTTCTCTCTGCCCCTAGGACTAATGTGAAATATCATCTAGATGGCACTCCTGTCTGCCCCAGGGATTAGTGTATAATATCATCCAGACTTCAGTCCTCTCTGCCCTGGGATTAGTGTGAAATATCATCTCGGCTGCACTCCTCACTCATCCTGGGACTAATGTGAAATATCATCCAGGCTGCACTCGTCTGTGTCGCTGGGATTAGTGAAATGTATCATCCAGACTGCACTCTAGTCTGCCCCTGGGATTAGTGCGAAATATCATCCAGACTGTACTCCTCTCTGCCACTGGGATAAGTGTGTAATATCATCTAGCCTGTGCCCCTCTCTGCCCTTGGGACTAAAGTGAAATATCATCTAGGCTGTACTCCTCTCTATCCACAGGACTAACGTGAAATTTCATCTAGAATGCACTCTTCTCTGCCCCTGGTATGAATGTGAAATATCATCTAGACTGCACTCCTCTCTACCCCTGGGATAAGTGTCTAATATCATCTAGGCTGTGCTCCTCTCTGCCCCTAGGACTACTGAGAAATATAATCTAGATTGCGCTCCTCCCTGCTCCTAGGAGTAAGGTGAATTATCATCTAGGCTGCACTCCTCTCTGCCCCCGGGATCAGTGTGTAATGTCATCTGGCCTGCATTCCTCTCTGCCCCTGGGCTGTCTGCGAAATACCATCATTGTTGGACTCCTCTCTTTCCCTGGACTTACTGCGAAATACTATCCAAGCTGCATTCCTCTCTGTCCCTGGCTTTACTCCGAAATACCATCTAAGCTGCACTCCTCTCTGTCCTTGGCTTACTGTGAAATAACATCCAGACTGCACTGCTCTCTGCCCGTAGGACTAATGTGAAATATCTTCAAGACTGCTCTCTTCTCTGCCCCTGGGACTAGTGTGAAATATCATCCAGGCTTCACTCATCTCTACTCCTGGGATTAGTGTGAAATATCATCCAGGCTTCACTCCTCTCTGCCCCTGTGACTAATGTGAAATATCATCTAGTTTGCGCCTCTCTCTGCCCTGGAACAAGTGTGTAATGTCATCTAGACTGCACTCCTCTCTGCCCCCAGGATAAGTGTCTAATATCATCCAGACTGCATTCATCTCTGCCCCTGGGATTAGTGTGTAATGCCATCTGGACTGCATTCCTCTCTGCCCCTGGGCTGTCTGCGAAATACCATCATGGTTGGACTCCTCTCTTTCCCTGGACTTACTGCGAAATACTATCCAAACTGCATTCCTCTCTGTCCCTGGCTTTACTACGAAATACCATCTAGGCTGCACTCCTCTCTGCCCCTAGGACTAATGTGAAATAGCATCCAGACTGCACTGCACTCTGCCCCTGGGATTAGTGTGAAATATCAACTAGGACTCCCTCCTCTCTGCCACTGGGTTAAGTGTGTAATGTCATCCAGGCTGCACTCCTCTCTGCCCCTAGGACTAATGTGAAATATCATCTAGTCTCCGCTCTTCTCTGCCCCTGGGACTAGCGTGAAATATCATCCAGGCTGCACTCCTCTCTGCCCCTGCGATTTGTGAGACATATCTTCTAGGCTGCACCTCTCTCTGCCCCTGGATTAGTGTGAAATATCAACTAGGCCTCCCTCCTCTCTGCCACTGGGTTAAGTGTGTAATGTCATCCAGGCTGCACTCCTCTCTGCCCCTAGGACTGATGTGAAATACCATCGAGGTTGTGCCTCTCTCCGCCCCAGGGATTAGTGTGTAATATCATCCAGGCTGCACTCCTCTATGCCCTTGGATCTAAAGTGAAATATCATCTAGGCTGTACTCCTCTCTGTCCATAGGACTAACGTGAAATTTCATCTAGAATGCACTCTTCTCTGCCCCTGGTAAGAATGTGAAATATCATCTAGACTACACTTCTCTCTACCCCTGGGATAACTGTGTAATATCATCGAGACGGGGCTGTTCTCTGCCCCTGGGATAAGTGTGAAATATCATCTAGACTGCGCTCCTGTTTGCCCTTGGGACTAACGTGACATTGCATCTAGGCTGCACTCCTCTCTGCCGCTAGGATTAATTTGAAATATCATGCAGGCTGCACTCCTCTCTGCCCCTGCGATTAGTGAGACATATCATCTATGCTTCACCACTATCTGCCGCTAGGACTAATGTGAAATATCATCTAGGCTGCACTCCTCTCTGCCCCTGTGATTAGTGAGACATATCGTTTATGCTTCACCCCTATCTGCCCCTAGGACTAATGTGAAATATCATCTAGGCTGCACTCCTCTCTGCCCCTGCGATTAGTGAGACATATCGTTTATGCTTCACCCCTATCTGCCCCTAGGACTAATGTGAAATATCATCTAGACTGCTCTCCTCTCTACCCCTGCGATAAGTGTCTAATATCATCTAGGCTGCACTCCTCTCTGCCCCCGGCATTAGTGTGTAATGTCATCTGGACTGCGCTCCTGTCTGCCCCTGGGATCAGTGGGTAATGTCATTTGGACTCCGCTCCTCTGTGCCCCATGGATTAGTGTGTAATATCATTTACTGCACACCTCTCTGCCCCTGGAACAAGTATGTAATATCATCCAGACTGCACTCCTCTCTGCCCCAGGGGTTAGTGTGAAATATTATCCAGACTGAACTCCTCTCTGCCCCAGGGATTAGCATGAAATATTATCCAGACTGCACTCCACTCTGCCTTTGGGATTTGTGTGAAATATCATCCAGACTGCACACCTCTCTGCCCCTGGGATTTGTGTGAAATATTATCCAGGCTGCGCTCTTCCCTGTCCCAGGGATCAATGCTAAATATCATCTAGACTGGAGTCCTCTCTGCCCCTGGGATTTTTGTGTAATATCATCTAGTCTGCACACCTCTCTGCCCCTGGGATTAGTGTGCAGTATCATCCAGGCTTCACTCCTCTCTGCTCCTGGGCTTACTGCGAAATACCATCCAAACTGCACTCCTCTCTGCCCCTGGGATAAGTGTGTAATATCATTTAGACTGCTCTCTCCTCTGCCCCTCGGATTCATGTGAAATATCATCTAGGCCTCCCTCCTTTCTGCCCCTGGGATTAGTGTGTAATGTCATCTGGACTGCGTTCCTCTCTGCCCCTGGGCTGACTGCGAAATACCATCATGGTTGGACTCCTCTCTTTCCCTGGACTTACTGTGAAATACTATCCAAACTGCATTCCTCTCTGTCCCTGGCTTTACTCCGAAATACCATCTAGGCTGCACTCCTCTCTGTCCTGGGCTTTCTGTGAAATAGCATCCAGACTGCACTGCACTCTGCCCCTAGGACTAACGTGAAATATCATCCAGACTGCACTCCTGTCTGTCCCTGGGATTAGTGTGAAATATCATTTTGTCTGCACTCTTCTCTGTCCCCAGGATAAGTGTGTAATGTCATCTGGACTGCACTCTTCTCTGCCCCTGGGCTGACTGCGAAATACCATCCAAACTGCATTCGTCTCTGTCACTGGGTTTACTATGAAATACCATCTACGCTGCATTCCTCTCTGTCCTATGCTTACTGTGAAATATCATCCAGACTGCACTGCTCTCTACCCGTAGGACTAATGTGAAATATCTTCTAGGCTGCACTCCTCTCTGCCCCAGGGCTTACTGAGAAATACCATCCAAACTACATTCCTCTCTGTCCTTGGGTTTACTACGAAATGCCATTTGGGCTGCACTCCTCTCTTTTCCTGGACTTACTGCGAAATACCAACTGGACTGCACTCCTCTTTGCCCCTGGGATAAGTGTGTAATATCATCTAGACTGCCCTCCCCTCTGCCCCTGGGTTTAGTGTGAAATATCATCCAGGCTGCACTCCTCTCTGTCCCTGGGATAAGTGTGTAATATCATCGAGACTGTGCCCCTCTCTGCCCCTGGGACTAACGTGAAATATCATCTAGGCTGCGCTCTTGTCTACCCATGGGTTTAGTGTGAAATATCATTTAGACTGCAATCCACTCTGCCCTTGGGACTAAGGTGCAATATCATCTGGACTGCACTCCTCTCTACCCCCAGGATTCGTGCTTAATTTCGTCTAGACAGCGCTCCTGTCTGCCCCTGGGCTTCGTGCGAAATATCATCTCAGCTGCACTCCTCTCTGTCCCTGTGCTTAGTGAGGAATACCATCTAAACTTCATTCCTCTCTGTCCCTGGGTTTACTACGAAATACCATCCAGGCTGCACTCCTCTCTGTCCCTGGGCTTACTGCGAAATACCATTTACACTGCATTACTCTCTGCCCTTGGGATCAGTGTGTAATGTCATCTGGACTGTGCTCCTCCATGCCCCATGGATTAGTGTGTAATGTCAATTACTGCAATCCTCTCTGCCCCTCGGATAAGTGTGTCATATCATCCAGACTGCACTCCTCTTTGCCCCTGGGATTAGCATGAAATATAATCCTGGCTGCGCTTCTCTCTGCCGCTGAGATTAGTGTGAAATATCATCTAGACTAGACTCCTCTCTGCCCCTGGGAGTAGTGTGTAGTGGAATCTCGATTCCTCTCCTCTCTGTTCCTGCGATAAGTGTGTAATGTCATCTCGACTGCGCTCCTGTCTGCCCCTGGGATCAGTGTGTAATGTCATTTGGACTTCTCTCCTCTCTGCCCCTGGGATTAGCGTGAAATATCATCCAGACTGCACACCTCTCTGCCCCTGGGATTAGCGTGAAATATTATCCAAACTGCATTCCTCTCTGTCCCTGGCTTTACTACGAAATACCATCTAGGCTGCACTCCTCTCTGTCCCTGGGATAAGTGTCTAATTTCATCCAGACTGCACTCCTCTCTGCCCCTCGGACTAATGTGAAATATCATCCAGACTGCACTCCTGTCTGCCCCTGGGATTAGTGTGAAATATCAACTAGGGCTCCCTCCTCTCTGCCACTGGGTTAAGTGTGTAATGTCATCCAGGCTGCACTCCTCTCTGCCCCTAGGACTGATGTGAAATATCATCTAGACTGCACTCCTCTCTACCCCTGGGATAAGTGTCTAATATCATCTAGGCTGTGCTCCTCCCGGCCCCTAGGACTACTGAGAAATATAATCTAGATTGCGATACTCCCTGCCCCTAGGAGTAAGGTGAAATATCATCTAGGCTGCACTCCTCTCTGCCCCCGGGATTAATGTGTAATGTCATCTGGACTGCATTCCTCTCTGCCCCTGGGCTGTCTGCGAAATACTATCCAAGCTGCATTCCTCTCTGTCGCTGGGTTTACTACGAAATACCATCCAGACTGCACTCCTCTCTGTCCCTGGCTTTACTACGAAATACCATCCAGGCTTGACTCCTCTCTGTCCTGGCCTTACTGTGAAATATCATCCAAACTGCACTGCTCTCTGCCCCTGGGATAAGTGTGTAATATCATTTAGACTGCTCTCTGCTCTGCCCCTGGGATTCGTGTGAAATGTCATCCAGATTGCATTCCTCTCTGCCCCCGGGATTAGTGTGTAATGTCATCTGGACTGCATTCCTCTCTGCCTCTGGGCTGTCTTCGAAATACCATCATGCTTGGATTCCTCTCTTTCCCTGGACTTACTGCGAAATGCTATCCAAACTGCATTCCTCTCTGTCCCTGGCTTTACTCCGAAATACCATCTAGGCTGCACTCCTCTCTGTCCTGGGCTTTCTGTGAAATAGCATCTAGACTGCACTGCTCTCTGACCGTAGGACTAATGTGAAATATCATCCAGACTGCTCTCTTCTCTGCCCCTAGGACTAATGTGAAATATCATCTAGACTGCACTCCTGTCTGCCCCTGGGATTAGTGTGAAATATCAACTAGGCTTCCCTCCTCTCTGCCACTGGGTTAAGTGTGTAATGTCATCCAGGCTGCACTCCTCTCTGCCCCTAGGACTGATGTGAAATATCATCGAAGCTGTGCCTCTCTCTGTCCCTGGGATTAGTTTGTAATATCATCCAGGCTGCACTCCTCTCTGCCCCTAGGACTAATGTAAAATATCATCCAGGCTGCACTTCTCTCTGCCCCTCGGATTGATGTGAAATATCATACAGGCTGCGCCTTTCTCTGCCCCTGGGATTAGTGTGTAATATCATCCAGGCTGCACTCCTCTCTGCCCCCGGGATAAGTGTCTCATATCATCTAGACTTGTGCTCCTGTCTGCCCTTGGGACTAGCGTGAAATTTCATCTAGACTGCACTCCTCTCTGCCCCTAGGATTAGTTTGAAATATCATGCAGGCTGCACTCCTCTCTGCCCCTGCGATTAGTGAGACATATCGTCTATGCTTCACCCCTATCTGCCCCTAGGACTAATGTGAAATATCATCTAGTCTGTGCTGCTCTCTGCCCCCGGGATTTGTGTGTAATGTCATCATGTCTGCACTCTTCTCTGCCCCTGGGCTGTCTGCGAAATACCATCATGGTTGGACTCCTCTCTTTCCCTGGACTTACTGCGAAATACTATCCAAACTGCATTCCTCACTGTCCCTGGCTTTACTACGAAATACCATCTAGGCTGCAATCCTCTCTGTCCTGGGCTTTCTGTGAAATATCATCCATACTGCACTGCTCTCTGCCCCTGGGATTAGTGTGCAGTAGCATCCAGGCTTGACTCCTCTCTGCTCCTGGGCTTACTGCGAAAAACCATCCAAACTGCTCTCCTTTCTGCCCCTGGGATAAGTGTGTAATATCATTTAGACTGCTCTCTCCTCTGCCCCATGGATCGTGTGAAATATCATCTAGGCCTCCCTCCTCTCTGCCCCTGGGATTAGTGTGTAATGCCATCTGGACGGCATTCCTCTCTGCCCCTGGGCTGTCTGTGAAATACCATCATGGTTGGACTCCTCTCTTTCCCTGGACTTACTGCGAAATACTATCCAAACTGCATTCCTTTCTGTCCCTGGCTTTACTACGAACTACCATCTAGGCTGCACTCCTCTCTGTCCTGTGCTTTCTGTGAAATAGCATCCAGACTGCACCGCACTCTGCCCCTAGGACTAACGTGAAATATCATCCAGACTGCACTCCTGTCTGCCCCTGGGATTAGTGTGTAATATCAACTAGGGCTCCCTCCTCTCTGCCACTGGGTTAAGTGTGTAATGTCATCCAGGCTGCACTTCTCTCTGCCCCTAGGACTAATGTGAAATATCATCTAGATGGCACTCCTGTCTGCCCCAGGGATTAGTGTATAATATCATCCAGACTTCAGTCCTCTCTGCCCTGGGATTAGTGTGAAATATCATCTCGGCTGCACTCCTCACTCATCCTGGGACTAATGTGAAATATCATCCAGGCTGCACTCGTCTGTGTCGCTGGGATTAGTGAAATGTATCATCCAGACTGCACTCTAGTCTGCCCCTGGGATTAGTGCGAAATATCATCCAGACTGTACTCCTCTCTGCCACTGGGATAAGTGTGTAATATCATCTAGCCTGTGCCCCTCTCTGCCCTTGGGACTAAAGTGAAATATCATCTAGGCTGTACTCCTCTCTATCCACAGGACAAACGTGAAATTTCATCTAGAATGCACTCTTCTCTGCCCCTGGTATGAATGTGAAATATCATCTAGACTGCACTCCTCTCTACCCCTGGGATAAGTGTCTAATATCATCTAGGCTGTGCTCCTCTCTGCCCCTAGGACTACTGAGAAATATAATCTAGATTGCGCTCCTCCCTGCTCCTAGGAGTAAGGTGAATTATCATCTAGGCTGCACTCCTCTCTGCCCCCGGGATCAGTGTGTAATGTCATCTGGCCTGCATTCCTCTCTGCCCTTGGGCTGTCTGCGAAATACCATCATTGTTGGACTCCTCTCTTTCCCTGGACTTACTGCGAAATACTATCCAAGCTGCATTCCTCTCTGTCCCTGGCTTTACTCCGAAATACCATCTAAGCTGCACTCCTCTCTGTCCTTGGCTTACTGTGAAATAACATCCAGACTGCACTGCTCTCTGCCCGTAGGACTAATGTGAAATATCTTCAAGACTGCTCTCTTCTCTGCCCCTGGGACTAGTGTGAAATATCATCCAGGCTTCACTCATCTCTACTCCTGGGATTAGTGTGAAATATCATCCAGGCTTCACTCCTCTCTGCCCCTGTGACTAATGTGAAATATCATCTAGTTTGCGCCTCTCTCTGCCCTGGAACAAGTGTGTAATGTCATCTAGACTGCACTCCTCTCTGCCCCCAGGATAAGTGTCTAATATCATCCAGACTGCATTCATCTCTGCCCCTGGGATTAGTGTGTAATGCCATCTGGACTGCATTCCTCTCTGCCCCTGGGCTGTCTGCGAAATACCATCATGGTTGGACTCCTCTCTTTCCCTGGACTTACTGCGAAATACTATCCAAACTGCATTCCTCTCTGTCCCTGGCTTTACTACGAAATACCATCTAGGCTGCACTCCTCTCTGCCCCTAGGACTAATGTGAAATAGCATCCAGACTGCACTGCACTCTGCCCCTGGGATTAGTGTGAAATATCAACTAGGACTCCCTCCTCTCTGCCACTGGGTTAAGTGTGTAATGTCATCCAGGCTGCACTCCTCTCTGCCCCTAGGACTAATGTGAAATATCATCTAGTCTCCGCTCTTCTCTGCCCCTGGGACTAGCGTGAAATATCATCCAGGCTGCACTCCTCTCTGCCCCTGCGATTTGTGAGACATATCTTCTAGGCTGCACCTCTCTCTGCCCCTGGATTAGTGTGAAATATCAACTAGGCCTCCCTCCTCTCTGCCACTGGGTTAAGTGTGTAATGTCATCCAGGCTGCACTCCTCTCTGCCCCTAGGACTGATGTGAAATACCATCGAGGTTGTGCCTCTCTCCGCCCCAGGGATTAGTGTGTAATATCATCCAGGCTGCACTCCTCTATGCCCTTGGATCTAAAGTGAAATATCATCTAGGCTGTACTCCTCTCTGTCCATAGGACTAACGTGAAATTTCATCTAGAATGCACTCTTCTCTGCCCCTGGTAAGAATGTGAAATATCATCTAGACTACACTTCTCTCTACCCCTGGGATAACTGTGTAATATCATCGAGACGGGGCTGTTCTCTGCCCCTGGGATAAGTGTGAAATATCATCTAGACTGCGCTCCTGTTTGCCCTTGGGACTAACGTGACATTGCATCTAGGCTGCACTCCTCTCTGCCGCTAGGATTAATTTGAAATATCATGCAGGCTGCACTCCTCTCTGCCCCTGCGATTAGTGAGACATATCATCTATGCTTCACCACTATCTGCCGCTAGGACTAATGTGAAATATCATCTAGGCTGCACTCCTCTCTGCCCCTGTGATTAGTGAGACATATCGTTTATGCTTCACCCCTATCTGCCCCTAGGACTAATGTGAAATATCATCTAGGCTGCACTCCTCTCTGCCCCTGCGATTAGTGAGACATATCGTTTATGCTTCACCCCTATCTGCCCCTAGGACTAATGTGAAATATCATCTAGACTGCTCTCCTCTCTACCCCTGCGATAAGTGTCTAATATCATCTAGGCTGCACTCCTCTCTGCCCCCGGCATTAGTGTGTAATGTCATCTGGACTGCGCTCCTGTCTGCCCCTGGGATCAGTGGGTAATGTCATTTGGACTCCGCTCCTCTGTGCCCCATGGATTAGTGTGTAATATCATTTACTGCACACCTCTCTGCCCCTGGAACAAGTATGTAATATCATCCAGACTGCACTCCTCTCTGCCCCAGGGGTTAGTGTGAAATATTATCCAGACTGAACTCCTCTCTGCCCCAGGGATTAGCATGAAATATTATCCAGACTGCACTCCACTCTGCCTTTGGGATTTGTGTGAAATATCATCCAGACTGCACACCTCTCTGCCCCTGGGATTTGTGTGAAATATTATCCAGGCTGCGCTCTTCCCTGTCCCAGGGATCAATGCTAAATATCATCTAGACTGGAGTCCTCTCTGCCCCTGGGATTTTTGTGTAATATCATCTAGTCTGCACACCTCTCTGCCCCTGGGATTAGTGTGCAGTATCATCCAGGCTTCACTCCTCTCTGCTCCTGGGCTTACTGCGAAATACCATCCAAACTGCACTCCTCTCTGCCCCTGGGATAAGTGTGTAATATCATTTAGACTGCTCTCTCCTCTGCCCCTCGGATTCATGTGAAATATCATCTAGGCCTCCCTCCTTTCTGCCCCTGGGATTAGTGTGTAATGTCATCTGGACTGCGTTCCTCTCTGCCCCTGGGCTGACTGCGAAATACCATCATGGTTGGACTCCTCTCTTTCCCTGGACTTACTGTGAAATACTATCCAAACTGCATTCCTCTCTGTCCCTGGCTTTACTCCGAAATACCATCTAGGCTGCACTCCTCTCTGTCCTGGGCTTTCTGTGAAATAGCATCCAGACTGCACTGCACTCTGCCCCTAGGACTAACGTGAAATATCATCCAGACTGCACTCCTGTCTGTCCCTGGGATTAGTGTGAAATATCATTTTGTCTGCACTCTTCTCTGTCCCCAGGATAAGTGTGTAATGTCATCTGGACTGCACTCTTCTCTGCCCCTGGGCTGACTGCGAAATACCATCCAAACTGCATTCGTCTCTGTCACTGGGTTTACTATGAAATACCATCTACGCTGCATTCCTCTCTGTCCTATGCTTACTGTGAAATATCATCCAGACTGCACTGCTCTCTACCCGTAGGACTAATGTGAAATATCTTCTAGGCTGCACTCCTCTCTGCCCCAGGGCTTACTGAGAAATACCATCCAAACTACATTCCTCTCTGTCCTTGGGTTTACTACGAAATGCCATTTGGGCTGCACTCCTCTCTTTTCCTGGACTTACTGCGAAATACCAACTGGACTGCACTCCTCTTTGCCCCTGGGATAAGTGTGTAATATCATCTAGACTGCCCTCCCCTCTGCCCCTGGGTTTAGTGTGAAATATCATCCAGGCTGCACTCCTCTCTGTCCCTGGGATAAGTGTGTAATATCATCGAGACTGTGCCCCTCTCTGCCCCTGGGACTAACGTGAAATATCATCTAGGCTGCGCTCTTGTCTACCCATGGGTTTAGTGTGAAATATCATTTAGACTGCAATCCACTCTGCCCTTGGGACTAAGGTGCAATATCATCTGGACTGCACTCCTCTCTACCCCCAGGATTCGTGCTTAATTTCGTCTAGACAGCGCTCCTGTCTGCCCCTGGGCTTCGTGCGAAATATCATCTCAGCTGCACTCCTCTCTGTCCCTGTGCTTAGTGAGGAATACCATCTAAACTTCATTCCTCTCTGTCCCTGGGTTTACTACGAAATACCATCCAGGCTGCACTCCTCTCTGTCCCTGGGCTTACTGCGAAATACCATTTACACTGCATTACTCTCTGCCCTTGGGATCAGTGTGTAATGTCATCTGGACTGTGCTCCTCCATGCCCCATGGATTAGTGTGTAATGTCAATTACTGCAATCCTCTCTGCCCCTCGGATAAGTGTGTCATATCATCCAGACTGCACTCCTCTTTGCCCCTGGGATTAGCATGAAATATAATCCTGGCTGCGCTTCTCTCTGCCGCTGAGATTAGTGTGAAATATCATCTAGACTAGACTCCTCTCTGCCCCTGGGAGTAGTGTGTAGTGGAATCTCGATTCCTCTCCTCTCTGTTCCTGCGATAAGTGTGTAATGTCATCTCGACTGCGCTCCTGTCTGCCCCTGGGATCAGTGTGTAATGTCATTTGGACTTCTCTCCTCTCTGCCCCTGGGATTAGCGTGAAATATCATCCAGACTGCACACCTCTCTGCCCCTGGGATTAGCGTGAAATATTATCCAAACTGCATTCCTCTCTGTCCCTGGCTTTACTACGAAATACCATCTAGGCTGCACTCCTCTCTGTCCCTGGGATAAGTGTCTAATTTCATCCAGACTGCACTCCTCTCTGCCCCTCGGACTAATGTGAAATATCATCCAGACTGCACTCCTGTCTGCCCCTGGGATTAGTGTGAAATATCAACTAGGGCTCCCTCCTCTCTGCCACTGGGTTAAGTGTGTAATGTCATCCAGGCTGCACTCCTCTCTGCCCCTAGGACTGATGTGAAATATCATCTAGACTGCACTCCTCTCTACCCCTGGGATAAGTGTCTAATATCATCTAGGCTGTGCTCCTCCCGGCCCCTAGGACTACTGAGAAATATAATCTAGATTGCGATACTCCCTGCCCCTAGGAGTAAGGTGAAATATCATCTAGGCTGCACTCCTCTCTGCCCCCGGGATTAATGTGTAATGTCATCTGGACTGCATTCCTCTCTGCCCCTGGGCTGTCTGCGAAATACTATCCAAGCTGCATTCCTCTCTGTCGCTGGGTTTACTACGAAATACCATCCAGACTGCACTCCTCTCTGTCCCTGGCTTTACTACGAAATACCATCCAGGCTTGACTCCTCTCTGTCCTGGCCTTACTGTGAAATATCATCCAAACTGCACTGCTCTCTGCCCCTGGGATAAGTGTGTAATATCATTTAGACTGCTCTCTGCTCTGCCCCTGGGATTCGTGTGAAATGTCATCCAGATTGCATTCCTCTCTGCCCCCGGGATTAGTGTGTAATGTCATCTGGACTGCATTCCTCTCTGCCTCTGGGCTGTCTTCGAAATACCATCATGCTTGGATTCCTCTCTTTCCCTGGACTTACTGCGAAATGCTATCCAAACTGCATTCCTCTCTGTCCCTGGCTTTACTCCGAAATACCATCTAGGCTGCACTCCTCTCTGTTCTGGGCTTTCTGTGAAATAGCATCTAGACTGCACTGCTCTCTGACCGTAGGACTAATGTGAAATATCATCCAGACTGCTCTCTTCTCTGCCCCTAGGACTAATGTGAAATATCATCTAGACTGCACTCCTGTCTGCCCCTGGGATTAGTGTGAAATATCAACTAGGCTTCCCTCCTCTCTGCCACTGGGTTAAGTGTGTAATGTCATCCAGGCTGCACTCCTCTCTGCCCCTAGGACTGATGTGAAATATCATCGAAGCTGTGCCTCTCTCTGTCCCTGGGATTAGTTTGTAATATCATCCAGGCTGCACTCCTCTCTGCCCCTAGGACTAATGTAAAATATCATCCAGGCTGCACTTCTCTCTGCCCCTCGGATTGATGTGAAATATCATACAGGCTGCGCCTTTCTCTGCCCCTGGGATTAGTGTGTAATATCATCCAGGCTGCACTCCTCTCTGCCCCCGGGATAAGTGTCTCATATCATCTAGACTTGTGCTCCTGTCTGCCCTTGGGACTAGCGTGAAATTTCATCTAGACTGCACTCCTCTCTGCCCCTAGGATTAGTTTGAAATATCATGCAGGCTGCACTCCTCTCTGCCCCTGCGATTAGTGAGACATATCGTCTATGCTTCACCCCTATCTGCCCCTAGGACTAATGTGAAATATCATCTAGTCTGTGCTGCTCTCTGCCCCCGGGATTTGTGTGTAATGTCATCATGTCTGCACTCTTCTCTGCCCCTGGGCTGACTGTGAAATACCATCATGGTTGCATTCCTCTCTTTCCCTGGGCTTAATGCGAAATACTATCCAAACTGCCCTCCTCTCTGTCCTGGCCTTACTGTGAAATATCATCCAGACTGCACTGCTCTCTGCCCCTAGGGCTAATGTGAAATATCTTCTAGACTGCACTCCTGTCTGCCCCAAGGATAAGTGTGTAATATCATCTCGAATGCGCTCCTCTCTGCCCCTAGGAATAACATGAAATATCATCCAGACTCCACTCATTTCTGCCCCTAGGACTAATGTGAAATATCATCTAGACTTCACTCCTCTCTGCCCATGGGACAATGCGAAATATCATCCACGCGGCACTCGTCTCTGCCCCTGGAACAAGTGTGTAACGTTATCTAGACTGCACTCCTCTCTGCCGCTGGGATTAGTGTGAAATATCATCCAGGCTATGCTCCTCTCTGCCCCTGAGCTGACTGCGAAATACCATCATGGTTGCATTCCTCTCTTTCCCTGGGCTTAATGTGAAATACTATCCAAACTTAATTCCTCTCTGTCCCTGGCTTTACTACGAAATACCATCTAAGCTGCACTCCGCTCTGTCCTGTGCTTTCTGTGAAATAGCCTCCAGACTGCACTGCTCTCTGCCCCTAGGACTAATGTGAAATATCATCTAGGCTACATTCCTCTCTTGCTCCGGGGATAAGTGTGTAATTTCATCTAGGCTGCACTCCGCTCTGCCGCTGGGATTAGTGTGTAATGTCATGTGGACTGCATTCCTCTCTGCCCCTGGACTCACTGCGAAATACCATCTCGGTTGCACTCCTCTCTGTCCCTGGGCTTACTGTGAAATAGCATCCAGACTGCACTCCCGTCTGCCCCATGGCCTAATGTGAAATATCTTCTAGACCGCACTCCTCTCTGCTCCAGGACTAGTGTGTACTATCTTCTAGGCTGCACTCCTATCGGCCAGTGAGAGTGCGAGAGGAGCAGTGGGGCATTTAATTGTAAAAGTGCGAGTGGGGCCATTAAGAGAGAGAGAGCGAGAGGAACAGCGGGGCCAATAAAAGCGAAACAGTGAGGGCAGCATTGAGGCCATTAACCTTGAGTGAGTGTGAGGAGCAGTGTGGCCATTAAGAGTGAGAGAGCCTGAAGAACACTGGGGCCATTAACAGTGAGAGTGAGAGAGTGACAGTGGGGCCACTAACAATGAGAGAGAGCGTGAGGAGCATTTCGGCCATTAACAGTGAGAGTGCGAGAGTGACAGTGGGGCCATTAACAGTGAGAGTGCGAGAGGAGCATTGGGGCCATTAACAGTGAGGATGTGAGAGGGGCGGTGGGGCCATGAACAGTGAGAGAGCGAGAGGAGCATCGGTGCCATTAACCGAAAAAGAGTGAGAGGAGCAGCGGGGGCATTGACAGTGAGATAACGAGTGGAGCAGTGTGGCCATTAACGTTGAGAGAGTGAGAGGCGCATTGGAGCCATGAACAGTGAGGGTGTGAGAGGGACAGTGGGGCCTTTAACAGAGAGAGTGAGAGGAGCATCGGGGCCATTAACAGTGAAATAGCAAGAGGAAAAGCGGGGCTATTAACAGTGAGAGTGCAAGAGGAGCAGTGGGTCCTTTAATAGTAAGATAGTGGGAGGAACAGTGGGGCCATTTACAGTGAGAGAATGAGAGGAGCAGAGGGGCCATTAACAGTGAGAGAGCGAGAGGAGCAGTGGGACCTTTAATACTGAGAGAGTTTGTGGGGTTATTAACAGTGAGAGAGCGAGAGCAGCATTGAGGCCATTAAAAATGAGAGAGGGAGAGGAGCAGTGCGACCATTAACAATGAGAGAGCGCGATTAGCATTGGGGCCATGAACATTGAGAGGAGGAGATGAGCACTGGGGCCATTAACAGTGAGAGATCGCGAGGAGCATTGGGGCCATTAACAGTAAGAGTGCGAGCGGAGCAGTGGGGCCACTAACATTGAGAGAGCAAGAGGAACAACAGGGCCATTAACGGTCAGAGTAGAAGAGGAGCACTTGGGCCATTTACAGTGAGAGTGAAAGAAGAGCAGTAGTGCCATTAACATTGAGAGAGTGAGAGGGGCATTAGGGCTATTAACAGTGAGAGAGCGAGTGGAACAGCAGGGCCATTAACAGTGACAGTGTGAGAGGAGCATTGAGGCCATTAACAGTGACAGTGTGAGAGGAGCATTGAGGCCATTAACAGTGACAGTGTGAGAGGAGCTGTGAGGCCATTAACAGTGAGGGTGTGAGAGGGGCAATGGGGCTATGAACAGTGAGAGAGCGTGAGGAGCATTGGGGCCATTGACTGAGAAAGAGTGAGAGGAGCAGCAGGGCCATTAACAATGAGAGTGCGAGAGGAGCAGCAGGGCTATTAATAGTGAGATAGCGAGATGAGCTGTAGGGCCACTAACAGTGAGAGTGCGAGAGCAGCAGGGAGGCCATTAACATGAGAGATCAAGAGGAGCTTTGGGGCAATGAACAATGAGAGAGCGAGAGGAGCAGCAGGTCCATTAACGGTGAGGGAGAGTGACAGGAGCAGCGGGGCCAATAACAATCTGAGTGCGAGAGGAGCAGTCAGGCCATAAACCGTGAGAGACCGCGATGAACAGAAGGGACTTTAACGGTGAGAGTACGAGAGGTGTAGCGGGGCCATTACCAGTGAGAGCGCAAAGAGCAGGGGGGCCACTAACTGTGAGAGTAGGAAGAGCAGCAGGTCCTTTAACAGTGACAGTGAGATAAGCAGTGGGGCCACGAACAGTGGGAGTGCGAGAGGAGCAGTGGGGCCTTTAACAGTGAGAGAGCGAGAGGAGAATTTGGGCCATTAACATTGAGCGAGGGAGAGGAGCAGTGCGGCCACTAAGAGTGAGAGAGTGCGAGGAACATTGGGGCCATTAACAGTGACAGTGTGAGAGGAGCATTTGGGCCATTAACAATAAGAGTGCGAGAGGAGCAGCAGGGCCATTAACAGTGAGATAGCGAAAGGAGCAGCGGGGCTATTAACAGTGAGAGTGCGAGAGGAGCATTGGGGCCTTTAATAGTAAGAGAGCGAGAAGAGCAGTGGGGCCATTAAGAGAGAGAGCGAGAGGAACAGCAGGACCGTTAACAGTGAAAGAGAGCATGAAGAACAGCGGGGTCATTAATGGTGAGAGAGCAAGAGGAGCTGTAAGGCCATTAACAGTGAGAGAGCGAGAGGAACAGTGGGGCCATGAACAGTGCGAGAGCAAGATGGGCACTAGGACAATTAACAGTGAAAGAGTGAGAGGAACAGTTGGGCCATTAACAGTGAGCGAGAGGAGCAGTGGGGCCCCTAACAGTGAGAGTGCGAGATGAGCAGTGGGGCCACTAACAGTGAGAGTGCGAGAGCAGCAGGGAGGCCATTAACATGAGAGAGCGAGAGGAGCTTTGGGGCAATGAACAGTGAGAGAGTGAGAGGAACAGCGGGTCCATTAACAGTGAGGGAGAGTGACAGGAGCAGCGGGGCCTATAACAATCTGAGTGTGAGAGGAGCAGTCAGGCCATAAACCGTGGGGGAGCACGATGAACAGAAGGGACTTTAACAGCGAGTGTACGAGAGGTGTAGCAGGGCCATTAACAGTGAGAGTGCAAAGAGCAGGGGGGCCACTAACTGTGAGAGTAGGAAGAGCAGCAGGTCCTTTAACAGTGACAGTGAGATAAGGAGTGGGGCCACTAACAGTGAGAGTGTGAGAGGTGCAGTGGGGCCTTTAACAGTGAGAGAGCGAGAGGAGAATTTGGGCCATTAGCAGTGAGAAAGGAAGTGGAGCAGTGGGGCCTTTAACAGTGAGGCAGCGAGAGAAGCAGTGCTGACTTTCATAGTGAGAAAGCGAGAGAAGCAGTGGGGCCTTTCATAGTGAGGTAGCAAGAGGAGCATTTGGGCCATTAACAGTGAGAGAACGAGAGGATCGGGGGGCCATTAACAGTGAGAGTGCGAGAGGAGCATTGGGACCTTTAACAGTGAGAGTGCGAGAGGAGCATTGGGACCTTTAACAGTGAGACAGTGAGAGTAACAGTAGGGCCACAAACAGTGATAGAGAGCAAGAGGAGCATTGAGGCCATTAACAGTGAGGTGTGAGAGAGGCAGTGGGGCCATTAACAGTGAGAGAGTGAGAGGAGCAGTGGGACATTTGATAGAGAGTTTGTGGGGCTGTTAACAGTGAGATAGTGAGAGGAGCACTGGGGCCATGAACAGTGAGAAAGCAAGAGGGCAGCTGGTCCATGAATAGTGAGAGAGTGAGAGGAGTAGAAGGGCCATTAACAGTGAGAGAACGAGAGGAACAGTGGGGCCATTAACAGTGAGCGTGTGAGAGAGGCAGTGGGGCAGTTAACAGTGAGAGAGTGAGAGGAGCAGGGCAATCAACATTGAGAAAGCGAGAGGAACAGTAGGGCCATTAACAATGAGAGAGTGAGAGGAACAGAGGGGCCAATAACAGTGAGAGAGCGAGAGGAATAGATGGGCCTTTAACAGTTGGAGTGAGAGATGAGTAGCGGGTCCATGAACAGTGAGAGTGCAAGGGGAGCAGCGGATCATAAACAGTGAGAGAGCGAAAAGAGCAAGGGACTATTCACAGTGAGAGTGCGAGAGGGAAGACGAGGACTTTAACAGTGACAGAGCGAGAGAAGCAGGGAGGCCACTAACTGTGAGAGAGCGAGAGGAGCATCGGGGCCTTTAACCAGAAAAGAGTATGAGGAGCAGTGGGGCCATTAACATTGAGGGAGGGAGAGGTGCAGTGTGACCTTGAACAGTGAGAGAGCGAGAGGAGCATTGGGGCCAGTAACAGCGAGAGTGCGAGAGGAGCAGTGGGTCCACTAACAGTGAGACTGCGAGAGGAGCATTGGGGCCTTTAACAGTGAGGGTTTGAGAGAGGCAGTGGTGCCATTAACAGTGAGATAGCGAGAGGAGCAGTGGGGCCATTAATATTGAGAGAGTGAAGAGCAGGGGGGCCACTAACTGTGAGAGAGCGATAAGAGCTGCAGGGTCTTTAACAGTGACAGAGTGAGATAAGCAGTTGGGCCACTAACAGTGAGAGAGCAAGAGGGGCAGTGGGGCCTTCAACAGTGAGATAGTGAGCGGAGCAGTGTGGCCAATAACATTGACAGAGTGAGAGGGGCATTGGGGCCATTAACCAGGAAAGATCAAGTGGAGCAGTGGAGTCATTAGCATTGAGAGTGCGAGAGGAGCAGGTGGGCCATTAACAGTGAGGATGTGGGAGGGGCAGTGGGCCATGAACAGTGAGAGACCGAGAGACGCATCGGGGCCATTAACCTGGAAAGAGTGAGAGGAGCATTGGGGCCATTAACAGTGAGGGTGCGAGAGGAGCAGTGGGGCCATTAACAGTGAGGGTGAGAGAGGAACAGTGGGGCCATTAACAGTGAGATAGCGAGAGGAGCAGCAGCGCTATTAGCAGTGAAAGTGCCAGAGGAGCAGTGGGGCCTTTAAAAGTGAGAGAGCGAGAAGAGCAGCGGGGCTATTAACAGTGAAAGAGAGCATGAAGAACAGTTGTGTCGTTAACAGTGAGAGCGTGAGAGGAACAGCGGGGCCATTAACAGTGAGGGACCGAGAGGAGCATTGGGGCCATTAACAGTGAGATAGCGAGAGGAACAGTGTGGCCATTAAGATTGAGTGAGCGAGAGGAACAGTGGGACCATTCACAGTGAGAGACTGAGAGGAGACAGTGGGGCCATTAACAGTGAGAGAGCGAGAGGAGCATCGGGGCCTTTCACCGGCAAAGAGTGAGAGGAACAGAGGGGCCATTAACATTGAGGGAGGGCGATGAGCAGTGTGGCCTTGAACAGTGAGAGAACGCGAGGAGAATTGGGGCCAGTAACAGTGAGACTGCGAGAGGAGCATTGGGACCATTAACAGTGAGGGTTTGAAAGAGGCAGTGGTGCCATTAACAGTGAGAGAGCGAGAGGAGCATCGGGGCCTTTCACCGGCAAAGAGTGAGAGGAACAGAGGGGCCATTAACATTGAGGGAGGGCGATGAGCAGTGTGGCCTTGAACAGTGAGAGAACGCGAGGAGAATTGGGGCCAGTAACAGTGAGACTGCGAGAGGAGCATTGGGACCATTAACAGTGAGGGTTTGAAAGAGGCAGTGGTGCCATTAACAGTGAGAGAGCGAGAGGATCATCGGGGCCTTTAACTGGCAAAGAGCGAGAGGAGCAGCGGGGCCATTAATATTGAGAGAGTGAAGAGCAGGGGGGGCCACTAACTGTGAGAGAGCAATAAGAGCTGCAGGGTCTTTAACAGTGACAGAGTGAGATAAGCAGTTGGGCCACTAACAGTGAGAGAGCAAGAGGGGCAGTGGGGCCTTCAACAGTGAGGGTATGAGAAGGGCAATGGGGCATGAACACTGAGAGAGCAAGAGGAGCATCGGTGCCATTAACCGGGAAAGAGTGAGAGGAGCTATGGGGCCTATAACATTGATAGAGTGAGAGGAACATTGGGGCCATTAACAGTGAGATAGTGAGAGGAGAAGTGTGGCCATTAAGATTGAGAGAGCGAGAGGAACAGCGGGGCCATTCACAGTGAGAGAATGAGAGGAGCAGTGGGGCCATTAACAATGAGAGCATGAGTTGAACAGAGGGGTCTTTAACAGTGAGAGAATGAAAGGAGCATCAGGCAATAACAGTGAGAAGGCAAGAGGAACAGCGGGGCCATAAACAGAGAGAGAGAGAGAGAGTGAGAGGAACAGAGGGGTCAATAACAGTGATAGAGCGAGAAGTGCAGTCAGGCCATAAACAGTGAGAGAGTGAGAGGAACAGCGGGGCCTATAACAGTGAGAAAGCGAGAGCAGCATTGGGGCCATTAACATTGAGCGAGGGAGAGGAGCAGTGCGGCCATTAAGAGTGAGAGTGCGCGAGGAACATTGGGACCATTAACAGTGAGAGTGTGAGAGGAGCAGTGGGGCCATTAACAGTGAGAGAGCGAGAGGAGCATTGAGGCCATTAACCTGGAAAGAGTGAGAGGAGCATTGGGGCCATTAACTGTTAGTGTGAGAGGGTCAGTGGGGCCACTAACAGTGAGAGAGAGCGAGAGGAGCATTGAGGCCATTAACATTGAGAGAGGCAAAGGAGCAGTTTGGCCATTAACAGCGAGAGAACGAAAGGAGCATTGGGGCCATGAACAGAGAGCGAGAGCGGCAGCGGGTCTCTTAACAATGAGAGAGTGAGAGGAGCAGCAGGGGCATTAACACTGAGATGTGCACTGGGGCCATTAACAGTGAGAGAGTGAGAGGAGCATTTGGGCCATTAACCAGGAAAGATCAAGATGAGCAGTGGGGTCATTAGCATTGAGTGTGCGAGAGGAGCAGTTGGGCCATTAACAGTGAGAGTGTGAGAGGTGTACTGGGGCCATTAACAGTGAGAGAGCGAGAGAAGCATCGGGGCCATTAACCTGGAAAGAGTGAGAGGAGCATTGGGGCAACTGACAGTGAGAGTGTGAGAGGAGCATTGGGGCCATTAACAGTGAGAGTGCGAGAGGAGCAGTGTGGCCATTAACAGTGAGATAGCAAGAGGAGCAGAGGGGCTTTTAACAATGAGAGTGCGAGAGGAACAGAGGGGCGTTGAACAGTGAGAGTGCAAGTGGATTGCGGTGCCATTAACAGTGAAAGCGAGAAGAGCAACAGGGCCTTTAACAGTGAGAGTGAGAGGAGCAATGGGGCCATTAACAGTGAGAGAGTGAGAGGAGCAATGGCGCCATGAACAGTGAGAGTGCAAGAGGAGCATTGGGGCCATTAACAGTGAGAGTGCGAGAGGAGCTGTGGGGCCATTAACATTGAGAGAGGCAATGGAGCAGTGTTGCCATTAACAGTGAAAGCGAGAAGAGCAGCAGGGCCTTCAACAGTGAGCGAGTGAGAGGAGCAATGGGGCCATTAACAGTGAGAGAGTGAGAGGAGCATTGGCGCCATGAACAGTGAGAGTGCAAGAGGAGCATTGGGGCCATTAATGGTGAGAGTGCGAGAGGAGCATTGGGGCCATAAACAGTGAGAGAGCGAGAGGAGCAGAGGGGCCTTTAACGGTGAGAGTACAAGAGGTGTAGCACGGCCATTAACAGTGAGAGAGCGAGAGGAGCAGTGGGGCCTTTAATAGTGAGAGAGTTTGTGGGGTCATTAACAGTGAGAGAGCGAGAGGAGCATTAGGGCCATGAACAGAGAGCGAGAGCGGCAGCGGGTCTCTGAACAGTGAGAGGGTGAGAGGGGCATTGGGGCAATTATCAGTGAGAGAGCGAGAGGAGCAATGGGGCCATTAACCAGGAAAGATCAAGAGGAGCAGTGGGGCCATTAACAGTGAGAGTGTGAGAGGAGCAGTGGGGCCATTAACAGTCAGAGTGTGAGAGGGGCAGTTGGGCCATGAACAGTGAGAGAGTGAGAAGTGCAATTGGGCCATTAACAGTGAGAGAGTGAGAGGAGCGTTGGCGCCATGAACAGTGAGAGAGCGAGTGGAACAGCAGGGCCAATAACAGCGAGAGAACGGAAGCAGCATTGAGGACATTAACATTGAGAGAGGCAAAGGAGCAGTGTAGCCATTAACAGTGATACAACGAGAGGAGAATTGGGGCCATGAACAGAGAGCGAGAGTGGCAGCGGGTCTCTGAACATCTGAACAGTGCGGGAGTGATAGGGGCTTTGGGGCCATTAACAGTGAGAGTGCGAGAGGAGCAGTGTGGCCAATAACATTGAGAAAGTGAGAGGGGCATTTGGGCCATTAACCAGGAAAGATCAAGAGGACCAGTGGAGTCATTAGCATTGAGAGTGTGAGAGGAGCATCGGGGCCATTATCCTGGAAAGAGTGAGAGGAGCATTGGGCCCATTAACATTGATAGTATGAGAGGAGCATTGGGGCCATTAAGAGTGATAGTGTGAGAAAAGCATTGGGGCCATTAACAGTGAGATAGCGAGAGGAGCAGTGGGTCGTTGATAGTGAGTGTGAGCGGAGCAGTCTGGCCATTGAGAGAGTGAGAGGCGCGTTGGGGCCATTAACCAGGAAAGTTCAAGAGGACCAGTGGGGTCATTAGCATTGAGAGAGTGAAAGGGGCATTGGGGCCATTATCAGTGACATAGCGAGTGAAGCAGCGGGGTTATTAGCAGTGAAAGTGCCAGAGGAGCAGTGGGGCCTTAAAAAGTGAGAGAGCGAGAAGAGCAGTGGGGCTATTAACAGTGAAAGAGAGCTTGAAGAACAGTTGTGTCGTTAACAGTGAGAGCGCGAGAGTAACAGCGGGGCCATTAACAGTGAGGGACCGAGAGGAGCATTGGGGCCATTAGCAGTGAGATAGCGAGAGGAGCAGTGGGGCCATTAAGATTGAGAGAGCGAGAGGAACAGCGGGGCCATTCACAGTGAGAGAATGAGAGGAGCAGTGGGGCCATTAACAATGAGAGCGTGAGTTGAACAGAGGGGCCTTTAACAGTGAGAGAATGAAAGGAGCATCAGGCAATAACAGTGAGAAGGCAAGAGGAGCAGCGGGGCCATAAACAGAGAGAGAGAGAGTGAGAGGAACAGAGGGGTCATTAACAGTGATAGAGCGAGAAGTGCAGTCAGGCCATAAACAGTGAGAGTGCGAGTGGAACAGAGGGGCCTTTAACAGTGAGAGTATGAGAGATATAGCGGGGCCATTAACAGTGAGAGAGCGAGAGCACCAGTGGGGCCTTTAATAGTGAGAGAGCTTGTGGGGTCATTAATAGTGAGAGAACGAGAGGAGCATTGGGGTCATGAACAGTGAGAGACCGAGAGGAACAGCGGGACCTATAACAGTGAGAGAGCGAGAGCAGCATTGGGGCCATTAACATTGAGCGAGGGAGAGGAGCAGTGCGGCCATTAAGAGTGAGAGTGCGTGAGGAACATTGGGGCCATTAACAGTGAGAATGTGAAAGTAACAGTGGGGCCACTAACAGTGAGAGAGAGAGAGAGGAGCATTGAGGCCATTAACATAGAGAGAGGCAAAGGAGCAGTGTAGCCATTAACAGTGAGAGAATGAGAGGAGCATTGGGGCCACGAACAGAGAGCGAGAGCGGCAGCGGGTCTCTGGACAGTGAGAGAGTGAGAGGAGCAGCAGGCGCATTAACAGTGAGAGAGTGAGATGTGCACTGGGGCCCTTAACAGTGAGAAAGCGAGAGGAGCATTTGGGCCATTAACCAGGAAAGATCAAGATGAGCAGTGGGGTCATTAGCATTGAGAGTGCGAGAGGAGCAGTTGGGCCATTAACAGTGAGAGTGTGAGAGGGGCAGTGGGGCCATGAACAGTGAGAGAGCGAGAGGAGCATCGGGGCCATTACTAGTGATAGTGAGAGAGAAGCATTGGGGCCATTAACAGTGAGAGTGCGAGAGGAACAGAGGGGCCTTGAACAGTGAGAGTGCAAGTGGAGTAGCGGTGCCATTAACAGTGAGAGATGAGAGGAGCAATGGGGCCATTAACAGTGAGAGAGTGAGAGGAGCAATGGGGCCATTAACAGTGAGAGAGTGAGAGGAGCATTGGTGCCATGAACAGTGAGAGTGCGAGAGGAGCAGTGGGGCCATTAACAGTGAGGGTGTGAGAGGGGCAGTCGGTCTATGAACAGTGAGAGAGCGAGAGGAGCATTGGGGCCATTGACTGAGAAAGAGTGAGAGGAGCATCGGAGCCATTAAAAGTGAGAATGCGAGAGGAGCATTGGGGCCATTAACCGTGAGACTGCGAGAGTAGCAGTGGGGCCATTAACAGTGAGATAACGAGAAGAGCAGAGGGGCTTTTAACAATGAGAGTGCGAGAGGAACAGAGGGGCCTTGAACAGTGACAGTGCATGTGGAGTAGCGGTTGCCATTAACAGTGAGAGCGAGAAGAGCAGCAGGGCCTTTAACAGTGAGAGAGTTTGTGGGGCCATTAACAGTGAGAGAGCGAGAGGATCAATGGGGCCATTAACAGTGAGAGAGTGAGAGGAGCATTGGCGCCATGAACAGTGAGAGAGCGAGCAGAACAGCAGGGCCAATTATAGCGAGAGAGCGAAAGCAGCATTGAGGACATTAACATTGAGAGAGGCAAAGGAGCAGTGTAGCCATTAACTGTGAGAGACGAAAGGAGCATTGGGGCCATGAACAGAGAGCGAGAGTGGCAGCGGGTCTTTAAACATCTGAACAGTGAGAGAGTGAGAGGAGCAGCAGGGGCATTAACAGTGAGAGAGTGATAGGGGCTTTGGGGCCATTAACAGTGAGAGTGCGAGAGGAGCAGTGTGGCCAATAACATTGAGAGAGTGTGAGGGGCATTGGGGCCATTAACCAGGAAAAATCAAGAGGACCAGTGGAGTCATTAGCATTGAGAGTGTGAGAGGAGCAGTGGGGCCATTAACAGTGAGGGTGTGAGAGGGGCAGTGGGGCCATGAACAGTGAGAGAGTGAGAGGAGCATTGGGGCCATTAACCTGGAAAGAGTGAGAGGAGCATTGGGGCCATGAGCAGAGAACGAGTGTCGCAGCGGGTCTCTGGATATCTGAACAGTGAGAGAGTGATAGGGGCTTTGGGGCCATTAACAGTGAGAGTGCGAGAGGAGCAGTGTGGCCAATAACATTGAGAGAGTGAGAGGGGCACTGGGGCCCTTAACCAGGAATAATCAAGAGGAGCAGTGGAGTCATTAGCATTGAGAGTGTGAGAGGAGCAGTGGTGCGATTAACAGTGAGAGTGCGAGAGGAGCAGTTGAGCCATTAACAGTGAGGGTGTGAGAGTGGCAGTGGGGCCATGAACAGTGAGAGAGCGAGAGGAGCATTGGGGCCATTAACCTGGAAAGAGTGAGAGGCGCATTGGGGCCATTAACAGTGAGGGTGCGAGAGGAGCTGTGGGGCCTTTAACAGTGAGAGAGTTTGTGGGACTGTTAACAGTGAGATAGCGAGAGGAGCAGTGTGGCCATTGAGATTGAGAAAGCGAGAGTAACAGCGGGACCATTCACAGTGAGAGAATGAGAGGAGCAGTGGGGCCATTAACAATGAGAGTGTGAGTTGAACAGAGGGGCCTTTAACAGTGAGAGAATGAAAGGAGCATCAGGCAATAACAGTGAGAAGGCAAGAGGTGCAGCAGGGCCATAAACAGATAGAAAGAGAGAGAGAGCGAGAGGAACAGAGGGGTCATTAACAATGATAGAGCGAGAGGTGCAGTCAGTCCATAAACAGTGAGAGAGCGAGAGGAACAAAGGGGCCTTTAATAATGAGAGTACGAGAGGTGTAGCAGGGCCATTAACAGTGAGATAGCGAGAGGAGCAGTGGGGCCTTTAATAGTGAGAGAGATTGTGGGGTCATTAACAGTGAGAGAGCGAGAGGAGCAATGGGGCCATTAACAGTGAGAGAGTGAGAGGAGCAATGGGGCCTTTCACAGTGAGAGAGTGAGAGGAGCATTGGCGCCATGAACAGTGAGAGTGCAAGAGGAGCATTGGGGCCATTAACGGTGAGAGTGCGAGAGGAGCTGTGGGGCCTTTAACAGTGAGAGAGTTTGTGGGGCTGTTAACAGTGAGAGAGTGAGAGGAGCACTGGGGCCATGAACAGTGAGAGAGCTAAGGGAAAACAGAATTACCTGGAAAAACTCAGCAGGTCTGGCAGCATCGGCGGAGAAGAAAAGAGTTGACGTTTCGAGTCCTCATGACCCTTCGACAGAACTTGATTTCGAGTTCAAGAAAGAGTTGAAATATAAGCTGGTTTAAGGTGTGTGTGTGGGGGGGCGGAGAGATAGAGAGAGAACAAGGCAACAGAGAGATATGGAAATCTTGTCGCAGAGAGGAACAGAACTTCTTCAAGGAGGTAGGCATTTCTTGAAGAGCAGTGGCAGTCAATTAAACACAGAGATAAAGACAAAACAAAACTGCGGGTGCTGGAAATCCAAAACAAAAACAGAATTACCTGGAAAAACTCAGCAGGTCTGGCAGCATCGGCGGAGAAGAAAAGAGTTGACGTTTCGAGTCCTCATGACCCTTCGACAGAACTTGATTTCGAGTCCAAGAAAGAGTTGAAATATAAGCTGGTTTAAGGTGTGTGTGTGGGGGGGCGGAGAGATAGAGAGAGAACAAGGCAACAGAGAGATACGGAACTGCCACTGCCACTGCTCTTCAAGAAATGCCTACCTCCTTGAAGAAGTTCTGTTCCTCTCTGCGACAAGATTTCCGTATCTCTCTGTTGCCTTGTTCTCTCTCTAGCTCTCCGCCCCCCCACACACACACCTTAAACCAGCTTATATTTCAACTCTTTCTTGGACTCGAAATCAAGTTCTGTCGAACGGTCATGAGGACTCGAAACGTCAACTCTTTTCTTCTCCGCCGATGCTGCCAGACCTGCTGAGTTTTTCCAGGTAATTCTGTTTTTGTTTTGGATTTCCAGCATCCGCAGTTTTGTTTTGTCTTTATCTCTGTGTTTAATTGACTGCCACTGCTCTTCAAGAAATGCCTACCTCCTTGAAGAAGTTCTGTTCCTCTCTGCGACAAGATTTCCATATCTCTCTGTTGCCTTGTTCTCTCTCTATCTCTCCGCCCCCCCCCCACACACACACACCTTAAACCAGCTTATATTTCAACTCTTTCTTGGACTCGAAATCAAGTTCTGTCGAAGGGTCATGAGGACTCGAAACGTCAACTCTTTTCTTCTCCGCCGATGCTGCCAGACCTGCTGAGTTTTTCCAGGTCATTCTGTTTTTGTTTTGGATTTCCAGCATTCCCAGTTTTGTTTTGTCTTTATCTCTGTATTTAATTGACTGCCACTGCTCTTCAAGAAATGCCTACCTCCTTGAAGAAGTTCTGTTCCTCTCTGCGACAAGATTTCCGTATCTCTCTGTTGCCTTGTTCTCTCTCTATCTCTCCGCCCCCCCCCCACACACACACACCTTAAACCAGCTTATATTTCAACTCTTTCTTGGACTCGAAATGAAGTTCTGTCGAAGGGTCATGAGGACTCGAAACGTCAACTCTTTTCTTCTCTGCCGATGCTGCCAGACCTGCTAAGGGGGCAGCTGGTCCATGAATAGTGAGAAAGAGTGAGAGGAGTGGAAGGGCCATTAACAATGAGAGAGTGGGAGGAGCAGTGGGGCCATTAACAGTGAGAGAACGAGAGGAACAACAGGGCCATTAAGAATGAGAGTGCGAGAGGAGCATTGGGGCCATTGACTGAGAAAGAGTGAGAGGTGCTTCAGGGTCATTAACAGTGAGAGTGTGAGAGGATCATTGGGGCCATTAACAATGAGAGTGTAAGAGGAGCAGCAGGGCTATTAACATTGAGTGCAAGTGGAGCAGTGGGGCCATTAACAGTGAGAAAGCGAGAGGAGCAGCGGGGCTATTAACAGTGAGAGTGCGAGAGGAGCATTGGGGCCATTAAGAGAGAGAGCGAGAGGAACAGCGGGACTATTAACAGTGAAAGAGAGCATGAAGAACAGCGGGGTCATTAACAGTGAGAGAGTGAAAGGAGCTGTGGGGCCATTAACAGTGAGAGAGCGAGAGGAACAGTGGGGCCACGAACAGTGCGAGAGCAAGATGGGAAGTGCGGCAATTAACAGTGAAAGAATGAGAGGAACAGTGGGGCATGAACAGTGAGAGAGCAAGATCGGCAGTTGGGTCATTAACAGTGAGCGAGAGGAGCAGTGGGTCCACTAACAGTGAGAGTGCGAGATGAGCAGTGGGGCCACTAACAGTGAGAGTACAAGAGCAGCAGGGTGGCCATTAACATGTGAGAGCGAGAGGAGCTTTGGGGCAATGAACAATGAGAGAGCGAGAGGAGCAGCGGGTCCATTAACAGTGAGGGAGAGTGACAGGAGCAGCGGAACCAATAACAGTCTGAGTGCGAGAGGAGCAGCGGGGCCATTAACAGTGAGTTAGCAAGATGAGCAATAGGGCCACTAACAGTGAAAGTGCGAGAGCATCAGGGAGGCCATTGACATGAGAGAGAAAGAGGAGCTTTGGGGCAATGAACAATGAGACAGCGAGAGGAGCAGCGGGTCCATTAACAGTGAGGGAGAGTGCCAGGAGCAGCGGGACCAATAACAGTCTGAATGCGAGAGGAGCAGTCAGGCCATAAACCGTGAGAGACCGCGATGAACAGAAGGGACTTTAACATTGAGATTACGAGAGGTGTGGCGGGGCCATTACCAGTGAGAGTGCAAAGACAGGGGGGCCACTAACTGTGAGAGTAGGAACAGCAGCAGGTCCTTTAACAGTGACAGTGAGATAAGCAGTGGGGCCTTTAACAGTAAGAGAGCGAGAGGGGAATTTGGGCCATTAGCAGTGAGAAATGAAGTGGAGGAGTGGGGCCTTTAACAGTGAGACAGCGAGAGAAGCAGTGGTGACTTTCATAGTGAGAGAACGAGAGAAGCAGTGGCGCCTTTCATAGTGAGATAGCAAGAGGAGCATTTGGGCAATTAACAGTGAAAGAATGAAAGGATCAGGGGGGCACTAACTGTGAGAGAGTGAGAGAAGCATTGGAGCCATTAACAGTGAGAGAGTGAGAGTAACAGTGGGGCCACAAACAGTGATAGAGAGCGAGAGGAGCATTGGGGCCTTTAACAGTGAGAGTGCGAGAGGAGCAGTGGGGCCTTTAACAGTGAGAGAGCAAGGGGGACAGCGGGTCTATGAATAGTGAGAAAGAGTGAGAGGAGTAGAAGGGCCATTAACAGTGAGAGTGAGAGGAGCTGTGGGGCCATTAACAGTGAGAGAGTGAGAGGAACAGCGGGGCCTTTAACAGTGAGAGCGCGAGAGGAGCATTGGGGCCATTAACAGTGAGAGTGTGAGAGGAGCTGTGTGGCCATTAACAGTGAGAGTGTGAGAGGGGCAGTGGGGCCATGAACAGTGAGAGAGCGAGAGGAGCATCGGGGCCATTGACTGAGAAAGAGTGAGAGGAGCAGCGGGGCCATTAACAGTGAGAGCGTGAGAGGAGCATTGGGGTCATGAACAGTGAGAGAGCGAGAGGAGCATTGGGGCCATTAACAGTGATAGTGTGAGAGGAGCAATGGGGCCAATAACATTGAGAGTGTGAGCGGAGCAGTGGGGCCATTAACAGTGAGATAGCGAGAGGAGCAGTGTGGCCATTAATAGTGAGATAGCGAGAGGAGCTGAGGGGCTTTTAACAATGAGAGTGCGAGATGAACAGAGGGGCCTTGAACAGTGAGAGTGCAAATGGAGTAGCGGTTCCATTAACAGTGAGAGCGAGAAGAGCAGCAGGGCCTGTAACATTGAGAGAGTGAGAGGAGCAATGGGGCCATTAACAGTGAGAGAGTGAGAGGAACAGTGGGGCCATTAACAGTGAGAGAGTGAGAGGAGCAATGGGGCCATGAACAGTGAGAGTGCAAGAGGATCATTGGGGCCATTCACAATGAGAGTGCGAGAGGAGCATTGGGGCCATGAACAGTGAGGGTGTGAGAGGGGCAGTGGGGCTATGAACAGTGAGAGAGCGAGAGGAGCATCGGGGCCATTGACTGAGAAAGAGTGAGAGGAGCAGCTGGGCCATTAACAGTGAGAGTGCAAGAGGAGCATTGGGACCATAAACAGTGAGAGAGCGAGAGGAGCACTGGGGCCATTAACCTGGAAAGAGTGAGAGGAGTATTGGGGCCATTAACAGGGATAGTGTGAGAGGAGCATTGGGGCCATTAACATTGAGAGTGCGAGCGGAGCAGTGGTGTCATTAACAGTAAGATAGCGAGAGGAGCAGTGTGCCCATTAACAGTGTGATAGCGAGAGGAGCTGAGGGGCTTTTAACAATGAGTGTGCGAGATGAACAGAGGGGCCTTGAACAGTGAGAGTGCAAATGGAGTAGCAGTGCCATTAACAATGAGAGCGAGAAGAGCAGCAGAGCCTTTAACAGTGAGAGATGAGAGGAGCAATGGGGCCATTAACAGTGAGAGATGAGAGGAGCAATGGGGCCTTTAACAGTGAGAGATGAGAGGAGCAATGGGGCCATTAACAGTGAGAGAGTGAGAGGAGCAATGGGGCCACTAACAGTGAGAGAGCGAGGGGGCAGCGGGTCCATGAACAGTGAGAGAGAGTGAGAGGAGCAGCGGGGCCATTAACAGTGTGAGAACACGAGGAGCTTTGGCGCCATAATCAGTGTGTGAGAGTAACAGGCGGGCCACTAATAGTGAGAGAGAGCGAGAGCGGCATTGGGGCTGTTAACATTGAGAAAGGGAGAGGAGCACTGGGACCATTAACATTGAGAGTACAAGAGGAGCTTTGGGGCCATTAACATTGAGAGAGTGAGAGAGGCATTGGGGCCATTAATAGTGAGCGTGCAAGAGGAGCATTGGGGCCATTGACTTTGAGAGAGTGAGAGGGGTATTGGGGCCATTAACAGTGAGACTGCGAGAGGAGCATTGGGGCCATTAACATTGAGAGAGTGAGAGGGGCATTGGGGCCATTAACAGTGAGACTGCAAGAGGAGCACTGGGGCCATTAACAGTGAGACTGCAAGAGGAGCACTGGGGCCATTAACATTGAGAGCGTGAGAGGGGCATTGGGGCCATTAACAGTGAGAGTACGAGAGGAGCACTTTGGCCATTAACTGTGAGAGTGCGAGAGAGCAGTGGGGCCATGAACAGTGAGAGCGAGAGGAGCATCTGGGCCATTAACCAGGAAAGATCAAGAGGCGCATTGGGGCCATTAACATTGATAGTATGAGAGGTGCTTTGGGGCCATGAACAGTGAGAGAGCGAGAGGAACAGTGGGGCCATTAGCAGTGAGAGAGAGAGGAATAGTGTGGCTATTAACAGTGAGAGAGTTCAAGGAGTACTGGGGCGATTAACAGTGAGAGTGTGAGAGTAACAGGCGGGCCACTAACAGTGACAGAGAGCGAGAGCAGCATTGGGGCCATTAACATTGAGAGAGGGAGAGGAGCATTGGGGCCATTAACAGGGAGACTCCGAGAGCAGCATTGGGGCCATTAACATTGAAAGTATGAGAGGGTCATTGGGGCCATTAACATTGAGAGAGTGAGAGGGGCATTGGGGCCATTAACAGTGAGAGTGCGAGGGAGAATTGGGGCCATGAACAGTGAGAGCGAGAGGAGCATCTGGGCCATTAACCAGGAAAGATCAAGAGGCGCATTGGGGCCATTAACATTGATAGTATGAGAGGTGCTTTGGGTCCATGAACAGAGAGCGAGGAACAGCGGGGCCATTAGCAGTGAGAGAGGGAGAGGAATAGTGTGGCTATTAACAGTGAGCGAGTTCGAGGAGTACTGTGGCGATTAACAGTGAGAGTGTGAGAGTAACAGGCGGGCCACTAACAGTGACAGAGAGCGAGAGCAGCATTGGGACTATTAACATTGAGAGAGGGAGAGGAGCATTGGGGCCATTAACAGTGAGACTGCGAAAGGAGCATTGGGGCCATTAACATTGAGAGCTTGAGAGGGGCATTGGGGTCATTAACAGTGAGAGTGCGAGGGAGCATTGGGGCCATGAACAGTGAGAGCGAGAGGAGCATCTGGGCCATTAACCAGGAAAGATCAAGAGGAGCATTGGGGCCATTAACATCGATAGTATGAGAGGTGCTTTGGGTCCATGAGCAGTGAGAGAGGGAGAGGAATAGTGTGGCTATTAACAGTGAGAGAGTTCGAGGAGTACTGGGGCCATTAACAGTGAGAGTGTGAGAGTAACAGTGGGGGCACTAACAGTGAGAGAGAGAGCGAGAGGAGCATTGGGGCCATTAACAGTGAGATAGCGAGAGGAGCAGTGTGGCCATTAAGATTGAGAGAACGAGAGGAACAGTGGGGCCATTCACAGTGAGAGAATGAGAGGAGCAGTGGGGTCATTAACAATGAGAGTGTGAGTTGAACAGAGGGGCCTTTAACCGTGAGAGAATGATAGGAGCATCAGGCAATGACAGTGAGAAGGCAAGAGGAGCAGTGAGGCCATAAACAGAGAGAGAGAGAGAGCGAGAGGAACAGAGGGTTCATTACCAGTGATAGAGCGAGAAGTGCAGTCAGGCCATAAACAGTGAGAGAGCGAGAGGAACAGAGGGGCCTTTAACAGTGAGAGTACGAGAGGTGTAGCGGGGCCATTAACAGTGAGAGAGCGAGAGGAGCAATGGGGCAACTAAAAGTGAGAGAGTGAGAGGAGCATTGGCGCCATGAACAGTGAGAGAGAGAGGAACAGCGGGGCCTGTAACAGTGAGAGAGCGAGAGCAGCATTGGGGCCATTAACATTGAGCGAGGGAGAGGAGCAGTGCGGCCATTAACAGTGATGGAGAGTGAGAGTGCGCGAGGAAGAGAGCGGCCTTTAACGGTGAGAGTACGAGACGTGGAGCGGGGACATTAACAGTGAGAGAGCGAGAGGGACAGTGGGGCTATTAACAGTGATGGAGAGTGAGAGGAGCAGCGGGGCTAACAGTGAGAGTACGAGAGGTGGAGCGGGGACATTAACAGTAAGAGCACCAAGAGCATGGGGGGCACTAACTGTGAGAGAGCGAGAAGAGCAAGAGGACCTTTACAATGAGAGAGTGAGAGAAGCAGCGGGGCCACTAACAGTGAGAGCGAGAGGGACAGCGGGGCCACTAAGTGAGAGCGAGAGGGACAGCGGGGCCATTAACAGTGAGAGAGCGAGTGGAACAACGGGCCAATAATAGCGACAGTGCGACAGCAGCATTGGGGCTATTAACATTGAGCGAGGGAGAGGAGCAGTGCGGCCATTAAGAGTGAGAGAACGCGAGGAACATTGGGGCCTTTAACAGTGAGAGTGTGAGAGTAACAATGGGGCCACTAACAGTGAGAGCGAGAGGAACAGCGGGGCCAATAACGGCGAGTGAGCGAGAGCAGCATTGGGGCCATTAAGATTGAGCAAGGGAGAGGAGCAGTGCGGCCATTAACAGTGAGAGAGCGAGAGGAGCAGTGGGGCTATTCAGAGTGAGAGTGCAAGTGGAGCAGTGGGGCCATTAACAGTGAGGGTGTGAGTGACAATGGGGCCATTAAAATGAGAGAGCGAGAGGTGCAGGTGAGCCATTAAAAATGAGAGAGCGAGAGGAGCAGTGCGGCCATTAACAGTGAGATAACAAGAGGAGCAGTGGGGCCATTAATAGTGAGATAGCGAGAGGAGTAGTGGGACCACTAACAGTGAGATAGCGAGAGGAGCAGCGGGGCCATTGACAGTGAGTGCGAGAGGAGCAGTGGGACCACGAACAGTGAGATAGCGAGAGGAGCAGTGGGGCCATTAATAGTGAGATAGCGAGAGGAGCAGTGGGACCACTAACAGTGGGATAGCGAGAGGAGCAGTGGGGCCATTAACAGTGAGATAGCGAGAGGAGCAGTGGGGCCATTAACAGTGAGATAGCGAGAGGAGCAGTGGGACCACTAACAGTGAGAGGAGCAACGGGTCCATTAACAGAGTGCGAGAGGAGCAGTCAGGCCATTAACAGTGAGATAGCGAGAGGAGCAGTGGGGCCATTAATAGTGAGATAGCGAGAGGAGTAGTGGGACCACTAACAGTGAGATAGCGAGAGGAGCAGTGGGGCCATTGACAGTGAGTGCGAGAGGAGCAGTGGGACCACGAACAGTGAGATAGCGAGAGGAGCAGTGGGGCCATTAATAGTGAGATAGCGAGAGGAGCAGTGGGACCACTAACAGTGGGATAGCGAGAGGAGCAGTGGGGCCATTAACAGTGAGATAGCGAGAGGAGCAGTGGGGCCATTAACAGTGAGATAGCGAGAGGAGCAGTGGGACCACTAACAGTGAGAGAGTGAGAGGAGCAACGGGTCCATTAACAGAGTGCGAGAGGAGCAGTCAGGCCATCAACAGTGAGAGAGCGCGAGGAACAGAGGGGACTTTAACAGTGAGAGTGCAAGAGGTGTAGCGAGGCCATTAACAGTGAGAGACCGAGAGGAGTAGTGTGGCCATGAACAGTGAGAGCGAGTGGAACAGCGGGGCCAATAACAGAGAGCGAGAGCAGCATTGGGGCCATTAACATTGAGAGAGGGAGAGGAGCAGTGCGGCCATTAAGAGTGAGAGATCACAAGGAAAATTGGGGCCATTAACAGTGAGAGTGTGAGAAGGGCTGTGGGGCCATGAACAATGAGAGTGAGAGCAGCATCGGGGCTGTTAACAGTGGGAGTGCCAGAGGAGCAGTGCGGCCATTAAGATAGAGAGAGAGAGAGAGCGAGAGGAACAGCGGGGCCATTAACAATGAAAGAGAGCATGAAGAACAGTGGGGATTTAGGAGTGAGATAGCGAGAGGAGCAGTCAGGCCGTAAACAGTGAGAGAGTGAGAGGAACAGAGGGGCCCTTAACAGTGAGTTCTAGAGGTGGAGCGGGGACATTAACAGTGAGAGCTCGAAGAGCAGGGAGGCCACTAACTGTGGGAGAGCGAGAGGAGCAGTGGGACCATTAACAGAGGGAGAAGAACAGCGGGGCCATTAACAGTGAGAGAGCGAGAGGAGCATTGGGGCCATTAATGGTGAGATAGCGAGAAGAGTAATGGGGCCTTTAACAGTGAGATAGTGAGAGGAGTAGAAAGGCCATTGGCAATGAAAATGCGAGAGGAGCAGTGGGGCCATTAACAGTGAGAAAGCCAGAGGAGCAGTGGGACCAACAACAGTGTGAGAGCGAGAGAAGCATTGGGGCAATGAACAATGAGAGAGCGTGAGGAGCAGCGGGTCCATTAACAGTGAGTGCGAGAGGAGCAGTGGGGCCATTACCAGTGAGGGAGCTAGAGCAGCGTTGAGGGCATTAGCAGTGAGAGTGCGAGAGGAGCAGTGGGGCCATTAACATTGAGACAGTGAGAGGGGCATTGGGGCCATTAACAGTGAGAGCCGAGAGCAGCGTTGAGGCCATTAACCCGGAAATTGCGAGAGGAGCAGTTGGGTCACGAACAGTGAGACGGCGAGAGGAGCATTAGGGCCATGAACAGTGAGAGTGTGAGAGGGACAGCGGGGTTCTTAACAGCGAGAGAGCGAGAGGAGCAGCGGTGCCATTAACCCGGAAATAGCGAGAGGAGAAGTGGGACCATTAAGATTGAGATAGCGAGAAGAGCAGTGGGGCCATTAACAGTGAGAGTGTGAGTGGAACTAGGGGCCATTAACAGCGAGAGCGCGAGAGGAGCATTGTGGAAATTAATAGAGTGCGAGAGGAGCAGCGGGGCCAGTGAGGGAGCGAGGGGAGCAGAGGGCCCATTAACAGTGAGAGCGCGAAGAGCAGGGGGCCACTAACTGAGAGCGAGAAGAGTAGCAGGGCCTTTAACAGTGACAATGTGAGTTAGGCATTGGGGCCATTAACAGTGAGTGTGTGAGAGGAACAATGGGACCATTAACATTGAGAGAGTGAGAGGGGCATTGGGGCCATTAACAGTGAGATAGCAAGAGGAGCAGCGGGGCCATTGACAGTGAGTGCGAGAGGAGCAGCGGGGCCATTGACAGTGAGTGCGAGAGGAGCAACGGGGCCATTGACAGTGAGTGCGAGAGGAGCAGCGGGGCCATTGACAGTGAGTGCGAGAGGAGCAGCGGGGCCATTAACAGTGAGAGAGCGAGAGGCGCAATGGGGCCATTAACATTGAGAGAGAGAGAGACGGGCATCGTGGCCATTAACAGTGAGAGAGAGAGTAACAGTGGGGCCATTAACAGTCAGACAGTAGAAGAGGAGGAGAAGGGCCATTAACAGGGTGAGAAGAGCAGCGAGGCCAATAACAATGAGAGTGAGAGGAGCAGCATGGCTGTAAACAGCGAGAGAGCGAGAGGAGCAGTGAGCGAGTGAGAGGGTCAGTGGGTCCCTTAACAGTGAGAGTGCGAGAGGTGCAGTGAGGTAGCGATAGGAGCAGTGAGGCCTTTAACATTGAGAGAGAGAGAGGTGTATCGTGGCCATTAACAGTGAGAGTGCGAGAGGACCAGAGGGGCCATAAACAGCGAGAGAGCATGAGGAGCAATGGGACCATTAACAGTGAGAATGAGAGGAGGAGCGAGGCTATTAACAATGATGATGGAGGCATCATGGCCATTAACAGTGAGTGCACGAGAGGAGCAGTGGGGCCATTAACAGTGAGTGCGCGAGAGGAACAGCGGGGCCATTGATTGTGAGAGCGAGAGGAGCAGCGGGGTCTTTAACAGTGAGAAAGCGAGAGGCGCAATGGAGCCATTAACATTGAGTCCGAGAGGGGCATTGGGGCCACTGACAGTGAGAGGGAGAGGAACAGTGGGGCATTAACAGTCAGACAGTAGAAGAGGAGCAGCAGGGCCATTAACAGAGTGAGAGGAGCAGCGAGGTCATTAACAATGAGAGTTAGAAGAGCAGCGTGGCCATTAACATTGAGGGAGGGAGAGGAGCAGCATGGCTGTAAACAGCGAGAGAGCGAGAGGAGCAGGTGAGCCATTAACAGTGAGCGAGTAAGATGATCAGTGGGGCCCTTATCAGTGAGAGTGCGAGATGTGCAGTGAGGTAGCGATAGGAGCAGTGAGGCCTTTAACATTGAGGAGAGAGGGGCATTGTGGCCATTAACGGTGAGTGCGAGAGCAGCAGCGGGGCCATTAACAGTGAGAGAATGAGCGGGGCATTGTGGCCATTAACATTGAGAGAGTTAGAGGGGCATCGTGGCCATTAACAGTGAGATAGCGAGAGGAGCGGCGGGGCCATTAACAGTGAGAGTCCGAGAGGGGCATTGGGGCCTTTAACATTGAGAGAATGAGAGGGGCATTGGGGCCAGTAACATTGAGGGAGTAAGAGGTGCATTGGGGCCATTAACAGTGAGAATGAGAGGAGCAGCGAGGGTATTAACAATGAAGGGGTGGGGGGGGGGGCGGGGGTCGGGTTGTGAGACAGAGAGAAAGGGGGACGGGGTGGGGGAGCGGGGGTCGGGTTGTGAGACAGAGAGAGAGGGGGACAGAGACAGAGGAGCAGCGTGGCCATAAAAAAATTCGAGTGCGAGAGGAGCAGCGTGGCCATAAAAAGTTCGAGTGCGAGAGGAGCAGCGTGGCCATAAAAAGTTCGAGTGCGAGAGGAGCAGCGGGGCCATAAAAAGTTCGAGTGCGAGAGGAGCAGCGGGGCCATAAAAAGTTCGAGTGCGAGAGGAGCAGCGTGGCCATAAAAAGTTCGAGTGCGAGAGGAGCAGCGGGGCCATTGACAGTGAGTGCGAGAGGAGCAGCGGGTCATTAACATTGAGAAAATGAGAGGAACAGTGGGGCTATTAACAGTCAGACAGTAGAAGAGGAGCAGCAGGGCCATTAACAAAGTGAGAGGAGCAGCGTGGCTATTAACCATGAGGGAGAGAGAGGGGCAGCATGGCTATAAATAGCGAGAGAGGGAGAGGAGCAGTGAGTCATTAACAGTGAGAATGAGAGGAGGAGCAAAGCTATTAACAGTGATGATGGTGGCATCATGGCCATTAACAATGAGAGAGCGAGACACGCAATGGAGCCATTAACATTGAGTCCGAGAGGGGTATTGTGGCCACTAACAGTGAGACTGCGAGAGTGGTATTGGGGCCATTAACAGCGAGTGATTGAGAGGAGCAGTGGGGCCATTAACATTGAGAGAGAGAGAGACGGGCATCGTGGCCATTAACAGTGAGAGGAAGAGGAACAGTGGGGCCATTAACAGTCAGACAGTAGAGGAGGAGCAGCAGGGCCATTAGCAGAGTGAGAAGAGCAGCGTGGCCATTAAGAATGAGAGCGAGAGGAGCAGCATGGCTGTAAACAGTGAGAGAGCGAGAGGAGCAGTGAGCCATTAACAGTGAGCGAGTGAGATGATCAGTGGGGCCCTTAACAGTGAGAGTGCGAGAGGTGCAGTGAGGTAGCGATAGGAGCAGTGAGGCCTTTAACATTGAGAGAGAGAGGTGTATTGTGGCCATTAACAGTGAGAGTGCGAGAGGAGCAGAGGGGCCATAAACAGCAAGAGAGCAAGAGGAGCAATGGGACCATTAACAGTGAGAATCAGAGGAGGAGCGAGGCTATTAACAGTGATGATGGGGGCATCATGGCCATTAACAGTGAGAGAGCGAGAGGAGCAGTGGGGCCATTAACAGTGAGTGAGCGAGAGGAGCAATGGGGCCATTAACAGTGAGTTCGAGAGGAGCAGCGGGGCCATTGACAGTGAGAGAGCAAGGAACAGTGGGGCCATTAGCAGTGTGAGTGCGAGAGGAGCAGCGCAGCCATTGACCTTGAGGGAGTAAGAGGAGCAGCGGGGCAATTAACATTGAGATAGCGAGAGGAGCAGTGCGGCCAATAACAGTGAGATAGCGAGAGGAGCAGCGGGGACATTGACCTTGAGGGAGTAAGGAGCAGCGGGGCAATTAACAGTGAGAGCGACAGGCGCAGGGCAGCCATTAAGTGAGAGTGCGAGAGGAGCAGCGGGGCCTTTAACAGTGAGAAAACGAGAGGGGCAATGGAGCCATTAACATTGAGTCCGAGAGGGGCATTGGGGCCACTAACAGTGAGACTGCGAGAGTTGTATTGGGGTCATTAACAGCGAGTGATTGAGAGCAGCAGTGGGGCCATTAACATTGAGAGAGTGAGACGGTCATCGTGGCCATTAACAATGAGAGGGAGAAGAGCAGCGTGGCCATTAACAATGAGAGTGAGAGGAGCAGCGTGGCCATTAACAATGAGGGAGAGAGGGGCAGCATGGCTGTAAACAGCGAGAGAGCAAGAGGAGCAGTGAGCCATTAACAGTGAGCGAGTGAGATGATCAGTGGGGCCATTAACAGTGAGAGCGAGAGGAGCATTGGGGCCATTAACAGTGACGGAGCGAGAGGGGCAGCGGGTGCATGAATAGTGAGTAACAGGAGCATTGGGGCCATTGACATTGAGAGAGTTAGAGGGGCATTGGGGCAATTAACATTGAGAGAATGAGAGGGGCATTGGGGCCATTAACATTGAGAGAATGAGAGGGGCATTGGGGCCATTAACATTGAGAGAATGAGAGGGGCATTGGGGCCATTAACATCGAGAATGAGAGGAGCAGCAAGGGCATTAACAATGAGGGGGGGTGGGTGGTGAGAGAGAGAGAGAGACAGACAGAGAGAGAGGAGCAACGTGGCCATAAAAAGTGAGTGCGAGAGGAGCAGCGGGGCCTTTAGCAGTGAGAAATCGCGAGGTGCAATGGAGCCATTAACATTGATAGTCCGAGAGTGGAATTGGGGCCATTAACATTGAGAGTCCGAGAGGGGCATTGTGGCCATTAACATTGAGAGAGTTAGGGGGGCATTGTGGCCATTAACATTGAGATAGCGAGAGGAGCAGCGGGGCCATTAACAGTGAGGTAACGAGAGGAACAGCGGGGCCATTGACATTGAGAGAGAGAGACGGGCATCGTGGCCATTAACAGTGAGAGTGAGAGGAACAGCGGGGCCATTGACATTGAGAGAGAGAGAGACGGGCATCGTGGCCATTAACAGTGAGAGTGAGAGGAACAGTGGGGCCATTAACAGTCAGACAGTAGAAGAGGAGCAGCAGGGCCATTAACAGAGTGAGAAGAGCAGTGAGGTCATTAACAATGAGAGTGAGAGGAGCAGCGTGGCCATTAACATTGAGGGAGAGAGAGAGGAGCAGCATGGCTGTAAATAACGAGAGAGTGAGAGGAGCAGGTGAGCCATTAACAGTGAGCGAGTAAGATGATCAGTGGGGCTCCTAACAGTGAGAGTGCGAGAGGTGCAGTGAGGTAGCGATAGGAGCAGTGAGGCCTTTAACATTGAGAGAGAGAGATAGGGGCATTGTGGCCAGTAACAGTGAGTGCGAGTTGAGCAGCAGGGCCATTAACAGTGAGAGCGAGAAGAACAATGGGGCCATTAACAGTAAGAGAGCGAGAGGAGCAATGGTGCCATTAACATTTAGAGAATGAGAGGGGCATTGTGGCCATTAACATTGAGAGAGTTAGAGGGACATTGTGGCCATTAACAGTGAGATAGCGAGAGGAGCAGCGGGGCCATTAACAGTGAGATAGCGAGAGGAGCAGCGGGGCCATTAACAGTGAGATAGCAAGAGGATCAGTGGGGCCATTAACAGTGAGAGTGTGAGAGGAGCTTTGGGGCCATAAACAGCGAGAGAACGAGAGGAGCCACTGGACCATTAACAGTGAGGGAGAGTGAGAGGGGCAGCGTGGCCAATGACAGTGAGACAGCGAGAGCAGCATTGAGGCTTTTAACAATGAGAGAGTGAGAGAGGCATTGGGGCCATTAACAGTGAGAGAGGGAGAGGAGCAGTGGGGCCACTCATCGTGAGACAACGAGAGGAGCCTTGGGGCCATTAACAGTGAGAGTGTGAGGGCGGCATTGGGGCCATTAACAGTGAGAGAGCGAGAGGGGCCGCGGGTCCATGAACAGTGAGCGAGAGGAGCAATGGTGCCATTGACATTGAGATTGCGAGAGGAGCAGCCGGGCCATGAACATTGAGAGAGTGAGAGGTGCAGCGTGGCCATTAACAATGAGAGGAGTAGCGGGGTCATTGGGGCAATTTACAGTGAGCTAGCGAGAGGAGCAGCGCGGCAATTAACAGTGAGTGCAAGAGGCGCAGAGGAGCCTTTAACAGTGAGAAAATGAGAGGGGCATTGGGGCCATTAACAGTGCGATAGCGAGAGAAGCAGTGGGGCATATTAACAGTGAGATAGCGAGAGGATCAGTGGGGCCATTAAAAGTGAGACTGAGAGGAGCAGTGAGGCCTTTAACAGGGAGAGAGCGAGAGGAGCAATGGGGCCATTAACATTGAGGGTGAGAGAGGAGCGGTGGGTCCTTTAACAGTCAGAGGGAGAGGAGCATTGTGGCCATTTACAGTGAGGTAGTGATAGGAGCAGTGGGGCCATTAACAGTGAGAGCGAGAGCAGCACTGGCGCCATTAACATTGAGAGAGGGAGAGGAGCAGTGCGGCCATTGACAGTGATAGAAAGTGCAGCAATGGGGCCTTTTACAGTGAGACTGAGAGCAGCAGTGAGGCCTTTAACAGGGAGAGAGCGAGAGGAGCAACTGGGCCATTAACAATGAGAGTGATAGAGGAGCAGTGAGGCATTTAACAGTCAGAGGGAGAGGAGCAGTGTGGCCATTTACAGTGAGGTAGTGATAGGAGCAGTGGGGCCATTGACAGTCAGTGTGAGAGGAGCAGCGGGTTCATTGACAGTGAGTGCGAGTGGAGCAGCGGGGCCATTGACAGTGATAGAAAGTGCAGCAATGGGGCCTTTAACATAGAGAGAGAGGGGGGCATGGTGGCCATTAACAGTGAGTGCGAGAGAAGCAGCGGGGCCATTAACATTGAGAGCGAGAGGAGCAATGGTGCCATTAACATTGAGAGAGAGGTGTATTGTGGCCATTAACAGTGAGAGTGCGAGAGGAGCTTTGGGTCCATAAATAGCGAGAGAGCAAGAAGAGCAATGGGACCATTAACAGTGAGAGGGAGAGGAACAGCGAGGCCATTAACAATGAGAGAGAGAGAGAGGAGCAGCGGGGCCATTGACCTTGAGGGAGTAAGAGGAGCCGCGGGGCAATTAACAGTGAGAGCGACAGGTGCAGGGGGAGCCATTAAGTGAGAGCGTGAGAGGAGCAACGGGACCTTTAACAGTGAGAAAGTGAGAGGCGCATTGGGGCCATTAACATTGAGAGAATGAGAGGGGCATTGGGGCCATTAACAATGAGAGAGTTAGAGGGGCTGTGGGGCCACTAACAGTGAGACTGCGAGGGTGGTATTGGGGCCATTAACAGTGAGTGATCGCGAGGAGCAGTGGGCCCATTAACATTGAGAGAGAGAGAGAGACAGGCATTAGGGCCATTAACTGTGAGGGTGAGAGGAGCAGTGGCGTCATTAACAGCGATAGAGCGAGAGCAGTGTTGGGGCGATTAACAGAGGGAGAGGAGCAGTGGAGCCGCTAACATTGAGACTGTGAGAGTAGTATTGGGGCCATTAACAGTGAGTGAGCGAGAGGAGCAAAGGGGCCATTAACCGAGAAAGAGCGAGAGCAGCAGTGGGGCCATTAACAATGAGAGAATGAGAGGAGCACTGTGTACATGAACAGGAAGGGAGAGTTGAGAGGAGTTGCGGGGCCATGAACAGTGAGAGCGAGAATAGCAGTGGGGCCATGAACAGTGAGAGCGAGAATAGCAGTGGGGCCATGAACAGTGAGAGCGAGAATAGCAGTGGGGCCATGAACAGTGAGAGCGAGAATAGCAGTGGGGCCATGAACAGTGAGAGCGAGAATAGCAGTGGGGCCATGAACAGTGAGAGCGAGAATAGCAGTGGGGCCATGAACAGTGAGAGCGAGAATAGCAGTGGGGCCATGAACAGTGAGAGCGAGAATAGCAGTGGGGCCATGAACAGTGAGAGCGAGAATAGCAGTGGGGCCATGAACAGTGAGAGCGAGAATAGCAGTGGGGCCATGAACAGTGAGAGCGAGAATAGCAGTGGGGCCATGAACAGTGAGAGCGAGAATAGCAGTGGGGCCATGAACAGTGAGAGCGAGAATAGCAGTGGGGCCATGAACAGTGAGAGCGAGAATAGCAGTGGGGCCATTAACAATGATGATGGGGGAATCATGGCAATTAACAGTGAGAGGGAGAGGAACAGTGGGGCCACTAACAGTGAGATAGCGAGAGGAACAGTGGGGCCACTAACAGTGAGATAGCGAGAGGAACAGTGGGGCCACTAACAGTGAGAGTGCGAGAGGAGCAGTGAGGCCTTTAACATTGAGAGAGAGAGGGGCATCGTGGCCATTAACAGTGAGTGCGAGAAGAACAGTGGGGCCATTAACAATGAGAGAGTGAGAGGGGCATTGGGGCCTTTAAAATTGAGAGAATGAGAGGGACATTGGTGCCATTAACATTGAGAGAATGAGAGGGGCATTGGGGCCATTAACATTGAGAGTGAGAGGGGCATTGGGGCCATGAACAGTGAGATTGCGAAAGGAACAGAGGCGCCATTAACAGTGAGCGAGAGGAACAGTGGGTCATTAACAGTCAGACAGTAGAAGAGGAGCAGCGGGGCCATTAACATTGAGAGAACGAGAGGAGCAGGGGGGCCATTACCAGTGAGAGAGCAAGAGGCGCACCTGGCCATTAACAGTGAGAGCGAGAGCAGAGTTGGGGCATTAACAGTGAGAGGGAGAGGAACAGTGGAGCCACCTCATGGTGAGACTGCGAGAGGAGCAACGGGGCCATTAACAATGAGAGAGAGAGGAGCAGCGGCCCCATTGACCTTGAGGAAGTAAGAGGAGCAGCGGGACAATTAACAGTGAGAGCGACAGGTGCAGGGGGAGCCATTATGTGAGAGGGCGAGAGGAGCAGCGGGGCCTTTAACAGTGAGAAAGTGAAAGGCGCATTGGGGCCATTTAGATTGAGAGAATGAGAGCGGCATTGGGGCCATTAACAATGAGAGAGTTAGAGGGGCTGTGGGGCCACTAACAGTGAGACTGCGAGGGTGGTATTAGGGCCATTAACTGTGAGAGCGAGAGGAGCAGTGCGGTCATTAACAGCGAGAGAGCGAGAGCAGTATTGGGGTGATTAACAGAGGGAGAGGAGCAGTGGGGCCGCTAACATTGAGACTGTGATAGTAGTATTGGGGCCATTAACAGTGAGTGAGCGAGAGGAGCAGTGGGGCCATTAACAATGAGAGAATGAAAGGAGCACTGTGGCCATGAACAGGAAGGGAGAGTTGAGAGGAGTAGCGGGGCCATGAGAGCGAGAATAGCAGTGGGGCCATGAACAGTGAGAGCGAGAATAGCAGTGGGGCCATGAACAGTGAGAGCGAGAATAGCAGTGGGGCCATGAACAGTGAGAGCGAGAATAGCAATGGGGTCATTAACAATGATGATGGGGGCATCATGGCCATTAACAGTGAGAGGGAGACGAACAGTGGGGCCACTAACAGTGTGAGTGCGAGAGGAGCAGTGCGGCCATTGACAGCGAGAGAGCGAGAGGAGCAGTGAGCCATTAACAGTGAGCGGGTGAGATGATAAGTGGGGCCCTTAACAGTGAGAGTGCGAGAGGTGCAGTGAGGCCTTTAACATTGAGAGAGAGAGGGGCATCGTGGCCATTAACAGTGAGTGCGAGAAGAACAGTGGGGCCATTAACAATGAGAGAGTGAGAGGGGCATTGGGGCCTTTAAAATTGAGAGAATGAGAGGGGCATTGGGGCCATTAACATTGAGAGAATGAGAGGGGCATTGGGGCCATTAACATTGAGAGAGTTAGAGGGGCATTGGGGCCATGAACATTGAGATTGCGAAAGGAACAGAGGCGCCATTAACAGTGAGAGCGAGAGGAACAGTGGGTCATTAACAATCAGACAGTAGAAGAGGAGCAGCGGGGCCATTAACATTGAGAGAACGAGAAGAGCAGGGGGGCCATTACCAGTGAGAGAGCAAGAGGCGCACCTGGCCATTAACAGTGAGAGAGCGAGAGCAGAGTTGGGGCATTAACAGTGAGAGGGAGAGGAACAGTGGAGCCACCTCATGGTGAGACTGCGAGAGGAGCAACGGGGCCATTAATATTGAGAGACTGAGAGGGGCATCGGGGCCACTAACAGTGAGCCTGCGAGAGGAGCATTGGGTCAATTAACAGTGAGTGTGAGAGGAACAGCGAGGCCATTAACAATGAGAGAGAGAGAGGAGAAGCGGCGCTATTGACCTTGAGGGAGAAAGAGGAGCAGCGGGACAATTAACAGTGAGAGTGACAGGTACAGGGGGAGCCATTATGTGAGAGCGTGAGAGGAGCAGCGGAGCCTTTAACAGTGAGAAAGTGAGAGGGGCATTGGGGCCATTAACAATGAGAGAGTTAGAGGGGCTGTGGGGCCACTAATAGTGAGACTGCGAGGGTGGTATTGGGGCCATTAACAGTGAGTGATCGAGAGGAGCAGTGGGGCCGCTAACATTGAGACTGTGATAGTAGTATTGGGGCCATTAACAGTGAGTGAGCGAGAGGAGCAGTGGGGCCATTAACAATGAGAGAATGAAAGGAGCACTGTGGCCATGAACAGGAAGGAAGAGTTGAGAGGAGTAGCGGGGCCATTAACAGTGAGAGTGCGAGAATAGCAGTGGGGCCATTAACAGTGAGTGCGAGAATAGCAGTGGGGCCATTAACAGTGAGTGCGTGAGGGGAGCAGGGAGTCCACTAACAGTGTCAGAGCAAGAGAAACCGGTGGGTCACTAACAGTTAGAGATTGAGAAAAGCAGTGGGGCCACTATTAGTGAGAGCGAGAGGAACATCGGGGCCATTAACAGTGAGAGAGCGAGAGGAACAGTGGGGCCAATAACAGCGAGAGAGCGAGAGGAGCATTGGGGCCACTAACATTGAGAGATGGAGAGCAGCAGTGGGGCCATTAACCAAGAAAGAGCGAGAGGAGCAGTGGGTCCATTAACAGTCGAGGGAGAGGAGCAGCGACGTTTTTAACAGTGAGAATGCGAGAAGAGCAGGAGAGCCACTAACACTGAGAGAGCGAGAGAAGCTGTGGGGCCATTAACAGGTCGAGAGAGAAAGAGGAGCATTGGGACCATTAAGATTTAGAGCGAAAGGGGCAGTGGGGCCATTAACAGTGAGAGAGTTGAGTGGAGTATCAGGGCTATAACAGTGAGAGCGCGAGAGGTGCAGTGAGGACATTAAGAGTGAAAATGCATCAGGAGCAGCGCAGCCATTAACAGAACAAGGATCAGCAGAGCCATTGACAGTGAGAGAGAGAGAAAGGAGCAGTGGGGCCTTTAACAGTGAGAGGGGCAGTTGTATTGGTCATTTTTTCTAATCTTTGAAGTAAAAGTAACGTCTTTAATTTATTCGCTTTGTCTTAAAAATAGATTGTTTAGTATAAGATTGATACTGATGTGTAAAATGAATTAAAATAAACTGTAAAGAGCGGGGGATTGTTCAACTGTAAAGAGCAGGGATACTGGAGTAATTAATTAATAAATTAAAGTACAATAGTGATGGCAGGACGTGAGGTGTTACTGCTCCAGCATGTGGGGGCTGCTGGACACCAAGGTGATCCAGGGCAAACACATCTGTTCTAAATGTTTGCAGCTCAAGGAGCTTCGGATCCGAGCTGAGGAGCTGGAATCTGAGCTGCAGACATTGAGCCACATCAGGGTGGGGGTAAGTTACCTGGACACTTAGCTCCAGGAGGCGGTCACACTTCTCAGAATAGATAATTCAAATTTGGTCTGTGATCAGGGACAGGATGGTGCCACTGCAGGTGAGGCAGGTATGGGGACCCGGGGGTAGCATTTTAGGATCCTCAGCCCCTGCAACTGTCCAGCAGTTACGAGGTTCTTGCAAGCTGTATGGGACTGCAGGGAGGACGAGTGAACTGAGCACGGCACTGTGGTACAGGGAGGCATTCAAGTTGGGGGAGGGAATAGGAATGTAGTAGTGGTAGGGGACAGTATAATTAGGGGGATAGATTCTGTTCTTTGCAGCTGTGAGCATGAGTCCCAAAGGCTGTGTTGCCTGCCCAGTGCCAGGGTTAAGGACATCTCCTCAGGGCTGGAGAGGGAGGGGAGAGATCCAGTTGTCATCGTCCACATTGGTACCAACGACATTGATAGGACTAGAAAGGAGGTTTTGCTGAAAGAATTTGATCAGTTAGGAGCTAAATTAAAAAGCAGAATCTCCAAGGTAATGATCTCAGGATGACTTCCTGAGCCACGGGCAAACTGGCATAGGGTAAATAAAGTAAAGGAGTTAAATGTGTGGCTCAAAGATTGGTGTGGGAGGAATGGATTTCAGAACATGGAGCACTGGCATCAGTACTGGGGTAGAAGGGAGCTGTTCCGGTGGGATGGGCTTCATTTGAACTGTGCTGGGACCATCGAATAACTAGAACTGTAGAGAGGGCTTTAAACTAACGGGGTTGGGGTGGTGGGGGGTGGGGGGGGGGGGTGGGGTGGGGTGGGGGGGTGCGGTTCTGGAGAGGGGATGCATAGGCTAACAAAGCAAAAGGATATGATAGCATTGGAGGGCAACTATTTTGATGTTGATACCCAGAGTATGAAATGAAGGGACAGAGTACAAATATAAGAAAACAGCAGCAAATACAGTTAAAGAGGAGAAAATGGTAAAAAGGCAAAATTAATGGCTCTTTACTTCAATGCATGTTGTATTCCTGACAAAATAAATGAACAGCACAAATAGAGTTAATGACCTTATAGCCATTACGGAGACGTGGTTACAAGGAGATCAAAGCTGGGAACTAAATATTCAGGGGGTATGTGACTTTTTGAAAGGACAGGCAGGAAGGAAAGGGTGATGGGGTACCTTTGTTAGTACAAGATGGAATAAGTACGATAGAAAGAAAGGATCTTGGTTCGGAAAATGTGGAACCCATATGGATAGAGGTAAAAATATAAGAAGGGGAAGAAGACGCTGGTGGGAGTAGTTTATAGGCCCCCTAACAGACGCTATATTGTAGGGCCGAGAATAAGTCAGGAGATAATGAGGGCTTATCAAAAAGGCAGTATATTAATCATGAGTGATTTTAATCTTCATGTAGATTGGGAAAATCAAATTGGCAGAGGTAAACATGAACAAGAATTCATAGAGTATATTCGGGACTGTTTCTTAGAATAATATGTTGTGGATCCAACCAGGGATCAGACTATTTTGGATCTGGTGATGTGTAATGAGGCAGTTTTAATAAATAATCTGAGTAAAGGACCACATAGGAAGCAGTGACCACAACATGGTAGAATTTAGCTTTCAGTTTGGGAGTGAGAAACTTAAGTTGGAAACAAGTGTGCTAAATTTAAATAAGGGTAATTACAAAGGAATGAGGGCACAGTTGGCTGGAATGGACTGGGAAAGGAGTTTAGCAGAACAAACGGCTGATGAACAATGGCAGACATTTAAGATAATAGTTCATGACTCTCAACAAACATATATCCCAGTGAGGAAGGAGGATTCCAGGGAGGGGATAAACCACCATGGTTAACCAAGGAAGTTAAGGATAGTATCAAATTGAAAGGAAAAACACACAATGTGGCAAAGATTTGTGGTAAACCAGGGGATTGGGAAAGTTTTAAAAACCAACAAAAGATGACCAAAAAAATAGAGGGAGAAAATAAACTTTGAGAGTAAACTAGCAAGTAATATTAAAATGGACAGTAAGAGCTTCTTTCAATATATAAAAAGGAAGAGAGAGGCCAAACTGAACATAGGCCCCTTAGAGAATGAGGCTGGAGAAATAATGGGGAACCAGGTTTGCTTCAGTCTTCACAGTAGAAGACACTAATAGCATTCCAAAAATATCAAAGGGGCAAAAGAGGGGGGAGGAAATATATACAATAATTATCACTAGAGAAAAAGTACCAGGGAAACTAATGGGGCTAAAGGTCAATAAATCCCCTGGACCTGATGGGTTGCTTCCAAGGATATTAAAGGAAGTAGCTACACAAATAGTGCATGCACTGGTAATAATCTTCCAAGGATCCTTAGATTCTGGAAAAGTCCTAGAAGATTGGAAAACTGCAATGTAACATCCTTATTCAAAAAGGGAAGGAGACAAAAAAACAAGTAACGACAGGCTTAGCATCTGTCATTGGGAAAATGTTAGTGTATTTCTTTTTTAATCCATTCACGAGTTGTGGGCTTCTCTGGCTGGGCCAGCATTTATTGCCCATCCTCAGTTACCCTTGAGAAGGTGGTGGTGAGCTGCCTTTTTGAACCGCTGCAGTCCATAGGTGCTTGACAATTGTCAGCCCAAGCCTGGATATTGTCCAGGTATTGCTACATTTGGACATGGATTGCTTCAGTATCTGAGGTATCACAAATGGTGCTGAACATCATGCAATCATCAGCGAACATCCCCACTTCTGACCTTATGATGGAAGAAAGGTTATTGATGAAGCAGCTGAAGATGGGTGGACTGAGGACACCACCCTGAGGTCCATTGTCGGCCACAAGTTGTTCTGGTAACCCGTAACGACTGAACATTTCTCTTAGCCTCTGAATTGTACTCCCAGTACAGGATGTCACTGAAACTTCTGGCCATTCGGAATGAGCATCCACAACCACCGTAAACATTGTTCCTTCAAATGGTCATGCGAAATCGACGTGGATACGTGCCGGGGTTTTCCAGTCAATCCCATGGACAGAGAGGTGCCACTTGAGGCACGTTTCTCTCACTCTGACATGAAGGACAAGATCTTTCCTTGGTTTCAATGTCCTGGTCCAGGCCAGGTCACCAAAAGTACTTCTTGCAATCTCTTTCAGGTGAACTATTCCACAGTGTCCAACATGCACTGGGTCCAATATTGGTTTCCTCGATGTTGGTGGAGTAATAACTCACATGCCCCAAAGCAAACATCCTGAAGTGACTGATAACTCCATCCTCCTGGAAACATAATCATGAAGGTCAGGTGAGACTCAGAATTTCGGGGAAGAGTTTCCATGCATCACAAGGTCCATGACTTTGGACAATGTTGGGTCCACTCGAGTGACCTTCTTGATTTGGACTGAAGTGGTGGGTATGTTCTCCATGTGTGCAAAGCAGAAGATGTCTTTCTGAGCAGTGTCCACATGGCTGAATGGTAGAGGCAGCCTCGAAAGACCATCCGCATTGCCATACAAAGTAGATTTTTGATATTTGATGTCACATGTGTGAGCACACAACAATAATGACCAATGCTGCATCCTGCTTACAGCTAAAGAAGGGATGCCTGTGTGTGGACTGAATATTGAGGCGAGTGGTTGATGATCAGTCAGCAGTATGAATTTCTGTCCAAATAGGTACAGGTGAAATTTCCGGATTCCGAAAATGATTCCCAGTGCTTCGTGTTTAATTTGAGCGTATTAGCTCCCTGCTTTGCTTATGAAGTGAACGCTATGGGCCTCTCCACACCTGAGGGCATCATGTGTAAAACAACAGCCCCAACTCCATAAGGTGATGCATCACATGCAAGTTGTAGAGGTAAGGAAGGGTCAAAGTGCATCAGTACCTCGGAATCTGTCAGCGCTGCTTTAGCCTTCTTGAACTCAGCGTCACAGGCTCCTGTCCATTTCCACGCTTTGTACTGGCACAGAAGCTCATGCAAGAGTTTCAGCAGGGTTACCAGTGATGGAATGAACCCCCATCATAATTCAGATGCCCTAAGCATGAGCTAAGCTGGCTGATATTCTGAGGAGCTGGTGCATCCACAATAGCCTTGACCTTGGAGGGTGCTTTATGAAGCCCAGCAGCATCAATGATCTACCTGAAATATTCCAAGGTCTGAAAAAACTTGTATTGGTCTTTATGAACTCCTCTAGCCTTTGTAGGGTGGCATCTAAGTTCTTGAGATGATCCTAATCAGTCCTGCCCATTACGAAGATGTCGCCAAGGTAGCACTGAACTCCAGGCAAGCCACTCAGGAGCTGGTTCCTGGCCCTCTGGAACAAGGCTGGAGCTGATGTTATTCCACAAGGCAAGTGGCAATATCGGTACAGCCTCTTGTGTGTTTTGATGGTCAGATATTCTTGTGACTTCTCATCAACATTCATTTGTAAGTAGGCCTCGTATGGATTTAGTTTGCTGAGTTACTTGCCAACAAAAAGATCCTCGATTTGAGGAAGTGGATATTGTTCAGCACATAACATGGGGTTAACAGTAACCTTGAAATCTCCACAGGTACATATGGAGCTGTCTTTCTTGAGCACTGGAACAATGAGTGTTGTCCATTTGCTATGGGTGACAGGTACCAAGTCTCCTTTCTTGACCAGACGCTTCAGGTCAGCTTCGATTTTTGGTCGTTTGGCATAAGGCATGATTCTGCCCTTCAGAAATTTTAGTTGAGAATCAGCTTTGATGTTCTAATGTTGTAATTCCCTTCATGCTTCCCAAATCTCCTTTGAAAACAACAGCTTGCTTTTTTATAACAGCTGTCAGACCAGTTACCTTTTTTTGCAATGCTGTGGACTTGTGACCAGTTTAATCAGATCTTCTCAAGCCATGACCGTCCAACTAAAGCTGGTTTGTTGCCTTTCACCATAAACAGTGGTGAAGTCTGTCCATTTAGTTCCACTTTAACTTCCATTCTGCCCATCATTGGTACAGATTCCCCTGTATATGCTTTCAGAATGACTTTTGCAGGCGTCAAGGGAAGAAGTTTAAGCTTCTCCTTATACATAGCATCTGGGACCAGAGAAACTGCTGCCCCTGTATCCAGTTCCACATGTATTGGTTGGCCCTCCAGCAGCATTATTACCCAGTAGCCCTGTGAACCATCTGCCACTGACAACATGTGGAGGAGCATTTCTTCTTTGGACTCCGTGTCACTGTGGTCCTCCTGTTCCTGTTGCATGAGAGTGAGAGGAGGACCCTGGGACAGGCAGTCAGCAGCATCTAGAAGAGAATGTGAGAGGAGGACCCTGGGATAGGTAGTCAGCAGCACCTAGAGGAGAGTGTGAGAGGAGGATCCTGGGACAGACAGACAGCAGCACCTAGAGAATGTGAGAGGACAATCCTGGGACAGGCATTCAGCAGCACCTAGAGGAGAGCCAGAGTGGAGATTTAAAAAGAGCAGGAGCTGAGAGTCAGAGCAGAGATTTGAAAAGAGCGGGGGAGCTGGACTCGGGTCTGAAAGCAGTGCGAGGATGTCACGATTCAAAGTGACGACGCAGGGGAGGCAGCTGATTGGTAAGTAGGGTCAGGTGAGTACTTCTACTTTTTTTAATAATTAAACTGCTGCAGTCCACTAGCTTAAACAAAATAAGGTGAGGACTTTGGACTGTAGTGGGAGTGTTTGGAGTGGAATAAGGCCTCTGGCGTAATTAATATCCTTTAAAGGGAGTAACTAATGAGCTTAATCTAAAGGGAAGTCATGGCAGCAGAGCTCATACCAGTGATATGCTCCTCCTGTGCAATATGGGAAATCATGGACACTTCCAGTGTCCCTGGCAACCACATGTGCAAGAAGTGTGTCCAGCTGCAGCTACTGGCTAACCACATTTCAGAGCTAGAACTGTGGGTGGATTCACTGTGGAGCATCCACGATGCTGAGATTATCGTGGACAGCACATTCAGTGAAGTGGTCATACTGCAGGCAAAGACTGAACAGGCAGAAGGGGGATGGGTGACCACCAGGCAGAGTAGAGGTAAGGAGTCTCCTGTGGCCACCCCTCCCTCTGTAACAGATATACCATTTTGGATACTGTTGGGGGAGATGACTTCTCAGGGGAAAGCAGCAGGAGCCAAGTCCATGGCACCACAGGTGGCTCTGCTGCACAAGAGGGGAGGAAGAAGAGTGGCAGGGCTATCGTGATAGGCGATTCAATAGTAAGGGGAGCAGACAGGTGTTTCTGCGGCCAGAAAAGAGACTCCAGGATGGTATGTTGCCTCCTTGGTGCTAAGGTCAAGGATGTCTGAGAGGCTGCAGGACATTCTGAACGGGGAGGGTGTGCAGCCAGTGGTCACGATACATATTGGTACAAATGACATAGGTTAAAAAAAGGGATGAAGTCCTACAAGCTGAATATAGGAAGTTAGGACATAAAGTAAAAAGTAGGACCTCAAATGTAGTAATCTCAGGATTACTAACAGTGCCACGTGCTAGCGAGAGTAGAAATAACTCTAGGATATATCAGATAAGTGCGTGGCTGAAGAAATGGGGTAGAGGGCAGGGATTCAGATTCCTGGGACACTGGGAATGGTTCTGGGGAAGATGGGACCAGTACAAACAGAACAGGTTGCATCTGGGCAGGACCGGGATCAATGCCCTTGGGGAGGGAGGTTGGGGGGGGGGGGGGGGGGGGGGGTGTGGGGGGTGTGGGTGGCGCAGTTGCTAGTACGGTCGGGGGGTTTAAACTAGAATGGCAGGGGGATGGGAACCTGAGCAGGGAGACAGAGGAGGGGGAAACAAGGATAGAAACAAAAGACAAAAGTAAAAAGCAAATGTGGAAGGCAGAAAAATCAAGGGCAAGAAACAAATGGGGTCATAGTGCAAAATAAAGCTAAGATGGCTAACAAGGTTAAAAAGACAAGTCTAAAGGCATTGCATCTTAATGCAAGGAGCGTTTGCAATAAGGTAGATGAATTAACAGTGCAAATAGATATAAACGGTTATGATATGGTTGCAGTTATGGAGACCTGGCTGCAGGGTGACCAAGGATGGGAACTGAACATCCAGGGGTATCCAAAATTTAAGAAGGACAGACAAATAGTGAAAGGAGGTCAGGTAGCATTGTTAGTAAAGGAGAAAATCAATGCAATAATGAGGAAGGATATTGGATCAGAAAATCACGATGTGGAATCTGTTTGTTCATTAGGATAGAGAGTGAAAAAGTTGAATCCGAAACTAGGCTCCTGATTCTAAATAAATGGAAGTATGAGGTGCAAGTTGGCAATGATGGATTGGGGAACCCTACTAAAAGGGTTGACAGTGGATAGACAATGGCTAATATTTAAGGAAAGTATGCATGAATTACAATAATTATTCATTCCTGTCTGGTGCAAAAATAAAACAGGAAAGGTGGCTTAACCATAGCTTGTCAGAAAAAGCGGCAAGTCTGAGGATTGGGAGCAGTTTAGAATTCAGCATAAGTGGACAAAAAGTTTGATCAAGAAGGGGAAAATGGAATATGAGAGTAAACTTGCAAGGAACATAAAAACTGACTGTAAAAGCTTCTGTATATATGTGAAGAGAAAAAGATTAGCAAAGACAAATGTAGGTCCCTTACAGTTAGAAACGGGGGAATTTATAATGTGGAACAAAGAAATGGCAGAAGAATTGAACAATATTTTGGTTCTGTCTTCATAAAAGAGGACACAAATAATTTCCCAGAAATGTTAGGGAACCAAGAGTCTAGTGAGAGGGAGGAATTGAAGAAAACCAGAATTAGTAAAAAAAATGGTGCTAGACAAATTAATGGGGTTAAAGGTTGAAAAGTCCCCGGGGCCTGATAATCTACATCCCAGAGTACCAAAGGAAGTGGCCCTGGAAGTATTGGATGCATTGGGGTCATCTTCCCAAATTCTATAGACTCTGGAGCCGTTCCTACAGATTGGAGGGTGGCAAATGTAACCTCACTATTTAAAAAAGGAGGGAGAAGAAAAACAGAATTACAGACCAGTTAGCCTAACATCAATCATGGGGGAAATGCTAGAGTCTGTTATGAAAGATGTGGTAACAGAGCCACTTGGAAAGCATTAAGGGGATTAGAGAAAGTCAGCATGGGTTTATGAAAGGGAAATCATGCTTAACTAATCTACTGGAGTTTTTTTGAGGATGTAACTAGTAGAATAGATAAGGGAGAACCAGTGGATGTGGTGTATTTGGATTTCAAGAAGGCTTATGATAAGGTTCCACATAAGCTAATGGGCAAAATTAAAGGGTGATTTCCCTTAAAGGGCAATCCATGGGATTGGGGGTAACATACTGGCATGGATTGAGAATTGATTGACAGACTGGAAACAGAGAGTGGGAATAAATGGGTCTTTTTCCGGGTGGCAGGCGGTGGCTAGTGGTGTACCACAGGGGTCAGTGCTTGGGCCCCAGCTATTCATGACATATATAAAAGACTTGGATGAGGTAATCAAATGCAATATTTCCAAATTTGCTGATGACACAAAAACTGGGCGGAGTTGTGAGGAGGATGCAAGGAGGCTTCAGGGCGATTTAGACAAGCTGTGTGTGGGGGCAAACACATAGCAGATGGTGTAAAATGTGGATAAATGTGTATTTAGATGCTAGTGTGAAAAACAGAAGGACAGTATTATTTTAATGGTGATATATTGGGAAATGTGGATGTACAAAGGGATCTGAGTGTCCTTGTACACCCGTCAATAAAAGTGAACAGGCAGGTGCAGCAAGCAATCAGAAGGCAAATGGTATATTGGCCTTCATTGCAAGACGATTTGAGTTCAGAAGTAATGATGTGTTACTGCAGTTATACAGGGCCTTGGTGAGACCACACCTGGAGTATTGTGTGCAGTTTTGGTCTCCCTACCTAAGAAAGGATATACTTGCCATAGAGGGGGTGCAGCGAAGGTTCACTACACTAAAAGCAGGGATGGCAGGATTGTCGTATGAGGAGGGATTGGTTCAACTGGGCTTGTATTCACTAGAGAAATGAGAGGGAATCTGATTGAAACATATAAAATTCTAACAGGGCTAGACAGGCTGGATGCAAAGAGGATGTTTTCCCTGGCTGGGGTTTCTAGGACCAGGAGGCCACAGTCTCAGGATACGGCCATTTAGGACTGAGATAAGGAAAAATTTCTTCATTCAGAGAGTAGTCAAACTGTTGAATTATCTACCATAGAAGGCTGTGGGGACCAGGTCACTGAGTATATTCAAGAAATTGATACATTTTTGGACATTAGGGGCATCAAGGGGTATGGAGAGAAAGTGGGAGTATGGCATTGAGATAGAGGATCAGCCATGATCATATTGAATGGCAGTGCAGGCTCGAAGGGCTGAATGGCCTATTCCTGCTCCTAGTTTCTATGTTATGTGGGTCTTTCTTCCAGTTACGCCAGAATGCAGATTTCTTTTTCTCTGGTTTGCTTTTCTGATTCCTTTTTTTGTTTTTACAGACATACTCAGTGTCCCTTTTTGCCACACTGACAGCATTGAAGGTCTCTGCACCAACATTCAAATGGATGGGGATCAGTCTTTCCACAATGGTAACAATCTCGGCTGCTTGCTATTTTGTGTGCACACTCCAGCTGTCACATTCTGCACTCGACTTGATGCACTCATCTGCTGAGCTTCTTTTGCAGCCAGCTCCATAGAAACTGCAATCTCTATTGCTTTCTGCAAAGTGAGGTTACCCTCTGTCAGGGGGTGTTTTTGGATTGCTTCACTACGAAGGCCACAGACTGTCATGGAGGGTTTAGTTCAGTGAGCCGCAGTGACCACATCTGCAGCGAGTGCTGGAGAAACTCCGGCTCAGAATTGATAAGCTGGAGTCTAAGCTCCGGACGCTGCGGCACATCCGGGAGGGGGAGAGTTACCTGGACGCTTTGTTTCAGGAGGCGGTCACACCCAGTAGTTTCAGTACCTCAAGTTTGGTCAGTGGTCAGGGTCAGCAGGGTGTGACTGCAAGTGAGGCAGATAGAGGGATCCTGTGTTCAGGAACAGAGGAGCCTCAGTTCTTCACCTTGTCCAACAGGTATGAGGTACTTGCTCCCTGTGTGGATGAGGAACATGGCTGTAGGGAGGATAAGCCAGCTGACCACAGCACCATGGCACAGGAGGCCATTCAAGATGGGGGAACAAAAAGACATGTGGTAGTTGTAGGGGATTCTATTATTAGGGGAATTGATAGCTTCCTTTGTAAGCAGGATCGAAAGTCCCGCATGGTATGTTGCCTGCCCGGTGCCAGGGTGAGGGACATCTCTGACCGGCTTGAAAGGATATTGGGGAGGAAGGGGGAGGATCCAGTTGCGGTCCACGTCAGGACAAATAACATAGGTAAGACTAGGAAAGAGGACTTGTTTGGGGATTATCAGGAACTAGGAACTAAATTAAAGAACAGGTCCTCAAGGGTTATAATCTCCGGATGATTACCCGAGCCACGTGCAAATTGGCATAGGGATGCGAGAATAAGGGAAGTAAACACGTGAATAAAGGAGTGGAGCGGGAAGGAGGGGCTCCATTTCGTGGGGCACCGGCATAAGTATTGGAACAGGAGGGATCTGTACCGTTGGAACGGTCTCCACCTGAACCAATCTGGGACCAATGTTCTAGCAAAAAGGGTAAATAGAGTGGTTAACAGGACTTTAAGCTAGAAAGTAGGGGGGAAGGGAAGGGTAAAACTCCAAGAAGTATGACTAATGGGAAACAAAGGAGCAGGTTAGCATTTGTGGGGGTCGGGGGGGGGTGGATTCAACTTCATGGAAAGTTATGAAAAAACTGAAAAGGAAGGAGAGCCCAGGAGAGGCTATTAAAGTCTCCAGAACACAAAATAGGACAGTGTTTGGAAAGGGCTAGGAATCTAATTTCAAGCATATCAGATAAAGGGACGACAATAAGAAAGGGGACGGGAAATACAGGACTGCAGGTGTTGTATCTGAATGCACGCAGTATACGAAATAAGGTAAATGAGCTTGTGGCGCAGATTGAAATTGGCAGCTATGATGTGGTGGGCATCACGGAAACATGGCTGCAAGGGGATCAGGACTGGGAGCTAAATATCCAAGGATATACATCCTATCGAAAAGATAGGCAGTTTGGCAGAGGCGGTGGGGTTGCTTTGTTAGTAAGAAATTAAATTAAATCGATAGCAAGAAATTAAAAATAAACTGGGTAAATCACAACCACCATACATCATACATATACACACGCACACACTAGTACACATGGTAGGACAAGAGGATATATTAAGGTTTTTTTACACACTTCACGAAGAAGGTTAAAAAAAAAGTATAGGGTTAACTGTTCTTTTGCTGCTCTCGATGTGGTGATTCCACATTGAGGCTATGTTGTTCAGTTGTCCTTCTGGGTGTAGGTGTATGGAGCACACTTCCGCATTTTATTCCCAAATGATCTCAGTTTGCAGTAGGTTTTTCTTTTTAGCATGGTTATTTTGCAAATCTGGGCCAAATCCTTTCAAGAGAGAGCGCTTCTTTGCAGCCTTTCAGTACAGCACTCTGATCTACAATATCTCTGGTTTGGTAAACAGTTCTTAAAGCCCTGTTGTCTATATATTCCAGAGGGACTCAATTAATCCATGTCTCTGTAGTCATTGTTTTTTAGAACAGGTAATTGCATTTTGATGTCTCGTTTCAGAAACTTTTGAAGAGTGAAAGCCAACAGGAGATGGGGTCTTTCACCCACCTCAGGGAGTTTCAGGCGTCCGTTCCCTTTTCATCCCACTTGAATAGAATGCAAGTTGCAGCTGTAGGCAGTCCCCCCATTGTTTTAATAGGATTACAGTTTATCGATCATCATAACCATCTGTTTCCTCCCCTCTCATTTGCTTGTCTAGTTTCCCCTTAAATGTATCTATACTTTTCACTTCAATTGTGTTATCGAGTTCCACATTCTCACCACTCTTTAGGTTACAAAGTTTCTTCTGATCCTATTTGATTACTTGGTGACTCTCTTATATTGATGATCTCTAATCAATGCTCTTCCCCATAAGAGGAAACATTCTGTATCCACTCTATCAAAGCATTTTATAATTTTAAATCCCTCTATTATGTCACACCACAGCTGCTGCCTTTCAAGAGAAAAGTGACCAACCTGTCAATCCTTTCCTGATATGAATACCCACACATTTCTGGTATCATCCTTGTAAATCTTCTCTGCACCCTCCCAGTGCCTCTATATCCTTTTTATAAAAAGGTGACTAGAACTACATGCAGTAAAGTAAATGGGGTTGAACCAATTTCGACATATGTTTAGGATAACTTCCCTACTTTTCAATCCTATTCCTCCTGAAATAAAACTTTGTGCTTGGTTTGCCTTTTTATGGCCTTGCTTATCTGTGATGCAGCTTTTAGTGATTGGTGTATTTGTATTCTGTGATCCCTTCCTAGACTTTCGACTTCCACGTAATGTGGCCTCACTACTCTTCCTACCAAAGTGTGCTACCTCACAATTATCTGTGTTGAGCTTCATTTGCCAGTTATTTGCCCATTCTGTAAGTTATGTTCTCCTGCTTTTGTTACAGTCCTCCTCAGCATTGACTGTCTCCACCAATACCCCCACCAACTTGGTGTCATTTGCAAATTAAGAAATTGAGTGCAACTCATAGTAAATTGTGAACACCAGGGGTCCCAGCATATATCCTTATAAAACACCACTTTCAACTTTCTGCCACTCTAAATAACTTCCCCTTAACTCCAACTCTATTTGGAGATGATGGTGTAATAGTAATGTCACTGAAATAGTCATCTAGCGGCCCAGACAATACTCTGGAGACAGCTGGTGAAATTTAAATTAAATTAATATAAAAAATCTGGAATTGAAAGCCAATCTACCTGCCTACATGTAATTCCAATAGGTTTGACTCATAATTGCCCTTCTAGCAAGCCAAAATGCTGTAACATACCTCCAAAGAAAGGTTAATAAGGAGTGAAACTGAATTGACTTAGGCACTGGAAACAACAATGGCATATCCAGCCCTGTTGACCCTGCAAAGTTCTCCTTACTAATATCCAGGGGCTTGCCCCAAAATTGGGACAGCTGTCTCACATCTTACAGCCAATATCCCAGACACCATCATTACCAGGAGGATAAGCCCACTAGAGGTGGCAAAACAGCAATATACAGTTTGGAGGGAGTTGCCCTGGGAGATCTCAAGATTGACCCCAGACCTCATGAAATCTCATGGCATCAGGTCAAATATGGGCAAGGAAACCTCCTGCTGATTACCACATACCACACCTGCACCCCCCTCCCCCCTCCCCCCCCACCCCCACCACACACCACCACCACCCCCCCCCCCCCCCCCCCCCCCCCCCCTCAGCTGGTGAATCAGTACTCCTCCATGTTGAAGACCACTTGAAGGATGCACTGAGGGTGGAAAGGTGTAGTAATCTGATGCGTAATATACTTTTTAGACAAATGTTGTAATGTAAGATCACATGATCTTGATACCCAATAGCTGAGTAGTAGTTCTGACACAGCAGCTGGTAAAGGCTGAGTTGTTTAAATCCCAGAGGGAAACTTGAACAACTGTCATAACCTATATTGGTATGTTTGAGATGCAGCTCTGAATTCAGGAATAAGACCACCGAGCCTCAAGAGGATCTTTATATAAAACTAAATTAGACACTTATATATTTAACAACAAATTAAACACCTACACATGTCTACAAATTACTACTATAATAACTTTTAAACAAATCCCAAATTAATCACTCCCAGGTAAATCTTCACCAAGGCAACAATAGCCCATAGACTTTAAACAGACACCAGGCAAAGCACATTTGTCCTTATGAATTCAAAATGAATGCAAGGTTCCTTGCAGACACAGTTGTTGGCGTACAGGCTGGTTAGATCTTATTAGTAATATAAACACATTGCTTAGCATCTCCCAGCTAGATGCAAGATTTTACTCCCACTCTCGAATACTTTATTCAACAATTGCTAATGTACACTTAACCTTTTTAACTTTCTTACTGTTTACCTAACTAACATCTCAAAACGACCTTACTTCAAAGCACCCAGACTAGCTGGCTTTAATCCAATTAAAACACACACATAGAGACAGACCCCACCACAATTTCAATTTAAAACAATTTCTAAGAACATTATAGACATTAATATTTCTTCATGGCAGTAATGCGGGCTACCTATGTAGTCAATAGTCTTGAATTAGAGTCCGAAGAGTAAAGACAGAATTTTGAGATGTAAGCACACAAATGTAGCTGCTGAGTTTATTTTGTAAATAAACAAAATATGTTTCTTCTTAGAACAGACTACAGATCTTCTCTGTCTTGGTGCCAACTTGGTCACCCCAAAACAAGTGTGCAACCCAAATCCTTTGGTCCCAGTGAACCAGAGCACTGGATATGACATAAAGGTACAGACTATACTCTGAGTGGGGGTATTCAATGTCCATTACAAAAAGTGGAGGGTAGCACCACTACTGATCGAAGTGGCTGAGTCCTGAGGGTCATAGCTGCTAGACTGGGTGTGCTGCTGGTGGTGAGAGAACTGCTAAGAGGGAAACGCCTACTAAACCTTGTCCTCACTAATCTACCTGTCGCAGATACATCCGTCCATGACAGTATTGGTAGGACTGACCATTGTACAGACCCTTGTGAAGAGTGAAGCTCCATCGTCACACTGAGCATACCCTCTATTGTGTTGTGTGGCACTACCACCATGCTAAATGGGACAGATTTAGTAGCTCAAAACTGGGCCTTCATGAGGCACTGTGGGCCATCAGTAGCAGTAGAATTGTATACAACCACAATCTGTAATTTCATAGCCCAGTATATCCCCTACTCAATATTACCATCAAGCCAAGGGATCAAAAAGCAGAATGCTATGATTGCTAAAAATCCGAAATGAAAACAGAAAATGCTGGAATTTCTCAGCAGGTTATGGCAGCATCTATGGAGAGGGAGAAACAGAGTTAACATTTCAGGTCTGTGACCTTTCAGCAGAACTAAGAAAAGTTAGAGATGCAATAGGCTTTGAACAAAGAATGGGTGGGATAAGGACAAATGGAAGGTCTGTGTTTGGGTGGAAGATAGGGGAGACTGAATGACAGATGAGTTAGTCTTCCAGACTAGTCAAACCTGACATACTCACCAAATCACACCTTATAGCCAAGGCCCCAGACACCACCATCACCAGTTCTGTCCAGCTGCAAGGATAAACCCAGCAGAGATTGTGGTGCAGTAATTGGGAGGGAGTTGCGCTGGGAGGCCTCAACATCAACTCCAGACACCAAGAAGTCTCATGTTATCAAGTCAAACATGGGCAAGGTAACCTCGTACCACGTACTGCTCTCCCTCAGCTGATGAATCAACACTCCTCACTGTTGAACACCATTTGGAAGAAGCACTGAGGGTGGCAAGGGCACAGAGTGTACTCTGGGTGGGGGACTTCAATGTCCATCAACAACAGTGGCTCAGTAGCACCACCACTGACCGAGCTGGCCGACTCCTAAAGGACATAATTGCTAGACTGGGTATGCAACAGGTGGTGAGGGAACCAACAAGAGGGAAAAACATACTTGACCTCATCCTCACCAACTTGCCTGCCACAGATGCATCTGTCTATGACAGTATCGGTGAGATTGACCACCCCACAGTCATTGTGGAGATGAAGTCTGTCTTCACATTGAGGATACCCGCCGTGGTGCTAAATGGGATAGATTTCGAACAAATCTAGCAACTCAAGGCTGGGCGGTCATGAGACGCTGTGGGCCATCTTCAGCACAATTGTATACAAGCACAATCTGTAACCTCTTGACCTGGCATAACCCCCATTCTACCATTACCATCAAGCCAAGGGATCAACCCTGCTTCAATGAAGATTGCAGGAGGGCATACCAGCAGCAGCACCAGGCACACCTAAAAATGGTGACTCTACAACACAGGACCACTTGCAGGAAAACAGCATAAGCAGCAAGTGATAGGCAGAGCAATGGATCAGATCTAAGCTCTGCAGTCCTGCCAAATCCAAGTGTGAATAGTGGTGGTTAATTAAACAGCTCAGTGGAAAGTGATCAACAAATATCCCCAGTGTCAATGATGGAGGAACACAATACATCAGAGCAAAAGATAAAGCTGAAGCATTTACAACAATCTTCAACCGGAAGTGCCAAGTGAATGATCCAACTTGGCCTTCTCCGGACGTTCCCAGCATCATAGGTGCCAGTCTTCTGCCAATTTGATTCACTCCAATCCACGCTGAAGGCATTGCATGCTGCAAAGGCTATGAGCCCTGACAATATTTCAGCAATAGTACTGAAGATTTGTGCCCCAGAACTTGCTGTGCCCCTATCCAAGTTGTTCCAGTACAGCTACAATACTGGCATCTACCCAGCAATGTGGAAATTTGCCCAGGTGTGTCCTATATGCAAAAAGCAGGACAAATCCAACCCAGCCATTTACGCCCCATGAGCCTAATCTCGATCATTAGTAAAACAATGGAAGGGATCATCGACAGCCTTAACAAATGGTGCTTGCTGAGCAATAAGCTGCTCATTGACGCTCAGTTTGGGTTCTGCCAGGGTCACTCAGCTTCTGACCTCATTACAGCCTTGGTTCAAACATGGACACAAGACCTGAACTCCAGAGGTGATGGTGACTGCCCTTGACATCAAGGCCACATTTGACCGAGTGTGGCATCAAGGAGCCCTAGCAAAACTGGAGTCAATGGGAATCGAGGGAAACCTCTCTGCTGGCTGAAGTCATACCTAGCAGAAAGGAAGATGGTTGTGATTGTTGGAGGTCAATCATCTCAGTCCCAGGACATCACTACAGGAGTTCCTCAGGGTAGTGTCCAAGACCCAACTACTTTCAGCTGCTTCATCAATGATCTTCCTTCTATCATAAGATCAGAGGTGGGGATGTTCGCTGATGATTGCACAATGATCAGCACCATTCGCAATTCCTCGGATACTGAAGCAGTCCATGCCCAAATGCAGCAAGACCTGGACAATATCCAGGCTTGGGCTGAAAAGTGGCAAGTAACATTCGTGCCACACAAGTGCCATGCAATGACCATCTCCAACAAGAGGAAATCTAACCATAATCCCTTGACATTCAGTGACATTACTATTGCTTAATCCCCTACCATCAACAGCCTGAGCATTACCATTGACCTGAAACTGAACTGGACTAGCCAAATAAATATTGTGGTTACAACAGCAGGTCAGAGGCTATGAATCCTGCAGTGAGTAACTCACCCCATGACTCCCCCTTTTTGTTCCCTTTTCTTTGCTTGTTTAAGTTTTTCTCTTTCATTCAGCAGCACCTGCTCTCGGCACATCGTTGTTTCTTTTCTTGCTCCATCACCATTCACTTTGGCCCTGGAAGACTAATTCTTCTGTCATTCAATCTTTCCTGTCTTCCACCCTATCAAAGATCTTCCTTTTGTCCTTGTCCCTCCACCCACCTTGTTCAAAACCTATTACATTCCTAACTTTTCCCAGTCCTGATGAATTGTGGCAGCCCTGAAACATTAACTCTGTTTCTTGCTCCACAAATGCTGCTGTAACCTGCTGAGGTTTTCCAGCATTTTCTGTTTTTAAACCAAGGAATCAACCCTGGTTCAATGAAGAGTGCAGTAGGGCATGCCAGGAACAGGACCAGGCGTTCCTAAAAATGAGGTGTCAACCTGGTAAAGCTGTAGCACAAGACTACTTGCGTGCCAAAAGCAGAAGCAGCAAATGATAGACAGAGCTAAACAATCTCACAACCAACTAAGCTCCAAAATCCTGCCACATCTAGTCTTGAATGATGATGGAGAGTTAAACAACTAATAGGAGGAGGAGGCTCCACAAATGTCTTCCTCCTCAATGATGGAGAAGCCCAGGACATGAGTATAAAAGATAAGGCTGAAACATTTGCAGCCATCTTCAGCCAGAAGTGCTGAGTGGATGATCCATTTCAGCCTCCTCTGGAGGTCCCCAGCATCACATTTGCTAGTCTTCAGCCAATTTGATTCACTCCATGTGATATCAAGAAATGGCTGAAGGCACTAGATACTGCAAAGGTTATGGGCCCTGACAACATTCCAGTAATAGTATAAAAATCTAATGTTGCAGAACTGGACACACCCTTGGCCAAGCTGTTCTAGTACAGTTAAAACACTGGCATCTAACCAGCAATGAGGAACGTTGCCCAGGAATGACCTGCCCAGAAAAAGCAAGACTAATCCAATTGGACAATTACCACTCCATCAGCTTCCTCTTGATCTTCAGCAAATTGATGGAAGTTGTTGTTGACAGTGCTCTCAAGCAGCACTTACACAACAATAACCTGCTCAGAGATGCTCAGTTTGGCTTCTGTCAGTGTCACTTGGCTCCTGACCTCCCTACTGTCTTGGTTAAATCTTGGATAAAAGAGCTGAACTCCAGAAGTGAGGTGATGGTGACTGCCCCAGTCATCAAGGTAGCATTTGACCAAGTGCGGCATCAAGGAGCCCTAGCAAAACAGGAGTCAAAGGGAATCAGAGTGAAAACTCTCCACTGGTTGGAGTCTTACCTAGCACAAAGGAAGATAGTTGTGGTGGTTGAAGGTCAATCTTCTCAGTCCCATGACATCACTGCAGGTGTTCCTCAGGGTAGTGTCCTAGGCCCAACTATTTTTAATTACTTCTCCAACTTCCTTGCATGACTTCTCTCCATAATGTCAGAAATGGTGATGTTTGTGGATAATTACGTGATGTTCAGCACCATTTGCAACTCCTCAGATGCTGAAGCAGTCCATGTCCATGTGCAGTAAGACCTAAGCGATATTCAGCTTGGTCATTGTCAGGCAATAGCCATCATGTTTTGATGTTCAATGGCATTACCATTGCTAAATCCTCCATATCAACATTTTGAGGAGTTACTATTGACCAGAAACTGAACTGGACTCGCCATATAAATACTATGGATACGAGAGCAAGTCAGAGGCTTGAAGTCCTGAGGCGAGTAACTTCCCTCCCGACTCCCCAGAGCCTGGTCCACCATCTAGACGGCACAAGTCAGGAGTGCGATGGAATACTCTCCATTTGCCTGGATGAGTGCTGCTCCCATAACACTCAAAAAGCTTGACACCATCCAGGACAAAGCAGTGAACTTGATTAGCACCCCATACTCAACTTAAACATTCACTCCCTTCACCACCAACACACAGTGGGAGCATTTTGTTCCATCTACCAGATACACAGTAGCAACTCACCAAGTCTCCTTTGGCAGCAGAAATCTGTGACCACCACCATCTAGAAGGACAAGGACAGCAGACACATGGGAACACTATCACCTGCAATTTCCCATCCAAACCACACACTATGCTGGCTTTGAACTATATTGCAGTTCCTTCACTGTCACAGGATCGGAACTCTGGAACTTCCTTCCTAAAGCGCTGTGGGTACAGAACCTGCACCAGATGGAATGCAGTGGTTTGAGAAGGCACCTCACCACCATCTTCTAAAAGGCAACAAATACCAGCCTTGCTAGTGATAAGACAGTGAGGTGTAGAAGTAGACCATTCAGCCCATCAAATCTGCTCCGCCATTCAATGAGATCATGGCTGATCTAATAATCCTCAACTCCACTTTCCTGCCTTTTCCCCATAATCCTTGATTCCGTCACTGATTAAAAATCTGTCTATCTCAGCCTTGAATATACTTAATGACCCAACCTCTACAAACCTCTGCAGTAAAGAATTCCACAGATTGACTACCCTCTGAGAGAAGAAATTCCTCCTCATCTCTGTTTTAAATGGGTGCCCCCTTACTCTGAGATTATGCCGTCTGGTCCTAGACTCTCTCACAAGGGGAAACAACCTCTCAACATCTACCCCATCAAGCCCCCTAAGAATCTTATATGTTTCAATAACGTCACCTTTCATTCTTCTAAACTCAATGAGTACAGGCCCAACCTACTCAACCTCTCCTCATATTAAGATCCCTCAACGCTCTCTTCCCAAGAAAGAAAAAAAATTATCTTGCTTTCTTTCTTGAAGCCAGATCGCAATCCATTCTGGCACTTGTCCTGGCTTCACATTCTCTGACCTTATTCATTAGTCTATTATGGGACACTTTATTGAAGGCCTTTAAAAATTCAGTTAAATTACATCCATTGCATTACCATTGTCTACTCTCTGTTATCTCCTCAAAAGATTCAATAATGTTGGTCAAGCAAAATTTTCTCTTTTGAAATCCATTCTGATAATCCATTATTATAGTTTTTGATTTTGATGTTCTTTAATTCTCTCCTTTAGTCAGGATTCCATTATTTTTTCTACCACTGATGTTGAGCTGGCTGACCTAAAATTCCCTGAACATGTCCTGTCCCCTTCTGAAACACAGGAATTACGTTAGCTATCCAGCCATCCACTGGCACTACAGCTTTGCCTAATGAATGATTAAAACTGTGTAATAATGTCTCTGTTATCTCTGCCCTATATTCTTTTACACCATGTGGGTGTAATCTATCTGGACCAGGGGTTTCATCCTGAGTTTGTTCAATACACCCCCCTTTTTTTTTTATTTTACTTATCTCATTTCTCATCTCATCATTCAATGTCATGTGTAACCTGTTCCAACACACTGGTAAATGCTGAGGAGAAATAATTATTTCATATTAAATAAGACCTGGGCTGCTCCCATAACTTTGTTGGATTTACAGGGGAACGCCTCCACCATTTGGTAAATTTGTCTATAATTAGACAATACTAGTTTCCTGCCCGGGCCTTAGGTAGGGGTCCAATTAAATCAATTTGAAGGTGTGTCCATGGGCTGTCAGGGGCCGGTGTCTGTTGGTATCCTCCCTCAGGCCGGGCCATTTGCTACCTTAAGGATTTTTATTTGCAGCCATTTCATTGGAATAATGGCCACCTACATATTGAAAGTTAAAAATATCAAAAACTCCTCAGCCATAACGGGAGGGGCAAAGACAACAGCAAAAGAATCATAGGTCAGTTTAAACACCAAAATGAATTCTTAGAAAGGTTGCACTGTTCCCGGGTATATGAATGGTTTGGTGAGCCAGTGCAGTTGGTTGGTGTACCCTCTACATGCCACACAAGGGTGACTGCATAGAGTGGCTACGATTCCTGGAACACATTGACATGAACGGTCTTCCACAACAGAAGCAGCACCTGAGTGCCTTGTCTCCCAAGGATCGCCGGAGATGGCAGCCTCTTTCACTGTCCAATCAGCCTTTAAATTGCCTAAAGTGTGTGTACCCGAGCTCTGAGGGTGTATTTTAATTTTGTCCATAAAACAGGCTTGTGCTCTTTAATCTAGCGCATCCCATAACTGCCGAAAGAGCACAGCATGGGTCAGAATGTCACCAATCGTTCTGTTAGTGTTAATAGCATTTAAAAAAATATAAACATTAGTCCTGAAGACTTTTGCTCCAGAACCTGCCGCGCATAGGCACGAACAAGCCTAACATTAACTGTTTTCAGCTGTTTTGATTAGTGGCACCACTAGTGCTGCTGTCTGAGCATATTGTACAGAATACAGGGTCCACTCGTCCTGAGGAACATGGTCAGGGAGGATGACAGTCAATCCAGTCACTGGCTTCACATTCATAGGGAACGATGATCCATCAATGTCAATGTCAGGAGTGTCTTTCACCACAAACTTCTGGACCGGATGTATCGTGAAGTCAAGGAGGGGGGAGTGGCCATTCATGTGACTCTCCCTCGTACTGCATCATCTGAGGCTGCAGGTTGATGTGTTTTGGAGTAATGTCCAAGTGATGCTCCATTAGTTGCAATGTCCAATGACTTAGTCAAACAGCAGAGAGCAACGTGTCGCCAGGTCTCTACCAAATGCAGCGGGGTCTGGGGGCAGTACAAGATGATTGCCTGCAAGCCCGCAGTGAATGGGAAATGTTTTACTGTCTAGAAAGTGACCAACAAATCCCATTCACAGAGGTTATAGGTTTTCTCAACCCCTCTGAATTTGTGATTTGTAATGAGATAATGAGATTGGCAACTGCTTACCCTGGAGATCCTGGCTGAGAACTGCAGCCAGACTTCAGTCACTTGCCCCTATTCCAAAGTGGGAGGCTGGTTAGGATCCGGGGCTGTGAAACATGCCGCTTGCTTGAGGGGCTGGACAGTGTCCGTGTGCTGTCCACTCGGACTGGGCATTGTGCCCCTCCCCTTTCAGAAAGTCACACAGAGGCAGTAATAGAAGAGAGAATGTGGGAGAGAGGGTGTGGGAGGAATAGGGGGGAGAATTTGGGAAAGAGGTTTAATTTAAAGGGATAAGTCATGGCAGGATTGCATGTGCTCCATGTGGGAAGCTGGGGACATTTCCAGTGCCCGGGACCAGCATGTGTGCAGGAAGTGTGTCCAGCTGCAGCTCCTGGAAGCTCGGGTTTCAGAGCTAGAACGGCAGCTGGGGACACTGTGGAGCATCCACAAGTCTGAGAGCATTGTGAATAGCACGTTTAGAGAGATGGTCACACTGAAGATGAAGGGACTTGAGGAAGGAAGGGAACGGGTGACCACCAGGCAGCCCAAGAGAAAGAAGCAGGTAGCTCAGGAGTCCCATGGGGACCCGCTCGCAAATCGCTATTCCATTTTGGAGGCTGATGAGGGTGCTGGTTCCTCCAGCCAAGCTTTTGGTACCACAAGCAGCCTGTCTGTACAAGAGGGGAGGAAGGGAGGAAGAGCAATAGTAAAAGGGGATTCTATAGTCAGGGGAACAGATAGGCGCTACTGTGGCTGTCAACGTGACTCCAGGATGGTATGTTGCCTCCCTAGTGCCAGGGTCTGGGATGTCACTGAATGGCTGCAGGGCATCCTGAAGGGGGAGGGGGATATGGCAGAGGTCATGGTACATGTTGATACCAATGACATAGGTGGAAAGAGGGATAAGGTCTTGCATCGAGAATTCCGGGAGTTAGGCAGGAGACTAAAAAGCAAGACTTCTCGGGTTGTAATCTCTGGATTACCCAGTGCCATGTGCTAGCCAGCTCAGAAATAGGAGAATAGTGCAGATGAATACGTGGCTTAAGAGTTGGTGTAGGAGGGAGGGTTTTAGATTCCTGGATCACAGGGATTGTTTCTGGGGAAAGTGGGACCTGTACAAGCGGGACGGTCTACATCTGAACCAGAGTGGGACTAACATTCTTGCGGGCGGGTTTGCTAGTGCTGTTGGGAGGAGTTTAAACTAATTCAGCAGGGGGAGGGCCACAGAATGTTAGCAGAATAGGGACACATCATAATACAGTAAAACAATCAAGTCAGAGGGAGGACAGCTGCGTTAAGCTTCAAGAGAATAAGACAAGGCTGGATGGCCTCTACTTTAATGCCAGGAGTATTACAGGTAAAACAGATGAGTTAAGGGTGAGGATTGACACATGGAATATAGTGATATAGTAGCCATCACTGAGATGTGGTTGAGGAAAGGGCAGGATTGGCAGCTCAACATTCCGGGATATAGAATCTTCAGGTGAGACAGGGGAGGGGCTAAACGAGGAGGAGGCGTTGCATTATTAGTTAAGGAGTCAGTTACAGCAGTAAGGAGAGATGATATCTTGGAGGGGGCATCGAATGAATCTTTGTGGGTAGAGCCTAGGAATAGAAAAGGGGCAACCACATTATTAGGTGTTTATTATTGACTCCCAGATAGTCAGCGGGAAATTGAGGAGCAAATATGTGCACAATTTGTGGAGGTGTGTATAAACAATAACAATAGCGTAGTTATATTAGGTGATTTCAACTTTCCCAACATTCATTGAGATAGACATAGTATTAAGGACTTGGAAGGAGTGGATTTCTTAAAATGTGTGCAGGAGAACTTTTTAGGTCAATATGTAGAAGGTCCAACAAGGGACGGCGCAGTGCTGGACCTAATTCTGGGGAATGAAGCTGGACAAGTGGCTGAGATGGTGGTGGGGAAGCATTTTAGTGATGGCGACCACAACATGGTAAAGTTTAAGTTTGTTATGGACAAAGAAATCGACAAGTTACAAAAAAATGTTTTGGATTGGGGGAAGAGTGGATTTTCGAAAAAGAAGGCAGGATCTGGCCGAGATAGACTGGGAACAGTTACTGTGGGGAAATCTACAGAGGAACAGTGAGGGGTGTTCAAAAAGGAAATGGGGAGGGTACAGGTTCAACATGTTCCCGTGGGGTGATAGGAAGGAGTAACAAGCCCAGAGAACCATGGATGACCAGAGATACGATGAGAAGGAAAAGAGGCTTTTAGCAGGTACAAGGGAAACAAATCAGCAGAGGCATTAGTGGAGTACAGAAAGTGCAGGGTGGAGCTTAAGAAAGCAATTAGGAGAGTAAAGAGGGGATATGAGAAAGCTCTGGCTGGTCTAAGTAGGGAAAATCCCATGATATTCTATAAGTATATCAATGGGAAGAGGATAACCAGGGAGAGAGTAGGGCCCATAAGGGACCAAGGGGGCAATCTATGGGTGGAGCCAGAGGACATCACTAGAGTGTTGAATAAATACTTCACATCCGTCTTCACCCAAGAGAATGAGGATAAAAGTATCGAACTTGGGCAGAGAGACTGCGAGGTTCTTAAGCAAATTGATATAGGGAGTGACAAGGTATTGGAGGTATTGGCGAGCTTAAAGGTGGACAGATCTTCAGGTCCAGATGATTTGTGTCCCAGACTGCTGAGGGAGGCAAGAGAGGAGATCACAGGAGCTCTGACCCAAACTTTTAATTCCTCTCTGGCCACAGGGAGGTGCCAGAGGACTCGGGAACAGCTAATGTGGTTCTGCTATTTAAGAAGGGTTGTAGAGATAAGCCAGGGAACTACAGGCCAGTGAGTCTCACATCAGTGGTAGGGAAAGTATTGGAGAAAATTCTGAAGGAGAGTATCTTTCATCAGGGAATGTCTGCATGGCTTTGTCAGAGGGAGGTCATGCCTAACAGATTTGATTGAATTTTTTGAGGAGGTGACCAAGTGTGTAGATGAGGGTAGTGCAGTTGATGTAGTTTATATGGATTTCAGCAAAGCCTTTGACAAGGTCCTACATGGGAGACTTATAAAGAAGGCAAAGGCACATGGGATATAGAATAATTTGATAAGGTGGATTCAAAATTGGCTTAGTTGTAGGAGGCAGAGGGTGATGACAGAAGGATGCTTTAGTGACTGGAAGCCAATGTCCAGTGGCGTACCATAGGGATCTGTGCACAGTCCCCTATTATTTATCATTCATATAAATGACATAGGTGACTATGTGGGGGGTAGGAATAGTAAGTTTGCGGATGACACAAAGATTGGCTGGGTGGTTAACAGTGATGTTGAATGTCTTGGGCTACAGGAGGATATAGACGGGATGGTCAAATGGGCAGATAAGTAGCAGATGGAATTTAACTCTGAAATGTGTGAGGTGTTACACTTAGGAAGGAGTAATTTGACAAGGAAGTATTCAATGAACAGCATGACACTAGGAAGTTCTGAGGAACAAAGGGACCTTGGCATGTGTGTCCATAGATCTCTGAAGGCAGAGGGGCATGTTAGTGATGAAAAAGACATATGGGACACTTGCCTTTATCAATTGAGGCATAGATTACAAAAATAGGGAGGTCATGTTGGAGTTGTATAGAACCTTAATGAGGTCACAGCTGGAGAACTGTGTGCAGTTCTGGTTGCCACATTATAGGAAGGATGTGATTGCACAGGAGGGGGTGCAGAGGAGATTCACCAGGATGTTGCCTGGGATGAAACATTTAAGTTATGAAGAGAGGTTGGATAGACTTGGGTTGTTTTCGTTGGAGCAGAGAAGACTGAGGGGCGACCTGATCGAGGTGTACAAGATTATGAGGGGCATTGACAGGGCGGATCGGGGGCAGCTGTTCCCCTAAGTTGAAATGTCAGTCACAAGGGGACATAAGTTCAAGGTGAGGGGCAGGAGGTTTAGGGGGGATGTGAGGGTGGTGACAGTCTGGAATGCACTGCCTGGGAGGGTGGTGGATGTGGGTTGCTTCACATCCTTTAAAAAATACCTGGATGAGCACTTGGCACGTCATAAAATTCAAGGCTATGGGCCAAGTGCTGGTAAATGGGATTAGGTAGCTAGGTCAGGTGTTTCTCACGTGTCGGTGCAGACTCGATGGGCTGAAGGGCTTTTTCTGCACTGTGATTCTATGTGGGAGGAATAGACCGGAGAATTTGAGGGAGGAATTGAGAGGATGATGGAGAGGAATTGAAGAACAGAATGTGGGAGGGGGAGTTGTAATGGATTAGCATGCAAAGCAAAACTGAGATGGGAGAAAATGGGAAATGATTCTTGAGAGAAAGAGGCTAAATAGGGGTTGGGGTGCCCAGGGGAGTTGTGTGCATTAATGAATGGGGAAGAAAGCAGGGTCTGGATTGGGGATGTGTGGATGGGAAGACCGGGAATGGAGAGTGAGTTGAGGATAGAGGTAGGGAGGTGCAGCTGTGTCATGTAGGATAAGGAGAAATGGATGGGGATGAGAGAGTTGGTAAACAGAGCAAGAGAGGAAATAGGGAGATATGGGCTGAGATAAGGGATGGATTGAGGGAGATGACAGGGGGATGAGTATGGCTGAGAATAGAGTGGACAGATGGAAGGAGTTGACCAAGAGTAGAGAAAGAGTGAATGTGAGAGAAAGAAAGGGTGGTGGGATAAAGAGAAGGTAAGCAGGCAAGAGAGGGGACAGTTTTCTGAATATGGGAGGTTGACATGGTTAGAAGCTGGGAGGATGATGAGAACATGATAGGAGAGAGAGAATATGGTGCAGAATAAGAATGGTTGCCACAGTGTGGGTGAGAGGGAAGGGAGTGGCAGGAAGAGCGAGGAATGAGCTGGGTTAGACAGAGCAAGGAAGAGGAAGATTGGAAGCATGGGAGAATGAGGTACTGAGGAGGGGCCCAAGGACTAGTTAGCAGGAGGATGACAATGAGAGAGTGCAGAAAGGAAAAAGTGAGAGGTAAGAAATTGGGGAGAGTGATGAGAGAAATCATGGAGCATTTGAGAGATCAGTTGTTGAAAGAGGGAGAGAGAGAGAGGTTGTGGGGAGAGAGCCTGGAGGTTGAAAGTGACAGATCGTAGGGAGATGGAGAGAAAGAGAGAGGCCATGTGGAGGAGGGAGAAAGAGAAGGGATCATAGGGTTGGAAGTGAGAGAGGTGGTGGGGAAGATGAGAGAGAGAGTCATTGGTGGGGTACAGAGGAGACATGGTAGAAAGGGAGGGGTCACAGTGAGGGGGAAGAGAAAGGGGGAGTGGTGAGAGAAGCAGAATAGGAAGAGAGAATGTGGGCTGGTGAGATGAAGAGAGCATTGGCAAGGGAGAGCTGGCAGGGTTTATATGGCAGACGACACAGGGCCACATCACAACTGAGGGGTTATGTAACTTGGCTTCACAATGAAAACTATGAAGATCCAGAGACCAGAGGGTGGACATAAACAGCAAAGTGCTTCAAACTCTGCAATGGTGCAGAAAGACCAATGAGGGGAGAACTTAAGGACAAGTGAATTCATTAAATCCATCCAGAACTTCTAAAATCACAAGGACAGATTCAAAAATCTGTGCAAAGGAAGTGTTAATTATTGGAGAGAAAGAAGAGTAAGATGCAACTTCATTGAAACCTTTAAGATCCTAAAGAGTCTTGACAGAGTGGATGTGGAGAGGATGTTTCCTCTCGTAGGAGAATCTAGAACTAGGGGTCACTGTTTAAAAATAAGGGGTTGCTCATTTAAGACAGAGATAAGGAGAATTTTTTCTCAGAGGGTCATGAGTCTTTGGAACTCTGTTCCTCAAAAGGCGGTGGAAACAGTGTCTTTGACTATCTTTAAGGCAGAGCTAGATAGATTCTTGATTAACAAGGGAGTAAAAGGTTATCGGGGGTAGATGGGAAAGTGGAGTTGAGGTTACAATCAGATCAGTCATGAACTTATTGAATGGTGGAGCAGGCTCGAGGGGCCGAGTGGCCTACTCCTGTTCCTAATTCATATGTTTGCATGTATGTTCGTATGAAAGAAGTCAGAGAACAAAGAGTTATCCAATCAGAGATCCGATTTCACACTGAATGAATGAAGACAGTTTTTAATTGATTATTAGTCACTGAAATTAGTTAAAATGTTTCTTCAGATTGAATAGTAGAAACATAGAAAATAGGAGCAGGAGTAGGTCATTTGGCCCTTCGATCCTGCTCCGCCATTCAATATGATCATGGCTGATCCTCCAACTCAACACCATATTCCCTCTCTCTCCCCATACCCCTCGATGCCTTAAGAGTCTAGAAATCTATCTATTTCCTTCTTAAATATATTCAGTGACTTGGCCTCCACAACCTTCTGTGGTAGAAAATTCCACAGGTTCACCACTCTGAGTGAACAAGTTTCTCCTCATCTCAGAACTAAATGGCCTACCCTGTATCCTGAGACTGTGACCCCTTGTTCTAGACCCCCTAGCACCACCCCTGCATCCAGTCTGTCCAGCCCTGTCAGAATTTTCTACGTTTCAATGAAATCCCCTCTCATTCTTCTAAACTCCAGTGAACACAGGCCTAGACGGCCCAATCTCTCCTCATACGACAATCCTGCCATCCCGGGAATCAGCCTGGTGAACCTTCTCTGCACTCCCTCTATGGCAAGTATATCCTTAGGTAAGGAGGCCAAAACTGCACACAATACTCCAGATGTGGTCTCACCAAGGCCCAGTACAGCTGCAGTAAGACAACCTTGCTTCTGTACTCAAGTTCTCTCTCAGTGAAGGCTAACATACCATTTGACTTCTTAACTGCTTGTTTCTTTCAGTAACAAAGACAAAAATTGTTGGAAAAACTCAGCATCTGTGTTTCAGTGATTGGTGTGCAAGGACACCCAGGTCCCTTTGTACATCAACATTTCCCAATCTATTATCATTTAACTAATACTCTGCCATTCTGTTTTTCCAACTGAAGTGGATAACTTCACACTTATCCATGTTATAGTGCATCCGCCATGTATTTATCCACTCACTGAACTTGTCTAAATACCTTGAATTCTCTTAACATCCTCCTCACCATTCACATTCCCACCTAGTTTTGTGTCATCAGCAAACTTGGAAATATTACATTTGGTTCCCTCATCCAAATAATTAATATATATTGTGAACAGCTGGGACCCAAGCACTGCTCCCTGCGGTACCCCACGAGTCACCGCCTGCCATTCCCAAAAAGACCCATTTATTCCTACTCTCTGTTTTCTGTCTGCTAACTAATTCTCAATCCATGCCAATATACTCCTAATCCCATGTACTTTAATTTTACACATACTCTTATGTGGGACTTTAACAAAAGCTTTCTGAAAATCCAAATACACCACATCCACTGGTTCTCCCTTAACTATTCTGTTAGATACGTCCTCAAAAAACTCCAGTAGGTTTGTCGAACATGATTTCCCTTTCATAAATCCATGCTGACTTTGTCTAATTCCTTTGATATTTTCTAAGTGTCCTGTTATTACATCCTTTACAATAAACCCTAGCATTTCCCCTACTACTGATATTAGGCTGACCGGTCTGTAATTCGCTGTTTCCTCCATCCCTCCTTTTTTAAATGGTGGGGTTATATTTGCCACCCTCCAATCTGTCGGGATTGTTCCAGAATCTACAGAATTTTGGAAGATGACAACCAACACATCCACTATTTCCATGGCCACCTCCTTTAGTACCCTAGGATGTAGATTATCAGGCCCTGGGGATTTATCGGCTTTCAGTCCCATTAATTTCTCCAGAACTGTTTTTTCAGTAATACTAATTTCCTTCAATTCCTCCTTCTCACTAGACTCTTGATTCCCTAATATTCCTGAGAAGTTCTGTGAAGACAGAACTAAAGTAGTTGTTTAATTGCTCTGCCGTTTCCTTGTTCCCTATTATAAATTCTCCTGTTTAAGACTGTAAATGACCTACACTTGTCTTCACCAATCTTCTTCTTCCATCATGCTTTTACAGTTTTCTTTTTTGTACCTTGCAAGTTTACTCTCAACTCTATTTTTCTCCTTTAATCAATCTCTTGGTCCTCCTTTGCTGAATTCTAAACTGCTCCCAATTCTCAGGCTTGCTACTTTTTCTAGCAACTTTATTTGACTAATTTTGGGATCTAACACCATCCTTAATTTCTTTTGTTAGCTATGGTTGGGCCACTTTTCCTGTTGTGTTTTTGCACAAGAAAGGAATATATAACTGTTGCAATGCATGCTTTCATTCTTTAAATATTAGCCATTGCCTATCTACTGTCATGCCTTTAATGAATTTCCCCAATCTATCTTAGCAAACTCACGCTCATACTTTCGTAGTTTCCTTTGTTTAGATTTAAGACCCTAGTTTTGGATTGGACTACTTCACTTTCCAACCTAAGGAAGAATTCTATCATTTTATGGTCACTGTTCCCTAAAGGGCACTGCACAACAAGATTATTAATTAACCCCTTCTCATTGAACAAAAGCAAATCTAGGATAGCCTGTTCCCTAGTTGGTTCCTTGACGTGCTGGTCTAAAAAACCATCTTGTACACAATCCAGGAATTTATCAACTACTGCTAATTTGGTTTGCCCAGTCTATATGTAGATTAAAGTCACCCATGCTTACTGTAGCACCCTTGTTACATGCATCTCTAATTTCCTGTTTAATACCGTCCCCTACCTTACCACTACTGTTAGAGGCCTCTAGACAACTCCCACTAATATTTTCCACCTCCTGTTGCTTCTTAGCTCCACCCAGACTGATTCTACATTTAAATTTTCTGAGCCAATATCCTCCATTTGACTGATTCCATCCTTTACTAACAATACCACGACACCTCCTTTTTGTTTTTGCCTGTCCTTCCGAAATATCAAATACTCTTGGATATTCAGTTCCCAGCATTGGTCACTCTGCAGCCATGTCTCTGTAATCACAATCATATTGTACCCATTTACATCTATGTTATGACACAACAGTTGGTAAAGGCTGAGTTGTTTAAATCCCAGAGGGAAACTTGAATGAGGTTCCTTGCAGTTTGGCTCCTTTGCAGACAGGCTGGTTAAATGCCTCTGGCTGACACACAAACTCCTTTCTGTTTATACCCAGCTTCCCCTTTGAATGTAAATTTTCCATTGCATTACTAGGTCTTTAATTTTACTCTCCTAACAATAATCCTTTCATTTCACCAATTTTATTAGTAATATAAACACATTGCTTGGCATCTCTCAACTAGGTGCAAGATTTTACCCATTCTTTCGAATGGTTTATTCAACAAATACAAATGTACACTTTACCTTCTCCTCCTTACATTTACCTAATTAACAACTCAAAACTACTAGCTGGCTTTAATCAAATTAAGCCACACACATAGACACAGACCCTGCTGCAAGTCCAATTTAAAAATAATTTCCAATAACATTATAGACATTAATATCTCTTCATGACAATCTATTTGCACTGTTAATTTGTCTACCTTAATGCAAATGCTCCATGCATTCAGATAGGGTATACACATACAGTATACAGTTTCCTTTTTTTTTGTACTATGGCCCTATTTGCTGCTGGCCCCCGTTTCTTCTCCCTTTCTACTTTTGCTTTTTACTTTCCTGACTTTCATTCCTATCTTTGTTTCCCTCTCTTCTGTCTCCCCCCTCTGGTTCCCATCCCCCTGCCACCCTAGTTTAAACCTTCCCCCTCAGTACTAGCGAATACTCATGCGGGGATATTAGTCCTGGTCCTGCTGGGGTGCAACCTGTTCAGCTTGTACAGGTCCCATCCTCTCCAGAATCGCTCCCAATGCCTCAGGAATCTAAATCCCTCCCTCCTACACCATCTCTCCAGCCTTGCATTCATCTGGTCTTTTCTCCTATTCCTGATCTCACTAGCATGTGGCACTGGGAGTAATCCTTAGATTACTACCTTTGAGGTCCTGCTTTTGAATTTATTTCCTAGCTCCCTATATTCTGCTTTCAGAACCTGATCTTTCTTTATCTATGTTATTGGTACCGATGTGGACATGACCTCTGGCTGTTCACTCTGCCCCTTCATAATGTCCTGCAGTTGCTCAATGACATCCTTGACCCTGGCACCAGGGAGGCATCATGCCATCCTAGTGTCACATCTGCGGCTACAGAAACGTCTATCTGTTCCCCTTACAATAGAATCCCTTGTCACTATTTCTCTCTCACTCTTTCCACCCCCTCCCTGCCCCTGTGTAGCTGAGCCACTCGTGGTGCCATGGACTTGGCTCTTGCTCCATTCCCCTGAGAAACCATCTCCCCCAGCAGTATCCAAAATGGAAAATCTGTTAGAGAGGGAGATGGACCCAGAGGACTCCTGCACTACCTGCCTAGTGCTATTGCTCTGTCTGGTGGTCACCCATTCCCTTTCCATTTGTGATCTCTTTAATTGCGATGTGACCACTTCACTGTATGTGCTTTCCACAAAGATCTCAGCCCCAGCCGCTGCTCCAGATCTGAAACACAGATTTCAATTAGCTGCAGCTGGAGAAACTTCCTGCACATGTGGTCACCTTGGACACTGGAAGTGTCATGGATTTCCCACATCGCATAGCAGGAGCATTCCACATGACCGGGCTGTCCTGCCAAGACTTACTCTTAAATTTCTCCCTTTACTTTTACTTCCTCTAGTTTAGAGAATATTAAGGACAGTAGAAATACTTATCAAATCCTACCTACCAAGGCCCCTGCTCTTCTTTCTGAGGTAAGGTAGAAAATGAAAGGATCACCTCCTTCCCTCTTCACTGAATTCCCTCACTCACCAAACTCCAACTGAAGCACTCAAATGCAACCCAAGGCAGCACTGTAACTCTTTCGAGTACAAACCCATTTCCATCTGTTTCAGATGAAGTTACATTGTTTGCCATTGTGAGATTTGAACTCTTGATAATCTTTTAAATGAAAACCAAATCAGCAAAATTGGGATAAATCAGGCACAGCCCCTAATTCAGGTCAGCTGTAAAACCAAGAACAAAGTTTAAAGGAAACCTACAAACTTTAAATCAAAACGTGATTAAAGGGGTCAACAAAACACCCCAGTCCCCGTGGTACCCACCGAGCACGGAAGGCCTCGAGAGTGCCAGCAGACACCGCGTGCTTCCTCTCCAGGGACATCCGGCAGCGAACGTAGCCGCGGAAGAGGGACAAACAATCGGGCGGGACTCCCCCATTGATCGCCCGCTGCCTGGACCTGTTAATGGCCAACTTGGCCAGGCCCAGGAGCAGGTTCACGAGGAGGTCCTCCTCCTTCCCGACCCCCTTCCGCACCGGGTGCCCATAGATCAGGAGCGTGGGGCTGAAGTGCAAACAAAACATCAATAAAAGGTTTTTCAAATAACTAAAAAGGGAGTGCAGCCTACAACAACCTATGTATACATGGTTCATGGATTCCACAAGACCGCAAAAAGGGCACGTGTCCTGAGAGTCCGTGAACCTATGCATCCTCTTATTATAGGGGACTGCTGCATTCAACACCCTCCAACCCAGGTCCCCGATAGAAAGGGGGAGGACACCTCCGTAGAGGGCCTCCCATCGGGGGCCTCCACTGCCAGACAGCAACAAGGCACGCCAGGGCGTGTCTGGTCGATGGACAAGGGTGAGAAAATGGAAGGTGTGCAGCAGCAGTCCATACAAAAAGCCCCTCTTTGCCGTGCCAAAAGGCACGGAGGGCATGTCCCCGAGGCAGCTCATATTGCGGGCCACCAGCACCTGAGGGAGGGTTCGGGGCTTGGGGCCAATGTGGAATTCTGTCCGAACAGGGGAACGTTCAGACGGAAACCCACCGCGCACCTGGGCCACCTCAAGACCCAAAATAACGTCGGGTCCGAGCACAACCGTTCTCAGGTCTTGGATGGCATCGGCTGCGATCTGGACATTCACAGATGCGCGTCGCGCCAACTCCTGCGGGAGCATCCAGCCCAGTCCTCCGCCACCCAGCACATCCCCGATCCTGGTCACCCCTGTGGCCACAGCCCTCCTCTCCACCAACCACTGAAAAGGACGGAGGGGCGGATTCCTGAGCAGCGGCTCTCTGACGATAGCTGCTACTCCTGACGGGGGAGAGCTGCGTCGCGAGGCGACCACTTTCCAGACTTTGATCAGGTCCTGGTAAAAGACGGGCAACGCCTGCAAGGAGCCACCAAGGCCCAGCTATTCTATAAACAGGAGCTGCACGTCATAATTCAGGCCGTGCACCTGACGGAAGAAATACGTCATCAGGGCACACCATCTAGGAGGAGGCTCGACATAGAGGTATCGCTGCAGGGTCTGAAGGCGGAAAGTCGCCACCTGTGTGTGTAGGCACACTAGCGCCTGACCGCCCTCCCTAAGCGGGAGACTCAGAACCTCGGCAGCGACCCAGTGCAATCTTTTGTCCCAGAAGAAGTCGACTAACAATCTCTGGATTCTTGTGACAAAGCCCAGGGAAGGGGTCAAAGTGACCAGCCTTGTGACAAACCCAGTACCATAACCACTTGGCTATTTAGGCCAAGCATTTGAAATCACCAATGTAACTCTTTTGAGTACAAAGACGTTTCCATCTGTTCCTATTCAGATGAAGTTACATTGTTTCATAGTTTGCCATTGTGAGATTTGAACTCTTGATACTCTTTCGAGTACAAACCCATTTCCATCTGTTTCAGATGAAGTTACATTGTTTCATAGTTTGCCATTGTGAGATCTGAACTCTCGATCTTGGGGTTACAAACCCAGTACCATAACCACTTGGCTATTTAGGCCAAGCTATAACATTATTAGCCAATTTGTAACTCTTTTGCATACAAACCCGTTTCCATCTGTTTCAGATGAAGTTACATTGTTTCATAGTTTGCCATTGTGAGATTTGAACTCTTGAGCTTGGGGTTACAAACCCAGTACCATAACCACTTGGCTATTTAGGCCAAGCATTTGAAATCACCAATGTAACTCTTTTGAGTACAAAGACGTTTCCATCTGTTCCTATTCAGATGAAGTTACATTGTTTCATAGTTTGCCATTGTGAGATTTGAACTCTTGATCTTGGGGTTACAAACCCAGTACCATAACCACTTGGCTATTTAGGCCAAGCAAACAATTACCCTGTAGCTCTTTTGAGTACAAACCTGTTTCCATCTGTTTCACATGAAGTTACATTGTTTGCCATTGTGAGATTTGAACTCTTGATCTTGGGGTTACAAACCCAGTTCCATAACCACTTGGCTATTTACGCCAAGCCCTAAGGCAGCACTGTAACTCTTTCGAGTACAAACCCATTTCCATCTGTTTATTCAGATGAAGTTACATTGTTTCATAGTTTGCCATTATGAGATTTGAACTCTTGATAATCTTTTAAATGAAAACCAAATCAACAAAATCGGGACAATATGAGATTTGAACTTCTTGATCTTAGGGTTACAAGCCCAGTACCATAACCACTTGGCCATTTAGGCCAAGCCCAAAGGTGACTTTGGACCAGCCCTTTGAGTTACCTGTAACTCTTTTGAGTACAAACCTGTTTCCATCTGTTTCAGATGAAGTTACATTGTTTCATAGTTTGCCATTGTGAGATTTGAACTCTTGATCTTGGGGTTACAAACCCAGTACCATAACCACTTGGCTACTTAGGCCAAGCCCCTTTTTGAGTACAAACCCATTTCCATCTGTTTCAGATGAAGTTACATTGTTTCATAGTTTGCCTTTGTGAAATTTGAACTCTTGATTTCTTTCGAGTACAAACCCATTTCCATCTGTTTCAGATGAAGTTACATTGTTTCATAGTTTTGCCATTGTGAGATTTGAACTCTTGATCTTGGGGTTACAAACCCAGTACCATGACCACTTGGCTATTTAGGCCAAGCCTTTAAATTGTAACTCTTTTGAGCACAAACACGTTTCCATCTGTTCCTATTCAGATGAAGTTACATTGTTTCATAGCTTACCATTGTGAGATTTGAACTCTTGATCTTAGGGTTATAAACCCAGTACCATAACCACTTGGCTATTTAGGCCAAGCCCAAAGGTGACTTTGGACCAGCCCTTTGAGTTACCTGTAACTTTTTTGAGTACAAACCCATTTCCATCTGTTTCAGATGAAGTTACATTGTTTCATAGTTTGCCATTGTGAGATTTGAACTCTTGATACTCTTTCGAGCACAAACCCGTGTCCATCTGTTTCAGATGAAGTTACATTGTTTCATAGTTTGCCATTGTGAGATTTGAACTCTTGATCTTGGGGTTACAAACCCAGTACCATAACCACTTGGCTATTTAGGCCAAGCACAAACATGTTTCCATCTGTTCCTATTCAATGAAGTTACATTGTTTCATAGTTTGCCATTGTGAGATTTGAACGCTTGATACTCTTTCGAGCATAAACCCATTTCCATCTGTTTATTCAGATGAAGTTACATTGTTTCATAGTTTGCCATTGTGAAATTTGAACTCTCGATCTTGGGGTTACAAACGCAGTACCATAACCACTTGGCTATTTAGGCCAAGCATAATAAAGGGTTATGGTGTGAAAACAGCGACAGTTTCGTCCCTGGGTGGTCTCGAACCACCAACCTGGCGGTTAATAGCCAAAAGCGCTAACCGATTGCACCACAGAGACCAATGCAAACTGTAACTGTTTTGAGTACAAACCCGTTTCCATCTGTTTATTCAGATGAAGTTACGTTGTTTTCAGCCATTGTGAGATTTGAACTCTTGCTCTTAGGGTTACAAACCCAGTACCATAACCACTTGGCTATTTAGGCCAAGCCTGTTAAATTGAAGTCATTGGGAATCAGGGGGAAAACTCTCCACTGGTTGAAGTCATTGTTTCATAGTTTGCCATTGTGAGATTTGAACTCTTGATTTCTTTTGAGTACAAACCCGTTTCCATCTGTTTCAGATGAAGTTACATTGTTTCATAGTTTTGCCATTGTGAGATTTGAACTCTTGATACTCTTTCAAGCACAAACCGTTTCCATCCGTTTCAGATGAAGTTACATTGTTTCATAGTTTGCCATTGTGAGATTTGAACTCTCAATCTTGGGGTTACAAAGCCAGTACCATAACCACTTGGCTATTTAGACCAAGCCCCAAAGCAGCACTGTAGATGGCCTGCTTTTATACTCCCTGAATCTAGCTTCTAAATACCTGTTTAAGCCACTTATCCAATTAAGTAGCTGCCGGCAGAGCTTCAATGAGCCCTATTTTAAAGCTGGTCTAAAACTCACCTTCTCCCAACCCATGAGCAACTTTTAGTTAATTGCTTAATTAAAGAAACACTAGATGGTAGGTAGAAATTGACCCTTAAAGTAAATTAACCCTTAAAACTCCCTCATTCACCAAAATCCAACTGAGGCACTCAAATGCAGCCCAAGACAGCACTCAGTGCACACAAGGCAGCACCGAACTTCAAGTAAAGAACAGGATTGAACTGCTGAGAGTATCAGACAGTTTAGTGAGGGGCAGTAATAATATGTCTTACTGAAGTAAGGAATTTGAAACTTCTAGTGTCTGTGGAAAGACTGTTCAAATGTACCTCACTATGGAATTATTTTCAGTTGCCCTCATGAAGGTGACACTGAACAAGATGCAATTTCTCATTTTTTAAAAATTGACTTGTTCACAGGATGGGTGTTGCTGGCTGGGCCAGCATCCATTGCCCATCCCTAACTGCCCTTGAGAAGGTGGTGGTGAGCTGCCTTCTTGAATCACTGCAGTGCATGTGTTGTTGGTGGACCCGAAGTGCTGTTATGGAGGGAGTTCCAGAATTCTGAGCCTGTGACAGTGAAGGATTGATGTTCATAGTTCCAAGTCAGGGTGGCATGTGTCTTGGAGGTGAACTTGCAGGTGGTAGTGTTCCCATGTACCTGCTGCCTTGTCCTTCTAGATAGTAGAAGTTGTGGGCTTGGAAGGTGCTGTCGAAGGAGCCTTGGTGAGTTACTGCAGTGTATCTTATAGATGTTATATGCTGCTGTCACTGTGTGTTGGTGATGGAGGGAGTGAATACTTAAGATGGTGGATGGGGTGCCAATCAACCGGGTTGCTTTGTGTTGGATTGTGTTGATCTTCTTGAGTATTGTTGGAGGTACACCCATCTGGGCAAGTGGAGAGCATTCCATCGCACTCATGGCTTGTGCCTGGTAGTTGGTGGATAGGCTTTGGGGAGTCAAGAGGTGAGTTATTCTCCATAAAATCTCCAGCCTCTGATCTGCTCTCATAGAGACCATATTTACATGGCTGGTCCAGTTCAGTTTCTGGTCAATTGTAACACCCAGGATGTTGATAGTGGGGGATTAAGTGATTGTAATGCTATTGAATGTCAGGGGGAAATGTTTAGATTCCCTCTTGTTCTAGGTGTTTATTGCCTGGTAATTGTGTGAAGATGGATGTTTTGTTTCTTATTTTGGGAATATGGTAATATTCTGTAAAGAACGCTATGTGTGTATCCATGGGGGAAGGGTCATTGAGACAGCTTGTCTATGGGAACTGAGAGATGAAAGGTAAAGGTTCTAGATGCATGCATTTGTAATGAGAGGCTATGGTGAAGTTGAATGTACGAGTAAATCTGTTGGGGTTTTAACATTTACAATAGGTGATAGGTAGGGAGTTGACTTTTCAGCTTTTAAATTTCAAAGTGAGTTCAAGAGACATTTCCAACTTACAAAGATTTCAGAAGTAAACAAGGGAAGGTTATTAAATTTTATCTGAACTGAAAGTGGAGTAATAGGAAAACATGAAAGAATTTTATAATTTGGAGTTCAAAGAAGTGCTTAGGACAATGGAGTCCAGGATGAAAGGGAAAAAAGATATTTAAGGAAAGATGTTTAGTTGAGTTGGGTTGGCTTTGTTGGGGAGATGCCCTGATACCAGCTCTGTGCTGAGAAAAGTTGTGAATTTGAAACAGCAATCCAGTTTCAAGCTAGAAAAGTCTTTGTTTACAGAAAGTAGTATATTTCTGAACTTTATTGGTTTTCCACAGCAGAGTGGAAGAGATTGAGAAGTTGTGTGGTATGCTTTGTTAAAGTAGCAGCAGTTTGCCTTGGGTAATATTACTGGATTTTTATGGTTAAAAATCTATTATGGAGCTTTTGCCAAGTAGTTTACTTGTGTGTTCTGACCAAGTGGGTTTTTTGGGGGGGAATGTTTGTAAGTGAAGAATTTTCTGGTTGGCAAGTGGTGGTGGGGCCCGCTCACCAACAGGTAAAATGACATGCGGTGACGTCGGAAGGTTTTTAAATTTTATTTGAACTGAAAGTGGAGGTAATAGGAAAACATTAAGATTTGCAGGCAGGCAAAGAGCCCAGGCGGCCTTCGCATTTTTAATGAAACCTCATCCACGGGCGTGATGAGGTTTCATGAAGCATTTATTAATTAAATAACATTTTTGGAAAAAGTTAATGGACATGTCCCAGCTCATGTGACATTTTCACATGAGGGGACATGTCCTCAAAGTTTTTTTTTACCTTTATTATATTTTTCAGAACTTAAACTAATCTCCCTGAGGCACCTCTGGAAGATTTCTGCGCTGTTTCGTATGCATGCATGCAGGATCCGACTCAGGGAATCCCGCCTGCATGCACAGGGAGCCTTAATTGGCCTGCTCACGTAAAATAGTGGCATGGGCTCGCTCCCACCCATCCCCGCACAATCCCACCGATAGGGGGAAAATTCAGCCCTAAGACATTTTACTGTGTAATTTTAATCTTGTGCGTTTAAGTTTTCTCTTCTTTTTGTTAATAAATCTTTTAATTTTAAAATCCTAAAAATGTTACTGGAATTCTATGCTTCTGGGATCAGTAGTTTCCCCTTGTTTTCAAAGTACAAAGTAAAAGGTACTGATCAGTAAGACAAATTTTCCTCTGGTACCTTGCTTGCTCAGTGAATAACATTAGCTACGGTCGTATCAAATTTGGGGCTTATCCAGGATTTAAAATTCCTTGATTGAATTGGGATTTGTGACTTTAAAGTGTATGAGTATGAGGAGACTATTGAACCAAGGAGTTTGTGTGGAAGAGTATTAAAGTGGTTGGATTGCCACGTGGTTTTGGCAGTTGCTAAGACTTTTCTGGGAGTAGAAGATGTGACTGTGGAATATTTGAAAACTTTGACTAAAACTCAGCTGAGAGAGTTAGCAGATGAAGTGCAGGAAGAAATAAAAGCATAATTTTGTAAGGCTGATATGGTTAAGGTACTTACTCAGCATTTAAAGTTAGAGTAGGAGACACCTGAAACTAATGTGTCACAGCTGGAGGGAGTGAGACTTCAATTGCAGATGAAGCAGCTTGATATAGAAAGAGATAGGGAAAGGCAGAAACTTGAATTGGAAGAAAGAGAAAGAAATGAAAGAATTTGAGAAAGGAAAGGACAGATTAAAGGAAATAGAAATAAAAAAGATTCAATACAAAAAAAATGGAGTAATAAAAGGAAAAGAGAAGATTGCAGGAAATAGAAATGCGGAAGCTTGAACTTCAGCTTCAGAGAGATAGGTTAGCAAGCAAGGAAAGAGAGAAGGTAAGAGATGGAGAGCCTCAGAGAGAGAAAGAAGCCAGACAGTATGAATTGTCTAAAGTGAAGCTTTGAATAAAGGAGGAAGGGAGAGATACTGATTCAGATGGTGGCTTTGATTCCTTTAAGGAATTTGATTTAACTAAAAATCTTTGGTTAGCGCCTAAATATATGGAAGATGGAGTTGAAAGATATTTCATCTCATTTGCAAAGATAGCTATGATTTTGAATTGGCCAAGAGATGCTTGAATCACAATGTTACAGAGTGTTTTGTCAGGTACAGCAATGAATGTGTATGCTAGCTTATCAGAGGAGCAATCTGCAGACTAGGAGGTAGTTAAAAGAGCAATATTAAATGTTTATGAGCTTGTCCCTGAAGCTTACAGTTGAAGTTTAGGATTATAGGAAAGAGGCCTAATCAGACATTTGTAGAATTTGCAAGAGAAAAGGAAACTCTCTGGAATTAATGGTTTTGGCATTAAAGTTAGACAAGATGATTGAAAATGTAAGATAAGTTGTGATTATGGAAGAAGTTAGAAATAGTATTCCAGTAACTATCAAGGGCATATTTAGATGAAAGACAAAGTAAAAAGATCAGGGGAGCTGCTGTTTTAGCTGATACTTATGATATTTCACACTGGTAAAGGGTCATGCGGGAATCAAGGGTATTGGAGGTATAGAAAACTTAGTGATGGTAAGAGTGATAGTAACAAGGAGCCAGTTGAAGGACACCAGTCTATTAAACATTGAAAAGTAAAAGGCAAAGATAAAGGAAGAAAAGTAGCATGTTACCATTGTAACAAGGCTGGACAAACAAAATAAAATTGTTGGAGGCTGAACAGAAGTCCAATTGCAGTGATAGGAATTCAGAAGAATTCTGTAAGTTGAGGTGTGTGAACTAGAATTCTGTAAGTAGAAGTGAAGCTGTGCGTTCTGAGACCCAAGTGCAAAACAGACCAATAGCCTTTGTATAAGCGAAAAAGGAAAAGTCAGTATTAGTCAAAGAGGTGAGAATGTGTTCATAACCTATCCAAGGAAGTTCTGAAGGGCAAGTTACAGAGATGTATAAAGATTTTACATGCAGAGGGAAAATATATCCATGTGTTCCAGGAACAGCAAGAAAGACTGTTAAGGTCTTAAGACATACACGGGCAAGCCAGACATTAATGTTATGGGATAGTGCCATCTGCTGTCCAGAAGGGTTATTGTAGGAGAAAGTGTTAGTTAGTGGAATTCATGGAGGGTTCAAACCCATTTCCTTATATAAAGTAAATTTAAAGAGTAATTTAAAAACAGGACAGGTGATTATTGGAGTGGTGGAGAAATTGCTTATTGCAGGGTTCTATTTATTTTAAAGAATAATATAGCTGGATCTCAAATGTTGACTATGCGTACCGTAGTAGAGGAACCTGTTGAAATGCATCAGAATCACTATTTCTCCTTTTCTCCTTTCACTTTAGACAATTCATACTGTCTGGCTTATCTCTCCCTCTGAAGCTCTCTCTTTCCTTCTCTCTTTCCTCACTTGCTAACTTCTCTCTCTGAAGTTGAAGTTCAAGCTTTCACATTTCTATTTCTTGCGATCTTTTCTTTTCCTTTTCTTGTCCACCTTTTCCTATTGAAGCTTTTTTAAATTTCTATTTCCTTTAATCTGTCCTTTTCTTTTTCAAGTTATTTCATTTCTCTTTCTCTTTCTTCCAATTCAAGTTTCTGCCTTTCTCAACTCTTTCTATATCAAACTGCTTCATCCGCAACTGAAATCTTACTCCCTCCAGCTGTGACACACTAGTTTCAGAGGTTTTACAGAAATAGCATGCTGGATTATTTCCAAATTGTGTGGTGAAGAAGTCACAGACCCACAAACTTAAACAGGAAGGGGAATAACCTAAATAGAAGGGAGAGGATACCAAACCTCTGTTGGCTGGATAAATCTTTGAAAAGATTACTCAGGAAGAGAAGAACAGAGAGGATGAGGTTGAGGTGTTTAGTTCATTGAAGTTAGTGGGGTGTTTTAAATTCATTCAAGGGATGTGGGCTTCACAGGCTAGGCCAGCATTTATTTCCATCCCTAATTGCCCTTGAGAAGGAGGTGGTGAACTGCGATGGCAGCTCACTACCAAGTTAGGAGCATGATGGAATATTCTTGCCTGGATGAGTGCTGCCCCAACAACCCTCAAGAAGCTTAACACTATCCAGGACAAAGCAGCCCGCTTGACTGGCAGCCCATCCACAAACATTCACTCCCTCCACCACTGATGCACAGTAGCAGCAGTGTGTACCATCTACATGATGCACTGCAGAAACTCACCAAGGCTCTTTAGGCAGCACATTCCAAACCCACGACCACTACCATTTAAAAGGACAAGGGCAGCAGATAGATGGGAACACCACAACCTGGATGTTCCCCTCCTAGTCACTCACCATCCTGACTTGGAAATATATCACCATTCCTTCACTGTAGCTGGGTCAAAATCCTGGAACTCTCTCTCTAACAGCACTGTGGGTGTAGCTACACCACATGGACTGCAGCAGTTCAAGAAAGGTTTACAGCAAACTTAAAGAAGTTATACTAGACAGCTTATTCGGAACAGAGGCAGAATACATTCCAGAGCATTATTACCTTAAAGACAATGTGTTAATGAGGAAGTGGTGACCACCTCATTTTCCAGAAGATGAATAGACCATAAGGCCATAAGACATAGGAGCAGAAATTAGGCTATTCGGCCCACTGAGTTTGCTCCACCATTTAATCATGGCTGATAAGTTTCTCAATCCCATTCTCTCGCCTTCTCCCCGTAACCTTTGATCCCCTTACCAATCAAGAACCTATCTATCTCGGTCTTAAATACACTCAATGACCTGGCCTCCACAGCCTTCTGTGGTAATGAATTCCATAGATTCACCACTCTCTGGCTAAAGAAGTTTCTCCTCATCTCTGTTCTAAAAGGTCTTCCCTTTACTCTGAGGCTGTGCCCTCAGGTCCTAGTCTCTCCTACTAATGGAAGCATCTTCCCCACATTCACTTTATCCAGTCCTTTCAGTATTTTGTAAGTTTTAATCAAAACCCCCCTCATCCTTCTAAACTCCATTGAGTATAGACCCAGAGTCCTCAAACGTTCCTCATATGTTAAGCCTTTCATTCCTGGGATCGTTCTCATGAACCTCCTCTGGACCCTCTCCAGGGCCAGAACTTCCTCCTGAGATACGGGGCCCAAAATTGCTCACAATATTCTAAATGTGGTCTGACCAGAGCCTGATAAAGCCTCAGCAGCACACCTCTGCTTTTATATTCTAGTCCTCTCGAAATAAATGCCAACATTGCATTTGCCTTCCTAACGACTGACTCAACTTGCAAGTTAACCTTAAGAGAATCCTGGACTAGGACTCCCAAGTCCCTTTGCACTCCAGATTTCTGAATTCTCTCTCCATTTAGAAAATAGTCTATGCCTCTATTCTTCCTACTAAAGTGCATGACCTCACACTTGCCCACGTTGTATTCCATCTGTCACTTCTTTGCCCATTCTCCTAACCTGTCCAAATCCTTCTGCAGCCTCCACACCTCCTCAATACTACCTGTCCCTCCACCTATCTTTGTATCATCTGCAAACTTAGCCAGGATGCCCTCAGTTCCTTCATCTAGATCATTAATGTATAAAGTGAAAAGTGGTCCCAAAACTGACCCCTGCGGAACTCCACTAGTCACCGGCTGCCGTCCTGAGAAGGACCCCCTTATCTCCACTCTCTGCTTCCTGCCATACAGCCAATCTTCTATCCATGCTAGTACCTTGCCTCTAACACCATGGCCTCTTATCTTACTGAGCAGCCTCCTGTGCAGGTACTTGTCAAAGGCCTTCTGGAAGTCCAAGTAGATAACATCCATTGGCTCTCCTTTGTCTAACCTACTCATTACCTCCTCAAAGAATTCTAACAGATTTGTCAGGCATGACTTCCCCTTGATGAAACCATGCTGACTTTGCCCTATTTTACCATGCACTTCCAAGTATTCTGAAATCTCATCCTCAATACTGGACTCTAAAATCTTACCAACGATGGCAGGCTAATCGGCCTGCAATTTCCCGTCTTTTGCCTCACTCCTTAAACGGGGGGGTTACATTAGTGATTTTCCAGTCCTCTGGGACCGTCCCTGACTCCAGTGATTCCTGAAAGATCACCACTAACGCCTCCACTATCTCCTTCAGAACTCTGGGGTGTAATCCTGAAAGTGCTCCAAATAATGATGCCATCTTGGTACTGGAATGAAATTTTAAGAGTGGCTCATGAAATCCCAATTGCTGGACATTTAACAATGAGGAAAACTTAAGCTAAGATACAACAACATTTCAATTGGCCTGGGCTACATAAAGATGTAGTTAAATTCTGTCAAATATGTCAAGTGACAGGAAAACCTCAAGCAGTATTTAAACCTGCATCTTTAATTCCAATTCCAGCAATTGAAGGACCTTTTAGAAGGGTCCTGATTGATTGTTAAGGGCCCCTCCCCTCCCTAGGACTAAAAGTGTGAATCATTATTTACCGACAATTATGATTTCCAGAAACAAAACCTTTAAGGAAAATCACAGCAAAGGTGATTGTAGATGAGTTGACCAAATTATTTACAAGATATGTGTCACCAAAAGAAATAGTTAGATCAGTATTCAAATCTCATGTCACAACTTTTTAACAGTCTAGGAATAAAGAAACTTAGGTCTTCAGATTATCACGCTGAATCACAAGGTGCTTTAGGAAGGTGGCATCAAAGTTTAAAGAGTATGAATAGAGCATATAGTCAAGATTACCCATGTGGGTGGGTTCAAGGGATTCCATTCTTCTTGTTTACTAATATGGACACCCCTAATGAGTCAACAGGGTTCCGAACTGTCGAGTTAATTTATGGTCATGAAATAAGGGAACACTCAAACTGATTCAAGAGAAATTAGTTCAGTCAAAGTTATGAAACAACTCCTGGATTATGTGATGAAAGTCTGTGATGAAATTATGTGAAGAAAGATTGAGCTAGCTAGGGAACATTTAAATATATCTCAGCAAATAATGAAGACAAATGCAGATGAAAGGGCAAAGGTTCGTAGTCTTGTGACTGAGGAAAAAGTGTTAGTATTATTGCCAACGTCAGGTGAACTGTTAAAGGCAAGGTTTTGAGACTGAGGTAAACTATGTAGTGAATTCCCCAGATAGAAGAAAGAGTCAGTGAGTGTGCCATGTAAACATGCTAAAAATGTGCTGATGGAGGATAAACAGAAGGAGATACTGGTAGTGGTAGGTAAGTAGGGGGAAACAGAAATTAAAGATCCTGAAATTGACCTTCCTCTGATTAAATTGGTCAATGAGGAATTACTTAAGAATCTAAATATGATATTAAGTTACCTTCCAGAAAACCATCAAAGTGATCTACAAGAGCTGTTGCAGTCACACAAAGCAATTTTTGGGGAAAAAAACAGGGAAGACAATTTTGGTTTTGCATGATGTTGATGTGGGGGATTCAGTTCCAATAAGGCGACATTCATCCCAGTCACAGTAATTGGAGTTCACCCATTGTAATGGTGCCAGACCTGGATGGATCACAAGGAGTATGTTTTGATTATCACAAAGTAAATGCAGTAATAAAGGTGAATTCATATCTTATTCCATGATTAGAGAATTGTATTGAGAGAGTGGGACAGTCAGCATTTATCACAAAAATTGACTTATTGTGAGGATACTAGCAAGTACCCTTATTGGAAAGGGTAAAAGAGATATCAGCTTTTGTGACACTGGATGGTTTTCACCCTTTGTACGAAAAATACACTAGTAACATTTTAGAGGCTAACAATCAAAATGATTGAAGGACTAAGCAATTGTGTTGTCTATATTGAGGACTTAGTGGTACTCAGTTAAACCTGGGAGGAACATCTATGACATTTAAAAGAACTGCTTGACTGACTATGGGAAGCCAATTGGTTGTAAATTTGGCTAAAAGTGAATTTGTGAAAGCATAAGTTACATATCACACTGTTGGACATAGTCAAGTGGCCCCACGAGATGTGAAAGTAACAAGTATTATAGAGTTCTCAGTGCCTACAATGAAATGGAAAGTTTAGAGATTTCTGGGCACATGAATTTTATTGGAAACTCATGCCAAATTTCAGCAGTGTAGTTGCTTCACTGACAGGACTATTGAAAAAGAACAGCAGATTCCAATGGACACAGAAGTGTCAGACTGTATTTGACAGCTTGAAAGCTGTACTAACCTATTCTAGCAGCACCTAATAATACAAAGCAGCTTAAAATGGCTATTGATGCCAGTGATATGGGTGTTGGTGCTGTGTTGCTGCAGGAAGATGAACAGGGACTTGAGAAACCAGTAGGATATTCCTCACAGAAGTTGCACATGCATCAAAAGAAATATTTATCTATAGAGAAAGAGATTTTAAGTTTAATTTTAGCTTTGCAGCATTTTGAGCGTATGTTGCAAACAACTCTTCAGTGACAGTTATATCTATGGATCACAATCCTTTGAAGGTTCTGGAAAAGTTTTGAAATAAAAATGCCAGACTGTTCCAGTGGCGTTTGTTATTGCAATCACTCAATTTAAAACTTATACATGTGTCTGGATGAGAGGATTTAATTGCAGAAGTGTTATCAAAAGCTTAAATTCAAAACGATTTGGATGTTGGGAAATTGACAATGGTCTGTAATGATCTTTATTCTTACAAAAGAATTGTATATATTTTCATAGTTCCATAGTGTATTCCATAGTATAATTCATTTTTGTGAATAGCTAATATAATAATACAAAGTGGGTTGAGAAAATGAAAACGTCTTTTTAAAATATGATGTTGCATTTTTTTTCTGTTGAGGGAGGTGTGAAGATGGATTTTTTGGGGGAATATGGTGGTATTCTGTAAAGAACGCTGTGCATGTGTGTGTGTCCATGGATAATTAAATGGGGGAAGGTTCATAGAGACAGCTTGTCTGTGGGAACTGAGAGATGAAAGGGAAAGGAGCTAGGTGCATGAATTTGTAATAAGAGGCTATGGTGAAGCTGAATGTACGAGTAAATAGGTTGGGTTTTAAAATTTGCATTAGATGATAAGTAGGGATTTGACTTTTCAGCTGTTAAATTTCAAATTTGCAACGGTTTCATAAGGGAGGGTTATTAAATTTTATTTGACCCAAAAGTGGAGGCAATAGGAAAACATGAAAGATTTTTATATTTTGGAAATGTGGGGTTCAAAGAGGTGCTGAGGACAATGGAATCTAGGATGAAAGGAAAAATATGTTTAAAGAAAAATGTTTAGTTGAGTTATAGTGGCTGCTTGGGGGAGATGTCCTGAAACCAACTCTGTGCTGAGAAAAGTTGTGATAGCGCAGAGGAATTATACTCTGCTAAAGAACTAACTTTCATTTGCAAAAGATGAGTTTGATAATGATAAATGAGAACTGATGAAAATACTGGAATGTTGCTCACAGGAAGTAGTACACCTGAAAGAGGACATGAAACACCTCAATGATCAACTAGTTAAACTAAATTCAACAGCCTTCTTGATGAACTAAAACTTGATGAACTTCAAGCATCAAATGTCTCTGCTAAGCATTGTGTAAAGTACCTGGAACAAGACAAAAAATTGCCGATGGATCAGAACAGTTGTTTGAAAGCAGAGTTAATAATCAAAGCTGATGAAATTCTTGAACCTTGATCCAATCTGAACAACATGAAGGTTGAAATGTACAGTGTGGAAGAGCAAATCCAGACTTTAAAGACAGATAAGGAAAGTTCTAAGAACAGATTGAAGATTGAATTAATGAATTGAAAGAATTTAAGAAGCAGTCAGTGACCATGGAAGAAAGATTCTGAAAGGAACTGAATGCTCAGGCGAAGTTATTAAACTTGTATAAGAGATCATAGATAACTCTGAAACAAAGACAACTGAACTTACCAGAATAGTTGTGGAGCTGAATGAAAAAGTTCGTAAGCTCGAAAAACAACTGGAAAATAAGAGACTCAACCAACATTTAGGTAAAGTTGTGAAATAAGAAGGAACAAGTGGAAATCTTTCAAATTTAAACTTACACATGCATCTCGGTGAGCCACACGTAGGAAGAAAAAGAAAACACACTGTATAGATGAGTTGAGAGGTCATTCTCCCTGTAAAGAACAGGTTAAACCAACCAATCTTCATTAAAAAGTTGGAGAATCGACAAAGCACTTTTCAGTGGCAAGGAATGAAAAAAGATGAAAAGACATCCAGATTCCAGATCAACTTCTGACTCAACAAACTTTTCCTGCAGCAACAGAGCCTATCACTCCTCTGGTTGTAGTAGTGAGAATAAGATAAAATTAGGCCTCCAGACCACTTGAACTATGAACTCTGAGACATGGGGGGGGTGGTGGCGGCGGGGTGGAGATGGGGTAGTAGTAATGATAGAAATACATGGGTAAACTTGGATAACTTGTAAATATGTTGGATAAAGATGTGGGGGGAGGTTAGTATAAGGATCTGGCACATAAAGTGTTAATGTGGAACTGAGTCCAGTACCACCCACACAGTGAGGTAAGAGAACACATGAGCTGCACCTAAGGGTCAGTGTAACGTTGGTCAGAACTGTGTGTAGAAGCAAGCATGGAGACAGCTCCTAGATTGGGGCCTTTACTATACCTATGTACATAGTTTCTAGTAGTTACTGAATACTTACTGTTAAAATACCTAAGACCATGAATACCTTCATAAGACCTGCCAAATTATGCCCAATGCCTTACAACACTCTTGACAAAAGCTAATCTCATCCTCGTGATGTTCTCAGCATTACTGAGAGTTTGTGGGAGTGTCCAGGTGGATAACACAATCATTCCAAACTGAGTAAATGCATTGAATAATCCGACTAGACTGGGAATATTTAATCTCTTTTATGGGATAATGAGTTTTAGTTTATTGAACAGTAGGATTCCTCCAGGGCTCATGAAATAGTAATATTATGGGATGCCTGACTTGTTTGTGTATGAGGAAGTGAGTGAGTGAGTGAGATAGAAACCAACACCAATTGGGGTCTGCAATCAGTGTTCCAAGAGATGATGGAAGGCCATTTTGTAACAAGCAGAACCAAAGGGTCAGGGCAAAAATGTGTGACTGCACCAGTTGTTTAGGCCCCAAGCTTTGGATTTCCTTCTTTACACCTCTCCACCTCATAACCTCACTTTCTTCCTTTAAGACGCTTGTTAAAACCTTTTTGACCAAGCCTTTGGTCATCTGACCAAATGTGGCTTGGTGTCATATTTTGTTTTATAATGCTCCTTGGGACATTTCATTACATTAAATGTGCTATAGAAATATAACTTGTGGCTGTTATTGTTGTTGTGAGAAACAAAGATTCCCTGAGAACAACCCCAAAGGCCATCAATCAGGAATCAATGTTAAATCCAGTGAAACTCAGGAAGGTATAGTTAAGAACAGTTCATTGAAATATTTCCTTTGGAGTTGTTTTATTCAACTGAGCTATGAGAAGTATATTTTATAAACTGGCCACTAGCCAAGACATCGGGACCATGCAAAGAGGTGAAAGCAAAGACTTTGAGACACGTCTTGATGTGTTTTTAAGATAACCTGAAATACTGCTGTTGTACGTGAGGTCACTCATATGTGGATACATAATGTAAATGCACTGAAGGACAGGATTTCACACATGTTCAGTCACTGACAGCATCACTACATGAGATGGTTAAGGTGGCTCAGGAGAATGAGGATGGATCATGTATGAACACTGATTGGAACTCTGTAATTGTTAAGTAAGGCACTGACACATACTCCAGACAGAACCAGACTTATTAATAAAAAAGTCAAATTAATTAAACACACTGGGTGGAATTGTCCCAGATTTGCACTAATCGTGGTAGTGGGGGGAGAAAGGATGTTTTACCTGCTGGCTGCAATATATCATCCTAAACCCACCTCATTAATCATGCATTTCCAGGAAACGAGCTGCTTTGATGGCAGGTGGGGTTTGATTCGCCTGTCATGCCATCACCTTGCTGCTTCATTACGCTGGGCGCCATATTTAAAGTGCAGCCACATGCACACCTCTCAGTGCTTCCATCCCATGGCTGCTGCACAGAAGACATGGCCCTGAAAGGCAAGACTGCAGTTCCCCCCCACACCCCACCCCCCAGTTTAATGACACATCCCTTGAACGCCTTTTGGACACCGTGGAGGCCCAGCATGATGTTCTCTACCCCTGCTCTGGCCGCAAGAGGGGCAGCACCAATCCGGCTTAGGAGGCAGTGCCAGCAGTGGTCAGTCCCAACACTCTGCAAAAGAAGACAGCTACCCAGTGCTGCAAGAGGATGAATGATCTCTGTTCTGCCAGGATAAGTCACTCTTCTCATGACCTTCAGCTTCAGAAAACCCTTCATACATCCACAGGGATCTCATTCACTGTCAGTTCAAGGGACATCACCATTCACTCTCTCACACTCACCGTCATTGTCCTCATCTTATCATCTGGCCTGGCAGGTGTCCCACTTACACTCTCCCCATCTGTTTTCATGCAGGACAACCCCACTGGAAACAGCCTTCCAGTTACTAAGTCATCCATCAACAATTACCCTTTGTTTCCTGTCACTGAGCCAATTTTGTATCCAACTTGCTACATTCCCCTGGATCCCATGAGTTTTTATTTTTTAACCAATCTCCCATGTGACACCTTGTCAGAAGCCTTGATGAAATCCATGTGGACCATGTCAACTGAATTACCCTCATCAATCCTCCTTGTTACTTCGCAAAAAATTCAAATCAGTCAGTTGTGACGTTCCCTTAACAAATCCATGCTGACTGTCCATACCTTTTTAAGTGACAGTTTATCCTGCCCCTCAGAATTGATTCCAATAGTTTGCCCACTACAGAGGTCAGATAGACTGGCCTGTAATTATTTGATCTAGACCTTGCCCCCTTTTTAAATAAAGGCACAGCATTAGAAATCCTCCAATTCTCCAGCACCTTAACTGTATCCAGTGAGGATTGGAAAATGATGGTCAGATCACCTGCAATTTCCTCCCTGGCTTCTTTTAACAGCCTGGGATACATTTCAGATATAAAAACAAAAAAACTGTGGATGCTGGAAATCCAAAACAAAAACAGAATTACCTGGAAAAACTCAGCAGGTCTGGCAGCATCGGCGGAGAAGAAAAGAGTTGACGTTTCGAGTCCTCATGACCCTTCGACAGAACTTGAGTTCGAGTCCAAGAAAGAGTTGAAATATAAGCTGGTTTAAGGTGTGTGGGGAGGGGGGGGGTGGGGGGGAGGCGGAGAGAGAGAGAGAGAAGTGGAGGGGGGTGTGGTTGTAGGGACAAACAAGCAGTGATAGAAGCAGATCATCAAAAGATGTCAACAACAATAGAACAAAAGAACACATAGGTGTCGAAGTTGGTGATATTATCTAAACGAATGTGCTAATTAAGAATGGATGGTAGGGCACTCAAGGTATAGCTCTAGTGGGGGTGGGGAGAGCATAAAAGATTTTAAGATATTTAAAAATAATGGAAATAGGTGGGAAAACAAAAATCTATATAATTAATTGGAAAAAAAAAGGAAGGGGGAAACAGAAAGGGGGTGGGGATGGGGGAGCGAGCTCACGACCTAAAGTTGTTGAAATCAATACTCAGTCTGGAAGGCTGTAAAGTGCCTAGTCAGAAGATGAGGTGTTGTTCCTCCAGTTTGCGTTAGGCTTCACTGGAACAATGCAGCAAGCCAAGGACAGACATGTGGGCAAGAGAGCAGGGTGGAGTGTTAAAATGGCAAGCGACAGGGAGGTTTGGGTCATTCTTGCGGACAGACAGCAGGTGTTCTGCAAAGCGGTTGCCCAGTTTACGTTTGGTCTCTCCAATGTAGAGGAGACAACATTGGGAGCAACGAATGCAGTAGACTAAGTTGGGGGAAATGCAAGTGAAATGCTGCTTCACTTGAAAGGAGAGTTTGGGCCCTTGGACGGTGAGGAGAGAGGAAGTGAAGGGGCAGGTGTTGCATCTTTTGCGTGGGCATGGGGTGGTGCCATAGGAGGGGGTTGAGGAGTAGGGGGTGATGGAGGAGTGGACCAGGGTGTCCCGGAGTGAGCGATCCCTATGGAATACCGATAGGGGGGGTGAACGGAAGATGTGTTTGGTGGTGGCATCATGCTGGAGTTGGCGGAAATGGCGGAGGATGATCCTTTGAATGCAGAGGCTGGTTGGGTGATAAGTGTGGACAAGGGGGACCCTATCATGTTTCTGGGAAGGAGGAGAAGGCGTGAGGGCGGATGCGCGGGAGATGGGCCGGACACAGTGGAGGGCCCTGTCAACGACCGTGGGTGGAAAACCTCGGTTAAGGAAGAAGGAGGACATGTCAGAGGAACTGTTTTTGAAGGTAGCACCATCGGAACAGATGCGACGGAGGCGAAGGAACTGAGAGAATGGGATGGAGTCCTTACAGGAAGCGGGGTGTGAGGAGCTGTAGTCGAGATAGCTGTGGGAGTCGGTGGGTTTGTAATGGATATTGGTAGACAGTCTATCACCAGAGATTGAGACAGAGAGGTCAAGGAAGGGAAGGGAAGTGTCAGAGATGGACCACGTGAAAATGATGGAGGGGTGGAGATTGGAAGCAAAATTAATAAATTTTTCCAAGTCCCGACGAGAGCATGAAGCGGCACCGAAGTAATCATCGATGTACCGGAGAAAGAGTTGTGGAAGGGGGCCGGAGTAGGACTGCAACAAGGAATGTTCCACATACCCCATAAAGAGACAGGCATAGCTGGGGCCCATGCGGGTACCCATAGCCACAACTTTTATTTGGACGAAATGAGAGGAGTTGAAGGAGAAATTGTTCAGCGTGAGAACAAGTTCAGCCAGACGGAGGAGAGTAGTGGTGGATGGGGATTGTTCGGGCCTCTGTTCGAGGAAGAAGCTCAGGGCCCTCAGACCATCCTGGTGGGGGATGGAGGTGTAGAGGGATTGGACGTCCATGGTGAAGAGGATGCGGTTGGGGCCAGGGAACTGGAAATTGTTGATGTGACGTAAGGTGTCAGAGGAATCACGGATGTAGGTGGGAAGGGACTGGACAAGGGGAGAGAGAAGGGAGTCAAGATAACGAGAAATGAGTTCTGTGGGCAGGAGCAAGCTGAGATGATCGGTCTACCGGGGCAGTTCTGTTTGTGGATTTTGGGTAGGAGATAGAAGCGGGCCGTCCGAGGTTGGGCGACTATCAGGTTGGAAGCTGTGGGAGGAAGATACCCAGAGGAGATGAGGTCAGTGACAGTCCTGGAAACTATGGCTTGATGTTCAGTGGTGGGGCCATGGTCCAGGGAGAGGTAGGAGGAAGTGTCTGCGAGTTGACGCTCAGCCTCTGCGAGGTAGAGGTCAGTGCGCCAGACAACAACAGCACCACCCTTGTCAGCGGGTTTGATGACAATGTCAGGGTTGGACCTGAGAGAATGGAGTGCAGTAAGTTCAGAGAGAGACAGGTTAGAATGGGTGAGAGGAGCAGAGAAATTGAGATGACTAATGTCGCGCCGACAGTTCTCATTGAAAAGATCAAGAGAAGGTAAGAATCCAGAGGGAGGGGTCCAGGTGGAGGGAGAATATTGGAGATGGGTAAAAGGATCCGTTGAACTGGGAGAGGACTCCTGCCCAAAGAAGTGAGCCCGGAGACGAAGACGGCGGAAGAAGAGTTCAGCATCATGCCGAGCCCAAAATTCATTGAGGTGAGGGCGTAAGGGTATGAAACTAAGTCCTTTGCTGAGCACTGAACGTTCAGCTTCGGAGAGAGGAAGGTCAGGGGGTATAGTGAATACATGGCTGGGGTTGGGATTGGAAGAAAGGGTGGGGACGGAGGGACAGGCAGGGGTTGAGTGTCCTAGATGGGTGTTGGTGTCGATGAGTTGTTGGAGCTTGCGTTTCTTAGCACTTGAGAGAAAGAGAAAAAGTTTCTTGTTGAGGCGTCGGATGAGCCGAAGGATAAAATGAAACTGGGGGCACGCGCAGCTTTGAAAAAGGGTACGGCGGTGCTGCTGGAGGGAGAGGTCGAGTATGTTCATATGGCGGCGCATGGCACTGAGTGTGTATTTCAGAATGTGACGGGAACAGCAGTCCAAGAAACGTTTTTATTCCCGGAGATACCTGTAATCCTGGGTGGGTTCGAAACATGAGGGGTGGAATTTCAGTTGAAATCCACGTGGGGTAAGTTGGAGACGGAGACAGTCACTGAGGAAGGAGATATGACTGTGAAAGCGGGTTTTAGCAAACACCTTGTCAAACACCAGGAGGGAAATGGAAAGCAATGAAGGTGAGCAAGGCAAAAGAGAGGAATGGAAATCTTGTCGCAGAAAAGAACAGAACTTCTTCAAGGAGGTAGGCATTTCTTGAAGAGCAGTGGCAGTCAATTAAACACAGAGATAAAAACAAAAAAACTGCGGATGCTGGAAATCCAAAACAGAAACAAAAACAGAATTACCTGGAAATACTCAGCAGATCTGGCAGCATCGGCGGAGAAGAAAAGAGTTGACGTTTCGAGTCCTCATGACCCTTCGACAGAATGTGAGTTCGAGTCCAAGAAAGAGTTGAAATATAAGCTGGTTTAAGGTGTGTGGGGGGGGGGCGGAGAGAGAGAGATTTCCAGTTCCCTGGCCCCAACCGCTTCCTCTTCACCATGGACGTCCAATGCCTCTACACCTCCATCCCCCACCAGGATGGTCTGAGGGCCCTGAGCTTCTTCCTCGAACAGAGGCCTGAACAATCCCCATCCACCACTACTCTCCTCCGTCTGGCTGAACTTGTTCTCACGCTGAACAATTTCTCCTTCAACTCCTCTCACTTCGTCCAAATAAAAGTTGTGGCTATGGGTACCCGCATGGGCCCCAGCTATGCCTGTCTCTTTATGGGGTATGTGGAACATTCCTTGTTGCAGTCCTACTCCGGCCCCCTTCCACAACTTTCTCCGGTACATCGATGATTACTTCGGTGCCGCTTCATGCTCTCGTCGGGACTTGGAAAAATTTATTAATTTTGCTTCCAATCTCCACCCCTCCATCATTTTCACGTGGTCCATCTCTGACACTTCCCTTCCCTTCCTTGACCTCTCTTGTCTCAATCTCTGATGATAGACTGTCCACCAATATCCATTACAAACCCACCGACTCCCACAGCTATCTCGACTACAGCTCCTCACACCCCGCTTCCTGTAAGGACTCCATCCCATTCTCTCAGTTCCTTCGCCTCCGTCGCATCTGTTCCGATGATGCTACCTTCAAAAACAGTTCCTCTGACATGTCCTCCTTCTTCCTTAACCGAGGTTTTCCACCCACGGTCGTTGACAGTGCCCTCCACTGTGTCCGGCCCATCTCCCGCGCATCCGCCCTCATGCCTTCTCCTCCCTCCCAGAAACATGATAGGGTCCCCCTTGTCCTCACTTATCACCCCACCAGCCTCCGCATTCAGCGGATCATCCTCCGCCATTTCCGCCAACTCCAGCATGATGCCACCACCAAACACATCTTCCCTTCACTCCCCCTATCGGCATTCCATAGGGATCGCTCCCTCCAGGACACCCTGGTCCACTCCTTCATCACCCCCTACTCCTCAACCCCCTCCTATGGCACCACCCCATGCCCATGCAAAAGATGCAACACCTGCCCCTTCACTTCCTCTCTCCTCACCGTCCAAGGGCCCAAACACTCCTTTCAATTGAAGCAGCATTTCACTTGCATTTCCCCCAACTTAGTCTACTGCATTCGTTGCTCCCAATGTGGTCTCCTCTACATTGGAGAGACCAAACGTAAACTGGGCGACCGCTTTGCAGAACACCTGCGGTCTCTCCTCAAGAATGACCCAAACCTCCCTGTCGCTTGCCATTTTAACACTCCACCCTGCTCTCTTGCCCACATGTCTGTCCTTGGTTTGCTGCATTGTTCCAGTGAAGCCTAACGCAAACTGGAGGAACAACACCTCATCTTCTGACTAGGCACTTTACAGCCTTCCGGACTGAATATTGAATTCAACAACTTTAGGTCGTGAGCTCGCTCCCCCATCCCCACCCCCTTTCTGTTTCCCCCTTCCTTTTTTTTCCAATAAATTATAAAGATTTTGTTTTCCCATCTATTTCCATTATTTTTAAATATCTTAAAATCTTTTATACTCTCCCCACCCCCACTAGAGCTATACCTTGAGTCCCCTACCACCCATTCTTAATTAGCACATTCGTTTAGATAATATCACCAAATTTAACACCTATGTGTTCTTTTCTTCTATTGTTGTTGACATCTTTTGATGATCTGCTTCTATCACTGCTTGTTTGTCCACACAACCACACCCCCCCCTCTACTTCTCTCTCTCTCTCTCTCTCCGCCCCCCACACACACACCTTAAACCAGCTTATATTTCAACTCTTTCTTGGACTCGAACTCAAGTTCTGTCGAAGGGTCATGAGGACTCGAAACGTCAACTCTTTTCTTCTCCGCCGATGCTGCCAGACCTGCTGAGTTTTTCCAGGTAATTCTGTTTTTGTTTGGGATACATTTCATCTGGCCCTGGTGATTTATCCACTTTCAAGGATGCTAATCCCCTTGACAATTCCTCTCTTCTTATGTTTATCACATCGCGTACTTCACATTCATCCTAAACTACAATGTCTGCATTGTTCCCCTCTTTTGTGAAGACAGGCCCAAAGTATTCATTAAGAACCATATCCACACTCTCCGCCTCTACACTGAGGTTACATTTTTCATCTTTTATGGGCCTTACTTATTCTTTAGTTATCCTCTTTTATTTAATGTCATCTTTGGGTTCTCTTTGATTTTGCTTGCCAATATTCTTTCATGCCCTCTCTTTGCTTTTGCTGTTGAAATCCTTTTGAATGGAATTTAATACCCTCCTCCACCAGGACGGGAGTTTAAAGGTAAGGGTGCATATGATTGGACGGGATGGAGACTCCATCGCCTTCCTGACTTGCCCTGATCATGCAGCAGGCAGGAAAGGTGGATCGAGGCCTTCCCACCTGGAGGCCAATTGAGGCCCATAGGTAGTCACTTAAAGGCCTTATCCCATTCAGAAACTCACCATTCGGGAAGACTACAAAACAAACTGTCGGGTTTACTTGCACGGGTAAGGAAGGGGGGTGACCCTCATTTTCAGGTACTCTGTGATAATCCAAAGATCCAGCATTGGGAAGAGGGTCCTGGCAGTCACTCTGTCCCTAACAACAGATTCTTGTAACATCCCCACAGCAGAGATGAGACTAATAAAGTAACTTTCTGTTACAAAGAGTGAAGTCTGTTACTGAGACTCTGCCCGGTTTCACCATTCCTTTCACAAGCACTTGTGGAACAATTATTGCAGCCACAATGTACTTTCCCTTTAAGAGACACCGGCTGACTTTAAGTGGTATCCTGGACTCCCACTATTGGACCCTCCCATTCAGATGTCCAGATAAACAGCATCGCAGACAGATTTTACGTGTTGCTGCATGAGTCTGAACCACAGTGGTTAGTCACCCTGTTCCAATCCTACTCCACACCCGACTCAACCCCCACCCTTCCCCATCCCCATCCCCACATCGCAACCACCCCAACACCTACCCTGTCCTACACACACCACACACCCACCCCTACTCTAACCCTGCCCCACCCCCTCCCACACCCAAATCTGCCCCACATCCACCTCCAACCTTAACCCTGACCCGCTCCCTTCCCCTCTCCCCCATGACCCATCCCCATCCTGCCTCACTCTTTCCTCTTTTCCCCGCCCCAATTCAACACCTCTCCACCACAATCCTGCCCCACCCAACAGTTAGGTAATAGATGATGTTACACAAATTAATATGTTATTCCACAGAATAGGGTTTAAAGACGTTTATTGGCTTTCCAAGGAATGAAACATAAAATTAAAAATATCACCAGTAATCACACATACAGTAACTGTCGTTAGTAATCACAAATAAAATTTCCAATCACATGATAAAATTAATAATCAAACAGATATAATGATAACTACTATGAAGAATCAGAAATACAAAATCTGTTTATTATTAATAATTAAACATGCACAATGATAATTGGGCGTGTGGTGGGAGTGGGACAGTTTTTGGGGAGATTGCGATGTGGGGGTGGCACAGGGTGGGGGTGAGGCAAGTTTAGAATGGGGCTGGGACAGGGTGACTAACCACTGCAGTTCAGACCTGGCAGATTGGAGGGTGGCAGATGTAACCCCACCATTTAAAAAAGGAGGGAGAAAACAGCAAATTACAGTACAGTTATCCTAACCTCAGTCGTAGGGAAAATGCTGAAGTCTATTATAAAAGATATGATAACAGGACACTTATAAAATAGCAATGAGATGACACAAAGTCAACATGGATTTATGGAGGGCAAATCATGTCCTGAATATTTTGCTTGTGAGGCGTGCGCGACCAGCGGGCCCAGGAGTGGACAGGAAATGAGCGCCACTGACTGTGATCGGCCCCCGACCGTGATTTCACACTGGCTGGCCAATTAATGGCCAGTGTGAAACATGCACTGAGAAAGGTTCAGCACTGCCAGTGGTGGGGAACGGGAAGACGAGTGCTTCAAGTGAGCTCCTTGAAGACAGATTGCTGCCACAGAATAAACGAAACAACAAAAATGCTGCAAAATAAGTCCATGCAGCACACTGAAGCACTTGAAAGCATACACCATAAAAAAAGTCCTCAGGTATCTCTTTTTATTCTATTTCCCCAAGGAGATTTCATCCCACCCTGGATCGAGGTTTGAGCAAAAATGTAAAGACCGCTCGATCGACTGGCCCGGCCGCCAAAGTAAAAGTGGATGGGGCACGAAAAATCACTTTCAACTGCCTCCTTAATGATTTTAAATGCCCGCTTAATTGTCGGCGGGAGCATATGTGCACCGCTGAGTGAGCCATCGCAATGAGTGTGCGATGATGTCGGGACTCCTGCCTGACGTCATCCCGCACTATTTTGCAGCCGGGTGGGTTGGGTGTGCATCCGCCCGCAGGATGTAAAATTCTGGCCCATGTTTGACAGTCCTTTGAGACGTAACTAGCAGAATAGATAAGGGAGAAGCAGTGGATATGGTGCATTTGAATTTTCAGAAAGCTTTTGATAAAGTCCCACTGAAGAGTTAGTGTGTAAAATTAAAGCACATGGGATTGGGGGTAATATATTGGCTTGGATTGAGAATTGGTTAGTGGACAGGAAACAGAGTAGGAATGAATGGGTTAAAAACAAAAATAAAAAAAACTGCGGATGCTGGAAATCCAAAATAAAAAATACCTGGAAAATCTCAGCAGGTCTGGCAGCATCGGCGGAGAAGTGTACAGTTGAAGTTTCGAGTCCTCATGACCCTTCAATGGAACTAAATAGAAATAGGAAAGGGGTGAAATATAAGATGGTTGGGGGTGGGGTGGGGGGGGTGTGGTTGTTGGGATAAGCAAGCAGTGATAGGAGGAGATAACCAAAAGATGTCACAGACAAAAGAACAAAGAGGTGTTGAAGGTGGTGATATTATCTAAAAGAATGTGCTAATTAAGAGGACAAGCAAGGTACAGATAGCTCTAGTGGGGGTGGGGTGGAATAAGACTAAAAGGGCATAAAAGGTATAGATTTAAAAATAATGAAAATAGGTAAGAAAAAATCTATATAAATTATTGGAAAAAACAAAAAGGAGGGGGAAGAAATGGAAAGGAGGATGGAGCAGGGAGTTCAGGATCTAAAATTGTTGAACTCAATATTAAGTCCGGAAGGCTGTAAAGTGCTTAGTCGGAAGATGAGGTGCTGTTCCTCCAGTTTGCGTTGAGCTTCATTGGAACAATGCAGCAAGCCAAGGACAGACATGTGGGCAAGAGAGCAGGGTGGAGTGTTAAAATGGCAAGCGACAGGGAGGTTTGGGTCATTCTTGCGGACAGACCGCAGGTGTTCTGCAAAGCGGTCACCCAGTCTGTGTTTGGTCTCTCCAATGTAGAGGAAACCGCATTGGGAGTAACGAATGCAGTAGGCTAAGTTGAAGGAAGTGCAAGTGAAATGCTGTTTCACTTGAAAGGAGTGTTTGGGCCCTTGGACGGTGAGGAGAGAGAATGAATGGGTCTTTTTAGGAGTAACAAGTGGTGACTAGTGAGATACCGCAGAGAGCAGTGCTTGGGCCCCAGCTAGTCACAATATATCTCAATGATTTGGTTGAGGGAACCAAATGTAATATTTCTAAGTTTGCTGATGACATGAAACTTGGTGGGAATGTGAGTGATAATGGGGGTGTTAAGAGGCTTCAAGGCAATTTAGACAGGTTGAGTGAGTGGGCAAATACATGGCGGATACATACAACGTGAATAAGTATGAAGTTAAACACTTTGGAAGGAAAAACAGAATGGCAGAGTATTACTTAAATGGTGATAATTTGGGAAATATTGATGTACAAAGGGACTTGGGTGTCCTTGTACACCAATCACTGAAACCAAACATGCAGGTACAGCAAGCAGTTAAGAAGGCAAATGATATGTTCATTGTGAAAGGACTCAAGTACAGGAGCAAGGATGTCTTACTGCAGCTGTACAGGGCCTTGGTGAGACCATACCTGGAGTATTGTGTGCCGTTTTGGTCTCCTTGCCTAAGAAAGGATATACTTGCCATTGAAGGAGTGCAGGGAAGGTTCACCAGACTGATTCCTGGGGTGGCAGGATTGTCGTATGAGGAGAGATTGGGCTGGCTAGGTCTGTATTCACTGGAGTTGAGAAGAATGAGAGGAAATCTCATTGAAATATCTAATATTCTGACAGGGATGGACAGACTGGATGCAAGAATGATGTTTCTTCTGGCTGGGGGGGTTCTAGAACAAGGGGTCACAGTCTCAGGATACAGGGTAGACTATTTAGGACTGAGATGAAGAGAAACTTCTACCACAGAAGACTATGGAGGCCGAGTCACTGAATATATTTAAGATGACAATAGATAGATTTCCGGAATCTAAAGGCATCAAGGGGTATAGGGAGAGCTGGAGTATGACATTGAGATGAAGAATCAGCCATGATCATATTGAATGACGGAGCAGACTCTAAGGGCCGAATTACCTACTCCTGTTCCTATTTTCTATGTTTCTAATAATCACCCATATGTTTGAGACCCTGACAGTACAAGATTGGGGAATTCACTGGGTCACAGGTTTTGAGTTCAAGGGAATCAGCTGGCCAAGCCTTGTTGAATTCCGAAGTATCTATTCTAACAGCCTCTTTTTGTACCTTTCTTTCACTCTCACTACGTGAGGGTCCACATGTTTCAAAGGGTTACCTCATCCAATTAGCTCAAATAACTGCATTTTAAACAAGAATAACTCTCCATAACTGACTCACTCCCTAATTTTCCAGACCTATGGCAGGTGTCTTTTCAAGGCTGGAGCTAATGGATACAGTTTTGTAGCTTCTCCTTATCAGTGAAAACATTATCTGACTGGAATGCCTTTTACTAACTGAACATTGTTAACAGAAACTCACTGGAAATCTAAACTGAATATGGAGAATTTCACCATGATTAATATAGGCGTCAAAGACCCTCCATCAGAGGAAACATCATCAGAGACCGCCAAACTGACATGGAGGTCCACAGACCCAAACAGGAAGTGAAATCCAAATCCCAAAACAGGAAGTGCTGTCTATGAGGCTCTGATATCAGGATTAATTTAATAGTTTTAAGGCTTTGTCCCAACAAGAAAATGCTGGAAACACGGGTTCAATGAATCTGATATCAAATTTGTGTAAATATCTCTGTGAGTCAGTGATCTGGTAAAATAACAAAGTCCCTGTCTCGTAATTCAACTCGATTCGAATCCCGATGATGGGCTGGATTGATGTGATGTGATGGGACTGGAAATTGTGTCGGGCTGTGAGAAATTTAGAAAATCTATATAAACACCAGGATTTAGTGCTCCTCCCCAACAAAGACTTTCCCCCTTCCCTCTCAATACTCTCACTCACAATCCTGATTGCCCAGCAATTCCCACTAGCCTCCACATCCCAGGAATGTGATCATGAGGAAAAGCTCTGGGAGCAGAGAACTTGGAAACGATCTTTAAACCTCTCTGGATGAGGTGGGTAGGGCTGTTTTTGTTTCGTCCATGATACTGATCTCAAATCATCAGAAAGAACCAAGTTGTAGTTTACTGTCTTTGGATCCAGGCTCAATAGTGTTTTCCCTAGAGAGGAGAGAAGAGATTGGTCAGACAAGGTTATTCCACTCTGATCAATGAGTGACAGCCACAGGTAGGAGTGTCAGAATTTCCCAAACACTGTTAATCCCATATTACCTGTTAGATTGTATTCTTCCCATGTTAAATAAATGGCCTTCAATTAGAATTCCTGTTCAATAGTAGTGTATGAGTCCTAGTGCTGTACACACTGTACAAACATTGCAGTGAGACACACAGTAACAGTTTAATCACACAAAAGTGGTTTAAATCAGATGTTATTACAGCTGAAGAGCACAGTTAAGAAATATACTTTTAAAATATTTATTAATTAATATAATTAATCAATTAAATTAATTAAATAGAATAAAGATGGCTGGGCAGGCGATGTGTTGCAGCTGTAGTATGTGGGGGCTGGTGGACACCGGTGCGATCCACGGTGACCACATCTGCAGCAAGTGCTGGCTGCTCGAGGAATTTCAGCTCAGAGTTCATGAGCTGGAGTCCGAGCTGCAGACACTGCGACACATCAGAGAGGGGGAGAGTTACCTGGACACTGTGTTTCAGGAGGCAGTCACACCCCTTAAGCTAATTAAATCAAATTTGGACCATAGTGACAGGAGGGTGTGACTGCGAGTGAGGAAGGTATGGGGATCCAAACTTTAGCTTTGGAGGAGCATCAGCCAGTGCCCTTGTCCAAACGTTTTGAGGTTCCCAGTGCAGATAAGGGCACAGACTGCAGGGAGGATGAGTGAACTGACAACGGCACCGTGGTACAGAGTGCCATTCAAGTGGGGGGAGAAAAGAGAAATGTAGTAGTAATAGGGGATAGCATAGTTAGGGGAATAGATACAGTTCTCTGCAGCAAAGAGAGAGAGCCCTGAAGGATGTGTTGCTTACCTGGTGCCAATGTTAAGGACAGCTCTTCTGGGCTGGAGAGGAACTTAGAGTGGGAGGGGAAGAATCCAGTTGTTGTGGTCCACTTAGGTACCAACAATATAGGTAGGACTAGGAAAGAGGCTCTGCTGAGTGTCTACAAGGGGCTAAATTAAAAAGTAGAACCATAAAGCTAATAATCTCCAGATTACTGCCTGAGTCATGTGCAAATTGGTATAGGGTAAATAAAATTAGAGAGTTAAATGCGTGGCTCAAAGATTGGTGTGGGATGGGCTTCATTTGAATCATGCTGGGACCAGTGTCCTGGCGAATCGTACAACTAGGGTTATAGATAGGGCTTTAAACTAATTAGTGGCGGGGACGGTGGGGGAGAATCAACTGAAGGCAAGTTTAAAAAATCAAAAAGAAATGAAAGAGCAGAGGTGTAGGGTAGTGAAGAGGCGAACGATAATCAAAATGTGACAGGAAGGGGCAGTAAATATAAGCAGAAGAGTGCTGCAGAAATCAGAATCAGAATGAATAATAATGGTAAAAAGTCAAAGCTTAAGGTACAGAACACCCATCTGTAACAAGATGGGTGAGTTGACGGCACACATAGAAATAAATGAATATAACTTGATAGCTGTTACAGAGACATGGTTGCAGGGAGAGGAGGGTGCGAAAGGAGGACTCTGGGACAGGCAGTCAGCAGCACCTGGAGGAGAGAGCGAGAGGAGGACTCTGGAACAGGCTGGCAGCAGCATCTGGAGGAGTCAGGAGTTGAAGAGAAGTGCGAGAGGAGTCGGGAGTTGAATAGAAGCTGGAAGAGCAGAGGTCACTGAGGGATTTCGGTGAGGAGGGAACAAAGTGATCCTTTGAATATCGTGAGTATGGCTGGGTAAGCATTTACTACTTTTATTGCTTATAGTTATTAATGCCTTATTTTGTGGTTTGTAGGGGCTATATTCTGTAACAACGAGGAGCAGGGAAGAAGTAATTGATATTAAGTATCTTCCAAAAGGTTTACTTTAATTTAAAGGGGTAAGTCATGGCAGAAGATCTCAAAGACACAGTGTGCTGCTCCTCCTCTATGTGGGAAGCCAGGCACGATTCCAGTGCCCGAGGCCAGCATGTGTGCTGGAAGTGTTTCCAGCTGCAGCTCCTGGAATCCCAGGTTTTGGAGTTGGAGCAGCAGCTGGGGAAACTGGAGCATCTGCGAGGCGGAGAGTATCATGGATAGGACGTTTATAGAGGTGGTCACACAGCAGGTGAGGACTCCACAGGCAGGAAGGGAATGGGTGACCACCAGGCAAAGAAAGAGGACTAGGCAGGTAGTGCAGGAACCTTCTGTAAAACAGATATACCACTTTGGATACTGTTGGGGGGAATGGCCTCTCAGGAGAAAGCAGTAACAGCCAAATTTGTTGCACTATCTTTGGCTCTGCTGCACAAGGGAGGAGTAAAAAGTGTGCAATGCAATAGTTATAGGGGATTCAATTGTAAGGGGAATAGATAGGCGTTTCTGTGGCCGCAAACGAAACTCCAGGATGATATGTTGCCTCCCTGATGTGAGGGTCAAGGATGTCTCAGAGCGGCCACAGGACATTCTGAAGGGGGAGGATGAAAAGCCAGTGTTCTTGGTACACATTGGTACAAACAACATAGGTTAAAAAAGGGATGAGGTCCTAAAAGCAGAATATAGGGGGTCAGGGAGTAAGTTGAAAAGTAGGACCTCAAAGGTAGTGATCTCAGGATTACTACCAGTACCACGTGACAGTCAGAGTAGAAATAGCAGGATATATTGGATGAATACATGGCTGAAGAGATGGTGTGAAGGGGAGGGTTTCAGATTCCTGGGGCATTGGGACCGGTTCTGAGGGAGGTGGGACCAGTGCAAACTGGACGGGTTACACCTGGGCAGGACCAGGACTGATGTCTTAGGGGGAACATGTGCTAGACTGGTTGGGGAGGGTTTAAACTAAAATGGCAGGGGGATGGGAACCTATGCAAGGAGTCAGAGGAAGGAGAATCAAAGACAAAAACAAAAGATAGAAAGCAGAATAAGAAAAGTGACAGAGAAATCAAGGTTAAGAATCAAACAGGGCCTCAGTGAAAAATAGTGGGAACGGGACAAGTAATGTTAAAAAGACAAGCCTTGAGGCTTTGTGCCTTAACACGAGGAGCATTCACAATTAAGTGGATGAATTAACCACGCAAATAGATGTAAATAGGTATGATATAGTTGGGATTATGGAGATATGGCTACAGGGTGACCAGGGATGGGAACTGAACATCCAGGGGTATTCACTATTTAGGAAGGACAGACAAAAAGGAAAAGGTGATGGAGTTGCATTGCTGGTTAAAGAGGAAATTAACACAATAGTGCAGAAAGATATTAGCTCTGATGATGTGGAATCTGTATGGGTAGAACTGAGAAACACTAGGGGGCAAAAAACGTTAGTGGGGGTTGTATATAGACCCCCAAACTGTAGTGATGATGTTGGCAATGGCATTAAACAGGAAATTAGAGATGCATGTAATAAAGGAACATCTAAAGGGTGACTTTAATCTGCATATAGATGGGCAAATCAAATTAGTAACAATGCCATAGAGAAGGAATTCCTGGAGTATATACGGGATGCTTTTCTGGACGTTGAGAAACCAATGAGAGAACAGGCCATCCACGATTGGGTATTGTGGAATGAGAAAGGAATAATTGGCAAGCTAGTGGTGCAAGGCCCCTTGGTGATGAGCGACCATAATATGATAGAATTCTTCATCAAGATGGAGAGTGATGTAGTTGATTCTGAGACTAGGGTCCTGAATCTTAATAAAGGAAACTACAATGGTAAGAGGCGCGAGTTGGCTATGATGGATGGAGAAACGCTATTTAAAGGGAGGATGGTGGATAGGCAATGGCAAACATTCAAAAAGCACATGGGTGAACTGCAACAATTGTTTATTCCAGTCTGGCACAAAAGTAAAACAGGAAAGGTGGCCAAACCATGGTTTACAAGGGAAATTAGAGATAGTATTAGATGCAAGGAAGAGGCATACAAATTGGCCAGAAAAAACAACAGACCAGCGGATTGGGAGCAGTTTAGAATTCAGCAAAGGAGGGCCAAGGGATTGATTAAGAAGGGGAAAATAGAGTACGAGTGTAAGCTTGCAGGGAACATAAAAACTGACTGTAAAAGTTTCTATAGGTATGTAAAGAGAAAAAGATTGGTGAAGACAAATGTAGGTCCCTTACAGTCAGAAACAGGGGAATTTATAATGGGGAACAAGGGAATGGCTGACCAACTAAATACATACTTTGGTCTGTCTTCACAAAGGAGGACACTAATAACATACCAGAAATGTTAGGGAACACAGGGTTTAGTGAGAGGGAGGAACTGAAAGAAATCAGTATTAGTAGGGAAATGGTGTTGGGGAAATTGATGGGATTGAAGGCCGATAAATCCCCAAAGCCTGATAATCTACATCCCAGAGTACTTAAGGAAGTGGCCCTAGAAATAGTGGATGCATTGGTGGTCATTTTCCGAGATTCTACAGACTCTGGAACAGTTCCTACAGATTGGAGGGTAGCTAATGTAACTGCACTATTTAAAAAGCGAGGCAGAGAGAAATCAAGGAATTATAGACTAGTCAGCCTGACATTGGTAGTGGGGAAAATTCTAGAGATTTAATAGCTGAGCAAGTGAAAAACAGTGGCAGAATCAGACAGAGTCAGCATGGATTTACGAAAGGGAAATCATGCTTGACAAGTCTACTGGAATTTTTTGAGAATGTAACTAGTAGAGTTAATGAGGGGGAGCCAGTGGATGTGGTTTATTTGGACTTTCAGGAGGCTTTTGACAAAGTACCACATAAGAGATTAGCGTGTAAAATTAAAGCGCATGGGATTGGGGCAGTGTATTGAGATGGATAGAAAACTGGTTGGCAGACAGGAAACAAAGAGTAGGAATAAACGGGTCTTTTTCCTAATGGCAGGCAGTGTCTAGTAGGGTACCACAGGGATCGGTGCTGGGATCCTAGTTATTTACAATATATATTAATGATTTAGATGAGGGAATTAAATATAATATCTCCAGATTTGCAGATAACACAAAGCTGGGTGGGAGGGTGAGCTGTGAGGAGGATGCAGAGATGCTTCAGTGTGATTTGGACAAGCTGAGTGAGTGGGCAAATGCATGGCAGATGCAGTATTATGTGGATAAATGTGAGGTTATCCATTTTGGTAGCAAAAACAGGAAGGCAGATTATTATCTGAATGGCTATAAATTGAGAGAGGGGAATGCGCAACGAGACCTGGGTGTCCTTGTACACCAGTTGCTGAAGGTAAGCATGCAGGTGCAGCAGGCGGTAAAGAAGGCAAATGGTATGTTGGCCTTCACAGCGAGAGCATTCGAGTACAGGAACAGGGATGTCTTATTGCAATTGTAGGGTCTTGGTGAGACCACACGTGGAATATTGAGTGCAGATTTGGTCTCCTTAAATGAGGAAGGATGTTCTTGCTATCGAGGGAGTGCAGCGAAGGTTTACCCGACTGATTCCTGGGATGGCGGGACTGACATATGAGGAGAGATTGAGCCGATTAGGATTATATTCGCTGGAGTTCAGAAGAATGAGGGGTGAACTCATAGAAACCTATAAAATTCTAACAGGACTAGACAGAGTAGATGCAGAAAGAATGTTCCCGATGTTGGGGGAGTCCAGAACCAAGGGTCACACTCTGAAGATATGAGGTAGACCACTTAGGACTGAGATGAGAAGAAAGTCATTCGCCCAGAGAGCGGTGAGCCTGTGGAATTTGTTATCCCAGAACATAGTTTAGACCAAAACATTGTATGCTTTCAAGAAGGAGTTAGATATAGCTTTTGGGGCGAAATGAATCAAAGGGTATGGGGAGAAAGCGGGAGCAGGCTATTGAGTTGGATGATCAGCCATGATCATGATGAATGGTGGAGCAGGCTCGAAGGGCCGATGGGCCTACTCCTGCTCCTAGTTTCTATGTTTCTAGGTTTCTATGTGACCAAGATTGAGCACTCAATGTTCAAGGGTATTCGACATTCTGGAAAAATAGGCAAAAAGGAAAAGGAGGTGGGGTAATTTTGTTAATGAAAGAAGATATCAGTGCGGTCGTGAGTAGTGATATAGGTCCAATAGATTGTGATGTGGAATCAGTTTGGGTGGAAATAAGGAACAGCAAAGGAAAGAAGTCACGGGTGGGAGTCATCTATCAGCCCCTGAAGAGTTGCCTCACTGTCGGACAAAATATAAATCGGGATATAATGGAGGCGTGCAAGAAGGGCACTACAATGTCATGGGTGATTTTGATCTGCATATTGACTGGACAAATCAGATTGGAAGGGGTAACATGGAAGACGAATTTGTAGAGTGCATCAGGGATTGTTTCTTACAGCAATACATTGCAGAACCTGCCCAGGAACATATTATTTTAGATCTAGTAATGTGTAATGAGGTGGGATTAATAAGAGATCTTGTAGTTAAGGATCCTCTAGGGGGTAGCGATCACAAAATGGTAGAATTTCAAATTCAGTTTGAGGACGAGCAACTCAGGTCTCACACCAGTGTTCACAACTTAAATAAGGACAATTGCTGAGGTATGAAGAAAGATTTATCTGAAGCGGGCTTGGAAAATAGACTAAGAGGAAGGTCAGTGAACGAGCAGAGGCAGACATTTAAGCAGATATTTCATAACATTCAGCAAAAATTTATCCCGGTCAAAAAGAAGGACTTGATGAGAAGGATGAACCACCCGTGGTTAACAAAGGTGGTCAAGGAGAGTATCCAATCAAAAGCTAAGGCATAATAGTAGTAGGCCAGAGGATTGGGAAATTTTTTTAGGAACCAGCAGCAGATGACTAAAAAGCTAATAAAGAGGGAGAAAATTGATTACTAAAGTAAATTGGCAAGAAATATAAAAACTAACAGCAAGAGCCTCTACAGGTATATGAAAAGAAAGAGAGTGGCTAAAGTGAGTGTGGGACCCTTGGAGGATGTGACTGGGGAATTGATAACAGGGAACAGAGAAATGAGAGATAATTTAAACCAATATTGTACATCGGTTTTCATTATGAAGGACACTATAAACATCCCAAAGATATCAGATAAGGAAGGAGCTAATGGGAGGAAAGATCTTGTCAGTCTCTATCACGAGGGACAAAGTATTTGACAAATTTAATGGGACTAAAGGCAGACAAGTCGCCAGGACCTGATGGCCTGCATCCAAGGGTTTTAAAGGAAGTGGTTGCAGAGATAGTGGAGGCATTGGTCGAATTATTCCAGAACTCACTGTATTCCAGGAGGGTCCCAGCGGATTGGAAAACCGCTCATGTGACACCCCTAGTAGAAAGAATCAGGAGGCAGGCTATTATTTAAATAGAGATAGACTCTAAAAAAAAAGGACAGTGCAGAGGGATCTGGGTGTTCTTGTGCATGAAACACAAAATGTTAGCATGCAGGTGCAGCAAATAATGAAGAAGGCAAATGGAATTTTGGTCTGTATTGCTAGGGAGTTGGAGTTTAAAAATAGGGAAGCCTTTTACAACTGTACAGGATGTTGATGAGGCCACACCTGGACCACTGTGTACAGTTTTCATCCCTGTATTTAAGAAAGTATATCTTGGCATTGGGGGCAGTTCAACTGAGATTCACTAGGCTGATTCCCACATGGGAGACTAATAAAGAAGGCAAATGCACATGAGGTACAGAGTAATTTGATAAGGTGGATTCAAAATTGGCTTAGTTGTAGTAGACAGAGGGTGATGACAGAAGGTGCTTTAGTGACTGGAAGCCAGTTTCCAGTGGCGTGTCACAGAGATCTGTGCTGGGTCCCCTATTATTCGTCATTTATATAAACAGCATTGATGACTATGAATTAGTAAGTTTGCGGATGACACAAAGTTTGGCCAGGTGGTTAACAGTGAGGTTGAGTGTCTTGGGCTGCAGGAAGATATAGATGGGATGGTCAAATGGGCAGATAAGTGGCAAGTAGAATTTAACCCTGAAAAGTGTGAAGTGATACAGTTTGGTAGGAGTAATTTGACAAGGAAGTATTCAATGAATGGCATGACACAAGGAAGTTCTGAGGAACAAAGGGCGTGTGTGTCCATAGATCCCTGAAGGAGGTGTGGCTTGTTAGTGGGGTGGTGGAAAAGGCATATGGAACACTTCCTTTATCAACCGAGGCATAGATTACAAAAGTAGGGAGATCATGTTGGAGCTGTATAGAACCTTGGTGAGGCCACAGCTGGAGTACTGTATGCAGTTCTGGTCGCCACATTATAGGAAGGATGTGATTGCACTGGAGGGGGTGCAGAGGAGATTCACCAGGATGTTGCCTGGGGTGAAACATTTAAGTTATGAAGAGAGATTGGATAGACTTGGGTTGTTTTCGTTGGAGCAGAGAAGACTGAGGGGCAACCTGATCGACGTGTACGAGATTATGAGGGGCATGGACAGGATGGATAGGGAGCAGCTGTTCCCCTTCGTTGAAGGGTCAGTCACGAGGGGACACAAGTTCAAGGTGAGGAGCAGGAGGTTTAGGGGGGATGTGAGGAAAAACATTTTTACCCAGAGGGTGGTGACGGTCTGGAATGCGCTGCCTGGGAGGGTGGTGGAGGCAGGTTGCCTCACATCCTTTAAGAAGTACCTGGATGAGCACTTGGCATGTCGTAACATTTGGCTTTGGCCCAAGTGCTGGTAAATGGGATTAGGTAGGTAGGTCAGGTGTTTCTCACGTGTTGGTACAGACTCGATGGGCAGAAGGGCCTCTTCTGCAATGTCTGATCCTGTGATTCCTGGGATGAAGGGGTTGACTTATCAAGAACAGTAAACAGGCTAGGCATTATTTATTCATTATGGAGTTTAAAAGAATGAGAGGTGATCTTATTGAAACATACAAGATTCTGAGGGGCATTGACAGGGTAGATGTTGAGAAGATGTTTCCGCTAGTGGGGGATTCTCGAACTAGGGGACATAGTTACAGAATAAGAGGACACTCATTTAAAACTGAGATGCAAAGGAATTTCTTCTCTTAGAGGGTAGTGAATGTCTGGAATTCTCTATCCCAGAGAGTTGTGGAGGCTAGATCACTGAAAGTATTCAAAGAGGAGGTAGGTAGATTTTTGAAATATCAGGGAGTTGAGGGCTCTGAGGAGCTGGCACAATAGAGGAGTTGAGGCCTGGGGCAGGTCAGCCATGATGTTATTGAATGGAAGAGCAGGCTCAAGGGGCTGAATGGTCTACTCCTGCTCCTATTTCTTATGTTTTTAAATGTATGGTTGCTAAATTTGCACAAAGATAGGTAGGAAAGTAAGTTGTGAAGAGGATGTAAGGAGGCTAATAATGGAGATAGATAGGTTAAGTGAATGAGCAAAGATCTGGCAAATGGAGTATAATGTGGGCAAATGGGAAATTGTCCATTTTGGCAGGAAGAACGAAAATGAAGCTTATTATCTAAATGGTGAGAGATTGTAGAGCTCTGAGATTCAGAGGGATCAGGGTGTCCTAGTGCATGAATCACAAAAGGCTAGTATGCAGGTACAGCAAATAAATAGGAAAGCTAATAGATTGTTACTTATTGTGAGGGGAATTGAACATAAAAGTAGGGAGTTTATGCTTCAGTTGTACAGGACACAGGTGAGACCACATCTGGAGTATTTTGTATAGAATTGGTCTCCTTATTTAAGGAAGGATGTAAATTAGTTAGAAGCAATTCAGAGAAAATTTACTAGATTATTACCAGGAATATAAAAGCAAAATACTGCAGATGCTGGAAACCCGAAACAAAAACAAAAATTGCTGGAAAAACTCAACAGGTCTGACAGCATCTGTGACGAGAAAGACAGAGTTAACGTTTCAAGTCTGTATAAAGAAGGGTTCTGAAGAAGAGTCATTTGGACTCGAAACGTTAACTCTGTCTTTCTCTCCGCAGATGCTGTCAGACCTGCTGAGTTTTTCCAGCAATTTTTGTTAATACCAGGAATGTTGTATGAGGGAAGGTTGAACAGGCTAGGTTTGTATCCACTGGAGTTTAGAAGAGTGAGAGGCATCTTGATTGAAAGCTTTAAGAACCTGAGGAGTCTTGACAGGGTGGATGTGGAGAGGATGTTTCCTTTTGTGGGGGAATCTAGAACGAGGGGTCACTGTTTAAAAATATGGGGTCGCTCATTTAAGACAGATGAGGAGAATTTTTTTCTCTCAGAGGGTAGTGAGTCTTTGGAACTCTCTTCCTCAAAAAAGTGGTGGAAGCAGAGTCTTTAAATATTTTTAAGGCAGAAGTAGATGGATTCTTGATGAAAAAAGGGGTGAAAGGTTATCGAGGGTAGGTGGGAGGTTACAATTAGATCAGCCAAGATCTTATTGAATGGCACAGTAGACTTGAGGGGCCTCATGGTCTACTCCTGCTCCTAATTTGTGTGTTCATCCTGAATACAGGAGTGTGCCCTGGGCTCCCTCCCTCTTGTTACTGTCCCTTGCTGTATAAAGGAGTGTGTGAATAATCATTTGGTAGCATAGAACTTGAGTACTGCTGAAAAGAGACATTTTGTCAAAGCTTTTCGTCTTGCACTCTTCAGGACAATTTGCAAGAATACCAAAGTCATGGGAAATCACAACTCAGGTCCAACCCTGACAATGTCATCAAACCCGCTGACAAGGTTGGTGCTGTTGTCTGGCGCACTGACCTCTACCTCGCGGAGGCTGAGCGTCAACTCGCAGACACTTCCTCCTACCTCTCCCCGGACCATGACCCCACCACTGAACATCAAGCCATTGTTTCCAGGACTGTCACTGACCTCATCTCCTCTGGGGATCTCCCTCCCACAGCTTCCAACCTGATAGTCGCCCAACCTCGGACGGCCCGCTTCTATCTCCTACCCAAAATCCACAAACAGGAATGCCCCGGTAGACCGATCGTCTCAGCTTGCTCCTGCCCCACAGAACTCATTTCTCGTTATCTTGACTCCCTTCTCTCTCCCCTTGTCCAGTCCCTTCCCACCTACATCCGTGATTCCTCTGACACCTTACGTCACATCAACAATTTCCAGTTCCCTGGCCCCAACCGCTTCCTCTTCACCATGGACGTCCAATCCCTCTACACCTCCATCCCCCACCAGGATGGTCTGAGGGCCCTTAGCTTCTTCCTCGAACAGAGGCCTGAACAATCCCCATCCACCACTACTCTCCTCCGTCTGGCTGAACTTGTTCTCACGCTGAACAATTTCTCCTTCAACTCCTCTCACTTCCTCCAAATATAAGTTGTGGCTATGGGTACCCGCATGGGCCCCAGCTATGCCTGTCTCTTTATGGGGTATGTGGAACATTCCTTGTTGCAGTCCTACTCCGGCCCCCTTTCACAACTCTTTCTCCGGTACATCGATGATTACTTCGGTGCCGCTTCATGCTCTCGTCGGGACTTGGAAAAATTTATTAATTTTGCTTCCAATCTCCACCCCTCCATCATTTTCACGTGGTCCATCTCTGACACTTCCCTTCCCTTCCTTGACCTCTCTTGTCTCAATCTCTGGTGATAGACTGTCCACCAATATCCATTACAAACCCACCGACTCCCACAGCTATCTCGACTACAGCTCCTCACACCCCGCTTCCTGTAAGGACTCCATCCCATTCTCTCAGTTCCTTCGCCTCTGTCGCATCTGTTCCGATGATGCTACCTTCAAAAACAGTTCCTCTGACATGTCCTCCTTCTTCCTTAACCGAGGTTTTCCACCCACGGTCGTTGACAGGGCCCTCAACCGTGTCCGGCCCATCTCCCGCGCATCCGCCCTCATGCCTTCTCCTCCCTCCCAGAAACATGATAGGGTCCCCCTTGTCCTCACTTATCACCCCACCAGCCTCCCATTCAGCGGATCATCCTCCGCCATTTCCGCCAACTCCAGCATGATGCCACCACCAAACACATCTTCCCTTCACGCCCCTTATTGGCATTCCATAGGGATCGCTCCCTCCGGGACACCCTGGTCCACTCCTCCATCACCCCCTACTCCTCAAACCCCTCCTATGGCACCACCCCATGCCCATGCAAAAGATGCAACACCTGCCCCTTCACTTCCTCTCTCCTCACCGTCCAAGGACCCAAACACTCCTTTCAAGTGAAGCAGCATTTCACTTGCATTTCCCCCAACTTAGTCTACTGCATTCGTTGCTCCCAATGTTGTCTCCTCTACATTGGAGAGACCAAATGTAAACTGGGCGACTGCTTTGCAGAACACCTGAGGTCTGTCCGCAAGAATGACCCAAACGTCCCTGTCGCTTGCCATTTTAAAACTCCACCCTGCTCTCTTGCCCACATGTCTGTCCTTGGCTTGCTGCATTGTTCCAGTGAAGCCCAACGCAAACTGGAGGAACACCTCATCTTCCGACTAGGCACTTTACAGCCTTCCGGACTGAATATTGAATTCAACAACTTTAGGTCGTGAGCTCCCTCCCCCATCCCCACCCCCTTTGTTTCCCCCTTCCTTTTTTTTCCAATAAATTATAAAGATTTTCCTTTTCCCACCTATTTCCATTATAAAAAAAACACCCCCACTAGAGCTATACCTTGAGTGCCCTACCATCCATTCTTAATTAGCACATTCGTTTAGATAATATCACCAACTTTAACACCTATGTGTTCTATTGTACTATTGTCGTTGACATCTTTTGATGATCTGCTTCTATCACTGCTTGTTTGTCCATACAACCATCCCCCCCACCCCACCTCTCTCTCTCTCTCTATTGCTCGGCCCCCCACACACACACCTTAAACCAGCTTATATTTCAACTCTTTCTTGGACGTGAACTCAAGTTCTGTCGAAGGGTCATGAGGACTCGAAACGTCAACTCTTTTCTTCTCTGCCGATGCTGCCAGATCTGCTGAGTTTTTCCAGGTAATTCTGTTTTTGTTTTGGATTTCCAGCATCTGCAGTTTTTTTGTTTTTACAACTTTATACTGTTTGAGGAGAGAGTGCTGATTGGTTGGCAAGTGCATTCTCATTGTTAGATGTGTTGCCATGGAGAATGCACCAGTTAATGGTGACTAATAGTTAGCTGCCAATTACTGTTTGAAATTTAAACCAGGCAGCTTGACTCTGATTGGTCAAGGCATTGCCCTGAGGAATGAGCCAGCAATTGACTATCACATGTTTTGTTTAGCTGAAACAGGAGCAATGTCTGCACATGTTCTTTCTGTTTGCAAAGAATAGGACCATGTGTATTAATATCTGTAGCTCTTAGTACATGCAAATGAAACACACCGTGGACTCGACTGACAATCTTAAATTGGTTGTCAGCATAATTCTTAGCATACTGACGATTATTTATCAAATGTTGTCCAATTGTGGAATCATATCTAATGTTGGGCACTGCGTTTTGAGTTTTGCAAGCATGGGTTGGTTGGCTACGTTGTCCATTGCAAACAGCAGAAACGACATGCTCTGTGCTATGATCCACCAGTCTTTGGGATGTTTGGCCTACATACCTAGCATCACATGGGCACAGAAATTCATATACTGCATTGCTCATTTGTGTGACAGACAGAACATCCTTTTGGCTTGATGCAGCATCCTGTTAGTAGTGAACACCACTCACGTTGCTACTGCACAGTATCAGTGTGAAACAGCTAGCTTCCAGGGCTCACTAAATACTTTTAAATAATTGTAGCTTTAACTTCCAAAACAAAACAATTCTCTGGGCTGCTTTTCTTTGCAAACAGTGTAGACAGCTCATCTCCAATGTTCCAGATAAGTAAGCCCACCTGTTGTTTTATAATCTAGCTGTCAACCCCTGAAGTCCAAGGCTCAAGCTGCTTTAGGTGCATTTATCCCATTTTCTACAGTCAAATTTTAATCCAGAAGTAAAAATTCTTCTAAAACATTGAACTGGGTATTCATAACACTGTCCCATTCTGAATATGGTTTGCAAAGCCTCCATCAGTTTACACACAGCAGTGAAGATTCAGTTGTGAAATGAGATGAATCTGATGTTCCTTCTGTACATTAAATTGTTGCTCCTTGTTTTTTAACCTCAGTGTTGATCTGATGGGTAATAAAGCACCAAATAGAATCATAGGGTGCTGTTTATCACTGAGTTTGAGTGGAACAATGTAGGACCTGAGGATAAAGAGGCCAGAGTGGAATGCAGAATTAAAGTGACAAGCAACTGGAAGCTCAGGGTCACACTTGCGGACTGCACAGAAAAGTTCAGCAAAACAATCAATCAATCCTTTACTTGATCTCCCCAGTATAGACGAGACTGCATTGTGAGCAGTTAATACAGTTTACCAATTAGAAGATATCCACGTAAATCATTGTTTCCCCTGGGTGGAGTGGTTGAAGCCCTGGACAATGGGATGGAAGGAGGTGAGAGGACAGGTATTGCATCGCCTTTGTTTGCACAGGAAGGTGCCATAGGAAGGGGAGGGAGTGTTGATTGTGACGAAAGTGTGGATCAGGGTGTCCCGAAAGAAATGGGCCCTTCAGAATGCACTTTGCAGGAGGGACACTGCACAGGGGTCAGGATCAGGAAGCTGTGAGGATTTTCATGCCCAGCCCAGAGTCCGTGAGAGAGAGAGAGAGGAGTTCCAGCAGGAGGGGGAAGTAAATGAAAATTTAAAAATAAATTCCAGTGGGAGACGATGGAGGGAAACTGGCTGGGAAACCACCTCATGGTGCCCGTCAGGCAAGACCCCATTGGCTGTGAGTCTGAGAGCAGCTCAAGTTTACTGATTTTTATTAAACAAAGATATTAATTGATGTGGGGAAAAGATATGGAATGAGGTCACAGATCTGCCAAGATCTCATTGAGTGGTGGGACAGACTCTTAAGGGCAATTAGGGATGGGCAATAAATGCTGGCCAAGCCAGCGATGTTCACATCCCGTAAATGAATTTTTAAAAAATGGCCTCCTTCTTTTCCTGTGTCCCTTCTGCACCTTAAACTGTTGCTCCCTGTTCACTCTGAATTCACCAACACCCACTCAGGCCCTGGATCTGACACTTAAACCAATAGAGAGCCGTGAGGAGGGAACAGGAACAGGAACTTGAAACCCCAACTGAGAAAGGAAGGATTAAATATAAATTGTAATCAGTATGCTCCCTGTTTAACATTGTAAACACACCTTGGGATATTCCCGCTTTCCTGCTGATTTTAATCGAGATCTGGAGGACGTTCCCTGGGACAGTAGCTGCCCCAGAGGAGCTGTGTGGGGGAGGGGTTACGTTCAATGGTCCCTGTATTCAGTGAAAGCTGGCACTGTAAAAAAAGCACACAGTGATTGGGAATTATGACACAGCGAGGTCCAGACTCCTTCATATTACTCAGTGGTGGGTTATATATTCCATCATTATATATTCTACATTACAACAGTGACTGCACTTCAAAAATAGAACTTTCTTCGCTGTAAAGACATTTGAGATGTCCTGAGGTTGTGAAAGTTGCTCTAAAAATACAGGTTTTCCTTTATTTTTAAACATTTTGACGGCCCTGTGAGGGACGGTGTCTCTTTCAGAGACATCTGATTGACAGCGTGTAACCCCGTCCCTACCTGACCCGTGCTGGGTGAAGTTCTGGCCCATTACAGTGGGGAATATTTAAAGCTAGTGTCACTGGGGACTGAGGATTAATCTCCGGCTCCTGATCCACACACACAGGGAGCTGATATTGAAGTTCAGAGATATTCCCAGCTATCTCAACACAATTAACCCGACCTCTCAGTCCCTTATATTGTAGAAAAGCTGCATGTTCTTACTGATGATTCCCAATATGTGTGAGCGGTACTTTTTCCATCCATTCAGCCTCTTCTGGATAAGTTGAGATATATTGGACAGGTTCAGGGTGAACTCTCGAACATCTGGCTCTGTGACTCTCTGAGTCTCAATCGCTCTGCAATGAAAGAGGAGAGGATGTTTTATCAATGGGGACATTTCGGATCAAGAACCGAAAGGGGAACTAGTGATAAGTTTAACCACCTGAATGCCTTCTACTACTTGTGCTGACACCCTGCAATAACCCATCCTGAAAATGGCAGATTATGGGAGAATACTGTCTTCCTGCATTCACACTGATCTCCATATGTGCAGCTGGATCCTGGTTTGCTGCCACTTCAGCTCAGTTTGTGATTTTCAAATCTGTCTATGTTCAGTTTCTCTGTACTGGAGCCTCATCTTTCCATTATTAACAATGATTATGATCCCAAGGGTCTCCAGTCTGTGCTCCCTCCCTCTTTCAGCAGCTGTTTCACCCTCCATAACTTCCTGATGGGGCCTCTGGAGTTTCTGTTTCCCTCTCTAAGTGAAAGGCCTGGTTGGTTGTGTCCTCCTTTCCCTTGTTTTTTTTCCTTCCATCGGTCATGTTGTCAATCGCTAGCTGTTGGGCGGGAATCAGAAAAATATTTAAATGGGATTTGGCCATGAAGATCGACAGGACCTCCACGTCGCCAGCCTTGCTGGGATCTTCCCACAGCCTCAGAGAGCCATGGTGTCAGGATATTTAGAAAATCATATTGGGATCAGGCAGAGTCAATATTGTTTTGTGAAAGGGAAATTGTGCTCCCATCCGTGTGCCCCCCCACCCCCACCACCATCACGCTCCCGTTTCCACCCCAACTAACCTCTGGCTCCATCCATGCCCTCCACCCCAGTTCCATCTGCAGCCCGTACTCTGGCTCCATTTCCAGCCCCCCCCACTGCGGCTCCATCCATGTATTTCCGGTTCCATCCACACCCTCCATACTGGACCCATTGCAGTACTCAGCCCAGCTCCATTCCCGACCCGCCACCACAGCTCCATCCACGTCCCCACCATTGGCTCCATGCATGCCCTCCGCCCCGGCTCCATCTGTGATCCCACCACAGCTCCATCCACACCTCTGTCTCCATCCATGCCTTCCACCCCCTTGGTCCATCTGTGCCCCCCACACCCCCCCAGCTCCACCCACAGCCCCCTCACCTGCTGGCTCCATCCACTGCCCCTCCTTCCCCGTCCCCGGGACAGGGCATCAGGTTCTGCATACCGTTAGATTTGGAGACAGTGAAGAAGGAGAAAGAGAAGCAGAGGCAGAGACAGAGTGGGAAAGGAGACAGAGACAGAGAGAGAGAGAGAGAGAGACAAAGCAAGAATGGAAAGCAAAAAGTTGAGCTGAGCTTCAGGAGTGTTGTGGGTGAGACACAGAAACTGTGCTACTCAGGGCTTGTTGGGTGATTTAGTGTAATCTAATTTAAATTTCTGTAGTATTTCTGGTATATTCTGTAATTTATTCTACTTTGCAAGTTATTCCAGTTAGGAATGCATATTGCTGCACACGTACAATACGATATTTCAACTTATACTTTGGTTTTGCTGGGCAAGAAATGGCTCAAGGAACCTAACATTGATTCCTATGGAAACCCAAGAATCGCTTAAAGTGGTTTCACTTAAAGTCATGATTTTCAGGAACGCAGCCACAACTTTAAGTCAAGACTTATTGTACTGTATGAGTTTGTTGTGAGTGGTGGCTGAGTTGGTACTATTGATCGAGTTGATCAGCAGACACTTCTTAGGTGGAAACTTTAAGTTTATTTAGAAAGGTACTTAGCAGCAACCACATGTATGTTTTCAACTCAAACTCTATCTCTACAAGATTAACCACTAACTACTGACTACTGTGGTAGCCCGCGCTACTCTCCTATTGGGTATTAAAGATAATGTGATCTTCCTTAACAAGTATTAGTCTTAAAGGTATACTACACACTAAATTAAACCATAATTACCACAGAGTGAGAGGAACTTACCTGGAAAGAAGCTGTTTCGAGTTCTGTGAACAAAGAGAGGAGATCAGATCAATCAATGAACAAGCCAACTCCCAGTGGAATCAAACAGTGAATTTTGGATTGACAGAAAAGAGTTGTGTGTAACAGCAGGTGTGGCCAGTCACAGGAATGTGGAATAATCCCACATTTCACTGCACTCCATCCTGGAACAGCACCAACACTCTGAGGGCAGGACTGAGGGGGCAGCACGAACACTCCGAGGGCAGGACTGAGGGGGCAGCACCAACACTCCGAGGGCAGGACTGAGGGGGCAGCACCAACACTCCGAGGGCAGGACTGAGGGGGCAGCACGAACACTCCGAGGGCAGGACTGAGGGGGCAGCACCAACACTCCGAGGGCAGGACTGAGGGCAGAACCAACAGTCCGAGGGCAGGACTGAGGGGGCAGCACCAACACTCCGAGGGCAGGACTGAGGGGGCAGCACCAACACTCCGAGGGCAGGACTGAGAGCAGAACCAACACTCCGAGGGCAGGACTGAGGGGGCAGCACGAACACTCCGAGGGCAGGACTGAGGGGGCAGCACCAACACTCCGAGGGCAGGACTGAGGGGGCAGCACGAACACTCCGAGGGCAGGACTGAGGGGGCAGCACAAACACTCCGAGGGCAGGACTGAGGGGGCAGCACCAACACTCTGAGGGCAGGACTGAGGGGGCAGCACCAACACTCTGAGGGCAGGACTGAGGGGGCAGCACGAACACTCCGAGGGCAGGACTGAGAGCAGAACCAACACTCCGAGGGCAGGACTGAGGGGGCAGCACGAACATTCCGAGGGCAGGACTGAGGGGGCAGCACCAACACTCCGAGGGCAGGACTGAGGGGGCAGCACGAACACTCCGAGGGCAGGACTGAGGGGGCAGCACCAACACTCTGAGGGCAGGACTGAGGGGGCAGCACCAACACTCTGAGGGCAGGACTGAGGGGGCAGCACCAACACTCCGAGGGCAGTACTGAGAGCAGAACAAACACTCCGAGGGCAGGACTGAGGGGGCAGCACGAACACTCCGAGGGCAGGACTGAGGGGGCAGCACCAACACTCCGAGGGCAGGACTGAGGGGGCAGCACGAACACTCCGAGGGCAGGACTGAGGGGACAGCACCAACACTCTGAGGGCAGGACTGAGGGGGCAGCACCAACACTCTGAGGGCAGGACTGAGGGAGCAGCACCAACACTCCGAGGGCAGGACTGAGAGCAGAACCAACACTCCGAGGGCAGGACTGAGAGCAGAACCAACACTCCGAGGGCAGGACTGAGGGGGCAGCACGAACACTCTGAGGGCAGGACTGAGGGGGCAGCACCAACACTCCGAGGGCAGGACTGAGGGCAGAACCAACACTCCAAGGGCAGGACTGAGGGCAGCACCAACACTCCGAGGGCAGGACTGAGGGGGCAGATTAAATTCTAGGCCCCACCAACAATCTTGAAACGGTTCAGCCCTCACAAAAAGACCCCATTCCCCAGCCATGGTCTTGTTTATATTGAAGATGTACCTGAATAAAGGAGAGAGGGTCCCTCTGTACCAGAGTTTGGGCTTCTCCATCTATTAATGTAATCTGTTCCATCCTCTTGTTTAATATTTCAGAATAGCTTCTAATCTGTGAGAGAGCTCGAAGACCCACCTCATTGATCAGTTTCAATGTGGATTCTTCATCTTCTTCCAGCTTTCCCCTCCAATCAGAAAAGCTCTTCGATAACTTTCCTTTCAGCTCATTGATTTGTGTCTGAAACCCAAACCAACTCTCATTACAAATGAAAGGCATTGGAAAAACTCAGCAGGTCTGGTTGCATCTGTGGAGCGGGAAAGTTAACATTTTGAGTTCAATATGTGTCTTCTTCAGAACTGGACAGGGGCAGAAATGTAATGGGTTTTATGCTGTTGGAAAAGCAGGGAGGGTGAGGAAGAGCAAAGGAAAGATCAGGGTTAGGTTAGAGGGCGGGAGAGTTGAAATGACAAGATGTCAGGGAACAAAAGGCAAATACAGTGCTAATGGTCATAGTAAAGAGACAAAGCATTGATCGAAGTAGCACAGATTTAAAGTAATTAGGAAAAGAAGAAAAAAGTGATATGAGAAAAATTTTAATGCAGTGAATGATTAAGTTTTGGAATGCACTGCCTGAGAGTGTGGTGGAGACATGTTCAATTGCAGCATTCAACAGGGAATTAGACTGTTATCTGAATGTGCAGGCTTACGGGGAAAAGTCAGGAGAACGGCACTAGGTGAGCTGCTTATTTGAAGAGCAAGTGCAGACACGATGGGCCAAATGGTCTCTTTCTATGTTGTAACAATTTTGTGAACCAGTAAAATAAAAGCAAAATATTGGGTGCTGGAGATCTGAAATTAAAGCAAAAAGAGCCGCAAAGCTCAGCAGTCTGGCAGCATCTGTCGAAACATGGTATGTGGAGCATTCCTTGTTCCAGGCCGAATCAGGCCCCCTCCCACAACTCTTTTTCAGGTACTTTGATCACTGTATTGGTGCCACTTTCTGCTCTCATACGGAACTGGAAAAATTCATCAATTTTGCTTCCAATTTCTACACTTCTCTCACCTTCACATGATCCATCTCTGATACTTTCCTTCCCTTTCTTGACTTTCCTGTCTCCATATCTGGGGATAGACTGTCTACTAATATTCATTACAAGCCCACTGACTCCCACATTTACCTCGACTATATTTCTTCACACTCTAGTTCCTGCAAGGACTCCATTCCACTGAAGTGGTGCTTTGGGCTGCAGTAGAGTTTGGTGACTGAGAGAATTTAAGGGTTAATTTCTATCTAAAGTCTAGTCTTTCTTTAATTTAGTAATTAACTAACAGTTGCTGTTTGGGGTGGAAGAAGGTGAATTTTAGGCCAGTTTTAAAACAGGATTTATATAGGCTCTGCTTGCAGCTACAACTAGTTAACTACATAACTGGCTTAAACAGGTTTTCAGAGGCTAGATTCAGAGAGTATCAAAACAGGCCATCTTACAGTGCTGACTTTGCCTGCACTGGAATGCTGCTATGAGCTACAATAGAGGACTTAAGTTGGAGTTTGGTGACTGAGGGAGCTCGGTGAGGAGGGCATGGGGTGATCCTTTGGGTACCGTGAGTATGGTCAGGTAAGTATTTACTACTTTTATCGCTTGTGGTTTTTAAGGTCTTATTTTCTGGTTCATTATTTGTAAGGGCGATATTCTGTAACAACGAGGAGCAGGGAATAAGGGCCCCAGGGTAATTGATATTATTTGAAATTAAGTATCTTCCAAAAGGTTTAATTTAATTTAAAGGGGTAAGTCATAGCAGGAGAGCTCAAAGCCGTGGTGTGCTCCTCCTGCTTTATGTGGGAAGCCAGGAACATTTCCAGTGCCTGAGGCCAGCATGTGTGCAGGAAGTGTCTCCAGCGGCAGCTCCTGGAAGCCCGGGTTTCGGAGCTGGAGCGGCGGCTGGGGCTACTGGAGCATCCACAAGACAGAGAGTATCGTAGATAGCACATATAGAGAGGTGGTCACACCACAGGCTAAGAGCCCACAGGCAGGAAGGGAATGGGTGACCACCAGGCAGAGCAAGAGGCAGGAATCTCCTGTGGCTATTCTCCTGCAAAACACAGATACCGCTTTGGATACTGTTGGGGGAATGGCCTCTCAGGGGAAAGCAGCAACAGCCAAATTCCTTGCAGCGTGGTTGGCACTGTTGCGCAGGGGAGGAGTAAAAATTGTGGGAATGCAATAGTTATAAGGATTCAATTGTAAGGGGAATAGATACGGCGTTTGTGTGGCCACAAATGAGACTCCAGGATGGTATGTTGCCTCCCTGGTGCTAGGGTCAAGGATCTCTCAAAGCGGCCACAGGACATTCTGAAGGGGGAGGGTAAAGAGCCAGTGGTTGTGGTACACATTGGTACAAACGACACAAGTAAAAAAAGGGATGAGGTCCTAAAAGCAGAATATAGGGAGTTAGGAAGTAAGTTGAAAAGTAGGACCTCAAAGGTAGTGATCTCAGGATTATGACCAATGCCATGTAACAGTCAGAGTAGAAATAGCAGGATATATCGGATGAATACGTGGCTGAAGAGATGGTGTGAAGGGGAGGGTTACAGATTCCTGGGGCATTGGGACCGGTTCTGAGGGAGGTGGGACCAGTACAAACTGGACGGATTACACCTGGGCAGGACCGGGACTGATGTCTTAGGGGGAATATTTGCTAGAGTGGTTGAGGAGGCTTTAAACTAAAATGGCAGGGGGATGGGAACGTATGCAAGTAGAGAGAGGAGCGGGAATCAAGGACAAGAACAAAAGACAGAAAGCAGAATAAGAAAGGTGGTAGAGAAATCAAGGGCAAGAATCAAACAGGGTCTCAGTGAAAAATAGTGGAAATGGGACAAGTAATGTTAAAAAGACAAGCCTTAAGGCTTTGTGCCTTAATGCGAGCAGCATTCGCAATACAGTGGATGAATTAACCGTGCAAATAGATGTAAACAGGCATGTTTTGTCAGGATTATGGAGACATGGCTGCAGAGTGACCAGGGATGGGAACTGAACATCCAGGGCTATTCAGTATTTAGGAAGGACAGACAAAAAGGAAAAGGCAGTACAGTTGCATTGCTGGTTAAAGAGGAACTTAATGCAATAGTAAGGAAAGATATTACTCCATCGATGTGGAATCTGTATGGTTAGAGTTGAGAAACAATAAGGAGCAAAAAACGTTAATGAGGGTTGTATGTAGACCCCCAAATTGTAGTGTTGATATTGGGAATGGCATTAAACAGGAAATTAGAGATGCATGCAATAAAGGAACATCTGTAATTATGGGTGACGTTAATCTGCATATAGATCGGGCAAATCAAATTAGTAACAATACCACAGAGGAATTCCTGGAGTGTATATGGGATGGGTTTCTGGACCAATATGTTGAGGAACGAACTGGAGAACAGGCCATCCTAGACTGAGTGTTGTGTAATGAGAAAGGAATAATTGGCAATCTAGTTGTGCGAGGCCCTTGGAGATGAGCGACTATAATATGATAGAATTCTTCATCAAGATGGAGAGTGATGTAATTGATTCTGAGACTAGGGTCCCAAATCTTAATAAAGGAAACTACGATGGTATGAGGTGTGAGTTGGCTATGATGGATTGGGAAATGTGACTTAAAGGGAGGATGGTGGATAGGCAATGGCAAACATTCAAAGAGCACATGGGTAAACTGCAACAATTGTTTATTCCTGTCTGGCGCTGAAGTAAAACAGGAAAGGTGGTCAAACTATGGCTTACAAGGGAAATTAGAGATAGTATTAGATGCAAGGATGAGGCATACAAATTGGCCAGAAACAACAACAGACCTGAGGATTGGGAGGAGTTTAGAATTCAGCGTAGGAGGGCCAAGGGATTGATTAAGAAGGGGAAAATAGAATATGAGAGTAAGCTTGCAGGGAACATAAAAACTGACTGTAAGAGTTTCTATTGGTATGTGAAGAGACAAAGATCAGTGAAGACAAATATAGGTCCCTTACAGTCAGAAACAGGGGAATTTATAATGGGGAACAAAGGAATGGCTGACCAACTAAATACATACTTTGGTTCTGTCTTCACAAAGGAGGACACAAATAACATACCAGAAATGTTGGGAACACAGGGTTTAATGAGACGGAGGAACTGAAAGAAATCGGTACTAATAGGGAAATGGTGTTGCAGAAATTGATGGGATTGAAGGCTGATAAATCCCCAGGCCCTGATAATTCACATCTCAGAGTACTTAAGGAAATGGCCCTAGAAATAGTGGATGCATTGGTGGTCATCTTCCGAGATTCCACAGACTTTGGGACAGTTCCTACAGATTGGAGAGTAGTTAATGTAACCCCACTATTTAAAAAGGGAGGTAGAGAGAAAACAGGGAATCATAGACCAATCAGCCTGACGTCGGTAGTGGGGAAAATTCTAGAGTCCATTATATAAAATTTAATAGCTGAGCACGTGGAAAACAGTGGTAGAATTGGACAGTGTCAGCATGGATTTTCAAAAGTGAAATCAGGCTTGACAAATCTACTGGAATTTTTCGAGGGTGTAACTAGTAGGGTTGATCAGGGGCCCTCGAGCCAGTGGATGTGATTTGTTTGGACTTTCAGAAGGCTTTCAACAAAATCCCACGTAAGAGATTAGCACGTAAAATTAAAGTGCATGGGATTGGGGATAGTTTATTGAGATGGATAGAAAACTGGTGGGCAGGCAGGAAACAAAGAGTAGGAATAAACGGGTCTTTTTCCGAATGGCAGGCAGTGACTAGTAGGATTGGTGCTGGGACCCCAGCTATTCACAATATATATTAATGATTTAGATGAGGGAACTAAATGTAATATCTCCAAATTTGCAGATGACACAAAGCTGGGTGGGAGGGTGAGCTGTGAGGAGGATGCAGAGATGCTTCAGTGTGATTTGGACAAGCTGAGTGAGTGGGCAAATGCATGGCAGATGCAGTATTATGTGGGTAAATGTGAGGTTATCCATTTTGGTAGCAAAAACCGGAAGGCAGATTATTATCTGAATGGCTATAAATTGAGAGAGGGGAATGTGCAACAAGACCTGGGTGTCCTTGTACACCAGTTGCTGAAGGTAAGCATGCAGGTGCAGCAGGTGGTAAAGAAGGCAAATGGTATTCATAGCGAAAGGATCCGAATACAAGAGCAGGGATGTCTTGCTGCAATCATACAAGGCCTTGGTGAGACCATACCTGGAATATTGTGTGCAGTTTTGGTCTCCTTATCTGAGGAAGGATGTTCTTGCTATAGAGGGAGTGCAGTGAAGGTTTACCAGACTGATTCCTGGGATAGCGGAACTGACTTATGAGGAGAGATTGAGCCAATATGGATTATATTTGCTGGAGTTCAGAAGAATGAGGGGGGATCTCATAGAAACCTATACAATTCTAACAGGACTAGACAGGGTAGATGCAAGAAGGATGTTCCCGATGTTGGGGGAGTCCAGTACCAGGGTTCACAGTCTGAAGATACAGGGTAGACCACTTAGGACTGAAATAAGGAAATATTTCTTCACCCAGAGAGTGGTGAGCCTGTGGAATTCGCGACCACAGGAAGTAATTGAGGCCAAAACATTGTATGTTTTCAAGAAGGAGTTAGATATAGCTTTTGGGGCGAAAGGGATCAAAGGATATGGGGAGAAAGCGGGAGCAGGCTATTGAGTTGGATGATCAGCCATGATCATAATGAATGGCGGAGCAGGCTCGAAGGTTCTGAGACGTGCCTTCCTTTTTTTTCAACCGAGGATTCCTCCTCAATGTGGTTGACAGGGCTGTCAAAGTTATCAGGGTTAGATGGAAATGTAGAAATCGAAACACAAGAAGATCAGCCATGATCTTATTGAGTGGCGGAGCAGACTTGAGGGGCCAGCTGGTCTACTCCTGTTCCTATTTCTTATGTTCTTTGGACAGGAGGAAGCTGTAGGAGGCAGGTTTCCCCAAAGAACAGAAGGTAGGGGATATTGGGAATGCCTTCTAGTCAAAGGGAAAGAACAAGAATCTGGAAAAGTTCCTTTTAAGTGAAGTTAACAGCAAGGAGCAGAGAGAAAGGCTTGAAGCTTAAAGGGAGAAAGCTGCAGGATGCAGACTTAAAGCAAAATGGGCTTGCAAGAAACCAGAAGATCCAAGGAGGTTGGACAGGCAGGTCTGAAGGTCTGTAATTCTTTACTTTGGGCATGTAAAGCAGTGGTATTCTGTTGGCACAGCTGAATGAGGGAGAGAGTGCATTGAAGAAAACTTGAATGCACATGGCGAACCAGGGGAGATGAATATCAGAAGGATAGTTCAAAACCTGGGAGGTGGACCCTTGTGGAAGGCAGCCGATAGAAAGCATTATTTGGGAGAAGATTTCAAAGCAGTTTCTTTGAGAGTGGAGATCGGAAACCCTCATGTGAAAGACAGAGTTCAGTGAGACTGGTTGGCTCATGCTGTGACAAGTGTCTGGGGGGAGTTGATGAGGAGTCTATAGTATCTGTTTGGGGTGGCTTTTGTCACTTGGGGCAGGATTTTCCCGTCGGCAAGCGGGAGCAGGGCCCGCTCGCTGACGTGTAAAATGACATGCGGTGACGTCAGACGGAATCCTGACGTCACCGTGCCCCATTTAAATTTTCATCTAGGTGGGGGCTCAGCAAAATCAGCTGTGTGCCTGCCGACCTGACAGAGTCATTTAAGTAATTAATGGACCTACCTGTCCAATCTTAAGGTTGGTGGACAGGCCAGTAGCACTGGCGGGCACTAGAAAAAGTATGAAACCTCATCCACGGGCAGGATGAGGTTTCATGTAGGTTTTTAAAAATTTAATTAAAGTTATGGGCATGTCCCAACTCATGTGACGCTGTCACATGAGGGACATGTCAGGGATTTTCTTTTTCTAGTTTTAATAAATTGTACAGTAGAGATGATCTCCCTGAGGCAGCACTTAGCCTCAGGGAGATGAGTGCGCTTTTTCGTGCGCATGCGTGAAAGAGCGCACTCTCAGGTTTAGGGATTCCCCCCACCTACACAGGGAGCGCACAGCGCTTCCTGGCGGATGTCAGGCTGGACAGGCCTTAATTGGCCCGTCCACGGAAAATGGCGGCACGCCCGCACTTCAACTTCCCCCCCAATGGGGGCGGGGAGGTGGAATACTACCCTTGGTTTCAGAGTGAGGTGTGCCTTACTGCAGGTATTAGCTTACATGTACTGTGTACTTATTGTGAACATTGGAGTATTAGATAACATTTATATCTTGTGTTATCCTTATGAATCTGCATTTATCTGTAAAAATATGTTCGTGGGTGAAGGAGTAATGTATATAGTTCATCTTTTCATGTTTAATCATTTTTTTTTGTTAAAAGTTCATTAGCCGACTCCTGTGACTCTGTTCAGTAGCCACTCTCCACATCTCTAAACCAAAAATAAAAGTTAGGATCTTTCAAACCAGGTTCCACCCTGGGATCTACTGCACCTGTCCAGTAGTAACATCAGCTGGGATCATAACACTTCCAATGTTCATACGATACAAGCTTCAGAACAGGTCTTCAAATGCCAGCCTCTGGCTGTGTCTGTTTCATAAAATCCAGTGTCCAAGTACTGGAATAATATTCCCTGGGAGATGCAGGTAGAGTTAAGCAGCTCCCACTCACATCAAACACATGGGAACTCAATGTAATCAGTGACTCGGCCCCAACAGAACCAGCCTCATTTGGAAGGCTTGTTTCTGATGTGCACATTGACTCAGTGAGGAGAGAAACCCTTTCAAAATACAGTTCCACTTTTTCCTACCTTTATTTCAGCTTCTATTCTCTCCAAGTCTCACTGTTTGTTGGAACAATTCTGCTGGACTCCCCAAAGCTTCTTAATTTCTCTCCCCAATTCTTCCTGTAAAGACATTTAGAAAGTATTTAAATAACAACCTGTTTTATACCATGCTTTTAACACAGTAAAACATTCCTTCACAGGAGCGTTATCAGTCAAAAATTCATCCTGGGGCAAAGGAGAAAACACCAAGACAGGTAAGAAAATGCTTGGTTAAAGAGCTAGATTTTAAGAAGACTCTTAAAGGAGAAGAGGGAGACAAGGAGGTTTGGGAATTTTAGAGCTGCAGGTCAAGACTGCTGAAGGCATGGTCACCAATGGTGGGGTAAAGGAAGCTGGGTATGTACAAAAGGCCAGAATTAGGGAAAGGTGAATTTTTCGGAGGGCTTGAATCATAGAATGGTTACAGCACAGAGGAAGCCATTCAGCTCATTGTGACTCTGCAAGAGCAACTCAGCTAGTTCCACTCTGTCATGCTTTCCCTATAAACCTGTTAATTCTCTCTTTGAGTTTTTATCCAATTCCCTTTTGAAAAACACAATTCAATTTGCCTCCATTTTCTCCGGCAGCGCATTCCCGATCCTAACTTCCTTGCTTTCGTACTCTATGCCTTTATTTATAAAACCCGATTCCGTTTACTTTAGTAGCCTCTTTTTCAACCTGTCCTGCCATCTTCAATGATTTGTGCACATACACTCCAGCTCCCTATATTCTTGCACCCTCTTTAGAATTGTATCTTTTATTTTATATTCATTCTTCCCACCAAAATGTATCACTTGGCACTACTCTGCATTAAGTTGCATGCACCACTTGTCTGCCCATTCCACCAGTCTATCTATGTCCTTTTGAAGTCTATCACTATCCTCATCACAGTTCACAGAGCTTCAAGTTTTGTGTCATGTGTAAATTTTGAAATTGTGACCTCTATACCCAAGTCTAGGACATTAATATATTGCTGAAAAAAGAGACATACTGTTGAAGCTTTTCATTTTGCACTCATCAGGACAGAATCGCAGGAATACCAAATTTCAAATTTATGCTGCGTGAGAAGAGGGTGCTGCTTGGTTGGCAAGTGGACTCTGGTTGGTTGAGGTATTGCAATGGAGAGTGCACCAATTAACAGTTAACCCCAAGCTTTAGTTTGAATTCAACCCATGCCAGTCGATTCTGATTAGTTGGGGCATTGCCAGGGGAACTGCACCAGGGAATGGCTGTCCACCAAGCTTTTGTTTAGTTAAAATAGGCACAAAGCATGAACATGTTCTTTCTGTATACCCTATTATGCTCCCACTCTATATCAGGATAATTAAAGTACTCATTTATCAGTACTCTACAATTCTTTCACCTCACTGTATTTTCCCTACAAATTTGCTTCTCTGTATCTTTCCCACTAGTTGGTGAACTATAGAACGCGCCCAGTAGTCTAATTTACCTCTATTGTTTCTTAGCTCTAATCAAATCAATTTTGTCCTTGGCATCTTCTCCAGCATTGTAATATTCACTGTTTGGCTGGAGGAGATTACAGCATTACAGAGGAGTATGCAAATAGGGGAAATTGAACACAAGGATGAGAATTTTAAAATCAAGGTGTTGCCAGATTGGGAGCCAATGTAGGTCAGCAAATATAGGGGTGATAGTAAAAAGAGCCTTCAATATTTTTTATTCATTTATGGGATGTGGGCATCAGTGGCTAGGCCAGTATTTATTGCTCATCTCTAATTGCACTTGACAAGGTGGTGGTGACCTGCCTTCTTGAACCTCTGTAGCCCATGGGCAGGATTTTCACCCAGTCGGGGTGGGGGAGGAAGTTGAAATGTGGGCGTGCGAAGGCACGACTCCGATTGGGGCGCACCGCCATTTGACGTAGGCGGGCTAATTAAGGCCCACCCAGTGTGATGTCCGCACGGAATGCGATGCGGCAGCTGAGGGGAAATCCCTAAACCCGAGAATGCGCTCTTTCACGCACGGGCACGAAAGAGTGCACTCATCTCCCTGAGGCTAAGTGTTGCCTCAGAGAGATTGTCTCTAATGTACAAATTATTCAAAATCGAAAAAAAACACTGTCACATGAGTTGGGACATGTCCATAACTTATTAAAAACCTTTAATTAAATTTTTTAAAACCTACATGAAACCTCATCATGCTTTTTCTAATGACCGCCAGGGCTCCTGGCCTGCCCTCCAACCTTAAGGCCATTGACAGGTCAGCGGGTGCACAGCTGATTTTGCTGAGCCCCCACCTACCCGAAAATTTAAATGGGGTGCAGTAACGTCAGGAGTTCCGCCCGACATCACCGCGCACCATTTTATGTGTCGGTAAACAGGCCCTGCCCCCAGCTGGGAAAATCCTGCCCCATGTGGTGTATATATACCCGCATTGCTGTTAGGGAGGGTGTTCCAGGATTTTGACACAGTGCAAATTAGGATATGGGCAGTAGAGTTTTAAATGAGCTCATGTGTATGGAGGATGCAAAGTCTGATCAGAGGAGCATTGCAATATTCAACTCTGGCATAACACAGGATTTATGATGATTTCAGTAGCTGACACATGGGTGGAGACAGGCAATATTCTGGTGGTGGAATTCTGTGGTCCTGGTGATGCAAAGGATATGAGGTCAGAAGTTCAGCTCAGGGTCAAATATGCATCAGGATGGTAATAAGTCTGGTTCAGGCTCAGACGGTGACCAGGAAGGGGATTAAATCAGGGCTTCATTAGGCAACTCCTTCACCCCAAGAATCAGCCTCCAATGCAAATATATCCTTCATAAAATAAGAAAACCAAATCTGTACACAGTGCTTTAGGTGCGGGCTTACCAATGCCCTATCAACTTGTGACAAGATTTTCCTATTTTTATATTCTTTCCACCTTGCAGAAAGGCAAACATTCCATCTGGCTTTCTAATTACTTACTGTACCTGCACACAAGCATTGTCTTTCATGTGTGAGCACACTCAGATCTCTCTGTACTGTAGCATTCTGAAGTTTCAATTTAAATAATATTCTGCACTTCTATTCCTCCCACAAAAGTGGACCAACTCATATTTTCCCACATTATATTCCATCTGAAAATTTCTTGCCCACTCACTTAACCGATTGATATTCCTTTGTAGCCTCTTTGGCTGGAATTTTCCACCTCTGTTGGCAGCGGATGTCATTGCCTGGGGAGTGGGCAAGATGTGGGAAGGCCAAAAATCGGTTTCACATCGTTGTGAAACCAGTTAGCCATCCTCCGCTCTGCCCGTCAATGGCCATCCAATGTCAGGAATGTAATTTCAATGCGTTTGCCTCTCATCATCTTGTCAGCCTGCTGGAAACATCCCTTCCTGCCGAATTTACCATCCACGTTGGCGTGACTTCAAAACGGCTTAATTCACAACAGCATTTAGAAGCTGAACTTCAAGGGGAACTCAGACGTGAGTGCAAACTAACATTGCGCAGCGCTCACGAGGGCCCCCCCATTTGACTTCAAGGTAGAGGCACTGTGCATTCAGGTGAGGACACAGGCAAGTGGCTTTCTCTTGACTGGCTGACAGTGTGGTGGCAGGGCAAGGGCTGCACTGCAGTTGGGGTGGGGCGGGAGGGCAGCGGCAAGGGAGCACAGTCTGATGGTAGCACACAAGCACATGCGGGCGGGGAAGGGAAGTGGCCACACATTAGGGAAACGATGTATATAGTGAATATTCTTTCACAGCTGAGACAGTTCAGGCACAGCACATTGACATGCTTGGAGTTGGGCCTCTTTCTTATCTGGTCACTCAAGCAACGCATAGGCATGAAAGTGCCACCAAATGCTCTTGAACTTTTTGACCCTTGGGCGTCAACTGCAAATTAATGAGTGTTTTAGGGGGCTGCAGAACAATTGGACAATGGAGCAAGTTATACTACAATCTCCTTGCTAAAGCTGGCCATGGAGCAGTCACTGGTGGAGGCAGCCCCTTACAATGTCATCATTGTCACAGGCAGGAAGGGGAATGAGTGACCACCAGGCAAAGCAAGAGGACTAGGCAGGCAGTGCAGGTATCTCCTATGGCTATTCCCCTGCAAAACAGATATACTGCTTTGGATACTGTTGGGGGGAATGGTCTCTCAGGAGAAAGCAGCAACAGCCAAATTCGTTGCACCACAGTTGGCTCTGCTGCACAGGGGAGGAGTAAAAAGTGTGCAATGCAATAGTTATAGGGGATTCAATTGTAAGGGGAATAGATAGGCGTTTCTGTGGCCGCAAACGAAACTCCAGGATGATACGTTGCCTCCCTGGTGCTAGGGTCAAGGATGTCTCAGAGCGGCCACAGGACATTCTGAAGGGGGAGGATGAAAAGCCAGTGGTCATGGTACACATTGGTACAAACAACATAGGTTAAAAAAGGGATGAGGTCCTAAAAGCAGAATATAGGGAGTTAGGAAGTGAATTGAAAAGTGGGACCTAAAGGTAGTGATCTCAGGATTACTACCAGTGCCACGTAACAATCAGAGTAGAAATAGCAGGAAATATCGGATGAATACGTGGCTGAAGAGATGGTGTGAAGGGGAGGGTTTCAGATTCCTGGGGCATTGGGACCGGTTCTAGGGGAGGTGGGACCAGTACAAACTGGACGGGTTACACCTGGGCAGGACCAGCACTGATGTCCTAGGGGGAACATTTGCTGGAGTGGTTAGGGACGGTTTAAACTAAAATGGCAGGGGGATGGGAATCTATGCAAGGTGTGAGTGGAAGGAGAATCAAAGACAAGAACAAAAGACAGAAAGCGGAATAAGAAAGGTGATAGAGAAATCAAGGGCATGAATCAAACAGGACCTCAGTGAAAAATAGTGGGAATAGGAAAAGTAATGTTAAAAAGACAAGCCTTAAAGCTTTGTGCCTTAACGCGAGGAGCATTTGCAATAAAGTGGATGAATTAACCGCACAAATAGATGTAAACAGGTGTGACATAGTTGGGATTACGGAGACATGGCTGCAGAGTGACTAGGGATGGGAACTGAACATCCAGGGGTATTCAGTATTTAGGAAGGACAGACAAAAAGTAAAAGGCGGTGGAGTTGCTTTGCTGGTTAAAGAGGAAATTAACGCAATGGTGAGGAAAGATATTAGCTCCGATGATGTTGGATCTGTATGGGTAGAGCTGAGAAACACTAAGGGGCAAAAAGCATTAGTGGGGGTTGTACAAAGACCCTCCAAACTGTAGTGGTGATGTTGGGAATGGTATTAAACAGAAAATTAGAGATGCATGTAATAAAGGAGCATCTGTAATTATGGGTGACTTTAATATGCATATAGATTGGGCAAATCAAATTAGTAACAATACCACAGAGGAGGAATTCCTGGAGTGTATGTGGGATGTTTTACTGGACCAATACATTGAGGAACCAATGAGAGAACAGGCCATCCTCGACTGGGTATTGTGTAATGAGAAAGGAATAATTGGCAATCTAGTGGTGCGAGGCCCCTTGGGGATGAGTGACCATAATATGATAGAATTCTTCATCAAGATGGAGAGTGACGTAGTTGATTCTGAGATTTGGGTCCTGAACATTAATAAAGGAAATTACAATGGTATGAGGCGCGAGTTGGCTATGATGGATTGGGAAACGTTACTTAAAGGGATGATGGTGGATAGGCAATGGCAAACATTTAAAGAGTGCATGGGTGAACTGCAACAATTGTTTATTCCTAAGAGATAAAATCAAAAAAACTGCGGATGCTGGAAATCCAAAACAAAAACAAGAACAGAATTACCTGGAAAAACTCAGCAGGTCTGGCAGCATCGGCGGAGAAGAAAAGAGTTGACGTTTTGAGTCCTCATGACCCCTCGACAGAACTTGAGTTCGAGTCCAAGAAAGAGTTGAAATATAAGCTGGTTTAAGGTGTGTGTGTGGGGGGCGGAGAGAGAGAGAGAAAGAGGTGGAGGGGGGGTGGTGTGGTAGTAGGGACAAACAAGCAGTGATAGAAGCAGATCATCAAAAGATGTCAACAACACTAGTACAAAAGAACACATAGGTGTTAAAGTTAAAGTTGGTGATATTATCTAAACGAATGTGCTAATTAAGAATGGATGGTAGGGCACTCAAGGTATAGCTCTAGTGGGGGTGTTTTTTTTTAAAAATAATGGAAATAGGTGGGAAAAGGAAAATCCTTATAATTTATTGGAAAAAAAAGGAAGGGGGAAACAGAAAGGGGGTGGGGATGGGGGAGGGAGCTCACGACCTAAAGTTGTTGAATTTAATATTCAGTCCGGAAGGCTGTAAAGTGCCCAGTCGGAAGATGAGGTATTGTTCCTCCAGTTTGCGTTGGGCTTCACTGGAACAATGCAGCAAGCCAAGGATAGACATGTGGGCAAGAGAGCAGGGTGGAGTGTTAAAATGGCAAGCGACAGGGAGGTTTGGGTCATTCTTGCGGACAGACGTCAGGTGTTCTGCAAAGCGGTCGCCCAGTTTACGTTTGGTCTCTCCAATGTAAAGGAGACCACATTGGGAGCAACGAATGCAGTAGACTAAGTTGGGGGAAATGCAAGTGAAATGCTGCTTCACTTGAAAGGAATGTTTGGGCCCTTGGACGGTGAGGAGAGAGGAAGTGAAGGGGCAGGTGTTGCATCTTTTGCGTGGGCATGGGGTGGTGCCATAGGAGGGGTTTGAGGAGCAGGGGGTGATGGAGGAGTGGACCAGGGTGTCCCGGAGGCAATGATCCCTACGGAATGCCGATAAGGGGGGTGAAGAGAAGATGTGTTTGGTGGTGGCATCATGCTGGAGTTGGCGGAAATGGCGGAGGATGATCCTTTGAATGTGGAGGCTGGTGGGGTGATAAGTGAGGACAAGGGGGACCCTATCATTTTTCTGAGAAGGAGGAGAAGGCGTGAGGGCGGATGCGTGGGAGATGGGCCGGACACGGTTGAGGGACTTGCCAACGACTGTGGGTGGAAAACCTCGGTTAAGGAAGAAGGAAGACATGTCACAGGAACCGTTTTTGAAGGTAGCATCATCGGAACTGATGCGACGGAGGCGAAGGAACTGAGAGAATGGGATGGAGTCCTTACAGGAAGCGGGGTGTGAGGAGCTGTAGTCGAGATAGCTGTGGGAGTCGGTGGGTTTGTAATGGATATTGGTGGACAGTTTATCACCAGAGACTGAGACAGAGAGGTCAAGGAAGGGAAGGGAAGTGTCAGAGATGGACCACGTGAAAATGATGGAGGGGTGGAGATTGGAAGCAAAATTAATAAATTTTTCCAAGTCCCGACGAGAGCATGAAGCGGCACCGAAGTAATCATCGATGTACCGGAGAAAGAGTTGTGGAAGGGGGCCGGAGTAGGACTGCAACAAGGAATGTTCCACATACCCCATAAAGAGACAGGCATAGCTGGGGCCCATGCGGGTACCCATAGCCACAACTTTTATTTGGATGAAGTGAGAGGAGTTGAAGGAGAAATTGTTCAGCGTGAGAACAAGTTCAGCCAGACGGAGGAGAGTAGTGGTGGATGGGGATTGTTCGGGCCTCTGTTCGAGGAAGAAGCTAAGGACCCTCAGACCATCCTGGTGGGGGATGGAGGTGTAGAGGGATTGGACGTCCATGGTGAAGAGGAAGCGGTTGGGGCCAGGGAACTGGAAATTGTTGATGTGACGTAAGGTGTCAGAGGAATCACGGATGTAGGTGGGAAAGGACTGGACAAGGGGAGAGAGAAGGGAGTCAAGATAACGAGAAATGAGTTCTGTGGGCAGGAGCAAGCTGAGACGATTGGTCTACCGGGGCAGTTCTGTTTGTGGATTTTGGGTAGGAGATAGAAGCGGGCCGTCCGAGGTTGGGCGACTATCAGGTTGGAAGCTGTGGGAGGGAGATCCCCAGAGGAGATGAGGTCAGTGACAGTCTTGGAAACAATGGCTTGATGTTCAGTGGTGGGGTCATGGTCCAGGGAGAGGTAGGAGGAAGTGTCTGCGAGTTGACGCTCAGCCTCCGCGAGGTAGAGGTCAGTGCGCCAGACAACAACAGCACCACCCTTTTCTGCGGGTTTGATGACAATGTCAGGTTTGGACCTGAGAGAATGGAGTGCAGTAAGTTCAGAGAGAGACAGGTTAGAATGGGTGAGAGGAGCAGAGAAATTGAGACGACTAATGTCGCGCCGACAGTTCTCAATGAAAAGATCAAGAGAAGGTAAGAATCCAGAGGGAGGGGTCCAGGTGGAGGGAGAATATTGGAGATGGGTAAAAGGATCCGTTGAACTGGGAGAGGACTCCTGTCCAAAGAAGTGAGCCCAGAGACGAAGACGGCGGAAGAAGAGTTCAGCATCATGCCGAGCCTGAAATTCATTGAGGTGAGGGCATAAGGGTATGAAACTAAGTCCTTTGCTGAGCACTGAACGTTCAGCATCGGAGAGGGGAAGGTCAGGGGGTATAGTGAATACACGGCTGGGGTTGGGATTGGAAGAAAGGGTGGGGACGGAGGGACAGGCAGGGGTGGAGGGTCGTAGATGGGTGTTGGTGTCGATGAGTTGTTGGAGCTTGCATTCCTTAGCACTTGAGAGAAAGAGAAAAAGTTTCTTGTTGAGGCGTCGGATGAGCCGAAGGATAAAATGAAACTGGGAGCACGCGCAGCTTTGAAAAAGGGTACGGCGGTGCTGCTGGAGGGAGAGGTCGAGTGTGTTCATATGGCGGCACATGGCACTGAGTGTGTATTTCAGAATGTGACGGGAACAGCAGTCCGAGAAACGTTTTATGTCCCGGAGATACCTGTAATCCTGGATGGGTTCGAAACATGAGGGGTGGAATTTCAGTTGAAATCCACGTGGGGTAAGTTGGAGATGGAGACAGTCACTGAGAAAGGAGATATGGCTGTGAAAGCGGGTTTTAGTATACACCTTGTCAAACACCAGGAGGGAAATGGAAAGCAAGGAAGGTGAGTAGGACAAAAGAGAGGAACGGAAATCTTGTCGCAGAAAAGAACAGAACTTCTTCAAGGAGGTAGGCATTTCTTGAAGAGCAGTGGCAGTCAATTAAACACAGAGATAAAATCAAAAAAACTGCGGATGCTGGAAATCCAAAACAGAAACAAAAACAGAATTACCTGGAAAAACTCAGCAGGTCTGGCAGCATCGGCGGAGAAGAAAAGAGTTGATGTTTTGAGTCCTCATGACCCTTCGACAGAACTTGAGTTCGAGTCCAAGAAAGAGTTGAAATATAAGCTGGTTTAAGGTGTGTGTGTGGGGGGCGGAGAGAGAGAGAGAGGTGGGGGTGGGTGTGGTTGTATGGACAAACAAGCAGTGATAGAAGCAGATCATCAAAAGATGTCAACAACAATAGTACAAAAGAACACATAGGTGTTAAAGTTGGTGATATTATCTAAACGAATGTGCTAATTAAGAATGGATGGTAGGGCACTCAAGGTATAGCTCTAGTGGGGGTATTTTTTTTATTCCTGTCTGGCGCAAAAATAAAACAGGAAAGGTGGCCAAACCAATGCTTACAAGGGAAATTAGAGATAGTATTAGATGCAAGGAAGAGGCATATGAATTGCCTCAAAAAAACAACAGACCTGAGGATTGGGAGGAGTTTAGAATTCAGCAAAGGAGGGCCAAGGGATTGATTAAGAACAGGAAAATAAAGTACAAGAGTAAGCTTGCAAGGATCATAAAAGCTGACTGTAAAAGTTTCTATAGGTATGTGAAGAGAAAAAGATTGGTGAAGACAAATGTAGGTCCCTTACAGTCAGAAACAGGGGAATTTATAATGGGGAACAAAGAAATGGCTGACCAACTAAATGCATACTTTAGTCTGTCTTCACAAAGGAGCACACGAATAACATACTAGAAATGTTCGGGAACACAGGGTTTAGTGAGTAGGGAAATGGTGTTGGGGAAATTGATGGGACTGAAGGCCGATAAATCCCCGGGGCCAGATAATCTGCATCCCAGAGTAGTTAAGGAAGTGGCCCTTGAAATAGTGGATGCATTGGTGGTCATCTTCCGAGATTCCATAGACTCTGGAACAATTCCTACAGATTGGAGGGTATCTAATGTAACCCCACTATTTAAAAAAAGAGGCAGAGAAAAAGCAGGGAATTATAGACCAGTCAGCCTGATGTCGGTAGTGGGGAAAATTCTTGTGTCCATTATAAAAGGTTTAATAGCTGAGCAAGTGGAAAGCAGTGGCAGAATCGGACATAGTCAGCATGGATTTATGAAAGGGAAATCATGCTTGATAAATCTACTGGAATTTTTCGAGGATGTAACTAGGAGAGTTGATGAGGATGAGCCAGTGGATGTGGTTTATTTTCACTTTCAGAAGGCTTCAGCAAAGTCCCACATAAGAGATTAGCGTGTAAAATTAAAGCGCATGGAATTGGGGGTAGTGCATTGAGATGGATAGAAAACTGGTTGGCAGACAGGAAACAAAGAGTAGGAATAAGTGGGTCTTTTTCTGAATGGCAGGCAGTGACCAGTGGGGTACCACAGGGATCGGTGCTGGGACCCCAGTTATTCACAATATATATTAATGATTTAGATGAGGGAATTAAATGTAATATCTCCAAATTTGCAGATGATACAAAGCTGGGTGGGAGGGTGAGCTGTGAGGAGGATGCAGAGATGCTTCATTGTGATTTGGACAAGCTGAGCGAGTGGGCAAATGCATGGCAGATGCAGTATAATGTGGATAAATGTGAGGTTATCCATTTTGGTAGCAAAAACAGGAAGGCAGATTATTATCTGAATAGCTATAAATTGAGAGAAAGGAATGTGCAATGAGACCTGGGTGTCCTTGTACACCAGCTGCTGAAGGTAAACATGCAGGTGCAGTAGGCGGTAAAGAAGGCAAATAGTATTTTGTCCTTCATAGCCAGAGGATTCGAGTACAGGAACAGGGATGTCTTGCTACAATTGTACAGGGCCTTGGTGAGACCACACCTGGAATATTGAGTGCAGTTCTGGTCTCCTTACCTGCTATCGAGGGAGTGCAGCGAAGGTTTACCTGACAGCTTCCTGGGATGGCGGGACTGACATATGAGGAGACATTGAGTTGATTAGGATTATATTCGCTGGAGTTCAGAAGAATGAGGGGGGATCTCATAGAAACCTATAAAATTCTATCAGGACCAGACAGGGTAGATGCGGGAAGGATGTTCCCGATGGTGGAGGAGTCCAGAACCAGGGATCACAGTCTGAGGATATGGGGCGGACCATTTAGTACTGAGATGAGGAGAAATTTCTTCATCCAGTGAGTTGTGAGCCTATGGAATTCGTTATCCCAGAGAGTAGTTGAGACCAAAACATTGATATAGCTATTGGGGCGAAAGGGATCAAAGGGTATGAGGAGAAAGCGGGAGCAGGCTATTGAGTTGGATGATCATAATGAATGGCGGAGCAGGCTCAAAGGGCCGAATGGCCTACTCCTGTTCCTAGTTTCTACCATTCAGCCTTTACCAATTGCTGTGTCATAACACTTCCACCGCTTGCTGTGGATCAGGCAATGCGAAGCGCTCACCAGACTGTGACCCCGAGACTACTCTAGAACTAGGTCCCACTGAGGTGTGTGTCTCTGCACTGGTGGAGTGTGTGGGTGAGCGCTGTGATGGATCTTCAATTAGGGTGTCATCAGATTCTTCTTCCAAGATGTCTTCAAGGCTAGAGTAAAGGACCTGCCTTATGGACCATCTAGGCTGCTTCCCAGATGTGCCTGTGAAAGCAAGGAGAGATGTTTAGTGCACAGCAGGGGACTGTGCAACAGGGGAATTGACTCACAGCATGGTTGTCTGATGGATGTTACACTGCTGTATCTTTTCTTGGTTAAGCACTGCCGATCTCACCATCAGCACAGGGACGGTCCATATCGTCGCTCGCCAGCTGGATGACTCTATTTTCAAAATCTGTGAGGACCTTCATGTTAGGCATTCTTCTTCCTTTTGTTGTGTGCAAGCTTGCCCTTCATAAACACAGGTGGAAAGCATAAGCAGGACACCCGCCTGGCCAGATGATAAGGATGCCTGTGTGGCTGAGAGAAAGATTGTGTTCTAATGTAGCAGAGGTTGTCAGGGAAAGGTTAATCACAATGTCCTGATCTCTGCTAATGTTACACTGCAATTGATTTCTCTTTATATTGTAGTAATAGTAAACTTTAGCTTTTGCCTGTTCCATGAGGAAGTTTACGTCAATTTAGATGCAGTGACTACTGAACAGTTGAATTAAGACTGACCTTAAAGCAATGGGCAGTTTAGTCATTTCAGTGAGTGGTGCCATGGACAGGATGAGGACACGATCCACAGGTCAGATAAAGATGTATGTGAGAGGGTGAATGGTGATGTCCCTTGAACTGGCAGTGAGTGCGATCCCTATGGATGTGTGATGGGCTTGTGAGTGTGTGAGTCGAGAGTGATGTGAAGAGTGATTTACCCTGCCGGAACGGAGGAGATTATTCATCCACTTTCAGCACTGGATGACTGTCCTCTTTTGCAGGGCCTTGATGCTGACCGCCGCTGCCACTGCCTCCCATACTGGATTTATCACCTTGCTTGCTGGTCTTCACCCAGATTGAGGTAGAGAACTTCACTGCAGGCCTCCACAGAGTCCAGTAGGCACGTGATTTGGGGAAGCATGTTTCCTCCCTTTGGCAGCCATGACTTTCCAACAACTTCCGATGACTTAGAGGGAGCTAGCTCTGTGCAGGGGCTCCCTTTAAATATGGCACCTGGATTTCTGAATGCCTGAGGTGTTGGTGGGGTGGGTGAATCAGAGGCCAGCCCACCAGTGACCTGGCATGTTTCCTGGGAATGCATTGTGAATGAGGCAGGATGTGCTGGAAATGGGATGATACGGCACAAATATATGCTGAATATTTCCTGTATTTTCTATTTTTATCAACTAACTTATTGTGTAATAACTACCAGTACAGGATTGGTCTGTGAACTATCTTGGAATTTCTAATTTTTGTAGATGTGACTGACCAAAACATGGTGCAATGCTGCAAGGATTAGTGATAGAAGATTGGGGACATTTTACAAACCAACAAAGGATGACCAAAAAATAGGGAGAAATTAGTATATGAAAGTAAACTGACAAGCAATATAAAATATATAATGGGACTTGTCAGCCTTTAGTCCCATTAGTTTTCCTTGTACTTGTTCTCTAGTTATAATGATTGTTTTATGTTCCTCCATCCCTTTTGCCCCTTGATTTTTTGACTATTGTTGGGATCATTTAGTGTCTTCTACTAGGAAGACAGATGCAAAATACTTGTTCAAAGTCTCTTCCATTTCCTTGTTTCCCATTATTAATTGCCTAGTCTCATCCCCTGAGGGGCCACTGTTTACTTGAGCTGCTCTTTTCCTTTTTCTTTACTTGTAGAAGCTTTTACTATTTGTTTTTATGGCTGGGATTTTCCGGTCCCGCCTGCTGTGGGACTGGAAATTCCACCCCAAGTCAACAGACCTTTGGTCAAATTTGGTCAAATTTTCCGTTCCACCCCTGAAAATTCCTGCTGTGAGTGGGACAGGAAAGTCCCAACCTATATTTCTTGCTAGGGATCCATTGGATGACTTTTTGATTGTATCTTTATGTTTTATTTGTTACCAAGTGTTGAGCACTCATTACAAACTGCCAGATAATACATATTTATCTTACTCCAATTATGTAGCAATCCACACAATTCTGCATTACATAAGTTAAAATATAGGCAAGTGAAATGATAAAGCTTTGATTCAGCACCATTAAATACCTGTCTCCTGTACCTAAAAAGGATGATTTATTCTCAGATGTTTCCCTTTGTGGAACCAACTGTTTTCCCTGCACTTGTCCAGTAAAAACTGGAATCTCTGTTAATTAGCTTTACTGAAATGACTAAACTGACCATTGCTTTAAGGTCAGTCTTAATTCAACTGTTCAATAGTCATTGCATCTAAATTGACGTAAACTTCCTCATGGAACAGGCAAAAGCTAAAGTTTACTATTACTACAATATAAAGAGAAATCAATTGCAGTGTAACATTAGCAGAGATCAGGACATTGTGATTAACCCTTCCCTGACAACCTCTGCTACATTAGAACACAATCTTTCTCTTTCCTTAGCTCCAGCTTAGTCTTTCTGTTGGTTTTTGCGACTCCCCTTGGTTTGATTTATCACTCCTGAGCTCAGCTGTGAGCTTTCTGCTCCCTCTTTGCCTCTTTTCTGATCACCAATTGTCTGATTTTCTCATCTGAGCTCCTGACATTATCCTGATGTTTCTGATTCTGAATCAAAAGCAGCTGCTTGGTGCTTGCCCTGCAGCCTATTTTTACATTCCTCTAACGTGTTTGAAGATCAATACTCACATTGACTCTCTCAGTCTCTTTTTTATGCTTTCTGGATGTGTTCTTTCAGTCCTCAGGATCTCATTTCATATCTCATCCCCCTTCCTGACTCAGGCAGGGATGGTGACCCACACGGTCAGGCTGTCGCCAGTTATTCCTCCCAGGTACCACTCTTGGTAAAAAATGGCTCAGTGGTAGCTCTATCGCCCCTCAGTGAGAAGCTTTTGGGTTCAAGCACCACTCCAGAGATTTGAACACATAATCTTGGACACACTCCACTGCAGTCCAAGGGAGTGCTGCACTGTCGGAGGTGCTACCTTCCAGATAAGATGTTACACCCAGGCTCCGTCTGCCCTCTCAGGTGAATGTAAAAGAACACATGAAGAAAAGCAGGGGAGTTTTCCCAGGTATCCTGGTCAACACTTACCCTGCAATCAACATCACTAAAACACATTGTCTGGTCATTTATCAGATTAATGTTTGTGGAGCCTTGCTGTGCAGGAATAGTCTGCTGCATTTCCTACTATCCAAGAGTGATTACACTTTGAAAGTACTGCATTGGCTGTAAAGCCCTTTGGGATGTCTTGAGGTTGTGTGCTACATAAATGCAAGTCTTTCTTTCTTCAATAGGGAGTGTATTTCCTGCCCACAGACTCACTTCCACTTGTCATAATTTGTCTCACTCTTTTTCCTCAATGTTCATCTTAGGAAAATTACTTTTTGTAATTTCAATTTGTATGATGTATTTTCAGGCTATTGCCACGAGGCATCTCCATAGAGTGATTTTCAGAAATCTCTCTCCCAACTCCATCACCATCAATGATTTCCAAGGAATTCTGCCGTCCTTTCTCAGTCTGCTCTGTATATGACTCCAGTCCCACAGCAATGTGATTTACTCTTAACTGCCCTATGAATTGGCCCAGTAAACCACTCAATTGTATTAAACCACTACAAAAATCACAGTAGTTTAGGGAAGTTCATCACCACCTTCTCAATGTAATGAAGGATGAATAATAAATGTCAACTGGATCCCAATCAGACTGTTCCCCCTTTACTCTAGATCATTCCACCCTCCCATATACCAATGGAGAAGTAGGAGAGATTTCAGCAACAATGGGAGAGAAATTAGAAATTGAAAGATAAACTGAAATGAGAGAAAAAGACAGATTTATTTTGTTTTCAGTGAACTGTAACTTTAAAAAGATCTGTAATTGTTCAGTTTTTGAAGCTAGAGGCTGCAGTTGCTCTACTCTTGGGTTTGGGGGAATCCCCCCACCCGCACAGGGAGTGCACAGTGCTTCCGTGCGGACGTCTTGCTGGGTGGGCCTTAATTGGCCTGCCCACGTAAAATGGCGGTGTGCCCCTCATCGGGGGCGCTAATCAGAGGCACGCCTCTTGCGCGCCCACACTTCAACTTCCCCCCCACAATGGGGGGAAAATCCTGCCCTGTGTTGCAGCTGCAGTATTAAGCCCTTTTGTAAGACTTGGTTCAATTGACATTAAGAATGTTACAAGTTTTAATTTTTGTTTTTCCTGTAAAAGCTCATATGTCCTCAGTTATTTTCAGTCCATTTATAATGAGGCAAGCTGGAGAGCAAGAGAAGGTGGAGCAGGATGTTGGTCTAAAAGTGCTCCAAAAGAGTAATCCCTTGAAGGATGTCCCAGTGGGTAGTGCAACAGAGCAGGCAGGGACCCACTCTGCAGAAACATACCCATTGGAAGACATGGCACTATGTGTGGCCAAGCCGGACAAACTCCCAGAAAGCTTCCGGAGTTTTATCTTTTTCGTAACAGTGTCCCCGAGCCCATCCCAGGATGTGAGCAAGTCTGTGGTACTTCTCTGGAATACAGGGCTACTCAGTCCTTAATATGCGAGGGAAATATAAGCCTACCCTCCAAGTCCTCCCTGAAAGCCAAGGCACTGGTCAGTGGAGTGGGAGGAGGATGCAGGTCCTCCATTGTGTCCACTTACAGAGTAACCTAGTCTCAGGCCTGATAATGGTCGGAATTGTCCCCAAAGTACCAGTAGCAGGAATCGATTTCCTCCTTGGAAACAATTTAGCTGGCAGCAAACTGTTAGCTAGCGAAATAAAAGAGGCCAATAACAGCCAGCAGGAATCTTCAGAAGTGCAGGGAGCTGGAGAATGTTCAGAGGCCATGAAGGATGAAATAGAACATAACAATTGAGAGAGAGTTGCTGGCATGTAACAAGGCTGAAGTTAGGCCTGTTGAGTTTGAAGAGGTCCAGGAAGGACTAGTAGAAATCAAAACAGACACACAGAACATCCCAGAAATTGGGCTGGCAGATATATCCACCCCAGAGTTAAACAGGCACCAAAGAAGTCTCAGAGCAGTAAAAGAGATAGTGATGGAGATGCCCAACTTAGTAGAAGACCCTGAGTGAAGACAAATTATTAAATTGGAAAGATAAAGGTTAAAGGACTGCCTGAAACATGGCTGGTAAAAATCTTCTTTCCGGATTTAAATAGGGATGAAGGAAGTTCCCAAATGAACAAGCAGGTAGTAAGGGAGATGCCTCACCCAGTTGAAGAGCCACAAGGGAGTACAGTAGGAGCTGAACCTCCACTTGTGGACGGTAGTGTTCCAAAAGATATGGAACAAGTTATGGGAATGCCCATTCCCAAGCCAAAGGAACAAGCTATGAGCCAATGATTGGTCTACCCAATAGCATTATAGCAGATTTAAAAGGGACCAGGGAAGTTCCTAAATTGACCCAGAAAGAGTGAGGGTGATGCCTTGCTTAGTTGAAGAGCAACAGGGGACTGCAGCAAGAACTGAACATCCACCTGAGGACAGTAGTTTTCCAGAAGACATGGAAATCCTTCGGGGCAAACACATTACCGAAACAAGAGAATAAGAATGAATTACAGGGAGACATAGGTGAAGCCCACATTAAACCCCCTACTATCCGACTAACAGAGAAATTCCAACAAAATTGGGCCCCATCTTTGCCCACTTTAATGCAGAATCACAAGGCAACCTGACTGGGCTAGCCACAGACAAGCCAGGCTGCATCACCATAGCTCTACCTGAAATGGACATGGGAGAGACCCCTTCCCAGAGGCAACATCCCATCATTCAGGTCCAGAAAAGCTGGCTCAGGTTCAGGAGAAGACTAACCCCATGTTGCAATACCAACCAATAGAGTCTAGCAGCAATAACTGGAACACCCCAGCTGTGCTTGCACATAAGCCAGACGCTAAACTGGAATCCCTGAAGGAGGCCAAAATCACATTACAACTCATCAATCTTCTGGCTGTCAGTTTGATGACAGTGCCTGGGTTTGAGCAGCTGAATTCACAGGTTACCAGGGTGGACAGGGATGAGTTCAGCTGGACAAGAGTGGCTCAGCCCTACAATCAAAAGACTTTCCACTCAGAGTGAGAAACCAGAATACCTCTACAGATAGCCCAGAACAGCTTAACCGTTATTAACCACCTGGATGCTAACTGCCATGTGAAACCTTTTAGACAATACATAGTCAGGATTTGGGTAGGCACAGAGTTCTGAAAGCAATGTCCTAGCATATGCCTGACCCCAAAAGAAAAAGAAAAATTCAAAACTCCAATGCCTGAATAGTCATTCCCCAATAAAGACAAATTTTGAACATCCCCAGGTCAACCTAAGCATTACCACTTTGAAGAAAAGGACAATGTTATTGCTGACACTGTATCCTGAATTTAAACTTCAAAAATGTAGCAGGGAACTGATATTGCCCCTGCTAGCTGTGTTTGACTTTCCAATGCAAATGAGAAAATGACTGCATACCTCTTGGCTTCTTGATTTTCTTTTGTAAGACCACATGAGAATAAAAAAACAAAGTAGATTTCCTTTTTTCCCCTGAGGGCAAAAGGATTGTTGGGTGCATATGACATGAAAAGAAATCCAACACTATGTTCAAATTTTATCCTTATTGCTATTTTTAAAAAATCGGCTTTTCTGGTGAACAAAGAAAAGATGGATGCAACAAGTCACCTGACTACAGGGTTAGACTCTGACTTTGGACTCCGGAAATCACTTGAACTAATATTCATTTCTGTGATTCTTGTACAATAAAATTCCTTTTCTCTATTTTCCCCCTTTACTTACCGTGTGTGTGGGTGGAACAAGACGTTGCTAATGCTGCTCCCCTGGGTTTTTGAATGTGAAAATAAACTAACCTTCTGAGTTAATCCTAACCTGAGTTTGCTGTAGATTGTTAGAAATTTGGATCAGAAAAAACGAGCGATTGGGAAAACATGCCACTGCATATTCTAAAAGAATTCAAGACACCTTCTGCTTACCGACAGGTGGTAAGAGGAAATCAGAGCAGTTTGCTATGTTTCTCCTGTCCATAACAACATTCTCTGCTCTACAGTGCACACAGTGAATTACTGAGCTCTACAGTGCCCACCCCAGGAGGGGCTGAATGTGGGCGAGTGGCAGTCAACCTGGGTCACTCTCACACCTCTCCTAGTGCTCACCCTGTTCTCTCAGACAGACTGTAAGAGAAAGGGGAGGGAGCAAATCTGATGGACCAAAAACAAACTCCTATAAACCCAGACTCAGGACAGAAAGCAAACACAGGGCCAAATCAGCACTGACTGCTATCAGTTCTAATTCATATTAGTCATTAATAGAAAATCTCTCCCTCAGTGTATCTAATATCAAGAATTGTGTCACTCACCTTAATATCAGCTTCTCCCTGGTCCAGGCTCAGCAAAGTGTGGGATTTATGTTTTGCTGTTATTATACAGGAAACACACACACACCCTGCATCATCTTTACAGTAAAATTCTAGAGTTCTTTTATGGTCGATACACTGTCTATCTGTAAGGTTAGTCACAGGCTCAATTAGGATGTGATCTTTATAGGCCTCTTTCAGTAAATGTGGTTTTAAATGAAGGGAGCAAAATGAAGCTAAACAACTAAGACAGGTCTTTGTAGCTGGGGTTGGATTCGCGATGCAGTATTCACACATGACATAGGCTGAATCAGCAGGAGGCTGTGAGCAGTTGAACGTTTCCATTATATGACACAGAGTGAAGTTTCTGTCCAGAGTGAGCCTGAGGGTGAATTTCTCGTGACACTGAGGAAACTCAAACCCTTCTGGGCCTTCTGTCTGGGCCCAAACTCCCTCAATACATTTCAAACAGAAACTATGCTGACAGGATAATGCCACAGGATCCTGGTACACCTGGAGACACACAGCACAGGTTAATTGAACTTTTAAATCTCCAGCCTGCATCCTTACAGATCGTGAAGTAGTTTCCACACAGCATCGGAAAGAATGAGAACCAGAACAGGAAATGAAATTCTTATAACCACTGGGTATAACGGATGACAATGTTAGTTTCACTTTCAGGACAAATTTTGACTGAAGATTAAACATTTCAAGCCTGCAGTAGCAGTTAAGAACCAAAATCTGAAAAACAAGATGCAAATTTTGCAATGTGGAGCCAGAATACAGCAAGCTGCGTTCAGTAAACACAGATCCAAAACTAATCAGCTCAGATCAGACCCAAAATAGTTTAATAGGCAAATTAAAACTGGTATAAAGAGGAAAAACAATCTTTACAAATCCTGCAGAGAGGGAGTTGAAGGACTTCCCTGGGAATAGAAGAAAATATAGAAAAACAGTAAGGCAGGGTACCACGAGGATCATTGCAGGGCCACAGCTGTTCACAATTTATCTAAATGATTTGGATGTGGGGACCAATTGTAATATTTCCAAATTTGCTGATGACACATAGCTAGGTTGGAATGTAAATTGTGAGGAGTAGGCAAGGAGGCTTCAAAGGAACTTGGGCAGGATAAGTAAGTGGGCAAGAACATGGGAGATGGAATACACTGTGAATAAGTGTAAAGTTATTCACTTTGATAGAAAAACAGAAAAACAGTGTACTTCTGAAATGATGCATGATTGGGACATGTTGATGTCACAGGGACCTGGGTGTCCTTGTTCATGAGTCACTGAAAGCTAGCATGCAGGTGCAGCAAGCAATTAGAAAGGCAAGTGGTATGTTGGATTTCATCACAAGGGGATTTGAGTAGAGAAGTAAAGTTGTCTTGCTACAATTGTATAGAGCCCTGGTAAGACTGTACCTGAAGTATTGCGTACAGTTTTGGTCTCCTTATCTAAGGAAGGGTATAACTGCCATAGAGCAAATGCAATGGAGGTTACCAGACTAATCTCCTTTGAGGAGAGATTGAGGAAACTCGGCTTGAATTCTCTCATTTTGAAGAAAGAGACGTGATCTCATTGAATTCTTACAGGGGTTCATAGGGTAGATGTAGATAGGATGTTTCCCCTGACTGGGGGTCTAGAACCAATCTCAGAATAAGGGGCAGGCCTTTTAAAACTGAGATGAGGAGGGGTTTCTTCACTCCGAGGATGGTGAATCTTAGCAATTCTCTACCCTAGAAGGCTGTGGAAGCTCAATCATTGAACATGTTCAAGATAGAACGCAATAGATTTCTGGATACTAATGATATCAAGGGATATGGGGATAACAATGGAAAGTGGCACTGAGGTAGATGATGAACCATAATCTAATTGAATGGCGGAACAGGCTTGACAGGCCAAATGGTCTACTCCTGCGCCAATGTCTGAAATTAAAAGAGCTGTAACAGAAGCTGTAAGAATCCTGAACTATCCCAGGGACCCTTTTTATCAGGAACATGTTGGCTTTGACAGGCTCAGTCTTCGTTTGGTTTTTATTCTGCAATGGAATGTGGGTGTCACAGGCTAGACCATCAATTATTGCCCATCCCTAATTCACCTTGAGAAGCTGGTGGTGAGCTGCTTTCTTGAACCGCTGCAGTCCATCTGGTGTAGGTCCACCAACAGTGCTATCAGGGAAGGAGTTCCAGGATTTTGACCAGTGACAGTAAAGGCACGGCGATATATTTCCAAGTCAGGATGGTGAGGGACTTGGAGGGGAACTTGCAGGTGGTGGTGTTCCCATGCATTTGCTGCCCTTGTCTTTCCATGTAGGAGAGGTCGCTGGTTTGGAAGTGCTGCCTAAGGATCCTGGGTGTGTTGCTGCAGTGCGCCTTACAGATAATATACACTGCTGCCACTGTGCGTCAGTAATGGAGGGAGTGAATGTTGAAGGTGATTTATGGGGGTGTTGTTAGTGCTGCTCTCATCCAGTGAAGTGAAGAGTATTCCATTACACTCCTGACTTGTGCCTTGTAGCTGGTGGACAGGCTTTGGGGAGTCAGAAGGTAAGTTACTCGCCGCAGAATTCCCAGCCTCTGAACTGCTCTTGTAGCCACATTATTTCTATGGCTGATCCAGTTCAGTTTGTGTTCAATGGTAACACCCAGGATGTTGATCATGGGAGATTCAGTGATGGTAACGCCACTGAATGTCATGGGGAGATAGTTGGATTCACTCTTGCTGGAGATGGTCATTGCCTGGTACTTGTGTGACATGAATGTTCCTGGCCACTAATCAACCCAAGCCTAAATGTTATCCAGATCTTGTTGCTTTTGCACACAGACTGCTTCAGTTTCTGAGGAGTCACAGATGGTGCTACCTATTGTGCAATCATCAGTAGCATCTCTAATTCTGATCTTATGGTGGAGGAAAGTTCATTGATGAAACAGCTGAAGATGGTTGAGCCTATAAGCTCCTTATTTAAGGCAATTAGGGATGGGCAATAAATGTTGATTTTTCCAGCAATTACCTCATCCCATGAAAGGATTTAAAAAAGACCGCGATACCTCTGCACCATGAGCGCATTCAGATAGTCTATGATATTTCTTGTTACAATCCCCGTAGACACGAATAACCTCTTAAAAAGAAAGGACTGCTCATGACGCCAATGCAAAGAAAACTGCTGGACAAGATTTCACTTTTTAAGATGTTCACTGTAACAAACCAACGAAAATCAACATAGTTCAAATATTAATTAATAGGTGAAGGATGTTTCGAAAAGAAAAATTTCACTTTCAATAGTTGATACAACTATGCCCCACACAGTTAAAACCACTTGCATTACTTCCTGCACAATTGTGGGACCACGGACAAACTCCGTCTTTCCAACTTGATCTCTATTATGTATAATCTCTCACTTTTTCCATCCAACTCTTTCAGTCCTTGAGTTGCATTCACCAGCATCCCGAACATGGTTATTTGATGCCTCAAAATCCCCAGAGACTCCCTTCTGTTACCCTTTGAAACAAGCTTATGGGTGTAAAAAATTGGGTTCTTTTAAAACTGGTATTTTCTGCATAATATAGAACCTTGATAGCGTTACTAAACAGCATTGGTTAACCCTCTGGAAAGAGGATTTCTAAACACTTTGACCTCTACGCAGTTTTAGTTCAGGCTGCCATGTTGACATTCCTAAGCTGTTAGGATGGCGTCTTGTGCGCCTGCTTATCTATGCAATTGTTTAGAAAGGACCAGGATGTGACCCTCAATACGATGTAAACTAAAAAGCTGATCTCAAGCAGGGTAACAAACTTTAGGGGGGAGGGCAGCAGTGGTAGCCACCCTGACAGTTTGGGTACATGTCCTGTATCTATTGGTCAGAAGGGGTTGGATAGGTGATTGACACTGGGTAAACTACCAGTCCCCAGAAAAAGAGTATAGTGACAAGTAATCAGGCACAGGTGCCAGGTCCTCATGGGGTCATATACTAGTGAGGTGCTGCTGAGGTGATGGTGAGGTGGCAGTGGTTGTCAGGCAGCTGCCTCCTTCAAATGGAAGGTGGACCAGAGGAGGAAGAGAAAGATCGAGGGAAAAGTTTCCTAACACTGACAAGAGAACAGAATTTTGTTATCACAAGAAATCAACGCACTCTGTGCCAAGCATCTGTTTGTCCTCCGGGATCAGTAAACTGCTCCCAACTGCTGCGGATCGTATACTTTTTTTCTATCTAATTAGTTAATGCACCATATCTAAACAGTTGTTTCTTAATTGTTAGGAACTAGAGATAGTTTAAGTACGTTATATTTGTAATTGTGGGTGTTAGGAATGAGTTTTAGTTTCAAGTTTAACTTGTGTTTTTGTACTGATGTGTTATGAAAGGGGGGAACTTAAGTTTTAGGTTCATTTTAAAAGTTGTCTGCAAGTCTGAAAGCTTTGTTGGTATACCTGCATTTTTAATGAGGTGTTATGACTCTTGAAGGGGGAGGCGATGGCGTAGTGATATTGTTGCTGGACTAGTAATCCAGAGACCCAGGGTTCAAATCCCATCACGGCAGATGGTGGAATTTGAATTCAATAAAAATCTGGAATTAAAAGTCTAATGATCACCATGAAACCAGTGTTGATTGATGTAAAAACCCATCTGATTTAGTAATGCCCTTTAGGGAAGGAAACTGGCTGACTCTTACATGCCCTCTGAAATGGCCGAGCAAGCCACTCAGTTGCATCAAACCGCTGCAAAGTCTCAAAAAAAGAATAAAACCGGACGGACCACCCGGCATCAGGCTAGACACCGGAAATGACAATGGTAAACTCAGCCCTGTCAACTCTGCAGAGTCCTCCTTACTAACATCTGGTGGTTATTACCAAAATTGGGAGAGCTGTCTCAGACTAGTCAAACAAGAGCCTGCCATAGTCATACTAATGGAATCATACCTTACAGATAATGTCTCAGACACCACCATCACCATCCCTGGGTATGTCCTGTCCCAGTGGCAGGACAGATGCAGCAGAGGTGGTGGCACAGTGGTATACAGTCAAGAGGGAGTTACCCTGGGAGTCATCCACATTGACTCTGGATCCCATGAAGTCTAATGGCATTGGTCAAACATGGGCAGGGAAGCCTCCTGCTGATTATCAATTACTGCCCACCCTCAGCTGATGAATCAGTGCTCCTCCATGTTGAACGCCACTTGGAGGAAGCACTGAGGGTGGCAAGGGCGCAGGATGTATTCTGGATGGGGGACTTCAATGTCCATCACCAAGAGTGGCTCGTTAGCACCACTACTGACCGAGTTGGCTGAGTCCTAAAGGACAGCTGCTAAACTAAGTCTGCAGCAGACGGTGAGGGAACCAACAAGAGGGAAAAACATACTTGACCTCATCCTCACCAACCTGCCTGCCGCAGATGCATCTGTCCATGACAGTATCGGTAGAAGTGACCACTGTACAGTCATTGTGGAGACAAAGTCCTGCCTTCACATTGAGGATACCCTCCATCGTGTTGTGTGGCTTTATCACCGTGCTAAATAGGATTGATTTTGAACAAATCTAGCAGACTAAGTACCCATAAGGCACTGTGGGCCATCAGCAGCAGCAGAATTGTATTCGAACACAATTTGTAACCTCATGGCCTGGCATATCCCTCACTCTGCCATTACCATCAAACCAGGGGATCAGCCCTGGTTCAATGAAGAGTGCAGGAGGGCATGCTGTGAGCAGAACCAGGCATATCTAAAAATGAGGTGTCAACCTGGTGAAGCTATAACACAGGACTACTTGATGGCCAAATAGAATAAGCAATCCCACAACCAGTGGATCAGATCTAAGCTATGCAGTCCTGCCACATCCAGTCATGAATGGTGGTGGATAATTAACCATCTCACTGGAGGAGGAGCCCAGCACATCAGTGCAAAAGATAAGGTTGAAGCATTTGCTACAATCTTCAGCCAGAAGTGCTGAGTGGATCATTGAATCACAGTGCAGAAGAGGCCCTTCGGTCCATCAAGTCTGCACTGACATGTGAGGAACACCTGACCTACCTACCTATTCCTATTTACCAGCACTTGGCCCATAGCCTTGAATGTTATGACGTGCCATGTATCCATCTCAGCCTCTTCTGGAGGTCCCCAGCAACACAGGTGCCAGTCTTCAGCCAATTCAGTTCCATGTGATATCAAGAAACGCCTGAAAGCACTGGATAGTGCAAAGGCTATGGGCCCTGACAATATCCTGGCAATAGTACTGAAGACTTGTGCTTCAGAACTTGCTGCACCCTTAGCCAAGCTGTTCCAGTGCAGCTAAAACACTGGCATCTACCCAGCTATGTAGAAAATTGCCCAGGTATGTCCTGTACACAAAAAGCAGGACAAACCCAATCTGGCCAATTACTGCCCCATATACCCTCAATCATCAGTAAAGTAATGGATGGGATCTCCGTTGGTTGGAGTCATACCTAGCATAAAGGAAGGTAGTTGTGGAATTGGAAGTCAGTCATCTCAGCTCCAGGACTTCACTGCAGGAGTTCCTCAGAGTAGTGTCCTAGGCCCAACCATCTTCAGCTGCTTCACCGATGATCTTCCTTCCATCATGTTCGCTGATGATTGCACAATGTTCAGCACCATTCACGACTCCTCAGATACTGAAGCAGTCCATGTCCAAATGGACAATATCCAGGTTTGGGCTGACAAGTGGCAAGTAACGTTCACACCACACAAGTGCCAGGCAACGATCTTCTCCAACGAGAGAGAATCTAACTTCGCCCCTTGACATTCAATGGCATTATCATCACTGAATCCCCCACTATCAACATCCTAGAGGTTACCATTGACCAGAAACTGAACTGGACTAGCCATATAAATACTATGACTACAAGAGCAGGTCAGAGCCTCGAAATGCTGTGACGAGTAACTCACCTCCTGACTCTCCAAAGCCTGTTCACCATCTTCAAGGCACAAGTTAGGAGTGTAATGGAATACTCCCCGCTTACCTGGATGAGTGCAGCTCCCACAACACTCAAGAAGCTTGATACTGTCCAGGACAAAGCAGCCCTCTTGATTGGCACCACATTCACAAACAAACATTCACTTACTCCACCACCGACGCACAATAGCAGCAGCGTGTACCATCTACAAGATACACTGTAGAAATTCACCAAAGCTCCTTCGACAACACCTTCCAAACCCATGGCCACTACCATCTAGAAGGGTAAGGGCAGAGACACATGGGAACACCACCACCTGGAAATTCTCCTTCAAGTCACTCAATGTTCTGACTTTTTTTTTATTTGTTCATGGGATGTGGGTGTCGCTGGCTGACAGCATTTATTGCTCATCCCTAATGCCCTTGTTCAGAGGGCATTTGAGAGTCAATCACATTGCTGTGAGTCTGGAGTCACAAGTAGACCAGACCAGGCAAGGATGACAGATTTCCTTCCCTAAAGGACATTAGTGAACCAGATGGGTTCAATCGGCAATGGTTTCATGATCATCATCAGACTTTTAATTCCAAGTTTTTATTGAATTCAAATTCTACCATCTGCCATGGTGGGAATCAAACCCAGAGCCCCATAGCATTACGCTGGGTCTCTTTATTACCAGTCGAGTAACAGCTTGGAAATATATTGCCATTCCTTCTCTGTCGCTGAGTCAAAATCCTGGAATCCTTCCTAACAGCACTGTGGGTGTAACTACACCACATGGATTGCAGCAGCTCAAGAAGGCAGATCCCCGCCACCTTCTCAAGGACAACTAGGGATGGGCAATAAACACTGGCCCAGCCAGCCAAGCCCACATCCTGTGAATGAATTAAAAAAAAGAAAAACTGGCATGTTGCCTAGCAACAGGGGGCCAACAGACACAGGGAGAAACAGAACAGCACTTCTTTTTAATTCAGTTGAAATCAGAAGCCAGCAGAAACCGGACAAAGCAAAAGGAACCGCAGAGAGCAGATTTCCCAAAAGAACTGAAAGGTCCTAAAGCCAAGGAGTAAGACAGAAAGGAGGGGCCCCAAGAAGACCTTCTAGTTAAAGGAACAGAATACGAATCTGAAAAGGGTCCTGTTAAGTAAAGTTAAGAGTGAGGAGCAGAGGAAGTCTTCAAGTTTAAAGACAGAAAGCTTCAAGATGCAGAGCTAAAGCAAAATATGTTTGCAAGAAGCCAGAAGATCCGAAGAGAGTGTCAAAGGTTGGTGACCCCTTACTATGGGCATGTGAAACAGTGGTGCTCTGTTGGCATGGCTTAGCATCTGAGAGAGAGTGCAGGGAAGGCAAAGTTTGAATACACATGACGGTCCAGGGGAGAGAAACATTGGAAAGAGAGTTTGAAACCTTGGCAGAGAAAGCTTGTGGAAAGTGTTGTTTGGGAGAAGAATCCAAAGTGTGTGATTTGAGAGTGGAGATTGGGAACCCTCATGTGAAAGCTAAGTTCAGAGAGTCTGGTTGGCTCACAGTGTGACAAGCCTCTGGGGGGAGTTGATGAGAGATCCACAGCATCAGTTTGGGAGGGCAACTGTCACTTGGTTTCAGAGTGTGGTATGTCTGAGCACAGGTCACCTATCGGTTTACCTGTACTGTGTACTTACTGTGAACATTAAAGTATAAGATAGCTTTTGTAACTTGTTAAAACCTTATGGATCTGAATATCTATAAATGTATAGGTGTGGGTGAAGGAGTATTGTAATATGGTTAATCTTTTCTTGTGTAATAAGTGTTTTATTCTCTTGTTAAAAGTTCATCAGCTGCCTCCTGTGACTCTGTTCAGTAGTCACTCCCCACATTTCTAAACATAAAATGAAAGTTAGGACCTAACAAGCCAGCTTCCACCCTGGGATCTGACTTGTCCAGTAGTAACATCAGCTGGGATCATAACATAATAAACTCTGAAAATTACATATGACTAAATGACTATTTAGGTATCTCTGGGCCCGAATCCAAGAATCTTACAACTGGTGTCAGAAGTGGGATCCACAGTAGTTGAGTTATCATTTGAGAAGCAACAGTCTTAGATTGCAGTTAAGCTACAGTAGTTATTAAATGAAGTCAGGAATTACAATAGCATATGCTGGGGATTGAATGATAAAGAGTTTGACTGAGAAAACATTGAGCCTGGAGCGAGACATTACAAGTGCATTTTTGATAAGCTTTCTGAAAAGGTTCAGAAAGGAAAGGTGAGTTGAAAAAGGCTCCAATTAAGTTGGTCAACGGTGTACGTGTATTTGCCTTACAGCTGAATAAGAAGTATAAGGAGTTAAGGAAACAGGTCAATAAGTTAAGAACATAAGAACTAGGAGCAGGAGTAGACAATTCAGCCCCTTGAGCCTGCCCCGCCATTCATTACGATCATGGCTGATCTCATTTCGGCCTCAACTCCAATTTCTCACTCTCTCCCCATAACCTTTCAATCCATTACTAATTAAAAATCTGTCTATCTCCTCCTTAAATTTATTCAGCGTCCCAGCATCCACTGCACTCTGAGGTAGTGAATTCCACAGATTCACAACCCTTTGAGAAAAGTAATTCCTCATCTCTTATTTAAATCTACCACCCCTAGCCTAAAACTATGGCCTCTCGTTCTTGAATGGCCCACAAAGGGAAATATCTGCTCCACGTCAACTTTATCTATTTCCTTTAGCATCTTATGTACCTCAATTAGATCTCCTCTCATTCTTCTAATCTTTAGCGAGTATAGGCCTAAACTGCTCAATCTCTCCTCATAAGACAAGCCCCATATCTCTGGAATCAATCTAGTGAACCTCCTCTGAACCGCCTCCAGTGCAACTACATCCTTCCTCAAGTAAGGGGACCAAAACTGTGCACAGTACTCCAGGTGCAGTCTCACCAATGCCTTGTACAGCTGCAACAACACTTCCCTATTTTTATGCTCTATTCCTTTAACAATAAATGCCAAAATTCCATTTGCCTTCCTTATTACCTGCTGTACCTGCATACTAGTTTTCAGCGATTCATGCACGAGGACACCCAGATCCCTCTGCACTGAAGCATTCTGAAGTTTCTCTCCATTTAAATAATAAGGCACCTTTTTATTCTTCCGACCAAAATGGATAATCTCACACTTATCTACGTTAAACTCCATCTGCCAAATTTTGGTCCATTCACCTAACCTGTCCATATCCATTTGTAAGTTGTTATTTCTTCATTGCAACTTACTTCCCCACCTATTTGGTGTCATCTGCAAATTTAGCTATAGTGCCTTCTATCCCTGAGTCCAAGTCATTAATATAGGTTGTAAATAGTTGGGGCCCAAGGACCGAACCCTGTGGCACCCGACCAGTTACAGCTTGCCATCCAGAAAAAGACTCATTTATCCCGACTCTCTGCTTTCTGTTGGTTAGCCAATCCTCTATCCAAGCTAACATATTACGCCTAACTCCGTGTGATCTTAAAAAAGGGAATGAACCATTCAATCATTTTTACTCAGGGGCCCCAATGGTGACTTTTCCACTATTTTCTGAAATTGTAATTGAAAAATGATGAGTTACTATTTCAAGCATTCAAAGGAGAATTTACCTGACATTTAAAGGGATAAACAAATCCTAATACTCCCCCCAAAAATCAAATGGAAAAACAGTCTAAGTGTTTTCTCAGTATCAAAAAAATATATATATATTTGTCTTTGGAAGAAATAAATCGAACACTAACAAAACCTGCCAACCCAACAACATTGCTATTTGAATTTGGGATCATTTTAAAACATTAAAGGTCAGGCACAATCTAATGCAGACTTCTTCAACATTTTTGCTTGTCAGGGTGGGGGGGGGCGGTGGGGGGGCACATTTCAAACTTTCTTGGTGGGGGCAGGTGGCGGGGGGAAACATGATGGCAATGTGCATTTTGGGAAGAACAAGAAACAGGCTCAGAGGAATGGAAATTCACAGCCTGACTGAGCACTGATTCAATGAGACATCTGCTCTTGTTTTTGCCTGCCACAAAAAGTCAATGCCTGCCCATGTACTTGACGTAACACCATTGCCCGTGATGCCTGTCAGACCGTGAAGAGCCCTTCCCCCCAATATACTGTATCAGGGCCCTGCCTGAGACCCGATGTGGCAGGCTGGATCAAACCTCCTAGTGGGATACCCCTTGGACAAGCCTGGTCTCGTGGTTTACTTTTGAGAAAGTAAGACACTGTTTAAAGGAAAAAGCAAATAAGCAAAATCTAAAAATTAATGCCTGGAATTAAGTGGGAATGTTTAATTTCTGTTTTAAAGATATTATGAAAACATGTAAAGTTTCTCCAGAACTCTTAAAAGAGATACAATGGTAATTAATGGGATGCCCCACTTAGAATAAAAGTTAGAGTTAGGGAAAAAGGACACAACACTGAATGGGAATTGGAATAACTCACCTTGGGTGTAATTCAAATGGAATATATCAATCTGTATTGATGTACATTTTAATGAAAGAAAATGTTCATGAGATGAATGAGGTAACAGCTTTCTCTTGGAGATATTTGTGTCCTTGCCTATGAACTTTTTAAGAGAACTGAATTTGATAATCTGGCCACCACCTGAGGCATTGGGACTGTACATGGGGAGATAAGCAAAGACCTTGAGGCAAGAGACCCCCTTTGATCTTTTGAGAAGATTACCGGGAAATCAGGAATAATTATGGATTTCTTTTAAAGACAGTAAAATCCCAGATGATGAAGTTGATTGGCAAAATACACAGCACAATCCCTATAGACTTGATAAACCTTCCACACATGCAAAACAATGATTTGTGGAAGAAGGCAGAGAGATTACCACCAAGCACAATGAAGTGACGTGTAGCAGTTAGAACACTGCCCGAAGAGAAAATTTGATAAAAAGAGAATCATTAGAGGGCACATGCAACAGATGGGGAAATATGTGAAGATGACTTACGATTGTGAAATTCCAACAGAGGATTAAAGAAGGAATTGGGACACCAGTGTGAGTGTGCAGAAGTGATTTGTAACTTGTGAAGTAATTAATATGCAAGACTACATGGTGCAACCGCATTGAAGAACAGGTCCCAGATTTGCTCAGCTACTTGACAAACAGTGTGGCATAAAATGGTTAATATGGCCTGAAGAGTAAGAAAACATTTTTAAATGATCAAGGCACTGACACTACTCCATAAAGACAATAATTTTACTCCCCCTGACCATTACCATCAGAGTCAAACTAAAGTTAAAGTAAAAGGAATTTTGGATTGGGAAAAATAATACTTAATAAGAATTATCCACAAGATGGATACAGATGAAGGGAGAGCTGGAGAATCTTTTGAGTCCATGCATAATCTACTGCTTTATTTATATGTATTATATGCTAAGAGCCAGAAATTAGCAGAGCTCCTGCAAAAGAATAAAGCTGGGATTTTCCAGCACTGCCGCAGTGGGACCCACTGTAGGGGATGTGGCGGGCTGGCCAAAAGCCCATTGATTTTTGGGAGGAAAGGATGATCCCGACGGCAGGTGGGCCCGGAAAATCCCGCTCTAAGGATATTTCTCTCTCAAAGTGGGAAATGTAAGATCTGCAGGTGGGGGTGCCAAACCAAGTGATCAGATAATTCTAGTAGCTTTAGTATGTTAACTATGATAAGTAATCAACAAATTAGGGAAACAGCTTGTATTTCAGAAATAGCTTGGTTAGCTAAAAAATAGTTGCGAGAAGTCAACAAGGATATTTCCTTCTCGGGGATGGGGGATCTGTAAGAAATAGGAGTCTTGAAAAACTGGCATTTTCTGAACAATATAGAACCTTTAAAGGATTTGCTGTCTGAAAAGAGGATTTCTGAACACTTTGACCTCTACACAATCTTAGTTCAGGCTGCCATGTTGACATTCCTAAGCTGTTAGGATGGAGTCTTGTGCACCCCCTTATCTATGGAAGCATTTAGAAAGGACGAGGATATGACCCTAAGAAAGATGTAAACAAAAAAGCTGATCTCAAGCAGGGTAACGAATAGGGGGTTGGTAACCACCCTGGCAATTTGGGTACATGTCCTATATCTATTGGTTAGAAGGGTTTGGATAGGTGATTTACACTGGGTAAACAACCAGTCCCCAGAAAAAAGGTGCATTAACAAGTGCTCAGGAACAAGGGCCAGGTCCCTGTGGGGTCACATACTGGTGAAATTCTGCTGAGGTGCTGGTGAAGTGGCAGTGCTTGTTGGGCAGCTGCCTTCCTCAGATGGAAGATGAACCAGAGGAGGAGAAAGGTCAAGGGAGGAGTTTCCTAACACTTCGACTAGAGAACAGAATGTTGTTATCACAAGCTACTAAGATCAACACACTCTGTGACAAACCTCCGGGTTGTATACTTTTCTGTCTAATTAGTTAATGCCTCATATCTAAATTGTTGTTTCTTAATAAACTCTCAAAATTATATGACTAGTCGACTGCCTATTTAGGTATCTCTGGGCCTGAATCCAAGAATCTTACAGGGCTCTAGCATCAGTTCAACAGCAGCAATGGCTATTGTCCAATTCACAATCCTTCATTCTTTTTGCCCTCGGTGTTTTGTCTCTTCCAGCCGTATAGCACAAATGGAAACACAGTATTGTCTCTATTTTCAGAGACCAGCTTCAATGCCAAAATCTGTTCGAACACTGCCAAACAGAAACCTGTTCCATTCGGAAAGAGCCTAACTTGTTTGTCCCTTTGCATGAATTCTCTGTGTTCTGAACTTCTAAGCAGAAAAAATCAGATGGACCTCACCTATTGCAATTAACTTTCTATTTACCCTTGCTTCTTAGCTAGTCATTCACATGTCAACTCCTGATCACATAGGCAATTTGTGGAAACTAGTGATATCATAATCAGGAAACCAATTAACCCTCTTCCAAAATACTCCCGAGCATATTTTATTCTTAAAGGGACACAGCAAAAAAAACACAGGTTTTTCCCAGCACATGGGTCATCACATCCTTCAAGTGAAAATTTGAGTTTAGAATCTATCCCTGAGTGCCTCAAAACCTCAAGTAGGCAAGTGAATGATAACATCAAAACAATGTTAGAAACAGTGGTTCAAGGGTCAGGAAGATTTAAAGCTGTCCCAGATTTTAATGTTTTTCCCTGATAATGTTGTCTCAAGTTATTTTGAGGCAATGACTGGCCATCCAATAAGTTTCAAGAGAACCTATTCAGTACACTGGTGACAGGATTCCAGATAGAGACAGGAGACACAATGTGGACATTGATACAACAAATACATCATCAGGGTGTGGCAACAAGTGATCAAAATCTGTAAAACATGCAATTGTACTTTAACAAAGGGGCAACACATGGGGAGTATCAAGTGAGAAATCAGGTGATGGTCAAACATATTTCTGAAAATAAACCTTTTCCCCAACCTACATGGGAAGAGTCATCGTAGCGGAAGTGAACCTTCAGTTTATCGAGTGTGATCAGACAATGACAAGTTAAACACTGATACATGGTTCCAGAGTGTACAGTTAAAATCATTTAAATGTCTCCTGGACTAAACTCATCAGAAGCTCCTGGAACCACTAATGGTTTTTTTGTCTTTGCACCCATTTCAGGAATTGGTGGGAACACTTTTGGTCCTGATGATGGTTATGAGAGTGGGGGCATCCATCACTCATAGGCACAATCTGGAGTTGGAGCATCGGGTATAATGTGACAAGTGGTAATCCAGTAATCCATGAATGTAACAACACTGGGCATAACTCACAGATGGAGCAGGATGTGTATTTTACCCAGAGGAGTCTAGAGGATAAGTCAAGACAAATTTCTGCTTGGCAAGATAATGGAAGGTATAGATTCAGAATGTGGGTTTGCTGATGTATGACGGGATTTATAAATGGTGCGTTAGAACCTTGAACTCTTCAGGTTTCTGGCCCAGACATGTGTCCAATATGGATATCTCCCTGCTCACGTATCTGACTGCAAATAGTATGAAATTGACTGCAAATAGTATGAAATTGATCTAAACATTGTGACTACTGTAATTAAAACTTGGAAGATGCAGAAAATAAAACAACCTCAATATCCCATCCTCTGGATGAAGCAATAAATGGACTTGTAGTTATGCGTACACATGAAGCCTTTCATAATAATTTGCGATTTCAGATTATTCCATTGTGTCTTTGTGTTCCACATTATATACTGAAAGCCATGTTGATTTTTATCACACAATCCTACGGAAAATGGCTCATGGATTTTACTGAGCACATCTCGGAATAAGAGTCAGATGAACTATGACACCCTTTCAGTCCAGGTCGGGAAAAAGCAGAGGGTTCGAGAGATATGAGAGAATTAGGAGAATGGGTGGGTATTAGATCAACGAGAACACAGCAGCATTGAACAGGATTAACCAAGGGAAGCAGTGGTGTAGTGGTAATGTCACTGGAGCTAGCAATCCAGAGGCCCAAGCTAATGCTCTAGGGACACAGGTTCAAATCCCAACGTGGCAACTGGTGGAATTTAAATTTCAATTAATAAATCTGGAATTAGACTTGATAATAATGACTGTGAAACCTTTGTCACAGTGACCATTGAACCCATCTGGTTCACTAATGCCCCTTTAGGGGAGGCAATCCTTATCTGGTTTGGCCTATATGTGACTCCAGCAATGTGGTTGACTCTTAAATGCCCTCTGATATGGTCAGCTATGCACTCAGTTGTAGCAAACTGCTACAAAGTTTAAAAAGAATGGACAGACCACAAGGCCTAAAGCACCAGAAATGACAACAGCACTGCCAGCCCTGTCGACCCTGCAAAATCCTCTTTATGAATAGCTGGGTGGCTTGTGCCAAAATTGGGAGAGCTGCCCCACAGACTAGTCAAGTAACATCCTGACATAGTCATATTCGTAATTTACAGACAATGTTATGGGCACCGCCATCATCCCTGGGTATGTCCTGTCCCACCGGCAGGACAGACCCACCAGAGGTGGCAGCACAGTGGTATACAGTTCGGAGTAGTTACCCTGGGAGTTCTTAACATCAGTTCTGGACCTCAAGAAGTCTCATGGTATCGGGTCAAATATGGGCAAGGAAACCTCCTGCTGGTTATCACCTACAGTTGATGAATCAGTGCTTCTCCATATTGAACACCACTTGGAAGAAACACCTAGGGTAGCAAAAGCTCAGAATGTACTCTGTGTGGGGACTTCAATGTCTCCATGACTGACCAAGCTTGCTGAATCTTAAAACACATATCTGTTGTACTAGATCTGTGACAGATGGTGAGGGAAAAACCTATTTGACCTAATTCTCACCAACCTACCCTGTCGCAGATGCATCTGTCCATGACAGCATTGGTAGGAATGACCACCACACAGTCCTTGTGGAGACAAAATCCTGTCTTCACATTGAGGATAGAATTAATAGTCACATGGAAAAATGTGGATTGATTCGTAAGAGTCAGCATGGATTTATTAAAGGAAAATCGTGTCTAACTAACTTGCTAGAGTTTTTTGAAGAGAAAGCAGAGATGGTTGATGAGGGAAAGGCCGTTGATGTGGTGTATATGGACAGCAGACTTGTGAGGAAAGTTATAGGTCATAGAATATAAGGGACAGGAGCAACGTGGATACAAAATAGGCTGAGGGATAGGAAACAGAGAGTAAAGGTTAAGGGGTATTTTTCAGGCTGGAAGAAGGTTTGTACTGGAGTTCCCCAGGGGTCAGTAATGGGACCCTTTCTTTTCATGATATATATAAATGATCTAGATCTTGGAGTGCAGAGGACACTTTCAAAGTTTGCGGATGACACAAAACTTGGGAGAATTGTAAACTGTGAGGAGGCCAGTGTAGAACTTCAAAAGGACATTGACACATTGGTGGGGTGGGCAGATAGCTGGCAGATGAAGTGATTAGGAGAAGTGTGAGGTGATACACTTTGATACAAAGAACATGGAGAGACAGTGTAAAATAAAGAGTACTATTCTAAAGGGTGTGCAGTTCCTGGGATGAGACACTTCAGTTATGGGGAGAGATTGGAGAAGTTGGGACTGTTTTCCTTGGAGAGGAGAAGGCTAAGAGGAGACCTGATAGAAGTTTTCAAAATTATGAGGGGTCTGGACAGAGTAGATAGGGAGAAACTGTTCCTGCTCGTAAACGGATCGAGAACCAGAGGGCACAGTTTTAAAGTGTTTTGTAAAAGAAGCAAATGCGAGGTGAGAAAAAACCTTTTCACACAGCGAGTAGTTAGGGTTTGGAATGCACTGTCTGGAAATGTGGTGGAGACAGGTTCAACTGAGGCATTCAAGAGGGCACTGGATGATTATTTAAACATAAACAATATGCAGGGTCACAGGAAAAGGCAGGAGATTGTCACTAAGTTAAAATGCTCAGAGAACCAGTGCAGTTGCAATGAGCCAAATGGCCTCCTTCTGCACCGCAACAAGTCTGTAATTCTGTGAGGATGCCTTCCATCATGCTATTTGGCACTACCATTGCACTAAATGGGATAGATTTCAAACAGCAACTCGGAACTGGGCATCCACGAGCCTGGGCCATCAGCAGCAGAATTGTATACAACCAGAATCTGTAACCTCATGGCCCAACATATCCCCTACTCGACCATTACCATGAAGCTGGGGGGTCAACGCTGGTTCAATGAAGGCATGCCAGGAGCAGCACCAGGCTAACCTAAAAATGAGAAGTCAACCTGGTGAAGTTACAACACAGGACTACCTGCGTGCCAAACAGCATAAGCAGCAAGTGATAGACAGAGCTAAGTGATCCCACAGCCAACGGATCAGATTTAAGCTCTGCAGTCCTGTCCAGTCATGAATCTGTTGGCGGACATTTAAACAACTCACTGGAGAATAATACCCCACAAATATCCCCACCCTCAATGATGGGGGAGCCCAGAACATCAGTGCAAAAGACAAGGCTAAAGCATTTGCAATCATCTTCAGCCAGAAGTGCCGAGTGGATGATTCATCTCTGCCTTCTCTGACGTTCCCAGCATCACAGATGCCAGTCTTCAGCCAATCCAATTCACTCCACGTGATATCAAGAAACAGCTGAAGGCACAGGATACTGCAAAGGCTATGGCCCTGACAATACCCCGGCAATAGTATTGAAGACTTTTTGCTAGAACCACGTCTGCTCACCTTGGCACTGTGGTGACCCACATGATCCAGCTTGACCAGTGCGACACGATCGCGGGCTGAATAATCTACCATAAGATCCGAGACCTAATCCACCATCTCCATAAGGCTGGTCACCTTCTTTTCCCTGGATCAGAAGAAGTTGTTCGACAGAGTGGATCATGAATATTTATTCGGGATGCTCCCTGCAGGAGCTGGCTGTCTTTTACCAAGTAACCTCCAGCTGGTGCTCTCTCCTGTCAGGAGTGAAGCTATCGTCTGGGAACCACTGTTCAGGAATCTGCACCTCCACCAGTATGGCTGTGTGTGGCTGGCAGAGGAGAGGGCTCTGACAGCAAAGATCTCCAGAAAGGTGTTTCCAAAGGAAAGGGAGGATGTAGATATAGTGGTACAGGAGGAACACTGCGAGATATTGGACGGGATAGTTATAAAGAGAGGAAGTACTTGAAGGGTTGAAATCCTTGAAAGTTGATAAGCCACTAGGGCCAGATGGATTGTTTCCGAGGTTGCTGAAGGCAGTCAGGGAGGAAATGGCAGATGCTCTGAGGATAATTTTCCAATCTTCACTAGATACAGGGGAGGTACCGGAGAACTGGAGAAATGCAAACGTAGTTCCATTGTTTAAAAAGGGATCAAAGGAAATACCAGACAATTATACATCAGTTAGTTTTACATCAGTGGTGAGCAAATTAGTAGAATCAATCTTGAGAGATAGGATTAACTGTCATGTGGAAAGGCATGGACTAGTCAGGGATGGTCAACATGGATGTGATAAAGGAAGGTCTTACCTCACAAATTTGATTGAATTCTTTGAGGAAGTGACAAGAAGGGTTCATGAAGGTAGTGCAGTGGATGTTGTGTACATGGATTTTAGCAAGGCATTTGACAAAGTCCCACATGGCAAATTGGTCAGGAAAGTAAAAGCCCATGGAATTCAGGGTAATGTGGCAAACTGCATAAAAGGTTGGCTTTGTAACAGGAAACAAAGGATAATGGTCGATGGATACCCTTGCGAATGGAAAGTTGTCTCAAGTGGTGTTCCACAGGGCTCGGTGTTGGGACCCTTGCTGTTTGTGTTACATATTAACGATTTGGACGTGAACGTGGGGGCACAATTAGGAAATTTGCGCATGACACAAAGATTGGCCGAGTAATGGATAGTGTAGAGGATAGCCATAATCTCCAAAACGACATAGATGGGTTGGTGGAGTGGGCGGTAAAGTGGCAGATGGATTTTAACATAGAGAAGTGTGAGGTCATACATTTAGGGAGGTCAGTTACAGGGATTAAAGAGTAAATGGGAATATACTAAGAGGGGAGATGAAGTGAGAGATCTTGGCGTACAAGTACACAGGTCCCTGAAGGCAGCAGTTCAAGTAGACATGGTTGTAAAGAAGGCATATGGAATGCTCTCCTTCACTGGCAGAGGGATAGAATATAAAAGCAAGGATATAATGTTGGAATTGTATAAAACACTGGTGAGGCCACAACTGGAGTATTGTGTGCAGTTCTAGTCACCACATTACAGGAAGGACGTAATAGCTCTGGAGAGAGTGCAGAGGAGGTTTACAAGAATGTTGCCAGGGTTAGAAAAGAGTAGCTACGAGGAGAGATTGGATAGGTTGCGGTTATTTTCCTTAGAATAAAGAAGGCTGAGAGGTGACTTGATTGAGGTGTACAAAATTATGAGGGGAATAGATAGAGTGGACAGGATAAAATTGTTTCCATTGATGAAGAATTCTAGAACCAGGGGACATAGATTCAAGATAAGTGGCAGAAGGTGTAGGGGGGGATATGAAGAAGAACTTTTTAATGCAGAGGGTAGTAGGTGTCTGGAATTCGCTGCCCAAGTTGGTGGTAAAGGCAGAAACTTTAAACTCTTTTAAAAAGTACCTGGATCTGCTCCTAAAGTGTTGTAAGCTGCAGGGCTATGGGCTGGGTACCGGAAGGTGGGATTAGAAAGGGCACCTGGGTGTCCTCGGGCTGACATGGACAAGATGGGCCAAAAGGCCTCCTTCTGTGCTATAACTTTTCTATGGTTCTAAACAGGGATGTACTGGATGGCAGAAGAGTGGGCTAGATGCTGACGGAACAGCCAGCCCAACGTTCATCCCTGGGTCGTGTTAGTCTTGCATCCAAAGCCAGCGGGAACTTTAAAAATGTGGTACTGGCCCCAATTGCATTACCATTACTATTTAGTGGCCTATAAACAATACTTATCAACATTTACTGTCCCTTGCTGTTTCTTAGCTCCATCCAAACTGATTCTACATCTTGTTTTTCCAATCTAAGATCCTCTCTCATTAATATACTGATCCCATCCTTTATTAACATTGCGACCCCACCTCCTTTTCCTTTTTTGCCTATCCTTCCTAAATGCTGAATATTCTTGAAATCTCAGTTCCCAACCTTGGTAAGCCCACAGCCCCATGTTTGTAATGGCAATTAGATCATATTGGTACAGGATGTGTGTTCCTCATTTGGTTAAGGATAAACAATAAGGAATGTGCATCGAGCTGGTTAGCTCCCCCTCCCATTGTTTTTGGGGCCTGGTTTTGAATTTGGGTCAGATGAAATTCTCTGCCCTCTGTCTTGTAACATCACCACATGAGATCAGTTTGGGTTAGGTTCAATTCCCACACTATGAAGTGGTTGTGATTTATTAAGGAGCAACTTTGAACCAGAGCTGCTGATTTCACCTCTGCTGTTTTGGGGAGACACTGACCACAAATCAAGTTCAGGCAGGAGTTGCTAACTATTGATGTGTGGCAGGTCAGATGATTAGTCAGAATATAAAAAACGAAAGAGAATGACTAAAAGGTGAATCAAGAGAAAGAAATTGAGAGGATGAGAGGTTAGCTTGAAATGTAAAAATGGATAACAAGAGTTCCTACAGGAATTAAACTGGAAAAAAGTAGGTAAAGTGAGTGTTGGTCCTCTAGAGAGTGAGAATGGGGAGTTAATAGTAGATAAAAGGAAATGGTGGATGAAATCAACAAAGATTTTGTTTCTGTGTTTACTGTAGAGGATACAAAAATACATTCCAGTAATAGCTGTAAATCGAGAGGTGGAGGGGAGAGGAACTTGGTGAAATTACAATCACTAGAGAAGCAGTCCTGAGCAAACTGATGGAGCTGCGGGCTGACAAGTCTCCAGGTCCTGATGTGCTTCATCCTAGAGTTTTAAAAGAGATGCCTAATGAGGTAGCAAATATGTTGGTGTTAATTTTCCAAAATTTCCTAGATTCTGGAAAGGTTCCATCAGACTGGAAATTAGCAAATATAACCCCTCTATTAAAGAAGGGATGGAGGCAGAAAACAGGAAACTATAGGGCAGTTAGCTTGATGTCTGTCATGAGAAAGATGTTGATCATTAAAGAGATTATAGCTGGGCACTTAGAAAAGCTCAAGGTAATCGGGAAGAGTCAGCATGGTTTTATGAAAGGAAAATCATGTTTAACCAATTTATTAGAGTTCTTTGAAGGAGTAATATGTGCTGTGGATAGCGGGCAGCCTGTATACATTCTGTACTTGGATTTCCAGAAAGCATTTGATTAAGTGCCACATCAAAGGTTACTGTGGAAAATAAAAGCTCATGGTGTAGGGGGTAACTTATTAGCCTGAAAAGAATAAAAGCCAAAAACTGCGGATGCTGGAAATCCAAAACAAAAACAAAAATACCTGGAAAAACTCAGCAGGTCTGGCAGCATCTGCGGAGAGGAACACAGTTAACATTTCGAGTCCTAACATTCCTGATGAGTCGTCCCCAGTGTTGGAGATTCCCAATGATGGGAATGGGGAAGAGCTTCCTCCTTCCTACACAGAATGACCCAGTCGGACTCGAAACGTTAACTGTATTCCTCTCCGCAGATGCTGCCAGACCTGCTGAGTTTTTCCAGGTATTTTTGTTTTAGCCTGAATCGAAGATTGGCTGGCTGGCAGAAAATAGAGTATGCATGATGGGTCTTTGTCTGATTGACAGAGTGTGATGGGGTCCCACAGAGGCTTTGCTGGGGCCTTGTTGTGACAAAGACATAAGGAGGTTGCAGACAGATATAGATAAGTTGAGTCAGTGGGCAAAAATCTGCCTAATGTTCATTTTGGCAGGAAGAATAAAAAAAAACAAGAGTATTACTTAAATGGAGAATAACTGCAGAATTCCAAGGTACAGAGGGATTGAGGTGTTCTTGTGCATGAGTCACAAAAAGTTAGTATGCAGGTACAGCAAGTAATTAAGAAGGCTAATGGAATGCTATCATTTATTACGAGAGAAATTGAATTTATAAGTAAGGATGTTATGCTTCAGTTATATAGGACATTGGTGAGGCCGCATCTCGAGTAATATGTGCATTTTGTTCTCTTTATTTAAGGAAGGATGTAAATGTGTTGGAGGTGGTTCAGAGGTTTACTACATTGACACCTGGAATGAGTGGGTTGTCTTATAAGGATAGGTTGTCCAGGCTTGGTTTGTTTCCACTGGAGTTTAGAAGAGTGAGGAGTGATTTGACTGAAGAATACAAGATCCTGAATAGTCTTGACAAGGTGGACATAGAAAGAATATTTCCTCTTGTGGGTGAGTCCAGAATTTTGCAGCACTATTTTGAAATTAGGGGTCGCCTTTTAGGACAGAGATGAGGAGATTTTTTTTTCTTTGAGGGTTGTGCAACTTTGGAAATCTTTGCCTCAGAAGATGGTGGAAGTAGGGGTCACTGAATATTTTTAAGGCAGAAGTAGATAAGATACTTATTAGGCAAGGGAATCAGAGGTTATTGGGAATATGGAAATCAAAACACAAACAAATCAGCCATGATCTTATTAAATGGTGGGGCAGGCTCAAGGGACCAAATGGCCTCCTCCTGCTCCTATTTTGTAGGTAATATGTTCAAAATGATGATCCAGGAGCTGTCACTCATTTTGAAATGGAGACACTCCTGCTGAAGGTCTCCCCCTAACATTCCTGATGAGTCGTCCCCAGTGTTGGAGATTCCCAATGATGGGAATGGGGAAGAGTTTCCTCCTTCCTACACAGAACCATCCCCCCCACCCCCCGAGGGGCAACTGTTGGCTATTGACACCCAATGGTTCAGACAAAATGAACCTTGTGACTGGAGCAAGTAGTTTGTGTCTTTCCAGCCATTGTGCATCTCGTGTGCTGTATGAAATGAGGAAAGGAGCAGGTTCCTGGGACAGGGAGACACCAACATCCAAAATCCCATCACTTCTGGTAAATTGGGAAATTCTGGGAGTTGGTCTCGTGAAACAAAAGCTACTTCCTGGGCCCCTACAGCATTTCAGATTTGTGCCATTCCTGTCTATTTTGAAATGAGCTGTAATTGATTTCCTTGCCTGATTTTTCTCTCTTTCTCCATCGTGACGGGGCTGAGCTGCTCAGCCCACTCGGCTCCAATCAGCCGCTGGCCTGAGCTTGGCGCATCGCGTGTGCGCAGGAGAAGGAGGGAGGGTGGGGGAGAGAGAGAGGTGCCAGGGCCACGCTCCAACCGCCCAGATTTAAATTTGAGCACGAGGCTGCCAACCGTCGTGGCCATTGACTCAGGGTCACATGCAGAAAGTGCCGCGGCCATTGGCTCAGGGTCACATGCAGCAAGCGCTGCAGCCATTGGCTCAGGGTCACATGTACCAACCGCCGCAGCCATTGGCTCAGGGTCACATGCAGCAAGCACCGCAGCCATTGGCTCAGGGTCACATGCAGCAAGCGCCGCGGCCATTGGCTCAGGTCACGTGCAGCAAGCGTCGCGGCCATTGGCTCAGGGGCACAAGCAGCAAGCGCTGCGGCCATTGGCTCAGGGTCACATGTACCAACCGCCGCAGCCATTGGCTCAGGGTCACATGCAGCAAGCGCTGCGGCCATTGGCTCAGGTCACGTGCAGCAAGCGTCGCGGCCATTGGCTCAGGGGCACAAGCAGCAAGCGCCGCGGCCTTTGGGTAAGGGGCACATGCACGAACTGCCGCAGTCAATGGCTGTGATTGGCCTTTTGGTGCCAGTCGGCATGTTGGAAGGTGGTAACTTGCGAATTTTTGGAGGCGCTGGAGTGAGGGAAAAAGGTGGGAATGTGAGCAGAACAATCTAGGGAAAGGGGCATCACCATAGAGAAGGGGTAACTTCATTCAGGGACAAATGGGGCTAGACACAGCACTATAACTTCGCACAGAATCTTTATTGTTGCAGTAGGAGTCCAGTCGGCCCATGGAGTCTGCAATAGCTCTCAAACAGCTTTCCACCTAGTCCCACTCTCCTGCTTTATACCCGGAACCTTGCATCTCATTTCTTTTCAGGCAACAATCTAATTCCCTTTCGAATACAATTAAATAATTAGTTTAATACAATTAAACAGCATCTCCTTCCCCCTGGGTACCATGGCCCCTGTCTAGCCTCAGCCCAGCTGCTGCTGCCTGTCCCCTCCACATGATAGTTCAGAAGATGACCCATGTTTGTTTAATAGTCAGAATAGAAGAGATGGAGCTATAAAACAGCAGGTGGGCTTATTTAGCTGGAGAACTGGAGACATGATGTCTATATGGTTTGGAAAGAAGCACAGTCCAGAGAGCTTTGTTTTGGGAGTTAGAGTTGAAATAGGTTAAAAGTGAAACTTGAAAGGCTACTGTTAGGATCCCAGCTGAGGTTACCCCTGGACAATCCTGATCCCAGAGTGGAACCCAGCTTGATAGATCCTAACTTTTATTTGTTTGTTTTGATACATGGGGAGTAGCTACTGAACACAGGCACAGGGGTCAGCTGATGAACTTTTAACAAAAGAATAAAACATTTATTCAACAAGCAAAGATGAACTATATTACAATATGCCTTCACCCACAACTACACCTTTACTGATATATACAGATTTGTAAGGATAATACAAGTTACAAAAGATAGCTTATGCTTTAATGTTCACAGTCCATGTAAATCTATGGATACTCTGTGGCCAGACACACCACATTCTGAAACTAAGTGACAGATACTTTAGATCTCTCCTCAACTCCCCCCAGACACTTGTCGCACCATGAGCCAACCAGTCTCACTGCAGTCCGTCTTTCACACGAGGGTTTCCAATCTCCTGTACTCAAATCCTCTTACAATAAAGGCCAACATACTATTTGCCTTCCTAATTGCTTGCTGCATGCGCGTGTTAGCTTTTAATGACTTATGAACAAGGACACCCAGATGCCTGTGGACATCAACGCTTCTCAATCTCTCCCCATTTAAGAAATATTCTGCATTTCTGTTTTTCCTACCAAAATGGATAACTTCACATTTTTTCCCATTATATTCCATCTCCCTTGTTTTTGCCCATTCACTTAGCCTGTCTAAATCCACTTGAAGCCCCTTTGCATCCCCCTCACCATTCACATTCCCACCTAGTTTTGTGTCATCAACAAACATGGAAGTATTACATTTGGTCCCCACATCCAAATCATTGATATAAATTGTGAATAAATGGAATACAAGCATCGATCCCTGCGGTATCCCACTAGTCATCATCTGCCAACCTGAGAATGACTCATTTATTCCTACTCTCTGTTTTCTGTCCATTAACAAATTCGCAATCCATGCCAATATATTACCCCAATCCCATGTGCTCTAATTGTGTTTACTAACCTCCTTAGTGGGACCTTATGGGAAGCTAATTTCCAATCTTAAGGAGCCATTGCAGAATGTATGGAATTTTGGAAGATGATCACCAACACATCCACCATCTCCACGACATCTCTTTCAACACTCTGGGATGGAGACCATCAGGTCCAGGGGATTTACCAACTTTCAGTCCCATTCATTTCTCCAGTACTATTTTTTACTATTTTGTTCCCATTTCTGATTCTCACTAGTTTGTTTGTTCTCTAATATTTCTGGGAGGTTTTATGTATTTTTCTCCATGCCCAAAGTATTTGTTTAGCTTCTCTGCCATTTCCTATTTCCCCTTATATATTCTCCTGTCTCTGTCTGTAATGGGCCCATATTTGCCTTTGATAACCTTTTCCTTTTTAAATAACTGTAGGAGCTTTTACAGAATGCTTTTATGTTCCATGCTAGTTTACATTCTTATTCTATTTTCCCTTTCTTTATCACTTCCTTGATTTATCCTTTGCTGAATTCTAAAATACTCCCAATCCTCAGGCTGAGTGCTATCTTGGAAACTTTATATCCCTCTTCCTTTGAACTAATACAATATTTAACTTTTCTTGTTAGCCATAGTTGGATCACTTTTCCTGCTGAAATTTTAAAGAAATATATATTTGTTGTAAACGATGTATTAACTCTTTAATGATAACCATTGCCTATCTACCATCTTGCCTTCTAATGTAGTTTCCCAATCTACCAACTTGTCCCCACCCATACCTTTATAGTTTCCTTTGTTTAAATTTAAGACCCTAGTTTCAGACTGAAATTTATCACTTTCAAACGTATTGCAAAATTCCATCATATTATGGTCACTCTTCCCTAAAGGCTCCTTCACAATGAGATTATTAATTGGCCCTTTCTCATTGCACAATACTAGATCTAAAATAATCTGTTCTTTAGTTGGTTCCTCAACATACTGTTCTACAAAACCATCTCATATATTTTCAAGGAATTCGTCCTCCTTCAGCATCAGTGCTAATTAGGTTTACCAAGTCTACATGTCGATTGAAGTCCCCCATCGTTACTATATTACCCTTGTTACATGCACCTCTAATTTCCTGCTTTATACTGTGTCCTACATTACCACTACTTTGGTGGCCTAACTCCCACCAATGTTTGCTTCCTCTTGCTGTTTCTTAGCTCCACCCAAACTGATTCTATCTTGATCTTTCAATCTAAGATTCTCACTGAGATACTGATCTCAGCCCTTATTATCAGTGCTATCCCACATTCTTGCCCTTTTTGCCTACCCTTCCTAATTGTTCTTTGTGTTTTGATGCTATTTAATGCTGGCTTTTTTCTTCTGCCTTCCAATTTCACTTATTACTTTTCTTCCTACCTTTACCAGCTTTGTTTCTCTCTTGTCTGAATTCCCTCTCAGGTTCCCACTGCCTTGCCAAGTTAGTTTAAACCCTCCCCGACAGCACTGGCACATCTTCCGGAGAGGAAATTGTTCCTGGTCCATAAGGTGTAATCTCTCAGCCTTGAACAAGTCCCACCTGCCCAAAAACCAGTACCAATGCCTTAGAAATCTGAAGCCCTCCGTCCAGCAACATTTCTGCAGCCACATGTTTATTTGCTCTATTTTCCTATTTGTGTGCTCACTAGCATGTGGCACTGAGATTACTGCCTGTGAAGACCTGCTTTGTAGTCTCGTCCCTAGCTCTTGCAAATCTGCTTTCAGGATCTCATCCCTCTGCCTATGTCGTTGGTATCAAAGTGAACCACGACCTCTGGCTGATCACCCTCCCCCATTATAATGTCCTGCTGTCACTCAGTGACATGCTTGAGCGTGGCACACCAGGGATGCAAAATACCATCCTGGTGTCATATCTGCAGCCACAGAAATGATCGGCCGTTCCACTATTGAATCTCCGACCACTATTGATCTTCCATTTACACCCCCTCCCCCATCTACAGCAGCTGAGCCACCGTGGTGCCACGGATGTGGCTCTGGCTGCATTCCTCTGAGGAACCAAGACCCTTACCAGTACCCAAAAATGGATAGCCGGTTGGTGAGCGGGATGAACTTAGTGGACTCCTGGATGGTCTGCCTGGTCCTCCTCGACTGTCTGGCAGTCACCCATTCCCTCTCTTGTACTCTCTGTGGTGTGACCACCTCCTGAAACATGCTATCCACTTTTCTCAGTTCTCCACATCACAGATGTGCCATAGTGGCTCCAATCATCACTCAAGTTTCTGCAGCTGGTGGCACTTCCTGTACATTTGGTCACCTAGGCCACAGGCAGTGTCCTCAACTCCCCATGTGTCACAGAATGTGCATTCCAAGCCGCTGAATTGCCCACATTTGCCTTTGCTCATCATTTTTTTTCTTTTTATGTGCCTATAGAAGCTTTTGCAGTCCATTTTATGTTTCATGCCAGTTTACATTCATATTCTATTTTCCATTTCTTTATTAGTTTCTTGGTCCTCCTTTGCTGAATTTTGAAATGCTCCCAATCCTCAGGCTAAATATTTTTTTTTGGCAACTTTATAAGTTTCTTCCTTTTATCTAATACAATCTTTAATTTCTTTTGTTAGCCACTGTTGGATCACTTTTCCTGTTGGGTTTTTGAGCCTCAAAGGTATGTATATTTGTCGTAAACCATGTAAATGCTAGCCATTTTACAGATTAATTATTATAATCTGGAGTCTAGAAAGTAGAATTAGTCACCAGTTACTCACCAATCAGCTGCTTCTCCTGTGCTGACGTCACTTTTACTCTTGATATCCCGTTTCGAGCTCTGCCTGTGTTCTGCTCCTACTTTTAATACCCTGCTCAGCTCTCACTCCTTTCCACTTCTTCTCTCCAAGTTGAAAGGTAGCTACTTAAGTGAACAGTACCTCCTCCCTTACTGCACTGAATTCCCTCACTCATCAAATTCCAAGTTCACACTCTGTGTTTAGCTGTACCTGGTGATGAGCTACTCTCTTTGTGTTTCTTACTTTGTGCACTTAGCAAGATAACCTGCTTCAACTAACTGAAATTCTACAGAGATGAGTCAGCACTGCTGACTAGATAAACCAGTTCAAACTAGCTGCCTATATCAGGAAAAGCAAGGGTCCCAACACTGACATTGGTTGTCTGTTGCTCTGAGATTACAGGATGGCTGGTGAGAAATGAAAAATGCTATGTCCATGCAGCAGGGGGTGCTGCTGTCAAGGGGAGAGGTTCACTGAGCAGATTCTGTGTCAGCAGCAAACAGATCCAAATGAGATAATTGAAACTTCAGGCTGTGAATGAAAGGAATAAATGGCAGTGTTAAAACTGGACTGTAGTGTTAAGGATTATAAACTACTCAAACTAACAGTGTCTCACAAGTGTTTTCTGATGTGATGGGATATGCACTAGATTTATAGAAAAGCTCTAAGCCAAAACCAATTTGAAAAGGAAAGGCTGTTCAATACTTTGGGCAGGATTTTTCGCTGAGCGGGTGGGCACACATCTGGCCCGCTCGAGCGTAAAATGACGTGCGATGACATCAGGAAAGCGTCCCGACGTCATCACGGACTTGCACGATATTTCATTCGGCGGATGCGCATGGGAGTCGGCTGTGCACCCGCTGACAATTAACAGGCCTATTAAGGCCATTAAAATAATAATTAAATGCATTTTTTCGCTGCTGTCTAACCTTACGGTTGGCAGGCAGGCGAATCGGCCAGGTGGCCTTGGATTTTTTATGAAACCTCATCCACGGGTGGGATGAGCTTTCCAACAGGAATTAAAAACAAAATGAAGATATTTGAATCTCATTTATAACATGTCCCTGCTCGTGTGACAGAGTCACATGAGGGGACATGTTTGTAACATTTTTCAATTCTTTATTTATGTTTAAAAATCTTCAGCTCCCTGAGGCAGCTCTGCATCTTCAGGGAGCTTTCAGTGCATGCACCCCATCACGTGCGCAAACCTCCGTGCTCGGCCTCCTCCCACCCCCACCCTGGCAGCACTCATGCTGGCTGGCCGTTAATTGGCGAGCATGAAATCGCAGTCAGGGCCTGATCCAGTGCCGAAGAAGGATCCACCTCTCAAGAGAGTCAGTGACCTCAATATGTAACATGATAGGGCCCGGGATAGCTTCCAACTGTGTAGGCGGGCAGCCAACGCCAGTGGTGCTAAAGGTAACAGTTGGAGATCTGTGCAGGGTCTTATGCACACAGCTGCAGAAAACTTGTGACAGATATGCTGTTCAGAAGGGTCAACACCTTTATCCAGTATGAAAGATGAGGACAGCTAGGCAGAGTGATCCAGAGGATTCACAGTTATTTCAGGCTTTCCAAGGATTCAAGGAGCCATTGATGCACACGTGTGCCCATCAAGGCATCTGTGGCAGAGCCGGGGGCCTTTGTAAATTGAAAGGGGTTCCACTCACTGAACATTCAGATAGTGTTTGACTACCAACATGTGATCCTGCAGGTCTGTGTCAGCTATCCTGGGAGCTGCCAGATTCAAATATTCTTCATCACTCCCAAGTGCCAAGGCTCTTCATAGTGCAGCTGGCTGCTGGGAGAGACAAAGAATACCCTCTCAGAAGTTGGCTAACTGATGATCAGACATCCAAGACGCCCACGGAGGATAGGTACAACTGAAGCCATGCCTCCCCTAGGGCCATCATTGAGCGGACAGTAGTCCTTCTGAAAATGAGGTTCTGCTTTCTAGACTGCTCGGGATGATCTCTGCAATATCCCCAGAACATATTTCCCTTATAGTGGTTGTGCGCTGTGCCCTTCATAATCTGGCTTTCTCGAGGGGAGAGCAGATGGAGGATGAAGAAAGTGACATCCTTCCAGAAACCAATAAGGAAGAATCTAGCACTGAATCTGAGGAAGAACCTGCTCAGCCACAAGGTCATGAAGATGATCCAGCAATGACGCAGCTTATGGGAACCAGGGAGACCAGGGAGGCCTTTTCAATAGGTCTGCAAAGTCAGAACTCCAGAATTTTACAAACGGACTGTCACTTCAATGCTCAGGCCTCATGAGTCACTTCTGGCACCATTTCTCCTGTCACTCCCTCTGCAATACACGATCCAGCCCAATCAATGCCTTACACTGATTTGCAGGACTCCTCTATCATTATCACATAAAGCACAATAAGAACACTTCATGTGTGATGTGTGACATTACACAAGTGACACTGAGGCATAGCACACCAGTGAAATCTCTTCTGGGATTACAGTCACTTAAATTTCCGCTTACGAGTGCTACCCCCATGCTGGCAGCTGGAATGGAGGCAGGCTGCTGATTCTGATGCCCTGTTGACTTTGCTGACCACAGAGTCCAATGCCATGGCAGGGCAATCCTCAGTCATCGTGATCTCATCAGATGTAACGGTCACTGGCAGAAAGTCAGAGCAGCAGCTGCCATCATCAGGAGAGCCCTGAGAGGAACCCCCAGATGCATGGAGCTGCAGGACATCCACCAACATGAGGCTGGTTTGAAACTCCCTGCTCACCATAGATGGATAGGCAGCTAGCAGAGTTACTGGATGCCTCATCCATCTCTTACTTTGGCAATGCCTTGCTGAGGTCACTACCAGTGTGTGGACTCACAACTCTGAATGCAACCCCAGAAACCCCTGATTGAGTTCCTGGAGCTGCTGCTCCATGAGAGTCACCACTCTCTCTATGGAGGATGCTGTGTGTTCAGAGCTGTGGGTTAACACAGTGCTCATGCTCCACAGAGATTCCTCCAATACGGAGACCATGGCATGCAGACCCTCAGGAATCTCTGCCAAATCTCCATGTCCATCCTGCTGGACACTCAACATTTACCACCTAATAGATGACACCGGAGGCTCAGCATCATCCTGGTCTCCAGCAATCCTCCAATGGTGAAAGACCAGGAGATACTGTCCCCGACAGCTTCTCAAGCAAGTGTGACATACCTCCCCCAGTGTGTCCTACCATCCGTCCTAGAGCGCTCAAACCCACCGGGATGCCTGTATCTGACGCGGTGCAAAGTGCAGAGAGCGGCTATGACATGGGTGCATCTTGTGGACATCATCACCTGACATCAATGGCAGGTCCTCTGGGCCATTGAATGGGCTGGAGGGTGCTCCATCTGAGGCAGGACAAATATACTTGAGTTTCCGTAAGCATTTAAGATACCGAATACATGCATTCAGTAAAATCCTGAAATTGGAAATCTGGCTAAGCAACAATGCCTGACTGGATGACCATAAGGTATCAGTGAATTTCACCTCTCAGTCTTACACCCATTGCTCTACAATTTTCACACCCTCCCCTAATCTCTTGTCCATTTGACTCTTATCATTTCTGCGACCAGTGGATCTCGCACGACAGTTCTCCCTCACAAATGCTTCATGCATCTTCATTTAAACCCCCAGCCCGCAGCTGAATACATTCGGGCACCCGCCCTCTTCCCGGGGTCATGCAACAACCCAACAAACCCTCTGTGAGCATATTGGCTCAGACCCTGTTGAGGTGCCTGTACAGGCCCCACTTCCCCCAGAACAGTCCCAGTGCCGCAGGAGTCTAAAGCCTTCCCTCCTGCAGCATCTCTCCAGCCAGGCATTCAACAGCTCCAACCTCCTATTTCTCTGCTCACTAGCACTTAGCATTGGGAGTAACCTGGATATTACTAATTTTGAGGTCCTGCTTTTCAATCTGTCTCATAGCTCTGCCTTCAGGACCTCATCCCCCTTTCTGTCTGTGTCACTGATCTGATCTGGACCCTGACCTCTGGCTGTTCACCTTCTAACCTTAGAATGAACCAGGAAGGCAACATATCACCCTGGAATTCCTTCTGCAGCTGCACAAACACCCATCTGTTCCCTTCACTATTGAATCTGTTTCTTCCCAACCTATCACTGGACTAGTAATCAAGATGCCCAGATCAACATTCTGGGGACAAGTGTTCAAATCCCACCATGGCTGCTGGTGGAAATGGAATTAAATTAATAATGTGGAATTGAAAACTAGCCACAATAATGGCGCTACAAACAATTGTTGATTGTTGTAAAAACCCATCTGGTTCACTAATGTCCTTTAGGGAAGGAAGTCTGCTGTCCTTACTTGGGCTGGCCTACATATGGCTCCAGATCCACAGCAAAGTGGTTGACTTTAACTCCCCTCTGAAATGGTCTGGCAAGCAGCTCAAGGGCAATTAGGGGTGGGCAGAAAATGCTGGCCTTGGCAAATTCCACGAAAAAATAAAAAAAACCTACAGAGCTGAACCAGCCATGGTGCCATGGGCTGGTGCCATGTGCCTGCACTCTCCAGAGGGAGCATCACTCTTGGCAGTTTTCAGAACTGAATACCGCTTGGAAAGTGAAATACGTTCATGAAATGGATTGTGACAACTACCAATATGACGGCTATTGACATGCAACATCTTTTATTCACCAATCACTGGATATTCAGAGAGTGGAAGCTCCTCCTTAAAAATTGCCAGATTCACCGTTCCCTCTCCATGATGAAGTTATGGCTGAGGGGAATTGCCATTTCTGCTCACAGTGACCTAACTGCTGGAACCTAACGGCCAAAAAGGGTTGATGCAAAGAGCAAGTTTCACTGAAACTCTCCGAACCTTTCACGTCCAAATCCTGCTTCATTCTGTCAGTCACAGCCAGTCTTGGGCTCAGCTTGTTTGATATTTCCCTTTCAACACTGGCCCCTTGTGCATTGCAGGAAAAATAGATTAACTGGAATATACCACCATCGGCCATCAATACTATATTTTTTAATGAGCAGACTAGGGATTTGAGTGAAGAACAGAGGGGATGAGCAAATCTGGAAAATCAATGAAACAGTGTCCCCTAGTTCTGGACTCACCCGCCAGAGGAAATATCCTTTTCACATCCAACTTGTCAAGACATTCAGGATCTTATATACTCAATCAAGTCATTCTTCACTCTTCTGATCTCCAGCGGAAACAAGCCCAGCCTTTCCTCATAAGACAACACACTCATTCCAGGTAACAGTCTAGTAAACCTCCTCTGAACGGCCTCCAGCACATTGACACCCTCAAATAAGGAGGCCAAAACTGTACACAGTATTCAAGATGTGGTCTCACCAATGCCCTATATAACTGAAGCAAAACATCCTTACTTTTATGTTCAATTCTTCTTGTAATAAAAGATAGCATTCTATTAGCCTTCTTAATTACTTGCTGTACCTGCATATTAATCTTTTGTGACTCATGCATGAGAGCACCTAGATCCCTCTGCACCTTGAAATTCTGCAGCTGTTCTCCATTTAAGTAATACTCTGCTCTTTTAATTCTTCCTACCAAAGTGAATAACTTCACATTTTCCCACATTATAACATTATAAAAATCTGCCAGATATTTGCCCACTCATTCAACCTATCTATATTCTTCTGCAAACTTCTTATGTCTTCTTAACAACATACTTTCCTACCCCAACAAAAACAAAAATACCTGGAAAAACTCAACAGGTCTGGCAGCATCTGTGGAGAGGAGCACGGTTAATGATTCGAGTCCGCATGACTCTTCAACAGAACTTTTTGCTTTTATACTTTCCTACCTATCTTGTGTCATCTGCAAATTTAGCTATCATGCCTTCACTCTCCTCATCCAAGTCATTGTAAAAAGTTGAGGCCAATACAGATCTCTGTAGGACTCCACCAGTCACATCTTACCAATTAGACAAAGACCCATTTGTGCTTACTCTCTGTTTTCTTCCAGCCAGCCAATCTTCTATCCGTGCTAATATGTTACCCCCTACACCATGAGCTTTTATTTTCTGCAATAATCTTTGATGTGACACTTTATCAAATGCCTTCTGGAAATTCAAGTACAGAACGTCTACAGGCTTCTCTTCATCCAGAGCACGTGTTAGTCCTTCAAAAAAATTCCAATAAATTGGTTAAACATGATTTCCCTTTTGCAAAACCATGCTGACTCTTCCTGATTACCTTGAGTTTTTCTATGTGTCCAGCTTTAACCCCTTTAATGATTGATTCTTACATGTTTCCAATGACAGACATCAAGCTAACTGGCCTGTTTTCTGCCTCCCCCGTTTCTTGAATAGAGGGGTTATATTTGTCCCTTTCTAATCTGATGAAACCTGCCCAGAATCTAGTGAATTTTGGAAAATTAACACCAATGTGTCTACTACCTCATTAGCCACCTTTCTTAAGACCCTAAAATGAAGTCCATCAGGACTCAGAGACTTGTCAGCCTGCAGCTCCATCAGTTCACTCAGTACCACTTCCCTAGTGATTGTAATTTTACCAAGTTACCCTCTCCCTTCCCCCTCTTGATTTACAGCTATTACTGGAATGTTTTTTGTATCCTGTGTAGGGAAGGCAGGAGCAAAATATTTGTTAATTTCATCTGCCATTTCCTTATTATCTACTATTAACTCCTCATTCTCACCCTCTAGAGGATCAACACCTCACTTTACCTACTGCTTTCCTGTTTAAATACCTGTAGAAACTCTTGCTATCTGGTTTCACATTTCTAGCTGGCTTCCTCACATACTGTAATTTATTTCTCTTGATTAACCTTTTAGTCATTCTCTGTCATTCTTTATATTCTGGCCAATCATCTGACCTGTCAGTCATCTATGTGCAGCTATGTTTATTCCTTAAACTTGATGCTTTCCCTAACTTCTTTAGTTAACCACAGATGGTGGTCCTCTCTTTAGAAGTTTTCTTTATTGTAGGAACATACTTCCTCTGAATACTCTGAAATATCCCCTTAAATGTCTGCCACTGCTTCTCCATTAATCTATCCCTTAGCCTTGTATTCCAGTTCACCTCAGCTAGCTCAGCTTTCATGCCTACATAGTTGTCCTTATTTAAGTTTAAGATATTAGTCTTACACCCATTCTTCTCCCTTTCATACTGGATGTAAAATTCAATCATATTGTGGTCGCTGGTACCTAGGGGTGCCTTTACTCTGAGGTCATTAATTAACACTGTCACATTCCACAATAACAAGTCTAATATAACCTGCTCTCTGGTTGGTTCCAGAATGTGCTGCTCTAAGAAAAGTTCTTGAAAGCATTCTCGGTACTCTTCATCCAGGCTACTACTACCAATCTAATTTTTTCAGTTTATATGTAGATTGAAGTCAGCCATGATAATTGCCATCCCTTTATCACAAGCACCCAACAATATTTCTTCTTGGATACTTTGTCCTACATTGTGGTTACTGTTAGGGGGCCTGTAGACCACTAACATTAGTGACCTCTTTCCCCTCAACTCCAGTCTATTTGATTCTACATCCTGATCTCCTCACCAAGGTCATCTCTATTACACAAATGCCATACTCGATTAACATTGCTGCTCCTCCACCTTTACAAATCTTCCTCTTCTCCTAGAAGATCATACACCCCTCAATATTCAGGACCCAAACCTTGTCATCCTGCAACCACGTCTGAGTAATGGCTATCACATCATATTTATTTCCTTCTGTAAAGAACCTATCTTTTTATTTTTCTTGGACTGTGGCTTTAAAATTGAGCTGTGGTTTTAAAAAACTAACATGGTTGCAGTTGAAAGACGTGTTCAATGGAGCAGGATGAGGAATATATACAATATTGCTAACCTGGAACATAGGGTGCCATAAGAGAACAGAGTGGTGCTGGAAAGGGGTTCTGGATTAAGGGGAACTTCCTGACAACAGCATTTTAATTGGCTCCTGACCAGGTGACCAGTGTTTTGTGTAGTAACAATGCAGAGAGTACAGCTCCTAGCCTGTAAAGAGGGAAGACCTAAAACCTCTCTCTCTTGTGTTTGTAAAATTCCACTTTTTCTGCCATAATAGCTAGTTGGCCATTTCTCACATCTCTATAAACTTTCTCTGAAAACCCCTGTCAAGAGGAAATGGGGAAAAGTCACCAGTAGAGACATTGAAAAGTAAATTTTTCAACCAGTGAACCATACTCTGAAAGTGCTGGGAGACCACCTCAGGTCATCAACAACACACTGCAAGGAATTTGGAAGACATAGATCAAAGTCAACCCAGCTAATCCTGTACTCCAGATTGGTACTATTGAACTGTGTTATCTCACCCTTGAAATCCATGTTTTGTGTGGTGTGTGTGTATAGGGATTTAAGAAGGGGTAGAGCTTACGTTATAGAGTTAGAAGTTAGCAGATCACGCTTCTTCCTTTTGCCACTGGTTAAAGACAACTTGTTCAATAGACAGTTATTTAGTTATTAAGTTTATAAACCTGGTGCTCGTATTCTGTTAACCTAAATTAAACAGTTAAGTAGAATTGAGGAAACTGGCTAGTTTGGTCAAACTTCTCACATTTCTCGTGGCTCAGGGAACAATGGGGCTGATATTACAGTGAACTAGCGCCAGTGTCAAGACACTTCAATGTGTGCTGTCAATTCATTTGCTTTGTTATAAATGCTATGCACTTTCAGATACAGACCCATCAGTTCCATCATTTTTTTAATCCTTGTAATACCTAGTCCCGATTCTTGGTGGATTCTTAGGCATTTATAATCTCTGCCCCTCACTGCCATTCTCCGACCCTTCAGGAGAGGAGGGGCCTGTACCTCAGTGAGAGTTAGCACTTTAAGGAGAGGAGAGGCCATGTACCCCAGTGTGTGTCAGCACCTTCAGGAGAAGAGGGGACGTGTACACCAGGGAGTGTTAGAAACTTCAGGAGAGGAGGTGTCATGTACACCAGTGAGAGTCAGCACCTTCAGGAGAGGAGGGGACCTGCACCCCAGTGATCGTCAGCACTTCAAGGAGAGGAGAGGACATATCCCACAGTGAAAATCAGCACCTTCAGCAGAGGTGGACACCTGTACCCCAGTGAGAGTCTGCACCTTCAGGAGAGGAGGGGACCTGTACCCTAGTGAGAGTCAGCACCTTCAGGAGAGGAGGGGACCTGTACCCTAGTGAGAGTCAGCAGCTTCAGGAGAGGAGGGGAATTGCTCCCTAGTGAGTGTCAGCACTTTAAAGAGAGGAGACGACATGTACCCCAGGGAGTGTCAGCACCTTCAGGAGACGGGAGGACCTGTACCCCAATGAGTGTCAGCGCCTTCAAGAGAGGAGAGCACCTGTACCACAATGAGTCAGCACCTTCAGGAAAGGGGAGGACATGTCCCCCAGTGAGAATGAGCACCTTTGGGAGAGGAGGGGACCTGTACCCCAGTGAGTGTCAGCTCCTTCAGGAGAGGAGACAACCTGTACCTCAGTGAGATTTAGCACATTCCAAAGACGTGAGGACATGTCCACCATTGAGAGTCAGCACCTTCAGGAGAAGAGGGGACCTGCACCCCTGTGAGAGTCATCACTTTAATGAGAGGATTGGACATGTCCCCCAGTGAGAGGCAGCACCTTTGGGCGAGGAGGGTACCTGTATCCCAGTGAGAATCAGCACATTCAAGAGAGGAGAGTACATGTCCCCCAGTGAGAGTCAGCACCTTCAGGAGAGGAGGGGACATGTATCCCAATGAGAGTCAGCACCTACATGGAGAAGAGGGGACATGAACCCCAGTGAGGGACAGAACCTTCAGCAGAGGAGACGACATGTACCCCAGTGAGAGTCAGCATCTTCAGGCGAGGAGGGGAATTGCTCCCTAATGAGAGGCAGCACCTTCAGGAGATGTGTGGACCTGTACCCCAATGAGTATCAGCGCCTTCAGGAGAGGAGAGGACATGTCCCCCAGTGAGAATGAGCACCTTTGGGAGAGGAGGGGATCTGTACCCCAGTGAGTGTCAGCTCCTTCAGGAGAGGAGACGACCTGCACCCCAGTGAGAAGCAGCACCTTTGGGCTAGGAGGGGACCTGTACCCCAGTGAGAGTCAGCACCTTCAGGAGAGGAGTGGACCTGTACCCCAGTGAGAGTCATCAGCTTCAGGAGAGGACGGGACATGTGTCCCAGTGAGGGACAGCACCTTCAGGAGAGGAGGGGATCTGTACCCCAGTGAGGGACAGCACCTTCAGGAGAGGAGGGGAATTGCTCCCTAGTGAGTGTCAGCACTTTAAAGAGAGGAGACGACATGTACCCCAGGGAGTGTCAGCGCCTTCAGGAGACGGGAGGACCTGTACCCCAATGAGTGTCAGCGCCTTCAAGAGAGGAGAGCACCTGTACCACAATGAGTCAGCACCTTCAGGAAAGGGGAGGACATGTCCCCCAGTGAGAATGAGCACCTTTGGGAGAGGAGGGGACCTGTACCCCAGTGAGTGTCAGCTCCTTCAGGAGAGGAGACAACCTGTACCTCAGTGAGATTTAGCACATTCCAAAGACGTGAGGACATGTCCACCATTGAGAGTCAGCACCTTCAGGAGAAGAGGGGACCTGCACCCCTGTGAGAGTCATCACTTTAATGAGAGGATTGGACATGTCCCCCAGTGAGAGGCAGCACCTTTGGGCGAGGAGGGTACCTGTATCCCAGTGAGAATCAGCACATTCAAGAGAGGAGAGTACATGTCCCCCAGTGAGAGTCAGCACCTTCAGGAGAGGAGGGGACATGTATCCCAATGAGAGTCAGCACCTACATGGAGAAGAGGGGACATGAACCCCAGTGAGGGACAGAACCTTCAGCAGAGGAGACGACATGTACCCCAGTGAGAGTCAGCACCTTCAGGTGAGGAGGAGGTGAATTGCTCCCTAGTGAGTGTCAGCACTTTAAGGAGAGGAGAGGACATGTACCCCAGTGAGAGTCAGCACCTTTGGGAGAGGAGGTTACTTGTACCCCAGTGAGATTCAGCACCTTCAGGAGAGGAGAGGACATGTATCCCAGGGAGTGTCAGAAACTTCAGGAGAGGAGGTGTCATGTACCCCAGTGAGAGCCAGCACCTTCAGCAGAAGAGAGCACCTGTACCCCAGTGAGAGTCAGCACATTCAGGAGAGGAGAGGAGAGGTAGCCCTGTCAGTCAGCAACTTCAGGAAAGTGGAGGACCTGTACCCCAGTGAGAGTCAGCACCTTCAGGTTAGGGGAGGACATGTCCAATATTGAGAGTCAGCACCTTTGGGAGAGGAGGGAATCTGTAACCCAGTGAGAGTCAGCACCTTCAGGCGAGGAGGGGAATTGCTCCCTAAAGAGTGTCAGCACTTTCATGAGCGGCGGTGAACTGCACCCCAGTGAGAGTCAGCACCGTCAAGAGAGGGGAGAACATGTCCCCCAGTGAGAGTCAGCACCTTCTGGAGAGGAGGGGACATGTACCCCAGTGGGAATCAACACCTTCAGCAGAGGAGGGGGACCTGTACCCCAGTGAGAGTCAGCACCTTCAGGAGAAGAGGGGACCTTTACCCCAGTGAAAGTCAGCAACTTCAGGAGAGGAGGGGAACTGCACTCTTGTGAGTGTCAGCACGTTCAGCAGAGGAGAAGACATGTACCCCAGTGAGAGTCAGCACCTTCAGGAGAGGAGTGAACATGTAACCCAGTGAGAGACAGCACCTTCAGGAGAGGGGAGGACCTGTACCCAATGAGAGTCAGTGCCTTCACGGGAGGAGCGCACCTGTACCCCAGTGAGAGTCAGCATCTTCAGGGGAGGAGAGGACATGGCCCCCAGTGAGAGGCAGCACCTTTGTGAGAGCAGGGGTCCTATAACCCAATGAGAGTCAGCACCGTCAGAAGAGGAGAGCACATATCCCCCAGTGAGAGACAGCAACTTCAAGAGAGGAGGGGACCTGTACCCCAGTGAGAGTCAGCACCTTCCGGAGAGGAGGGGATCTGTACCCCAATGAGAGTCAGCGCCTTCAGGAGAGGAGAGGACCTGTACCCCAGTTAGAGTCAGCACCTTCAGGAGAGGGGAGGACATGGCCCCCAGTGAGAGGCTGCACCTGTGTGAGAGCAGGGGACCTATACCCCAGTGTGAGTCAGCACCTTCAGAAGAGGAGAGCACATATTCCCAGTGAGAGACAGCAACTTCAGGAGAGGATGGGACCTGTACCCTAGTGACTGTGAGCACCTTCAGGAGACGGGATGACCTGTACCCCAATGAGTATCAGCGCCTTCAGGAGAGGAGAGGACATGTCCCCCAGTGAGAATGAGCACCTTTGGGAGAGGAGGGGAACTGTACCCCAGTGTGTGTCAGCTGCTTCAGGAGAGGAGACTTCCTGTACCCCAGTGAGATTTAGCACTTTCCAGAGACGTGAGGACATGTCCACCATTGAGAGTCAGCTCCTACAGGAGAGGAGGGGAATTCCTCCCTAACGAGTGTCATCACTTTCAGGAGAGGAGAGAACATGTAACGCAATGAGAATCAGCACCATCATGAGAGGAGGTGACCTGCACACCAGTGAGAGGCAGCACCTTTGGGCGAGGAGGGGACCTGTACCCCAGTGAGAGTCAGCATCTTCAGGAGAGGGGAGGACAAGGCCCCCTGTGAGAGGCAGCACCTTTGTGAGAGCAGGGGAGCTATAACCCAGTGAGAGTCAGCAGCATCAGAAGAGGAGAGCACATATCCCCGAGTGAGAGACAGCAACTTCAAGAGAGGAGGGGACCTGTACCCCAATGAGAGTCAGCACCTTCAGGAGAGGAGAATACCTGTACCCCAGTGAGAGTCATCACCTTCAGGAGAGGAGGGGACATGTATCCCAATGAGAGTCAGCACCTTTAGGATAAGAGGGGACCTGTACCCCAGTGAGAGTCAGCACCTTCAGGAGAGGAGGGGACATGTATCCCAATGAGAGTCAGCACCTTCAGGAGAAGAGGGGATCTGTACCCCAGTGAGGGACAGCAGCTTCAGGAGAGTGCAGGACCTGTACCAAAGAGAAAGTCAGCAACTTCAGCAGAGGAGGGGATCTGCACCCTTGTGAGTGTCAGCACCATCAGGAGAGGAGGAGACCTGTACCTCAGTGAAAGTCAGCACGTTCAGCAGAGGAGAGGACATGTACCCCAGCGAGAGTCAGCAACTTCAGAAGAGGAGAGCACATATCCCCCAGTGAGAGACAGCAACTTCAGGAGAGGATGGGACCTGTACCCTATTGAGAGTTGGCACCTTGAGGAGACGGGAGGACCTGTACCCCAATGAGAGTCAGCGCCTTCAGGAGAGGAGAGCACCTGTACCACAATGAGAGTCAGCACCTTCAGGAAAGGGGAGGACATGTCCCCCAGTGAGAATGAGCACCTTTGGGAGAGGAGGGGACCTGTACCCCAGTGAGTGTCAGCTCCTTCAGGAGAGGAGACAACCTGTACCTCAGTGAGATTTAGCACATTCCAGAGACGTAAGGACATGTCCACCATTGAGAGTCAGCACCTTCAGGAGAGGAGGGGACCTGCACCCCTGTGAGAGTCATCACTTTAATGAGAGGATTGGACATGTCCCCCAGTGAGAGGCAGCACATTTGGGCGAGGAGGGTACCTGTATCCAAGTGAGAATCAGCACATTCAAGAGAGGAGAGTACATGTCCCCCAGTGAGAGTCAGCACCTTCAGGAGAGGAGGGGACATGTATCCCAATGAGAGTCAGCACCTACATGGAGAAGAGGGGAACTGAAACCCAGTGAGGGACAGAACCTTCAGCAGAGGAGACGACATGTTCCCCAGTGAGAGTCAGCACCTTCAGGCGAGGAGGGGAATTGCTCCCTAGTGAGTGTCAGCACTTTAAGGAGAGGAGAGGGCATGTACCCCAATGAGAATCAGCACCTTTGGGAGAGGAAGAGACCTGTTCCCCACTGAGAGTCAGCACCATCAGCAGAGGAGAGGGCATGTCCCCCAGTGAGAGTCATCACCTTCAGGCGAGGAGGGGAATTGCTCCCTAGTGAGTGTCAGCGCTTTAAGGAGTGGAGAGGGCATGTACCCCAGTGAGAATCAGCACCTTTGGGAGAGGAGGTTACTTGTACCCCAGTGAGATTCAGCACCTTCAGGAGAGGAGAGGACATGTATCTCAGGGAGTGTCAGAAACTTCAGGAGAGGAGGTGCCATGTACCCCAGCGAGAGTCAGCACCTTCAGCAGAGGAGAGCACCTGTACCCCAATGAGAGTCAGCACCTTCAGGTTAGGGGAGGACATGTCCACCATTGAGAGTCAGCACCTTTGGGAGGGGAGGGAATCTCTAACCCAGTGAGAGTCAGCTCCTTCAGGAGAGGTGACGACCTGTAACCCAGTGAGAGTCAGCACCTTCAGGCGAGGAGGGGAATTGCTCCTTAAAGAGTGTCAGCACTTTCATGAGCGGCGGTGAACTGCACCCCAGTGAGAGTCAGCACCTTCAAGAGAGGGGAGGACATGTCCCCCAGTGAGAGTAAGCACCTTCTGGAGAGGAGGGGACATTTACCCCAGTAGGAATCAACACCTTCAGCAGAGGAAGGGGACCTGTACCCCAGTGAGAGTCAGCACCTTCAGGAGAAGAGGGGACCTTTACCCCAGTGAAAGTCAGCAACTTCAGGAGAGGAGGGGAACTGCACTCTTGTGAGTGTCAGCACATTCAGCCGAGGAGAAGACATGTACCCCAGTAAGAGTCAGCACCTTTTTAAGAGGAGGGGACCTGTACCCCAGTGAGAATCAGCACCATCAGCAGAGGGGAGCACATATACCCCAGTGACAGCCAACACTTTCAGAAGAGGAGTGAACATGTAACCCAGTGAGAGTCAGCACCTTCAGGAGAGGGGAGGACCTGTACCCCAATGTGAGTCAGTGCCTTCACGGGAGGAGCGCACCTGTACCCCAGTGAGAGTCAGCACCTTCAGGAGAGGAGAGGACTAGTCCCACAGTGAAAGGCATCACCTTTGGGCGAGGAGGGGACATGTACCCCAGTGAGAATCAACAGCTTCCGGTGAGGAGGGGATCTGTACCCCAGTCAGAGTCAGCAACTTCAGGGGAGGAGACCTGTACCCCAGTGAAAGTCAGCACATTCAGGAGAGGAGGGGACATGTATCCCAATGAGAGTCAGCACCTTTAGGAGAAGAGGTGACCTGTACCCCAGTGAGAGTCATCACCTTCAGGAGAGGAGGGGACATGTATCCCAATGTGAGTCAGCACCTTCAGGAGATGAGGGGATCTGTACCCCAGTGAGGGACTGCACCTTCAGGAGAGTGCAGGACCTGTACCAAAGAGAAAGTCAGCAACTTCAGCAGAGGAGGGGATCTGCACCCTTGTGAGTGTCAGCACCATCAGGAGAGGAGGAGACCTGTACCTCAGTGAAAGTCAGCACGTTCAGCAGAGAAGAGGACATGTACCCAGTGAGAGTCAGCACCTTCAGGAGAGGAGACGACCTGTGCCCCAGTGAGAATCAGCACCTTCAGGAGAGGAGAGGACATGGACGCCTGTGAGAATCACCACCTTTGGGAGAGGAGGAGACCTGTTCCCCACTGAGAGTCAGCACCATCAGCAGAGGAGAGGGCATGTCCCCCAATGAGAGTCAGCACCTTCAGAGCAGGAGGGGACATGTACGCCAGTGAGAGACAGCACCTTCAGGAGAGAGGAGGACTTGTACCCCAATGACAGTCATTTCCTTCATAAGAAGAGCGGTCCTGTATCCCAGTGAGATTGAGCACCTTCAGGAGAGGGGTGGACCTGGACCCCAATGAGGATCAGCACCTTCAGGAGAGGGGAGGACATGGCCCCCAGTGAGAGGCTGCACCTTTGTGAGAGCAGGGGACCTATACCCCAGTGAGAGTTAGCACCTTCAGAAGAGGAGAGCACATATCCCCCAGTGAGAGACAGCAACTTCAGGAGAGGATGGGACCTGTACCCTATTGAGAGTTGGCACCTTGAGGAGATGGGAGGACCTGTACCCCAATGAGTGTCAGCGCCTTTAGGAGAGGAGAGGAGACGTAGCCCTGTCAGAGTCAGCACCTTCAGGAGAGGGGAGGACCTGTATCCCAATGAGAGTCAGCGCCTCCAGGAGAGGAGAGCACCTGTACCACAATGGGAGTCAGCACCTTCAGGAAATGGGAGGACATGTCCCCCAGTGAGAATGAGCACCTTTGGGAGAGGAGGGGACCTGTACCCCAGTGAGTGTCAGCTCCTTCAGGAGAGGAGACAGCCTGTACCTCAGTGAGATTTAGCACATTCCAGAGACGTAAGGACATGTCCACCATTGAGAGTCAGCACCTTCAGGAGAGGAGGGGACCTGCACCCCTGTGAGAGTCATCACTTTAATGAGAGGATTGGACATGTCCCCCAGTGAGAGGCAGCACCTTTGGGCGAGGAGGGTACCTGTACCCCAGTGAGAATCAGCACATTCAAGAGAGGAGAGTACATGTCCCCCAGTGAGAGTCAGCACCTTCAGGAGAGGAGGGGACATGTATCCCAATGAGAGTCAGCACCTACATGGAGAAGAGGGGACCTGAACCCCAGTGAGGGACAGAACCTTCAGCAGAGGAGATGACATGTACCCCAGTGAGAGTCAGCACCTTCAGGTGAGGAGGGGAATTGCTCCCTAGTGAGTGTCAGCACTTTAAGGAGAGGTGAGGGCATGTACCCCAGTGAGAGTCAGCACCTTTGGGAGAGGAGGTTACTTGTACCCCAGTGAGATTCAGCACCTTCAGGAGAGGAGAGGACATGTATCCCAGGGAGTGTCAGAAACGTCAGGAGAGGTGACGACCTGTAACCCAGTGAAAGTCAGTACCTTCAGGCGAGGAGGGGAATTGCTCCCTAAAGAGTGTCAGCACTTTCATGAGCAGCGGTGAACTGCACCCCAGTGAGAGTCAGCACATTCAAGAGAGGGGATGACATGTCCACCAGTGAGAGTCAGCACCTTCTGGAGAGGAGGGGACATGTACCCCAGTGGGAATCAACACCTTCAGCCGAGGAGGGGGACCTGTACCCCAGTGAGAGTCGGCACCTTCAGGAGAAGAGGGGACCTTTACCCCAGTGAAAGTCAGCAACTTCAGGAGAGGAGGGGAACTGCACTCTTGTGAGTGTCAGCACGTTCAGCAGTGGAGAAGACATGTACCCCAGTGAGAGTCAGCACCTTTTTGAGAGGAGGGGACCTGTACCCCAGTGAGAATCAGCACCATCAGGAGAGGGGAGCACATATACCCCAGTGACAGCCAACATTTTCAGGAGAGGAGTGAATATGTAACCCAGTGAGAGTCAGCACCTTCAGGAGAGGGGAGCTCCTGTACCCCAATGCGAGTCAGTGCCTTCACGGGAGGAGCACACCTGTACCCCAGTGAGAGTCAGCATCTTCAGGGGAGGAGAGGACATGGCCCCCAGTGAGAGGCAGCACCTTTGTGAGAGGAGGGGTCCTATAACCCTGTGAGAGTCAGAACCGTCAGAAGAGGAGAGCACATATCCCCCAGTGAGAGACAGCAAATTCAAGAGAGGAGGGGACCTGTACCCCAGTGAGAGTCAGCACCTTCAGGAGAGGAGAGAACATGTAACCCAGTGAGAATCAGCACCTTCAGGAGAGGAGGGGACATGTACCATAGTGAGAGTCAGCACCTTGAGGAGTGGAGTGGATATGTACCCCAGTCAGAGTCAGCACCTTCAGGAGACCGTAGGACCTGCACCCCAGTGAGAGTCAGCACCTTCAGGAGAGGAGAGGACTAGTCCCCCATTGAGAGGCATCACCTTTGGGCGAGGAGGGGACATGTACCCCAATGAGAATCAACACCCTCCGGAGAGGAGGGGATCTGTACCCCAGTCAGAGTCAGCACCTTCAGGGGAGGAGGAGACCTGTACCCCAGTGAAAGTCAGCACCTTCAGGAGAGGAGGGGACATGGAACCCAGTGAGAATCAGCACCTTCAGGAGAGGAGGGGACATGTACCATAGTGAGAGTCAGCACCTTGAGGATGGAGTGGATATGTAACCCAGTCAGAGTCAGCACCTTCAGGAGACCGTAGGACCTGCACCCCAGTGAGATTCAGCACTTTCGGTGGAGGAGGGGACCTGTACCCCAGTGAGAGTCAGCACCTTCAGGAGAGGGGAGGACATGCCCCCAGTGAAAGGCTGCACGTTTGTGATTGCAGGGGACCTATACCCCAGTGAGAGTCAGCACCTTCAGAAGAGGAGAGCATATATCCCCCAGTGAGAGACAGCAACTTCAGGAGAGGATGGGACCTGTACCCTAGTGAGAGTCGGTACCTTCAGGAGACGGGAGGACCTGTACCCCAATGAGTGTCAGCACCTTCAGGAGAGGAGAGGACATGTCCCCCAGTGAGAATGAGCACCTTTGGGAGAGGAGGGGAACTGTACCCCAGTGTGTGTCAGCTGCTTCAGGAGAGGAGACTTCCTGTACCCCAGTGAGATTTAGCACTTTCCAGAGACGTGAGGACATGTCCACCATTGAGAGTCAGCTCCCACAGGAGAGGAGGGGAATTCCTCCCTAACGAGTGTCATCACTTTCAGGAGAGGAGAGAACATGTAACGCAATGAGAATCAGCACCATCATGAGAGGAGGTGACCTGCACACCAGTGAGAGGCAGCAGCTTTGGGCGAGGAGGGGACCTGTACCCCAGTGAGAGTCAGCATCTTCAGGAGAGGGGAGGACAAGGCCCCCAGTGAGAGGCAGCACCTTTGTGAGAGCAGGGGATCTATAACCCAGTGAGAGTCAGCAGCATCAGAAGAGGAGAGCACATATCCCCGAGTGAGAGACAGCAACTTCAAGAGAGGAGGGGACCTGTACCCCAATGAGAGTCAGCACCTTCAGGAGAGGAGAATACCTGTACCCCAGTGAGAGTCATCACCTTCAGGAGAGGAGGGGATCTGTACCGCAGTGAGGGACAACAGCTTCAGGAGAGTGCAGGACCTGTACCAAAGTGAAAGTCAGCAACTTCAGCAGAGGAGGGGATCTGCACCCTTGTGAGTGTCAGCACCTTCAGGAGAGAAGGAGACCTGTACCCCAGTGAAAGTCAGCACGTTCAGCAGAGGAGAGGACATATACCCCAGTGAGTGTCAGCACCTTCAGGAGAGGAGACGACCTGTGCCCCAGTGAGAGTCAGCACCTTCAGGAGAGGAGGGGTCATGTATTCCAATGAGAGTCAGCACCTTCAGGAGAAGTGGGGATCTGTACCCCAGTGAGGGGCAGCACCTTCAGGAGAGTGCAGGACCTGTACCAAAGAGAAATCAGCAACTTCAGCAGAGGAGGGGATCTGCACCTTGTGAGTGTCAGCACCATCAGGAGAGGAGGAGAACTGTACCTCAGTGAAAGTCAGCACGTTCAGCAGAGGAGAGGACATATACCCCAGTGAGATTCAGCACCTTCAGGAGAGGAGACGACCTGTGCCCCAGTGAGAATCAGCACATTCAGGAGAGGAGAGGTCATGGACGCCTGTGAGAATCACCACCTTTGTGAGAGGAGGAGACCTGTTCCCCACTGAGAGTCAGCACCATCAGCAGAGGAGAGGGCATGTCCCCCAATGAGAGTCAGCACCTTCAGAGCAGGAGGGGACATGTATGTCAGTGAGAGTCAGCACCTTCAGGAGCGAGGAGGACTTGTACCCCAATGACAGTCATTTCCTTCATGAGAAGAGTGGTCCTGTACCCCAGGGAGAGCCAGCACCTTCAGGGGAGCAGAGGACTTGTAAACCAGTGAGATTCAGCACCTTCAGGAGAGGGGAGGACCTGGACCCCAATGAGAGTCAGCGCCTTCAGGAGAGGGGAGGACATGGCCCCCAGTGAGAGGCTGCACCTTTGTGAGAGCAGGGGACCTATACCCCATTGAGAGTCAGCACCTTCAGAAGAGGAGAGCACATAACTCCAGTGAGAGACAGCAACTTCAGGAGAGGATGGGACCTGTACCCTATTGAGAGTTGGCACCTTGAGGAGACGGGAGGACCTGTACCCCAATGAGTGTCAGCGCCTTTAGGAGAGGAGAGGAGACGTAGCCCTGTCAGAGTCAGCACCTTCAGGAGAGGGGAGGACCTGTATCCCAATGAGAGTCAGCGCCTCCAGGAGAGGAGAGCACCTGTACCACAATGGGAGTCAGCACCTTCAGGAAATGGGAGGACATGTCCCCCAGTGAGAATGAGCACCTTTGGGAGAGGAGGGGACCTGTACCCCAGTGAGTGTCAGCTCCTTCAGGAGAGGAGACAACCTGTACCTCAGTGAGATTTAGCACATTCCAGAGACGTAAGGACATGTCCACCATTGAGAGTCAGCACCTTCAGGAGAGGAGGGGACCTGCACCCCTGTGAGAGTCATCACTTTAATGAGAGGATTGGACATGTCCCCCAGTGAGAGGCAGCACATTTGGGCGAGGAGGGTACCTGTATCCAAGTGAGAATCAGCACATTCAAGAGAGGAGAGTACATGTCCCCCAGTGAGAGTCAGCACCTTCAGGAGAGGAGGGGACATGTATCCCAATGAGAGTCAGCACCTACATGGAGAAGAGGGGAACTGAAACCCAGTGAGGGACAGAACCTTCAGCAGAGGAGACGACATGTTCCCCAGTGAGAGTCAGCACCTTCAGGCGAGGAGGGGAATTGCTCCCTAGTGAGTGTCAGCACTTTAAGGAGAGGAGAGGGCATGTACCCCAGTGAGAATCAGCACCTTTGGGAGAGGAAGAGACCTGTTCCCCACTGAGAGTCAGCACCATCAGCAGAGGAGAGGGCATGTCCCCCAGTGAGAGTCATCACCTTCAGGCGAGGAGGGGAATTGCTCCCTAGTGAGTGTCAGCACTTTAAGGAGAGGAGAGGGCATGTACCCCAGTGAGAATCAGCACCTTTGGGAGAGGAGGTTACTTGTACCCCAGTGAGATTCAGCACCTTCAGGAGAGGAGAGGACATGTATCTCAGGGAGTGTCAGAAACTTCAGGAGAGGAGGTGCCATGTACCCCAGCGAGAGTCAGCACCTTCAGCAGAGGAGAGCACCTGTACCCCAATGAGAGTCAGCACCTTCAGGTTAGGGGAGGACATGTCCACCATTGAGAGTCAGCACCTTTGGGAGGGGAGGGAATCTCTAACCCAGTGAGAGTCAGCTCCTTCAGGAGAGGTGACGACCTGTAACCCAGTGAGAGTCAGCACCTTCAGGCGAGGAGGGGAATTGCTCCTTAAAGAGTGTCAGCACTTTCATGAGCGGCGGTGAACTGCACCCCAGTGAGAGTCAGCACCTTCAAGAGAGGGGAGGACATGTCCCCCAGTGAGAGTAAGCACCTTCTGGAGAGGAGGGGACATTTACCCCAGTAGGAATCAACACCTTCAGCAGAGGAAGGGGACCTGTACCCCAGTGAGAGTCAGCACCTTCAGGAGAAGAGGGGACCTTTACCCCAGTGAAAGTCAGCAACTTCAGGAGAGGAGGGGAACTGCACTCTTGTGAGTGTCAGCACATTCAGCCGAGGAGAAGACATGTACCCCAGTAAGAGTCAGCACCTTTTTAAGAGGAGGGGACCTGTACCCCAGTGAGAATCAGCACCATCAGCAGAGGGGAGCACATATACCCCAGTGACAGCCAACACTTTCAGAAGAGGAGTGAACATGTAACCCAGTGAGAGTCAGCACCTTCAGGAGAGGGGAGGACCTGTACCCCAATGTGAGTCAGTGCCTTCACGGGAGGAGCGCACCTGTACCCCAGTGAGAGTCAGCACCTTCAGGAGAGGAGAGGACTAGTCCCACAGTGAAAGGCATCACCTTTGGGCGAGGAGGGGACATGTACCCCAGTGAGAATCAACAGCTTCCGGTGAGGAGGGGATCTGTACCCCAGTCAGAGTCAGCAACTTCAGGGGAGGAGACCTGTACCCCAGTGAAAGTCAGCACATTCAGGAGAGGAGGGGACATGTATCCCAATGAGAGTCAGCACCTTTAGGAGAAGAGGTGACCTGTACCCCAGTGAGAGTCATCACCTTCAGGAGAGGAGGGGACATGTATCCCAATGTGAGTCAGCACCTTCAGGAGATGAGGGGATCTGTACCCCAGTGAGGGACTGCACCTTCAGGAGAGTGCAGGACCTGTACCAAAGAGAAAGTCAGCAACTTCAGCAGAGGAGGGGATCTGCACCCTTGTGAGTGTCAGCACCATCAGGAGAGGAGGAGACCTGTACCTCAGTGAAAGTCAGCACGTTCAGCAGAGAAGAGGACATGTACCCAGTGAGAGTCAGCACCTTCAGGAGAGGAGACGACCTGTGCCCCAGTGAGAATCAGCACCTTCAGGAGAGGAGAGGACATGGACGCCTGTGAGAATCACCACCTTTGGGAGAGGAGGAGACCTGTTCCCCACTGAGAGTCAGCACCATCAGCAGAGGAGAGGGCATGTCCCCCAATGAGAGTCAGCACCTTCAGAGCAGGAGGGGACATGTACGCCAGTGAGAGACAGCACCTTCAGGAGAGAGGAGGACTTGTACCCCAATGACAGTCATTTCCTTCATAAGAAGAGCGGTCCTGTATCCCAGTGAGATTGAGCACCTTCAGGAGAGGGGTGGACCTGGACCCCAATGAGGATCAGCACCTTCAGGAGAGGGGAGGACATGGCCCCCAGTGAGAGGCTGCACCTTTGTGAGAGCAGGGGACCTATACCCCAGTGAGAGTTAGCACCTTCAGAAGAGGAGAGCACATATCCCCCAGTGAGAGACAGCAACTTCAGGAGAGGATGGGACCTGTACCCTATTGAGAGTTGGCACCTTGAGGAGATGGGAGGACCTGTACCCCAATGAGTGTCAGCGCCTTTAGGAGAGGAGAGGAGACGTAGCCCTGTCAGAGTCAGCACCTTCAGGAGAGGGGAGGACCTGTATCCCAATGAGAGTCAGCGCCTCCAGGAGAGGAGAGCACCTGTACCACAATGGGAGTCAGCACCTTCAGGAAATGGGAGGACATGTCCCCCAGTGAGAATGAGCACCTTTGGGAGAGGAGGGGACCTGTACCCCAGTGAGTGTCAGCTCCTTCAGGAGAGGAGACAGCCTGTACCTCAGTGAGATTTAGCACATTCCAGAGACGTAAGGACATGTCCACCATTGAGAGTCAGCACCTTCAGGAGAGGAGGGGACCTGCACCCCTGTGAGAGTCATCACTTTAATGAGAGGATTGGACATGTCCCCCAGTGAGAGGCAGCACCTTTGGGCGAGGAGGGTACCTGTACCCCAGTGAGAATCAGCACATTCAAGAGAGGAGAGTACATGTCCCCCAGTGAGAGTCAGCACCTTCAGGAGAGGAGGGGACATGTATCCCAATGAGAGTCAGCACCTACATGGAGAAGAGGGGACCTGAACCCCAGTGAGGGACAGAACCTTCAGCAGAGGAGATGACATGTACCCCAGTGAGAGTCAGCACCTTCAGGTGAGGAGGGGAATTGCTCCCTAGTGAGTGTCAGCACTTTAAGGAGAGGTGAGGGCATGTACCCCAGTGAGAGTCAGCACCTTTGGGAGAGGAGGTTACTTGTACCCCAGTGAGATTCAGCACCTTCAGGAGAGGAGAGGACATGTATCCCAGGGAGTGTCAGAAACGTCAGGAGAGGTGACGACCTGTAACCCAGTGAAAGTCAGTACCTTCAGGCGAGGAGGGGAATTGCTCCCTAAAGAGTGTCAGCACTTTCATGAGCAGCGGTGAACTGCACCCCAGTGAGAGTCAGCACATTCAAGAGAGGGGATGACATGTCCACCAGTGAGAGTCAGCACCTTCTGGAGAGGAGGGGACATGTACCCCAGTGGGAATCAACACCTTCAGCCGAGGAGGGGGACCTGTACCCCAGTGAGAGTCGGCACCTTCAGGAGAAGAGGGGACCTTTACCCCAGTGAAAGTCAGCAACTTCAGGAGAGGAGGGGAACTGCACTCTTGTGAGTGTCAGCACGTTCAGCAGAGGAGAAGACATGTACCCCAGTGAGAGTCAGCACCTTTTTGAGAGGAGGGGACCTGTACCCCAGTGAGAATCAGCACCATCAGGAGAGGGGAGCACATATACCCCAGTGACAGCCAACATTTTCAGGAGAGGAGTGAATATGTAACCCAGTGAGAGTCAGCACCTTCAGGAGAGGGGAGCTCCTGTACCCCAATGCGAGTCAGTGCCTTCACGGGAGGAGCACACCTGTACCCCAGTGAGAGTCAGCATCTTCAGGGGAGGAGAGGACATGGCCCCCAGTGAGAGGCAGCACCTTTGTGAGAGGAGGGGTCCTATAACCCTGTGAGAGTCAGAACCGTCAGAAGAGGAGAGCACATATCCCCCAGTGAGAGACAGCAAATTCAAGAGAGGAGGGGACCTGTACCCCAGTGAGAGTCAGCACCTTCAGGAGAGGAGAGAACATGTAACCCAGTGAGAATCAGCACCTTCAGGAGAGGAGGGGACATGTACCATAGTGAGAGTCAGCACCTTGAGGAGTGGAGTGGATATGTACCCCAGTCAGAGTCAGCACCTTCAGGAGACCGTAGGACCTGCACCCCAGTGAGAGTCAGCACCTTCAGGAGAGGAGAGGACTAGTCCCCCAGTGAGAGGCATCACCTTTGGGCGAGGAGGGGACATGTACCCCAATGAGAATCAACACCCTCCGGAGAGGAGGGGATCTGTACCCCAGTCAGAGTCAGCACCTTCAGGGGAGGAGGAGACCTGTACCCCAGTGAAAGTCAGCACCTTCAGGAGAGGAGGGGACATGGAACCCAGTGAGAATCAGCACCTTCAGGAGAGGAGGGGACATGTACCATAGTGAGAGTCAGCACCTTGAGGATGGAGTGGATATGTAACCCAGTCAGAGTCAGCACCTTCAGGAGACCGTAGGACCTGCACCCCAGTGAGATTCAGCACTTTCGGGAGAGGAGGGGACCTGTACCCCAGTGAGAGTCAGCACCTTCAGGAGAGGGGAGGACATGCCCCCAGTGAGAGGCTGCACGTTTGTGATTGCAGGGGACCTATACCCCAGTGAGAGTCAGCACCTTCAGAAGAGGAGAGCATATATCCCCCAGTGAGAGACAGCAACTTCAGGAGAGGATGGGACCTGTACCCTAGTGAGAGTCGGTACCTTCAGGAGACGGGAGGACCTGTACCCCAATGAGTGTCAGCACCTTCAGGAGAGGAGAGGACATGTCCCCCAGTGAGAATGAGCACCTTTGGGAGAGGAGGGGAACTGTACCCCAGTGTGTGTCAGCTGCTTCAGGAGAGGAGACTTCCTGTACCCCAGTGAGATTTAGCACTTTCCAGAGACGTGAGGACATGTCCACCATTGAGAGTCAGCTCCCACAGGAGAGGAGGGGAATTCCTCCCTAACGAGTGTCATCACTTTCAGGAGAGGAGAGAACATGTAACGCAATGAGAATCAGCACCATCATGAGAGGAGGTGACCTGCACACCAGTGAGAGGCAGCAGCTTTGGGCGAGGAGGGGACCTGTACCCCAGTGAGAGTCAGCATCTTCAGGAGAGGGGAGGACAAGGCCCCCAGTGAGAGGCAGCACCTTTGTGAGAGCAGGGGATCTATAACCCAGTGAGAGTCAGCAGCATCAGAAGAGGAGAGCACATATCCCCGAGTGAGAGACAGCAACTTCAAGAGAGGAGGGGACCTGTACCCCAATGAGAGTCAGCACCTTCAGGAGAGGAGAATACCTGTACCCCAGTGAGAGTCATCACCTTCAGGAGAGGAGGGGATCTGTACCGCAGTGAGGGACAGCAGCTTCAGGAGAGTGCAGGACCTGTACCAAAGTGAAAGTCAGCATCTTCAGCAGAGGAGGGGATCTGCACCCTTGTGAGTGTCAGCACCTTCAGGAGAGAAGGAGACCTGTACCCCAGTGAAAGTCAGCACGTTCAGCAGAGGAGAGGACATATACCCCAGTGAGTGTCAGCACCTTCAGGAGAGGAGACGACCTGTGCCCCAGTGAGAGTCAGCACCTTCAGGAGAGGAGGGGTCATGTATTCCAATGAGAGTCAGCACCTTCAGGAGAAGTGGGGATCTGTACCCCAGTGAGGGGCAGCACCTTCAGGAGAGTGCAGGACCTGTACCAAAGAGAAATCAGCAACTTCAGCAGAGGAGGGGATCTGCACCTTGTGAGTGTCAGCACCATCAGGAGAGGAGGAGACCTGTACCTCAGTGAAAGTCAGCACGTTCAGCAGAGGAGAGGACATATACCCCAGTGAGATTCAGCACCTTCAGGAGAGGAGACGACCTGTGCCCCAGTGAGAATCAGCACATTCAGGAGAGGAGAGGTCATGGACGCCTGTGAGAATCACCACCTTTGTGAGAGGAGGAGACCTGTTCCCCACTGAGAGTCAGCACCATCAGCAGAGGAGAGGGCATGTCCCCCAATGAGAGTCAGCACCTTCAGAACAGGAGGGGACATGTATGTCAGTGAGAGTCAGCACCTTCAGGAGCGAGGAGGACTTGTACCCCAATGACAGTCATTTCCTTCATGAGAAGAGTGGTCCTGTACCCCAGGGAGAGCCAGCACCTTCAGGGGAGCAGAGGACTTGTAAACCAGTGAGATTCAGCACCTTCAGGAGAGGGGAGGACCTGGACCCCAATGAGAGTCAGCGCCTTCAGGAGAGGGGAGGACATGGCCCCCAGTGAGAGGCTGCACCTTTGTGAGAGCAGGGGACCTATACCCCATTGAGAGTCAGCACCTTCAGAAGAGGAGAGCACATATCCCCCAGTGAGAGACAGCAACTTCAGGAGAGGATGGGACCTGTACCCTATTGAGAGTTGGCACCTTGAGGAGACGGGAGGTCCTGTACCCCAATGATTGTCAGCACCTTCAGGAGAGGAGAGGAGACGTAGCCCTGTCAGAGTCAGCACCTTCAGGAGAGGGGAGGACCTGTATCCCAATGAGAGTCAGCACCTTCAGGAGAGGAGAGTACTTGTCCCCCAGTGAGATTTAGCACATTCCAGAGACATGAGGACATGTCCACCAGTGAGAGTCAGCTCCTACAGGAGAGGAGGGAATTGCTCCCTAACGAGTGTCAGCACTTTCAGGAGAGGAGAGGACTTGTAACCCAATGAGAGTCAGCACCTTGAGGAGTGGAGGGGACCTTTGCCCCAGGGAGAGCCAGCTCCTTCTGGAGAGGAGCGGACCTGTACCCCAGGGAGACTCAGCCCCTTCTGGAGAGGAGGGGACCTGCACCGCTGTGAGAGTCATCACTTTAAGGATAGGATTGGACATGTCCCCCAGTGAGAGTCAGCACCTTTGGGAGAGGAGGGGAATCGTACCCCAGTGAGAGTCAGCGCCTTCAGGAGAGGAGAGGGCCTGTACCCCAGTGAGAGTCAGCACGTTGAAGAGAGGACAGTACATGTCCCCCAGTGAGAGTCAGCACCTTCAGGAGAGGAGGGGACATGTACCCCAGTGGGAATCAACAGCTTCCGGAGAGGAGGGGATCTGTACCCTAGTGAGAGGCAGCAGCTTGAGTAGAGGAGGGGATCTGTAGCCAGTGAGAGTCAGCACATTCAGGAGAGGGGATTACATGTACCCCAGTGGGAATCAGCACCTTCAGGAGAGGAGGGGACATGTATCCCAGTGGGAATCAGCTCCTTCCGGAGAGGAGGGGATCTGTACCCCAGTCAGAGTCAGCACATTCAGGGAAGGAGGAGACCTGTACCCCAGAGTCAGCACCTTCAGGAGAGGAGGGGACATGTATCCCAGTAAGAGTCAGCACCTTCAGGAGAGGATGGGACCTGTACCCCAGTTAGAGTCAGCACCTTCAGGAGAGGATGGGACCTGTACCCCAGTTAGAGTCAGCACCTTCAGGAGAGGCGAGGACCTGGACCCCAATGAGAGTCAGCGCCTTCAGGAAGGAGGGGACATGTATCCCAATAAGAGTCAGCACCTTCAGGAGAGGAGGGGACATGTATCCCAATGAGTGTCAGCACCTTCAGGAGAAGAGGGGACCAGAACCCAGTGAACGTCAGCACCTTCAGGAGAGGAGAGGACATGTATCCCAGTGGGAATCAACTCCTTCCGGAGAGGAGGGGATCTGTACCCCAGTCAGAGTCAGCACCTTCAGGGAAGGAGGAGACCTGTACCCCAGAGTCAGCACCTTCAGGAGAGGAGGGGACATGTATCCCAGTAAGAGTCAGCACCTTCAGGAGAGGATGGGACCTGTACCCCAGTTAGAGTCAGCACCTTCAGGAGAGGATGGGACCTGTACCCCAGTTAGAGTCAGCACCTTCAGGAGAGGCGAGGACCTGGACCCCAATGAGAGTCAGCGCCTTCAGGAAGGAGGGGACATGTATCCCAATAAGAGTCAGCACCTTCAGGAGAGGAGGGGACATGTATCCCAATGAGAGTCAGCACCTTCAGGAGCGAGGAGGACTTGTACCCCAATGACAGTCATTTCCTTCATGAGAAGAGTGGTCCTGTACCCCAGGGAGAGCCAGCACCTTCAGGGGAGCAGAGGACTTGTAAACCAGTGAGATTCAGCACCTTCAGGAGAGGGGAGGACCTGGACCCCAATGAGAGTCAGCGCCTTCAGGAGAGGGGAGGACATGGCCCCCAGTGAGAGGCTGCACCTTTGTGAGAGCAGGGGACCTATACCCCATTGAGAGTCAGCACCTTCAGAAGAGGAGAGCACATATCCCCCAGTGAGAGACAGCAACTTCAGGAGAGGATGGGACCTGTACCCTATTGAGAGTTGGCACCTTGAGGAGACGGGAGGTCCTGTACCCCAATGATTGTCAGCGCCTTCAGGAGAGGAGAGGAGACGTAGCCCTGTCAGAGTCAGCACCTTCAGGAGAGGGGAGGACCTGTATCCCAATGAGAGTCAGCACCTTCAGGAGAGGAGAGTACTTGTCCCCCAGTGAGATTTAGCACATTCCAGAGACATGAGGACATGTCCACCAGTGAGAGTCAGCTCCTACAGGAGAGGAGGGAATTGCTCCCTAACGAGTGTCAGCACTTTCAGGAGAGGAGAGGACTTGTAACCCAATGAGAGTCAGCACCTTGAGGAGTGGAGGGGACCTTTGCCCCAGGGAGAGCCAGCTCCTTCTGGAGAGGAGCGGACCTGTACCCCAGGGAGACTCAGCACCTTCTGGAGAGGAGGGGACCTGCACCGCTGTGAGAGTCATCACTTTAAGGATAGGATTGGACATGTCCCCCAGTGAGAGTCAGCACCTTTGGGAGAGGAGGGGAATCGTACCCCAGTGAGAGTCAGCGCCTTCAGGAGAGGAGAGGGCCTGTACCCCAGTGAGAGTCAGCACGTTGAAGAGAGGACAGTACATGTCCCCCAGTGAGAGTCAGCACCTTCAGGAGAGGAGGGGACATGTACCCCAGTGGGAATCAACAGCTTCCGGAGAGGAGGGGATCTGTACCCTAGTGAGAGGCAGCAGCTTGAGTAGAGGAGGGGATCTGTAGCCAGTGAGAGTCAGCACATTCAGGAGAGGGGATTACATGTACCCCAGTGGGAATCAGCACCTTCAGGAGAGGAGGGGACATGTATCCCAGTGGGAATCAGCTCCTTCCGGAGAGGAGGGGATCTGTACCCCAGTCAGAGTCAGCACATTCAGGGAAGGAGGAGACCTGTACCCCAGAGTCAGCACCTTCAGGAGAGGAGGGGACATGTATCCCAGTAAGAGTCAGCACCTTCAGGAGAGGATGGGACCTGTACCCCAGTTAGAGTCAGCACCTTCAGGAGAGGATGGGACCTGTACCCCAGTTAGAGTCAGCACCTTCAGGAGAGGCGAGGACCTGGACCCCAATGAGAGTCAGCGCCTTCAGGAAGGAGGGGACATGTATCCCAATAAGAGTCAGCACCTTCAGGAGAGGAGGGGACATGTATCCCAATGAGTGTCAGCACCTTCAGGAGAAGAGGGGACCAGAACCCAGTGAACGTCAGCACCTTCAGGAGAGGAGAGGACATGTATCCCAGTGGGAATCAACTCCTTCCGGAGAGGAGGGGATCTGTACCCCAGTCAGAGTCAGCACCTTCAGGGAAGGAGGAGACCTGTACCCCAGAGTCAGCACCTTCAGGAGAGGAGGGGACATGTATCCCAGTAAGAGTCAGCACCTTCAGGAGAGGATGGGACCTGTACCCCAGTTAGAGTCAGCACCTTCAGGAGAGGATGGGACCTGTACCCCAGTTAGAGTCAGCACCTTCAGGAGAGGCGAGGACCTGGACCCCAATGAGAGTCAGCGCCTTCAGGAAGGAGGGGACATGTATCCCAATAAGAGTCAGCACCTTCAGGAGAGGAGGGGACATGTATCCCAATGAGTGTCAGCACCTTCAGGAGAAGAGGGGACCAGAACCCAGTGAGGGACAGCACCTTCAGGAGAGGAGAGGACATGGACGCCCGTGAGAATCACCACCTTTGGGAGAGGAGGAGACCTGTTCCCCACTGAGAGTCAGCACCATCAGCAGAGGAGAGGACATCTCCCCCAATGAGAGTCAGCACCTTCAGAGCAGGAGGGGACATGTACGCCATTGAGAGTCAGCACCTTCAGGAAAGAGGAGGACTTGTACCCCAGTGACAGTCATTTCCTTCATGAGAAGAATGGTCCTGTACCGCAGTGAGAGCCAGCACCTTCAGGGGAGCAGAGGACTTGCACCCCAGTGAGATTCAGCACCTTCAGGAGAGGGGAGGACCTGGACTCCAATGAGGATCAGCGCCTTCAGGAGATGGGAGGACATGGCCCCCAGTGAGAGGCTGCACCTTTGTGAGAGCAGGGGACCTATACCCCAGTGAGAGTCAGCACCTTCAGAAGAGGAGAGCACATATCCCCCAGTGAGAGACAGCAACTTCAGGAGAGGATGGGACCTGTACCCTATTGAGAGTTGGCACCTTGAGGAGACGGGAGGACCTGTACCCCAATGAGTGTCAGTGCCTTCAGGAGAGGAGAGTACATGTCCCCCAGTGAGAATGAGCACCTTTGGGAGAGGAGGCGATCTGTACCCTAGTGAGAGTCAGCTCCTTCAGGAGAGGAGGGGAATTGCTCCCTAACGAGTGTCAGCACTTTCAGGAGAGGAGAGGCCTTGTAACCCAATGAGAGTCAGCACCTTGAGGAGAGGAGGGGACCTGTGCCCCAGGGAGAGCCAGCACCTTCTGGAGAGGAGCGGACCTGCACCCCAGGGAGAGCCAGCACCTTCTGGAGAGGAGTGGACCTGCACCGCTGTGAGAGTCATCACTTTAAGGAGAGGATTGGACATGTCCCCCAGTGAGAGTCAGCACCTTTGGGAGAGGAGGGGACCTGTAACCCAATGAGAGTCAGCACCTTTGGGAGAGGAGGGGACCTGTAACCCAATGAGATTCAGCACCTTCAGGGGAGGAGGGGACCTGTACCCCAATGAGATACAGCACTTTCAGGAGAAGAGGGGACCTGCACCCCTGTGAGAGTCTTCACTTTAATGAAAGGATTGGACATGTCCCCCAGTGAGGGGCAGCACCTTCAGGAGAGGAGGGGACATGTATCCCAATGAAAGTCAGCACCTACATGGAGAAGAGGGGACCTGAACCCCAGTGAGGGACAGAACCTTCAGCAGAGGAGACGACATGTACCCCAGTGAGTGTCAGCACCTTCATGCGAGGAGGGGAATTGCTCCCTAGTGAGTGTCAGCACTTTAAGGAGAGGAGAGGACATGTACCCCAGTGAGAGTCAGCACCTTTGGGAGAGGAGGTTACCTGTACCCCAGTGAGATTCAGCACCTTCAGGAGAGGAGAGGACATGTATCTCAGGGAGTGTCAGAAACTTCAGGAGAGGAGGTTTCATGTACCCCAGTGAGAGTCAGCACCTTCAGGAGAGGGGAGGACCTGTACCCAATGAGAGTCAGTGCCTTCACGGGAGGAGCGCACCTGTACCCCAGTGAGAGTCAGCATCTTCAGGGGAGGAGAGGACATGGCCCCCAGTGAGAGGCAGCACCTTTGTGAGAGCAGGGGTCCTATAACCCAATGAGAGTCAGCACCGTCAGAAGAGGAGAGCACATATCCCCCAGTGAGAGACAGCAACTTCAAGAGAGGAGGGGACCTGTACCCCAGTGAGAGTCAGCACCTTCCGGAGAGGAGAGGATCTGTACCCCAATGAGAGTCAGCGCCTTCAGGAGAGGAGAGGACCTGTACCCCAGTAAGAGTCAGCACCTTCAGGAGAGGGGAGGACATGGCCCCCAGTGAGAGGCTGCACCTGTGTGAGAGCAGGGGACCTATACCCCAGTGTGAGTCAGCACCTTCAGAAGAGGAGAGCACATATTCCCAGTGAGAGACAGCAACTTCAGGAGAGGATGGGACCTGTACCCTAGTGACTGTGAGCACCTTCAGGAGACGGGATGACCTGTACCCCAATGAGTATCAGCGCCTTCAGGAGAGGAGAGGACATGTCCCCCAGTGAGAATGAGCACCTTTGGGAGAGGAGGGGAACTGTACCCCAGTGTGTGTCAGCTGCTTCAGGAGAGGAGACTTCCTGTACCCCAGTGAGATTTAGCACTTTCCAGAGACGTGAGGACATGTCCACCATTGAGAGTCAGCTCCTACAGGAGAGGAGGGGAATTCCTCCCTAACGAGTGTCATCACTTTCAGGAGAGGAGAGAACATGTAACGCAATGAGAATCAGCACCATCATGAGAGGAGGTGACCTGCACACCAGTGAGAGGCAGCACCTTTGGGCGAGGAGGGGACCTGTACCCCAGTGAGAGTCAGCATCTTCAGGAGAGGGGAGGACAAGGCCCCCAGTGAGAGGCAGCACCTTTGTGAGAGCAGGGGAGCTATAACCCAGTGAGAGTCAGCAGCATCAGAAGAGGAGAGCACATATCCCCGAGTGAGAGACAGCAACTTCAAGAGAGGAGGGGACCTGTACCCCAATGAGAGTCAGCACCTTCAGGAGAGGAGAATACCTGTACCCCAGTGAGAGTCATCACCTTCAGGAGAGGAGGGGACATGTATCCCAATGAGAGTCAGCACCTTTCGGATAAGAGGGGACCTGTACCCCAGTGAGAGTCAGCACCTTCAGGAGAGGAGGGGACATGTATCCCAATGAGAGTCAGCACCTTCAGGAGAAGAGGGGATCTGTACCCCAGGGAGAGCCAGCACCTTCAGGGGAGCAGAGGACTTGTAAACCAGTGAGATTCAGCACCTTCAGGAGAGGGGAGGACCTGGACCCCAATGAGAGTCAGCGCCTTCAGGAGAGGGGAGGACATGGCCCCCAGTGAGAGGCTGCACCTTTGTGAGAGCAGGGGACCTATACCCCATTGAGAGTCAGCACCTTCAGAAGAGGAGAGCACATATCCCCCAGTGAGAGACAGCAACTTCAGGAGAGGATGGGACCTGTACCCTATTGAGAGTTGGCACCTTGAGGAGACGGGAGGACCTGTACCCCAATGAGAGTCAGCGCCTTCAGGAGAGGAGAGCACCTGTACCACAATGAGAGTCAGCACCTTCAGGAAAGGGGAGGACATGTCCCCCAGTGAGAATGAGCACCTTTGGGAGAGGAGGGGACCTGTACCCCAGTGAGTGTCGGCTCCTTCAGGAGAGGAGACAACCTGTACCTCAGTGAGATTTAGCACATTCCAGAGACGTAAGGACATGTCCACCATTGAGAGTCAGCACCTTCAGGAGAGGAGGGGACCTGCACCCCTGTGAGAGTCATCACTTTAATGAGAGGATTGGACATGTCCCCCAGTGAGAGGCAGCACATTTGGGCGAGGAGGGTACCTGTATCCAAGTGAGAATCAGCACATTCAAGAGAGGAGAGTACATGTCCCCCAGTGAGAGTCAGCACCTTCAGGAGAGGAGGGGACATGTATCCCAATGAGAGTCAGCACCTACATGGAGAAGAGGGGAACTGAAACCCAGTGAGGGACAGAACCTTCAGCAGAGGAGACGACATGTTCCCCAGTGAGAGTCAGCACCTTCAGGCGAGGAGGGGAATTGCTCCCTAGTGAGTGTCAGCACTTTAAGGAGAGGAGAGGGCATGTACCCCAGTGAGAATCAGCACCTTTGGGAGAGGAAGAGACCTGTTCCCCACTGAGAGTCAGCACCATCAGCAGAGGAGAGGGTATGTCCCCCAGTGAGAGTCATCACCTTCAGGCGAGGAGGGGAATTGCTCCCTAGTGAGTGTCAGCACTTTAAGGAGAGGAGAGGGCATGTACCCCAGAGAGAATCAGCACCTTTGGGAGAGGAGGTTACTTGTACCCCAGTGAGATTCAGCACCTTCAGGAGAGGAGAGGACATGTATCTCAGGGAGTGTCAGAAACTTCAGGAGAGGAGGTGCCATGTACCCCAGCGAGAGTCAGCACCTTCAGCAGAGGAGAGCACCTGTACCCCAATGAGAGTCAGCACCTTCAGGTTAGGGGAGGACATGTCCACCATTGAGAGTCAGCACCTTTGGGAGGGGAGGGAATCTCTAACCCAGTGAGAGTCAGCTCCTTCAGGAGAGGTGACGACCTGTAACCCAGTGAGAGTCAGCACCTTCAGGCGAGGAGGGGAATTGCTCCTTAAAGAGTGTCAGCACTTTCATGAGCGGCGGTGAACTGCACCCCAGTGAGAGTCAGCACCTTCAAGAGAGGGGAGGACATGTCCCCCAGTGAGAGTAAGCACCTTCTGGAGAGGAGGGGACATTTACCCCAGTAGGAATCAACACCTTCAGCAGAGGAAGGGGACCTGTACCCCAGTGAGAGTCAGCACCTTCAGGAGAAGAGGGGACCTTTACCCCAGTGAAAGTCAGCAACTTCAGGAGAGGAGGGGAACTGCACTCTTGTGAGTGTCAGCACATTCAGCCGAGGAGAAGACATGTACCCCAGTAAGAGTCAGCACCTTTTTAAGAGGAGGGGACCTGTACCCCAGTGAGAATCAGCACCATCAGCAGAGGGGAGCACATATACCCCAGTGACAGCCAACACTTTCAGAAGAGGAGTGAACATGTAACCCAGTGAGAGTCAGCACCTTCAGGAGAGGGGAGGACCTGTACCCCAATGTGAGTCAGTGCCTTCACGGGAGGAGCGCACCTGTACCCCAGTGAGAGTCAGCACCTTCAGGAGAGGAGAGGACTAGTCCCACAGTGAAAGGCATCACCTTTGGGCGAGGAGGGGACATGTACCCCAGTGAGAATCAACAGCTTCCGGTGAGGAGGGGATCTGTACCCCAGTCAGAGTCAGCAACTTCAGGGGAGGAGACCTGTACCCCAGTGAAAGTCAGCACATTCAGGAGAGGAGGGGACATGTATCCCAATGAGAGTCAGCACCTTTAGGAGAAGAGGTGACCTGTACCCCAGTGAGAGTCATCACCTTCAGGAGAGGAGGGGACATGTATCCCAATGTGAGTCAGCACCTTCAGGAGATGAGGGGATCTGTACCCCAGTGAGGGACTGCACCTTCAGGAGAGTGCAGGACCTGTACCAAAGAGAAAGTCAGCAACTTCAGCAGAGGAGGGGATCTGCACCCTTGTGAGTGTCAGCACCATCAGGAGAGGAGGAGACCTGTACCTCAGTGAAAGTCAGCACGTTCAGCAGAGAAGAGGACATGTACCCAGTGAGAGTCAGCACCTTCAGGAGAGGAGACGACCTGTGCCCCAGTGAGAATCAGCACCTTCAGGAGAGGAGAGGACATGGACGCCTGTGAGAATCACCACCTTTGGGAGAGGAGGAGACCTGTTCCCCACTGAGAGTCAGCACCATCAGCAGAGGAGAGGGCATGTCCCCCAATGAGAGTCAGCACCTTCAGAGCAGGAGGGGACATGTACGCCAGTGAGAGACAGCACCTTCAGGAGAGAGGAGGACTTGTACCCCAATGACAGTCATTTCCTTCATAAGAAGAGCGGTCCTGTATCCCAGTGAGATTGAGCACCTTCAGGAGAGGGGTGGACCTGGACCCCAATGAGGATCAGCACCTTCAGGAGAGGGGAGGACATGGCCCCCAGTGAGAGGCTGCACCTTTGTGAGAGCAGGGGACCTATACCCCAGTGAGAGTTAGCACCTTCAGAAGAGGAGAGCACATATCCCCCAGTGAGAGACAGCAACTTCAGGAGAGGATGGGACCTGTACCCTATTGAGAGTTGGCACCTTGAGGAGATGGGAGGACCTGTACCCCAATGAGTGTCAGCGCCTTTAGGAGAGGAGAGGAGACGTAGCCCTGTCAGAGTCAGCACCTTCAGGAGAGGGGAGGACCTGTATCCCAATGAGAGTCAGCGCCTCCAGGAGAGGAGAGCACCTGTACCACAATGGGAGTCAGCACCTTCAGGAAATGGGAGGACATGTCCCCCAGTGAGAATGAGCACCTTTGGGAGAGGAGGGGACCTGTACCCCAGTGAGTGTCAGCTCCTTCAGGAGAGGAGACAGCCTGTACCTCAGTGAGATTTAGCACATTCCAGAGACGTAAGGACATGTCCACCATTGAGAGTCAGCACCTTCAGGAGAGGAGGGGACCTGCACCCCTGTGAGAGTCATCACTTTAATGAGAGGATTGGACATGTCCCCCAGTGAGAGGCAGCACCTTTGGGCGAGGAGGGTACCTGTACCCCAGTGAGAATCAGCACATTCAAGAGAGGAGAGTACATGTCCCCCAGTGAGAGTCAGCACCTTCAGGAGAGGAGGGGACATGTATCCCAATGAGAGTCAGCACCTACATGGAGAAGAGGGGACCTGAACCCCAGTGAGGGACAGAACCTTCAGCAGAGGAGATGACATGTACACCAGTGAGAGTCAGCACCTTCAGGTGAGGAGGGGAATTGCTCCCTAGTGAGTGTCAGCACTTTAAGGAGAGGTGAGGGCATGTACCCCAGTGAGAGTCAGCACCTTTGGGAGAGGAGGTTACTTGTACCCCAGTGAGATTCAGCACCTTCAGGAGAGGAGAGGACATGTATCCCAGGGAGTGTCAGAAACGTCAGGAGAGGTGACGACCTGTAACCCAGTGAAAGTCAGTACCTTCAGGCGAGGAGGGGAATTGCTCCCTAAAGAGTGTCAGCACTTTCATGAGCAGCGGTGAACTGCACCCCAGTGAGAGTCAGCACATTCAAGAGAGGGGATGACATGTCCACCAGTGAGAGTCAGCACCTTCTGGAGAGGAGGGGACATGTACCCCAGTGGGAATCAACACCTTCAGCCAAGGAGGGGGACCTGTACCCCAGTGAGAGTCGGCACCTTCAGGAGAAGAGGGGACCTTTACCCCAGTGAAAGTCAGCAACTTCAGGAGAGGAGGGGAACTGCACTCTTGTGAGTGTCAGCACGTTCAGCAGAGGAGAAGACATGTACCCCAGTGAGAGTCAGCACCTTTTTGAGAGGAGGGGACCTGTACCCCAGTGAGAATCAGCACCATCAGGAGAGGGGAGCACATATACCCCAGTGACAGCCAACATTTTCAGGAGAGGAGTGAATATGTAACCCAGTGAGAGTCAGCACCTTCAGGAGAGGGGAGCTCCTGTACCCCAATGCGAGTCAGTGCCTTCACGGGAGGAGCACACCTGTACCCCAGTGAGAGTCAGCATCTTCAGGGGAGGAGAGGACATGGCCCCCAGTGAGAGGCAGCACCTTTGTGAGAGGAGGGGTCCTATAACCCTGTGAGAGTCAGAACCGTCAGAAGAGGAGAGCACATATCCCCCAGTGAGAGACAGCAAATTCAAGAGGGGAGGGGACCTGTACCCCAGTGAGAGTCAGCACCTTCAGGAGAGGAGAGAACATGTAACCCAGTGAGAATCAGCACCTTCAGGAGAGGAGGGGACATGTACCATAGTGAGAGTCAGCACCTTGAGGAGTGGAGTGGATATGTACCCCAGTCAGAGTCAGCACCTTCAGGAGACCGTAGGACCTGCACCCCAGTGAGAGTCAGCACCTTCAGGAGAGGAGAGGACTAGTCCCCCAGTGAGAGGCATCACCTTTGGGCGAGGAGGGGACATGTACCCCAATGAGAATCAACACCCTCCGGAGAGGAGGGGATCTGTACCCCAGTCAGAGTCAGCACCTTCAGGGGAGGAGGAGACCTGTACCCCAGTGAAAGTCAGCACCTTCAGGAGAGGAGGGGACATGGAACCCAGTGAGAATCAGCACCTTCAGGAGAGGAGGGGACATGTACCATAGTGAGAGTCAGCACCTTGAGGATGGAGTAGATATGTAACCCAGTCAGAGTCAGCACCTTCAGGAGACCGTAGGACCTGCACCCCAGTGAGATTCAGCACTTTCGGGAGAGGAGGGGACCTGTACCCCAGTGAGAGTCAGCACCTTCAGGAGAGGGGAGGACATGCCCCCAGTGAGAGGCTGCACGTTTGTGATTGCAGGGGACCTATACCCCAGTGAGAGTCAGCACCTTCAGAAGAGGAGAGCATATATCCCCCAGTGAGAGACAGCAACTTCAGGAGAGGATGGGACCTGTACCCTAGTGAGAGTCGGTACCTTCAGGAGACGGGAGGACCTGTACCCCAATGAGTGTCAGCGCCTTCAGGAGAGGAGAGGACATGTCCCCCAGTGAGAATGAGCACCTTTGGGAGAGGAGGGGAACTGTACCCCAGTGTGTGTCAGCTGCTTCAGGAGAGGAGACTTCCTGTACCCCAGTGAGATTTAGCACTTTCCAGAGACGTGAGGACATGTCCACCATTGAGAGTCAGCTCCCACAGGAGAGGAGGGGAATTCCTCCCTAACGAGTGTCATCACTTTCAGGAGAGGAGAGAACATGTAACGCAATGAGAATCAGCACCATCATGAGAGGAGGTGACCTGCACACCAGTGAGAGGCAGCAGCTTTGGGCGAGGAGGGGACCTGTACCCCAGTGAGAGTCAGCATCTTCAGGAGAGGGGAGGACAAGGCCCCCAGTGAGAGGCAGCACCTTTGTGAGAGCAGGGGATCTATAACCCAGTGAGAGTCAGCAGCATCAGAAGAGGAGAGCACATATCCCCGAGTGAGAGACAGCAACTTCAAGAGAGGAGGGGACCTGTACCCCAATGAGAGTCAGCACCTTCAGGAGAGGAGAATACCTGTACCCCAGTGAGAGTCATCACCTTCAGGAGAGGAGGGGATCTGTACCGCAGTGAGGGACAGCAGCTTCAGGAGAGTGCAGGACCTGTACCAAAGTGAAAGTCAGCAACTTCAGCAGAGGAGGGGATCTGCACCCTTGTGAGTGTCAGCACCTTCAGGAGAGAAGGAGACCTGTACCCCAGTGAAAGTCAGCACGTTCAGCAGAGGAGAGGACATATACCCCAGTGAGTGTCAGCACCTTCAGGAGAGGAGACGACCTGTGCCCCAGTGAGAGTCAGCACCTTCAGGAGAGGAGGGGTCATGTATTCCAATGAGAGTCAGCACCTTCAGGAGAAGTGGGGATCTGTACCCCAGTGAGGGGCAGCACCTTCAGGAGAGTGCAGGACCTGTACCAAAGAGAAATCAGCAACTTCAGCAGAGGAGGGGATCTGCACCCTTGTGAGTGTCAGCACCATCAGGAGAGGAGGAGACCTGTACCTCAGTGAAAGTCAGCACGTTCAGCAGAGGAGAGGACATATACCCCAGTGAGATTCAGCACCTTCAGGAGAGGAGACGACCTGTGCCCCAGTGAGAATCAGCACATTCAGGAGAGGAGAGGTCATGGACGCCTGTGAGAATCACCACCTTTGTGAGAGGAGGAGACCTGTTCCCCACTGAGAGTCAGCACCATCAGCAGAGGAGAGGGCATGTCCCCCAATGAGAGTCAGCACCTTCAGAGCAGGAGGGGACATGTATGTCAGTGAGAGTCAGCACCTTCAGGAGCGAGGAGGACTTGTACCCCAATGACAGTCATTTCCTTCATGAGAAGAGTGGTCCTGTACCCCAGGGAGAGCCAGCACCTTCAGGGGAGCAGAGGACTTGTAAACCAGTGAGATTCAGCACCTTCAGGAGAGGGGAGGACCTGGACCCCAATGAGAGTCAGCGCCTTCAGGAGAGGGGAGGACATGGCCCCCAGTGAGAGGCTGCACCTTTGTGAGAGCAGGGGACCTATACCCCATTGAGAGTCAGCACCTTCAGAAGAGGAGAGCACATATCCCCCAGTGAGAGACAGCAACTTCAGGAGAGGATGGGACCTGTACCCTATTGAGATTTGGCACCTTGAGGAGACGGGAGGACCTGTACCCCAATGAGAGTCAGCGCCTTCAGGAGAGGAGAGCACCTGTACCACAATGAGAGTCAGCACCTTCAGGAAAGGGGAGGACATGTCCCCCAGTGAGAATGAGCACCTTTGGGAGAGGAGGGGACCTGTACCCCAGTGAGTGTCAGCTCCTTCAGGAGAGGAGACAACCTGTACCTCAGTGAGATTTAGCACATTCCAGAGACGTAAGGACATGTCCACCATTGAGAGTCAGCACCTTCAGGAGAGGAGGGGACCTGCACCCCTGTGAGAGTCATCACTTTAATGAGAGGATTGGACATGTCCCCCAGTGAGAGGCAGCACATTTGGGCGAGGAGGGTACCTGTATCCAAGTGAGAATCAGCACATTCAAGAGAGGAGAGTACATGTCCCCCAGTGAGAGTCAGCACCTTCAGGAGAGGAGGGGACATGTATCCCAATGAGAGTCAGCACCTACATGGAGAAGAGGGGAACTGAAACCCAGTGAGGGACAGAACCTTCAGCAGAGGAGACGACATGTTCCCCAGTGAGAGTCAGCACCTTCAGGCGAGGAGGGGAATTGCTCCCTAGTGAGTGTCAGCACTTTAAGGAGAGGAGAGGGCATGTACCCCAGTGAGAATCAGCACCTTTGGGAGAGGAAGAGACCTGTTCCCCACTGAGAGTCAGCACCATCAGCAGAGGAGAGGGCATGTCCCCCAGTGAGAGTCATCACCTTCAGGCGAGGAGGGGAATTGCTCCCTAGTGAGTGTCAGCACTTTAAGGAGAGGAGAGGGCATGTACCCCAGTGAGAATCAGCACCTTTGGGAGAGGAGGTTACTTGTACCCCAGTGAGATTCAGCACCTTCAGGAGAGGAGAGGACATGTATCTCAGGGAGTGTCAGAAACTTCAGGAGAGGAGGTGCCATGTACCCCAGCGAGAGTCAGCACCTTCAGCAGAGGAGAGCACCTGTACCCCAATGAGAGTCAGCACCTTCAGGTTAGGGGAGGACATGTCCACCATTGAGAGTCAGCACCTTTGGGAGGGGAGGGAATCTCTAACCCAGTGAGAGTCAGCTCCTTCAGGAGAGGTGACGACCTGTAACCCAGTGAGAGTCAGCACCTTCAGGCGAGGAGGGGAATTGCTCCTTAAAGAGTGTCAGCACTTTCATGAGCGGCGGTGAACTGCACCCCAGTGAGAGTCAGCACCTTCAAGAGAGGGGAGGACATGTCCCCCAGTGAGAGTAAGCACCTTCTGGAGAGGAGGGGACATTTACCCCAGTAGGAATCAACACCTTCAGCAGAGGAAGGGGACCTGTACCCCAGTGAGAGTCAGCACCTTCAGGAGAAGAGGGGACCTTTACCCCAGTGAAAGTCAGCAACTTCAGGAGAGGAGGGGAACTGCACTCTTGTGAGTGTCAGCACATTCAGCCGAGGAGAAGACATGTACCCCAGTAAGAGTCAGCACCTTTTTAAGAGGAGGGGACCTGTACCCCAGTGAGAATCAGCACCATCAGCAGAGGGGAGCACATATACCCCAGTGACAGCCAACACTTTCAGAAGAGGAGTGAACATGTAACCCAGTGAGAGTCAGCACCTTCAGGAGAGGGGAGGACCTGTACCCCAATGTGAGTCAGTGCCTTCACGGGAGGAGCGCACCTGTACCCCAGTGAGAGTCAGCACCTTCAGGAGAGGAGAGGACTAGTCCCACAGTGAAAGGCATCACCTTTGGGCGAGGAGGGGACATGTACCCCAGTGAGAATCAACAGCTTCCGGTGAGGAGGGGATCTGTACCCCAGTCAGAGTCAGCAACTTCAGGGGAGGAGACCTGTACCCCAGTGAAAGTCAGCACATTCAGGAGAGGAGGGGACATGTATCCCAATGAGAGTCAGCACCTTTAGGAGAAGAGGTGACCTGTACCCCAGTGAGAGTCATCACCTTCAGGAGAGGAGGGGACATGTATCCCAATGTGAGTCAGCACCTTCAGGAGATGAGGGGATCTGTACCCCAGTGAGGGACTGCACCTTCAGGAGAGTGCAGGACCTGTACCAAAGAGAAAGTCAGCAACTTCAGCAGAGGAGGGGATCTGCACCCTTGTGAGTGTCAGCACCATCAGGAGAGGAGGAGACCTGTACCTCAGTGAAAGTCAGCACGTTCAGCAGAGAAGAGGACATGTACCCAGTGAGAGTCAGCACCTTCAGGAGAGGAGACGACCTGTGCCCCAGTGAGAATCAGCACCTTCAGGAGAGGAGAGGACATGGACGCCTGTGAGAATCACCACCTTTGGGAGAGGAGGAGACCTGTTCCCCACTGAGAGTCAGCACCATCAGCAGAGGAGAGGGCATGTCCCCCAATGAGAGTCAGCACCTTCAGAGCAGGAGGGGACATGTACGCCAGTGAGAGACAGCACCTTCAGGAGAGAGGAGGACTTGTACCCCAATGACAGTCATTTCCTTCATAAGAAGAGCGGTCCTGTATCCCAGTGAGATTGAGCACCTTCAGGAGAGGGGTGGACCTGGACCCCAATGAGGATCAGCACCTTCAGGAGAGGGGAGGACATGGCCCCCAGTGAGAGGCTGCACCTTTGTGAGAGCAGGGGACCTATACCCCAGTGAGAGTTAGCACCTTCAGAAGAGGAGAGCACATATCCCCCAGTGAGAGACAGCAACTTCAGGAGAGGATGGGACCTGTACCCTATTGAGAGTTGGCACCTTGAGGAGATGGGAGGACCTGTACCCCAATGAGTGTCAGCGCCTTTAGGAGAGGAGAGGAGACGTAGCCCTGTCAGAGTCAGCACCTTCAGGAGAGGGGAGGACCTGTATCCCAATGAGAGTCAGCGCCTCCAGGAGAGGAGAGCACCTGTACCACAATGGGAGTCAGCACCTTCAGGAAATGGGAGGACATGTCCCCCAGTGAGAATGAGCACCTTTGGGAGAGGAGGGGACCTGTACCCCAGTGAGTGTCAGCTCCTTCAGGAGAGGAGACAGCCTGTACCTCAGTGAGATTTAGCACATTCCAGAGACGTAAGGACATGTCCACCATTGAGAGTCAGCACCTTCAGGAGAGGAGGGGACCTGCACCCCTGTGAGAGTCATCACTTTAATGAGAGGATTGGACATGTCCCCCAGTGAGAGGCAGCACCTTTGGGCGAGGAGGGTACCTGTACCCCAGTGAGAATCAGCACATTCAAGAGAGGAGAGTACATGTCCCCCAGTGAGAGTCAGCACCTTCAGGAGAGGAGGGGACATGTATCCCAATGAGAGTCAGCACCTACATGGAGAAGAGGGGACCTGAACCCCAGTGAGGGACAGAACCTTCAGCAGAGGAGATGACATGTACCCCAGTGAGAGTCAGCACCTTCAGGTGAGGAGGGGAATTGCTCCCTAGTGAGTGTCAGCACTTTAAGGAGAGGTGAGGGCATGTACCCCAGTGAGAGTCAGCACCTTTGGGAGAGGAGGTTACTTGTACCCCAGTGAGATTCAGCACCTTCAGGAGAGGAGAGGACATGTATCCCAGGGAGTGTCAGAAACGTCAGGAGAGGTGACGACCTGTAACCCAGTGAAAGTCAGTACCTTCAGGCGAGGAGGGGAATTGCTCCCTAAAGAGTGTCAGCACTTTCATGAGCAGCGGTGAACTGCACCCCAGTGAGAGTCAGCACATTCAAGAGAGGGGATGACATGTCCACCAGTGAGAGTCAGCACCTTCTGGAGAGGAGGGGACATGTACCCCAGTGGGAATCAACACCTTCAGCCGAGGAGGGGGACCTGTACCCCAGTGAGAGTCGGCACCTTCAGGAGAAGAGGGGACCTTTACCCCAGTGAAAGTCAGCAACTTCAGGAGAGGAGGGGAACTGCACTCTTGTGAGTGTCAGCACGTTCAGCAGAGGAGAAGACATGTACCCCAGTGAGAGTCAGCACCTTTTTGAGAGGAGGGGACCTGTACCCCAGTGAGAATCAGCACCATCAGGAGAGGGGAGCACATATACCCCAGTGACAGCCAACATTTTCAGGAGAGGAGTGAATATGTAACCCAGTGAGAGTCAGCACCTTCAGGAGAGGGGAGCTCCTGTACCCCAATGCGAGTCAGTGCCTTCACGGGAGGAGCACACCTGTACCCCAGTGAGAGTCAGCATCTTCAGGGGAGGAGAGGACATGGCCCCCAGTGAGAGGCAGCACCTTTGTGAGAGGAGGGGTCCTATAACCCTGTGAGAGTCAGAACCGTCAGAAGAGGAGAGCACATATCCCCCAGTGAGAGACAGCAAATTCAAGAGAGGAGGGGACCTGTACCCCAGTGAGAGTCAGCACCTTCAGGAGAGGAGAGAACATGTAACCCAGTGAGAATCAGCACCTTCAGGAGAGGAGGGGACATGTACCATAGTGAGAGTCAGCACCTTGAGGAGTGGAGTGGATATGTACCCCAGTCAGAGTCAGCACCTTCAGGAGACCGTAGGACCTGCACCCCAGTGAGAGTCAGCACCTTCAGGAGAGGAGAGGACTAGTCCCCCAGTGAGAGGCATCACCTTTGGGCGAGGAGGGGACATGTACCCCAATGAGAATCAACACCCTCCGGAGAGGAGGGGATCTGTACCCCAGTCAGAGTCAGCACCTTCAGGGGAGGAGGAGACCTGTACCCCAGTGAAAGTCAGCACCTTCAGGAGAGGAGGGGACATGGAACCCAGTGAGAATCAGCACCTTCAGGAGAGGAGGGGACATGTACCATAGTGAGAGTCAGCACCTTGAGGATGGAGTGGATATGTAACCCAGTCAGAGTCAGCACCTTCAGGAGACCGTAGGACCTGCACCCCAGTGAGATTCAGCACTTTCGGGAGAGGAGGGGACCTGTACCCCAGTGAGAGTCAGCACCTTCAGGAGAGGGGAGGACATGCCCCCAGTGAGAGGCTGCACGTTTGTGATTGCAGGGGACCTATACCCCAGTGAGAGTCAGCACCTTCAGAAGAGGAGAGCATATATCCCCCAGTGAGAGACAGCAACTTCAGGAGAGGATGGGACCTGTACCCTAGTGAGAGTCGGTACCTTCAGGAGACGGGAGGACCTGTACCCCAATGAGTGTCAGCACCTTCAGGAGAGGAGAGGACATGTCCCCCAGTGAGAATGAGCACCTTTGGGAGAGGAGGGGAACTGTACCCCAGTGTGTGTCAGCTGCTTCAGGAGAGGAGACTTCCTGTACCCCAGTGAGATTTAGCACTTTCCAGAGACGTGAGGACATGTCCACCATTGAGAGTCAGCTCCCACAGGAGAGGAGGGGAATTCCTCCCTAACGAGTGTCATCACTTTCAGGAGAGGAGAGAACATGTAACGCAATGAGAATCAGCACCATCATGAGAGGAGGTGACCTGCACACCAGTGAGAGGCAGCAGCTTTGGGCGAGGAGGGGACCTGTACCCCAGTGAGAGTCAGCATCTTCAGGAGAGGGGAGGACAAGGCCCCCAGTGAGAGGCAGCACCTTTGTGAGAGCAGGGGATCTATAACCCAGTGAGAGTCAGCAGCATCAGAAGAGGAGAGCACATATCCCCGAGTGAGAGACAGCAACTTCAAGAGAGGAGGGGACCTGTACCCCAATGAGAGTCAGCACCTTCAGGAGAGGAGAATACCTGTACCCCAGTGAGAGTCATCACCTTCAGGAGAGGAGGGGATCTGTACCGCAGTGAGGGACAGCAGCTTCAGGAGAGTGCAGGACCTGTACCAAAGTGAAAGTCAGCATCTTCAGCAGAGGAGGGGATCTGCACCCTTGTGAGTGTCAGCACCTTCAGGAGAGAAGGAGACCTGTACCCCAGTGAAAGTCAGCACGTTCAGCAGAGGAGAGGACATATACCCCAGTGAGTGTCAGCACCTTCAGGAGAGGAGACGACCTGTGCCCCAGTGAGAGTCAGCACCTTCAGGAGAGGAGGGGTCATGTATTCCAATGAGAGTCAGCACCTTCAGGAGAAGTGGGGATCTGTACCCCAGTGAGGGGCAGCACCTTCAGGAGAGTGCAGGACCTGTACCAAAGAGAAATCAGCAACTTCAGCAGAGGAGGGGATCTGCACCTTGTGAGTGTCAGCACCATCAGGAGAGGAGGAGACCTGTACCTCAGTGAAAGTCAGCACGTTCAGCAGAGGAGAGGACATATACCCCAGTGAGATTCAGCACCTTCAGGAGAGGAGACGACCTGTGCCCCAGTGAGAATCAGCACATTCAGGAGAGGAGAGGTCATGGACGCCTGTGAGAATCACCACCTTTGTGAGAGGAGGAGACCTGTTCCCCACTGAGAGTCAGCACCATCAGCAGAGGAGAGGGCATGTCCCCCAATGAGAGTCAGCACCTTCAGAACAGGAGGGGACATGTATGTCAGTGAGAGTCAGCACCTTCAGGAGCGAGGAGGACTTGTACCCCAATGACAGTCATTTCCTTCATGAGAAGAGTGGTCCTGTACCCCAGGGAGAGCCAGCACCTTCAGGGGAGCAGAGGACTTGTAAACCAGTGAGATTCAGCACCTTCAGGAGAGGGGAGGACCTGGACCCCAATGAGAGTCAGCGCCTTCAGGAGAGGGGAGGACATGGCCCCCAGTGAGAGGCTGCACCTTTGTGAGAGCAGGGGACCTATACCCCATTGAGAGTCAGCACCTTCAGAAGAGGAGAGCACATATCCCCCAGTGAGAGACAGCAACTTCAGGAGAGGATGGGACCTGTACCCTATTGAGAGTTGGCACCTTGAGGAGACGGGAGGTCCTGTACCCCAATGATTGTCAGCACCTTCAGGAGAGGAGAGGAGACGTAGCCCTGTCAGAGTCAGCACCTTCAGGAGAGGGGAGGACCTGTATCCCAATGAGAGTCAGCACCTTCAGGAGAGGAGAGTACTTGTCCCCCAGTGAGATTTAGCACATTCCAGAGACATGAGGACATGTCCACCAGTGAGAGTCAGCTCCTACAGGAGAGGAGGGAATTGCTCCCTAACGAGTGTCAGCACTTTCAGGAGAGGAGAGGACTTGTAACCCAATGAGAGTCAGCACCTTGAGGAGTGGAGGGGACCTTTGCCCCAGGGAGAGCCAGCTCCTTCTGGAGAGGAGCGGACCTGTACCCCAGGGAGACTCAGCCCCTTCTGGAGAGGAGGGGACCTGCACCGCTGTGAGAGTCATCACTTTAAGGATAGGATTGGACATGTCCCCCAGTGAGAGTCAGCACCTTTGGGAGAGGAGGGGAATCGTACCCCAGTGAGAGTCAGCGCCTTCAGGAGAGGAGAGGGCCTGTACCCCAGTGAGAGTCAGCACGTTGAAGAGAGGACAGTACATGTCCCCCAGTGAGAGTCAGCACCTTCAGGAGAGGAGGGGACATGTACCCCAGTGGGAATCAACAGCTTCCGGAGAGGAGGGGATCTGTACCCTAGTGAGAGGCAGCAGCTTGAGTAGAGGAGGGGATCTGTAGCCAGTGAGAGTCAGCACATTCAGGAGAGGGGATTACATGTACCCCAGTGGGAATCAGCACCTTCAGGAGAGGAGGGGACATGTATCCCAGTGGGAATCAGCTCCTTCCGGAGAGGAGGGGATCTGTACCCCAGTCAGAGTCAGCACATTCAGGGAAGGAGGAGACCTGTACCCCAGAGTCAGCACCTTCAGGAGAGGAGGGGACATGTATCCCAGTAAGAGTCAGCACCTTCAGGAGAGGATGGGACCTGTACCCCAGTTAGAGTCAGCACCTTCAGGAGAGGATGGGACCTGTACCCCAGTTAGAGTCAGCACCTTCAGGAGAGGCGAGGACCTGGACCCCAATGAGAGTCAGCGCCTTCAGGAAGGAGGGGACATGTATCCCAATAAGAGTCAGCACCTTCAGGAGAGGAGGGGACATGTATCCCAATGAGTGTCAGCACCTTCAGGAGAAGAGGGGACCAGAACCCAGTGAACGTCAGCACCTTCAGGAGAGGAGAGGACATGTATCCCAGTGGGAATCAACTCCTTCCGGAGAGGAGGGGATCTGTACCCCAGTCAGAGTCAGCACCTTCAGGGAAGGAGGAGACCTGTACCCCAGAGTCAGCACCTTCAGGAGAGGAGGGGACATGTATCCCAGTAAGAGTCAGCACCTTCAGGAGAGGATGGGACCTGTACCCCAGTTAGAGTCAGCACCTTCAGGAGAGGATGGGACCTGTACCCCAGTTAGAGTCAGCACCTTCAGGAGAGGCGAGGACCTGGACCCCAATGAGAGTCAGCGCCTTCAGGAAGGAGGGGACATGTATCCCAATAAGAGTCAGCACCTTCAGGAGAGGAGGGGACATGTATCCCAATGAGAGTCAGCACCTTCAGGAGCGAGGAGGACTTGTACCCCAATGACAGTCATTTCCTTCATGAGAAGAGTGGTCCTGTACCCCAGGGAGAGCCAGCACCTTCAGGGGAGCAGAGGACTTGTAAACCAGTGAGATTCAGCACCTTCAGGAGAGGGGAGGACCTGGACCCCAATGAGAGTCAGCGCCTTCAGGAGAGGGGAGGACATGGCCCCCAGTGAGAGGCTGCACCTTTGTGAGAGCAGGGGACCTATACCCCATTGAGAGTCAGCACCTTCAGAAGAGGAGAGCACATATCCCCCAGTGAGAGACAGCAACTTCAGGAGAGGATGGGACCTGTACCCTATTGAGAGTTGGCACCTTGAGGAGACGGGAGGTCCTGTACCCCAATGATTGTCAGCGCCTTCAGGAGAGGAGAGGAGACGTAGCCCTGTCAGAGTCAGCACCTTCAGGAGAGGGGAGGACCTGTATCCCAATGAGAGTCAGCACCTTCAGGAGAGGAGAGTACTTGTCCCCCAGTGAGATTTAGCACATTCCAGAGACATGAGGACATGTCCACCAGTGAGAGTCAGCTCCTACAGGAGAGGAGGGAATTGCTCCCTAACGAGTGTCAGCACTTTCAGGAGAGGAGAGGACTTGTAACCCAATGAGAGTCAGCACCTTGAGGAGTGGAGGGGACCTTTGCCCCAGGGAGAGCCAGCTCCTTCTGGAGAGGAGCGGACCTGTACCCCAGGGAGACTCAGCACCTTCTGGAGAGGAGGGGACCTGCACCGCTGTGAGAGTCATCACTTTAAGGATAGGATTGGACATGTCCCCCAGTGAGAGTCAGCACCTTTGGGAGAGGAGGGGAATCGTACCCCAGTGAGAGTCAGCGCCTTCAGGAGAGGAGAGGGCCTGTACCCCAGTGAGAGTCAGCACGTTGAAGAGAGGACAGTACATGTCCCCCAGTGAGAGTCAGCACCTTCAGGAGAGGAGGGGACATGTACCCCAGTGGGAATCAACAGCTTCCGGAGAGGAGGGGATCTGTACCCTAGTGAGAGGCAGCAGCTTGAGTAGAGGAGGGGATCTGTAGCCAGTGAGAGTCAGCACATTCAGGAGAGGGGATTACATGTACCCCAGTGGGAATCAGCAACTTCAGGAGAGGAGGGGACATGTATCCCAGTGGGAATCAGCTCCTTCCGGAGAGGAGGGGATCTGTACCCCAGTCAGAGTCAGCACATTCAGGGAAGGAGGAGACCTGTACCCCAGAGTCAGCACCTTCAGGAGAGGAGGGGACATGTATCCCAGTAAGAGTCAGCACCTTCAGGAGAGGATGGGACCTGTACCCCAGTTAGAGTCAGCACCTTCAGGAGAGGATGGGACCTGTACCCCAGTTAGAGTCAGCACCTTCAGGAGAGGCGAGGACCTGGACCCCAATGAGAGTCAGCGCCTTCAGGAAGGAGGGGACATGTATCCCAATAAGAGTCAGCACCTTCAGGAGAGGAGGGGACATGTATCCCAATGAGTGTCAGCACCTTCAGGAGAAGAGGGGACCAGAACCCAGTGAACGTCAGCACCTTCAGGAGAGGAGAGGACATGTATCCCAGTGGGAATCAACTCCTTCCGGAGAGGAGGGGATCTGTACCCCAGTCAGAGTCAGCACCTTCAGGGAAGGAGGAGACCTGTACCCCAGAGTCAGCACCTTCAGGAGAGGAGGGGACATGTATCCCAGTAAGAGTCAGCACCTTCAGGAGAGGATGGGACCTGTACCCCAGTTAGAGTCAGCACCTTCAGGAGAGGATGGGACCTGTACCCCAGTTAGAGTCAGCACCTTCAGGAGAGGCGAGGACCTGGACCCCAATGAGAGTCAGCGCCTTCAGGAAGGAGGGGACATGTATCCCAATAAGAGTCAGCACCTTCAGGAGAGGAGGGGACATGTATCCCAATGAGTGTCAGCACCTTCAGGAGAAGAGGGGACCAGAACCCAGTGAGGGACAGCACCTTCAGGAGAGGAGAGGACATGGACGCCCGTGAGAATCACCACCTTTGGGAGAGGAGGAGACCTGTTCCCCACTGAGAGTCAGCACCATCAGCAGAGGAGAGGACATCTCCCCCAATGAGAGTCAGCACCTTCAGAGCAGGAGGGGACATGTACGCCATTGAGAGTCAGCACCTTCAGGAAAGAGGAGGACTTGTACCCCAGTGACAGTCATTTCCTTCATGAGAAGAATGGTCCTGTACCGCAGTGAGAGCCAGCACCTTCAGGGGAGCAGAGGACTTGCACCCCAGTGAGATTCAGCACCTTCAGGAGAGGGGAGGACCTGGACTCCAATGAGGATCAGCGCCTTCAGGAGATGGGAGGACATGGCCCCCAGTGAGAGGCTGCACCTTTGTGAGAGCAGGGGACCTATACCCCAGTGAGAGTCAGCACCTTCAGAAGAGGAGAGCACATATCCCCCAGTGAGAGACAGCAACTTCAGGAGAGGATGGGACCTGTACCCTATTGAGAGTTGGCACCTTGAGGAGACGGGAGGACCTGTACCCCAATGAGTGTCAGTGCCTTCAGGAGAGGAGAGTACATGTCCCCCAGTGAGAATGAGCACCTTTGGGAGAGGAGGCGATCTGTACCCTAGTGAGAGTCAGCTCCTTCAGGAGAGGAGGGGAATTGCTCCCTAACGAGTGTCAGCACTTTCAGGAGAGGAGAGGCCTTGTAACCCAATGAGAGTCAGCACCTTGAGGAGAGGAGGGGACCTGTGCCCCAGGGAGAGCCAGCACCTTCTGGAGAGGAGCGGACCTGCACCCCAGGGAGAGCCAGCACCTTCTGGAGAGGAGTGGACCTGCACCGCTGTGAGAGTCATCACTTTAAGGAGAGGATTGGACATGTCCCCCAGTGAGAGTCAGCACCTTTGGGAGAGGAGGGGACCTGTAACCCAATGAGAGTCAGCACCTTTGGGAGAGGAGGGGACCTGTAACCCAATGAGATTCAGCACCTTCAGGGGAGGAGGGGACCTGTACCCCAATGAGATACAGCACTTTCAGGAGAAGAGGGGACCTGCACCCCTGTGAGAGTCTTCACTTTAATGAAAGGATTGGACATGTCCCCCAGTGAGGGGCAGCACCTTCAGGAGAGGAGGGGACATGTATCCCAAAGAAAGTCAGCACCTACATGGAGAAGAGGGGACCTGAACCCCAGTGAGGGACAGAACCTTCAGCAGAGGAGACGACATGTACCCCAGTGAGTGTCAGCACCTTCATGCGAGGAGGGGAATTGCTCCCTAGTGAGTGTCAGCACTTTAAGGAGAGGAGAGGACATGTACCCCAGTGAGAGTCAGCACCTTTGGGAGAGGAGGTTACCTGTACCCCAGTGAGATTCAGCACCTTCAGGAGAGGAGAGGACATGTATCTCAGGGAGTGTCAGAAACTTCAGGAGAGGAGGTTTCATGTACCCCAGTGAGAGTCAGCACCTTCAGGAGAGGGGAGGACCTGTACCCAATGAGAGTCAGTGCCTTCACGGGAGGAGCGCACCTGTACCCCAGTGAGAGTCAGCATCTTCAGGGGAGGAGAGGACATGGCCCCCAGTGAGAGGCAGCACCTTTGTGAGAGCAGGGGTCCTATAACCCAATGAGAGTCAGCACCGTCAGAAGAGGAGAGCACATATCCCCCAGTGAGAGACAGCAACTTCAAGAGAGGAGGGGACCTGTACCCCAGTGAGAGTCAGCACCTTCCGGAGAGGAGAGGATCTGTACCCCAATGAGAGTCAGCGCCTTCAGGAGAGGAGAGGACCTGTACCCCAGTAAGAGTCAGCACCTTCAGGAGAGGGGAGGACATGGCCCCCAGTGAGAGGCTGCACCTGTGTGAGAGCAGGGGACCTATACCCCAGTGTGAGTCAGCACCTTCCGGAGAGGAGAGGACCTGGACCCCAATGAGAGTCAGCGCCTTCAGGAGAGGGGAGGACATGGCCCCCAGTGAGAGGCAGCACCTTTGTGAGAGCAGGGGATCTATAACCCAGTGAGAGTCAGCAGCATCAGAAGAGGAGAGCACATATCCCCGAGTGAGAGACAGCAACTTCAAGAGAGGAGGGGACCTGTACCCCAATGAGAGTCAGCACCTTCAGGAGAGGAGAATACCTGTACCCCAGTGAGAGTCATCACCTTCAGGAGAGGAGGGGATCTGTACCGCAGTGAGGGACAGCAGCTTCAGGAGAGTGCAGGACCTGTACCAAAGTGAAAGTCAGCAACTTCAGCAGAGGAGGGGATCTGCACCCTTGTGAGTGTCAGCACCTTCAGGAGAGAAGGAGACCTGTACCCCAGTGAAAGTCAGCACGTTCAGCAGAGGAGAGGACATATACCCCAGTGAGTGTCAGCACCTTCAGGAGAGGAGACGACCTGTGCCCCAGTGAGAGTCAGCACCTTCAGGAGAGGAGGGGTCATGTATTCCAATGAGAGTCAGCACCTTCAGGAGAAGTGGGGATCTGTACCCCAGTGAGGGGCAGCACCTTCAGGAGAGTGCAGGACCTGTACCAAAGAGAAATCAGCAACTTCAGCAGAGGAGGGGATCTGCACCCTTGTGAGCGTCAGCACCATCAGGAGAGGAGGAGACCTGTACCTCAGTGAAAGTCAGCACGTTCAGCAGAGGAGAGGACATATACCCCAGTGAGATTCAGCACCTTCAGGAGAGGAGACGACCTGTGCCCCAGTGAGAATCAGCACATTCAGGAGAGGAGAGGTCATGGACGCCTGTGAGAATCACCACCTTTGTGAGAGGAGGAGACCTGTTCCCCACTGAGAGTCAGCACCATCAGCAGAGGAGAGGGCATGTCCCCCAATGAGAGTCAGCACCTTCAGAGCAGGAGGGGACATGTATGTCAGTGAGAGTCAGCACCTTCAGGAGCGAGGAGGACTTGTACCCCAATGACAGTCATTTCCTTCATGAGAAGAGTGGTCCTGTACCCCAGGGAGAGCCAGCACCTTCAGGGGAGCAGAGGACTTGTAAATCAGTGAGATTCAGCACCTTCAGGAGAGGGGAGGACCTGGACCCCAATGAGAGTCAGCGCCTTCAGGAGAGGGGAGGACATGGCCCCCAGTGAGAGGCTGCACCTTTGTGAGAGCAGGGGACCTATACCCCAGTGAGAGTCAGCACCTTCAGAAGAGGAGAGCACATATCCCCCAGTGAGAGACAGCAACTTCAGGAGAGGATGGGACCTGTACCCTATTGAGAGTTGGCACCTTGAGGAGACGGGAGGACCTGTACCCCAATGAGTGTCAGTGCCTTCAGGAGAGGAGAGTACATGTCCCCCAGTGAGAATGAGCACCTTTGGGAGAGGAGGCGATCTGTACCCTAGTGAGAGTCAGCTCCTTCAGGAGAGGAGGGGAATTGCTCCCTAACGAGTGTCAGCACTTTCAGGAGAGGAGAGGCCTTGTAACCCAATGAGAGTCAGCACCTTGAGGAGAGGAGGGGACCTGTGCCCCAGGGAGAGCCAGCACCTTCTGGAGAGGAGCGGACCTGCACCCCAGGGAGAGCCAGCACCTTCTGGAGAGGAGTGGACCTGCACCGCTGTGAGAGTCATCACTTTAAGGAGAGGATTGGACATGTCCCCCAGTGAGAGTCAGCACCTTTGGGAGAGGAGGGGACCTGTAACCCAATGAGAGTCAGCACCTTTGGGAGAGGAGGGGACCTGTAACCCAATGAGATTCAGCACCTTCAGGGGAGGAGGGGACCTGTACCCCAATGAGATACAGCACTTTCAGGAGAAGAGGGGACCTGCACCCCTGTGAGAGTCTTCACTTTAATGAAAGGATTGGACATGTCCCCCAGTGAGGGGCAGCACCTTCAGGAGAGGAGGGGACATGTATCCCAATGAAAGTCAGCACCTACATGGAGAAGAGGGGACCTGAACCCCAGTGAGGGACAGAACCTTCAGCAGAGGAGACGACATGTACCCCAGTGAGTGTCAGCACCTTCATGCGAGGAGGGGAATTGCTCCCTAGTGAGTGTCAGCACTTTAAGGAGAGGAGAGGACATGTACCCCAGTGAGAGTCAGCACCTTTGGGAGAGGAGGTTACCTGTACCCCAGTGAGATTCAGCACCTTCAGGAGAGGAGAGGACATGTATCTCAGGGAGTGTCAGAAACTTCAGGAGAGGAGGTTTCATGTACCCCAGTGAGAGTCAGCACCTTCAGGAGAGGAGAGCACCTGTATGCCAGTGAGAGTCAGCACCTTCAGGTTAGGGGAGGACATGTCCACCATTGAGAGTCAGCATCTTTGGGAGAGGAGGGAATCTCTAACCCAGTGAGAGTCAGCACCTTCAGGCGAGGAGGGGAATTGGTCCCTAAAGAGTGTCAGCACTTTCATGAGCGGCGGTGAACTGCACCCCAGTGAGAGTCAGCACATTCAAGAGAGGGGAGGACATGTCCCCCAGTGAGAGTCAGCACCTTCAGGATATGAGGGGACCTTTACCCCAGTGAAAGTCAGCAACTTCAGGAGAGGAGGGGAACTGCACTCTTGTGATTGTCAGCATGTTCAGCACAGCAGAGGACATGTACCCCGGTGAGAGTCAGCACCTTTTTGAGAGGAGGGGACCTGTACCCCAGTGAGAATCAGCACCTTCAGGAGAGGGGAGGACATGGCCCCCAGTGACAGCCAAAACTTTCAGGAGAGGAGTGAACATGTAACCCAGTGAGAGTCAGCACCTTCAGGAGAGGGGAGGACCTGTACCCCAATGAGAGTCTGTGCCTTCACGGGAGGAGCGCACCTGTACGCCAGTGAGAGTCAGCATCTTCAGGGGAGGAGAGGACATGGCCCCCAGTGAGAGGCAGCACCTTTGTGAGAGGAGGGGTCCTATAACCCTGTGAGAGTCAGAACCGTCAGAAGAGGAGAGCACATATCCCCCAGTGAGAGACAGCAAATTCAAGAGAGGAGGGGACCTGTACCCCAGTGAGAGTCAGCACCTTCAGGAGAGGAGGGGTCATGTATCCCAATGAGAGTCAGCACCTTTGGGAGAGGAGGTTACCTGTACCCCAGTGAGAGTCAGCACCTTCAGGAGAGGAGAGCACTTCTACGCCAGTGAGAGTCAGCACCTTCAGGAGAAGAGGGGACCTTTACCCCAGTGAAAGTCAGCAACTTCAGGAGAGGAGGGGAACTGCACTCTTGTGATTGTCAGCATGTTCAGCACAGGAGAGGACATGTACCCCAGTGAGAATCAGCACCTTCAGGAGAGGGGAGGACATGGCCCCCAGTGACAGCCAAAACTTTCAGGAGAGGAGTGAACATGTAACCCAGTGAGAGTCAGCACCTTCAGGAGAGGGGAGGACCTGTACCCCAATGAGAGTCAGTGCCTTCACGGGAGGAGCGCACCTGTACGCCAGTGAGAGTCAGCATCTTCAGGGGAGGAGAGGACATGGCCCCCAGTGAGAGGCAGCACCTTTGTGAGAGCAGGGGACCTATACCCCAGTGAGAGTCAGCACCTTCAGAAGAGGAGAGCACATATCCCCCAGTGAGAGACAGGAACTTCAGGAGAGGATGGGACCTGTACCCTATTGAGAGTTGGCACCTTGAGGAGACGGGAGGTCCTGTACCCCAATGAGTGTCAGCGCCTTCAGGAGAGAAGAGGAGACGTAGCCCTGTCAGAGTCAGCACCTTCAGGAGAGGGGAGGACCTGTATCCCAATGAGAGTCAGCACCTTCAGGAGAGGAGAGTACATGTCCCCCAGTGAGATTTAGCACATTCCAGAGACGTGAGGACATGTCCACCTTTGAGAGTCAGCACCTTTTTGAGAGGAGGGGACCTGTACCCCAGTGAGAATCAGCACCTTCAGGAGAGGGGAGGACATGGCCCCCAGTGACAGCCAACACTTTCAGGAGAGGAGTGAACATGTAACCCAGTGAGAGTCAGCACCTTCAGGAGAGGGGAGGACCTGTACCCCAATGAGAGTCTGTGCCTTCACGGGAGGAGCGCACCTGTACGCCAGTGAGAGTCAGCATCTTCAGGGGAGGAGAGGACATGGCCCCCAGTGAGAGGCAGCACCTTTGTGAGAGCAGGGGTCCTATAACCCAGTGAGAGTCAGCACCGTCAGAAGAGGAGAGCACATATCCCCCAGTGAGAGACAGCAACTTCAAGAGAGGAGGGAACCTGTACCCCAGTGAGAGTCAGCACCTTCCGGAGAGGAGAGAACATGTATCCCAGGGAGTGTCAGAAACTTCAGTAGAGGAGGTTTCATGTACCCCAGTGAGAGTCAGCACCTTCAGGAGAGGAGGGGACATGTACCCCAGTGGGAATCAACAGCTTCCGGAGAGGAGGGGATCTGTACCCTTGTGAGAGTCAGCAGCTTGAGGACAGGAGGGAATCTGTAGCCAGTGAGAGTCAGCACATTCAGGAGAGGGGATTAGATGTACCCCAGTGAGAGTCAGCACCTTCAGGAGAGGAGGGGACATGTACCCCAGTGGGAATCAACACCTTCCGGAGAGGAGGGGATCTGTACCCCAGTCAGAGTCAGCACCTTCAGGAGAGGGGAGGACCTGTACCCCAATGAGAGTCTGTGCCTTCACGGGAGGAGCGCACCTGTACCCCAGTGAGAGTCAGCATCTTCAGGGGAGGAGAGGACATGGCCCCCAGTGAGAGGCAGCACCTTTGTGAGAGGAGGGGTCCTATAACCCTGTGAGAGTCAGAACCGTCAGAAGAGGAGAGCACATATCCCCCAGTGAGAGACAGCAAATTCAAGAGAGGAGGGGACCTGTACCCCAGTGAGAGTCAGCACCTTCAGGAGAGGAGGGGTCATGTATCCCAATGAGAGTCAGCACCTTTGGGAGAGGAGGTTACCTGTACCCCAGTGAGAGTCAGCACCTTCAGGAGAGGAGAGCACCTCTACGCCAGTGAGAGTCAGCACCTTCAGGAGAAGAGGGGACCTTTACCCCAGTGAAAGTCAGCAACTTCAGGAGAGGAGGGGAACTGCACTCTTGTGATTGTCAGCATGTTCAGCACAGGAGAGGACATGTACCCCAGTGAGAATCAGCACCTTCAGGAGAGGGGAGGACATGGCCCCCAGTGACAGCCAAAACTTTCAGGAGAGGAGTGAACATGTAACCCAGTGAGAGTCAGCACCTTCAGGAGAGGGGAGGACCTGTACCCCAATGAGAGTCAGTGCCTTCACGGGAGGAGCGCACCTGTACGCCAGTGAGAGTCAGCATCTTCAGGGGAGGAGAGGACATGGCCCCCAGTGAGAGGCAGCACCTTTGTGAGAGCAGGGGACCTATACCCCAGTGAGAGTCAGCACCTTCAGAAGAGGAGAGCACATATCCCCTAGTGAGAGACAGGAACTTCAGGAGAGGATGGGACCTGTACCCTATTGAGAGTTGGCACCTTGAGGAGACGGGAGGTCCTGTACCCCAATGAGTGTCAGCGCCTTCAGGAGAGAAGAGGAGACGTAGCCCTGTCAGAGTCAGCACCTTCAGGAGAGGGGAGGACCTGTATCCCAATGAGAGTCAGCACCTTCAGGAGAGGAGAGTACATGTCCCCCAGTGAGATTTAGCACATTCCAGAGACGTGAGGACATGTCCACCTTTGAGAGTCAGCACCTTTTTGAGAGGAGGGGACCTGTACCCCAGTGAGAATCAGCACCTTCAGGAGAGGGGAGGACATGGCCCCCAGTGACAGCCAACACTTTCAGGAGAGGAGTGAACATGTAACCCAGTGAGAGTCAGCACCTTCAGGAGAGGGGAGGACCTGTACCCCAATGAGAGTCTGTGCCTTCACGGGAGGAGCGCACCTGTACGCCAGTGAGAGTCAGCATCTTCAGGGGAGGAGAGGACATGGCCCCCAGTGAGAGGCAGCACCTTTGTGAGAGCAGGGGTCCTATAACCCAGTGAGAGTCAGCACCGTCAGAAGAGGAGAGCACATATCCCCCAGTGAGAGACAGCAACTTCAAGAGAGGAGGGAACCTGTACCCCAGTGAGAGTCAGCACCTTCCGGAGAGGAGAGAACATGTATCCCAGGGAGTGTCAGAAACTTCAGTAGAGGAGGTTTCATGTACCCCAGTGAGAGTCAGCACCTTCAGGAGAGGAGGGGACATGTACCCCAGTGGGAATCAACAGCTTCCGGAGAGGAGGGGATCTGTACCCTTGTGAGAGTCAGCAGCTTGAGGACAGGAGGGAATCTGTAGCCAGTGAGAGTCAGCACATTCAGGAGAGGGGATTAGATGTACCCCAGTGAGAGTCAGCACCTTCAGGAGAGGAGGGGACATGTACCCCAGTGGGAATCAACACCTTCCGGAGAGGAGGGGATCTGTACCCCAGTCAGAGTCAGCACCTTCAGGAGAGGGGAGGACCTGTACCCCAATGAGAGTCTGTGCCTTCACGGGAGGAGCGCACCTGTACCCCAGTGAGAGTCAGCATCTTCAGGGGAGGAGAGGACATGGCCCCCAGTGAGAGGCAGCACCTTTGTGAGAGGAGGGGTCCTATAACCCTGTGAGAGTCAGAACCGTCAGAAGAGGAGAGCACATATCCCCCAGTGAGAGACAGCAAATTCAAGAGAGGAGGGGACCTGTACCCCAGTGAGAGTCAGCACCTTCAGGAGAGGAGGGGTCATGTATCCCAATGAGAGTCAGCACCTTTGGGAGAGGAGGTTACCTGTACCCCAGTGAGAGTCAGCACCTTCAGGAGAGGAGAGCACCTCTACGCCAGTGAGAGTCAGCACCTTCAGGAGAAGAGGGGACCTTTACCCCAGTGAAAGTCAGCAACTTCAGGAGAGGAGGGGAACTGCACTCTTGTGATTGTCAGCATGTTCAGCACAGGAGAGGACATGTACCCCAGTGAGAATCAGCACCTTCAGGAGAGGGGAGGACATGGCCCCCAGTGACAGCCAAAACTTTCAGGAGAGGAGTGAACATGTAACCCAGTGAGAGTCAGCACCTTCAGGAGAGGGGAGGACCTGTACCCCAATGAGAGTCAGTGCCTTCACGGGAGGAGCGCACCTGTACGCCAGTGAGAGTCAGCATCTTCAGGGGAGGAGAGGACATGGCCCCCAGTGAGAGGCAGCACCTTTGTGAGAGCAGGGGACCTATACCCCAGTGAGAGTCAGCACCTTCAGAAGAGGAGAGCACATATCCCCTAGTGAGAGACAGGAACTTCAGGAGAGGATGGGACCTGTACCCTATTGAGAGTTGGCACCTTGAGGAGACGGGAGGTCCTGTACCCCAATGAGTGTCAGCGCCTTCAGGAGAGAAGAGGAGACGTAGCCCTGTCAGAGTCAGCACCTTCAGGAGAGGGGAGGACCTGTATCCCAATGAGAGTCAGCACCTTCAGGAGAGGAGAGTACATGTCCCCCAGTGAGATTTAGCACATTCCAGAGACGTGAGGACATGTCCACCTTTGAGAGTCAGCACCTTTTTGAGAGGAGGGGACCTGTACCCCAGTGAGAATCAGCACCTTCAGGAGAGGGGAGGACATGGCCCCCAGTGACAGCCAACACTTTCAGGAGAGGAGTGAACATGTAACCCAGTGAGAGTCAGCACCTTCAGGAGAGGGGAGGACCTGTACCCCAATGAGAGTCTGTGCCTTCACGGGAGGAGCGCACCTGTACGCCAGTGAGAGTCAGCATCTTCAGGGGAGGAGAGGACATGGCCCCCAGTGAGAGGCAGCACCTTTGTGAGAGCAGGGGTCCTATAACCCAGTGAGAGTCAGCACCGTCAGAAGAGGAGAGCACATATCCCCCAGTGAGAGACAGCAACTTCAAGAGAGGAGGGAACCTGTACCCCAGTGAGAGTCAACACCTTCCGGAGAGGAGAGAACATGTATCCCAGGGAGTGTCAGAAACTTCAGTAGAGGAGGTTTCATGTACCCCAGTGAGAGTCAGCACCTTCTGGAGAGGAGGGGACCTGCACCCCTGTGAGAGTCAGCACGTTGAAGAGAGGAGGTGACCTGCACCCCAGTTAGAGTCAGCACCTTTGGGCGAGGAGGGTTCCTGTACACCAGTGAGAGTCAGCACGTTCAAGAGAGGAGGGGACATGTACCCCAGTGGGAATCAACAGCTTCCGGAGAGGAGGGGATCTGTACCCTTGTGAGAGTCAGCAGCTTGAGGACAGGAGGGAATCTGTAGCCAGTGAGAGTCAGCACATTCAGGAGAGGGGATTAGATGTCCCCCAGTGAGATTCAGCACCTTCAGGAGAGGAGGGGACATGTACCCCAGTGGGAATCAACAGCTACCGGAGAGGAGGGGATCTGTACCCCAGTCAGAGTCAGCACCTTCTGGAGAGGAGGGGACCTGCACCCCTGTGAGAGTCATCACTTTAAGAAGAGGATGGACATGTCCCCCAGTGAGAGTCAGCAGTTTTGGGAGAGGAGGGGACCTGTACCCCAATGAGATTCAGCACCTTTAGGAGAGGAGAGGACCTGTACCCCAGTTAGAGTCAGCGCCTTCATGAGAGGGGAGGTCCTGTACCCCAGTGAGAGTCAGCACGTTGAACAGAGGAGGTGACCTGCACCCCAGTGAGAGTCAGCACCTTTGTGCGAGGAGGGTTCCTGTACCCCAGTGAGAGTCAGCACCTTCAAGAGAGGAGAGTACATGTCCCCCAGTGAGAGTCAGCACCTTCAGGAGAGGAGGGGACATGTATCCCAGTGGGAATCAACAGCTTCCGGAGATGATGGGATCTGTACCCTAGTGAGAGTCAGCAGCTTGAGGAGAGGAGGGGACATGTATCCCAATGAGAGTCAGCACCGACATGGAGAAGAGGGAACCTGTGCCCCAGTGAAAGTCAGCAACTTCAGGAGAGGAGAGGCCATGGACGCACGTGAGAATCACCACCTTTGGGAGAGGAGGAGACCTGTTCCCCACTGAGATTCAGCACCTTCAGCAGAGGAGAGGGCATGTCCCCCAGTGAGAGTCAGCACCTTCAGGCGAGGAGGGGAATTGCTCCCTAGTGAGTGTCAGCACTTTAAGGAGAGGAGAGGACATGTACCCCAGTGAGATTCAGCACCTTCAGGAGAGCAGAGGACATGTACCCCAGTGAGAGTCAGAATCTTCAGGAGAGGGGAGGACCTGTACCCCACTGAGAGTCAGCACCTTCAGGGAAGGGGAGGACATGTCCACCATTGAGAGTCAGCACCTTTGGGAGGGGAGGAATCTGTAACCCAGTGAGAGTCAGCTCCTTCAGGAGAGGTGACGACCTGTAACTCAGTGAGAGCAGCACCTTCAGGCGAGGAGGAGAATTGCTCCCTAACGAGTGTCAGCACTTTCATGAGCGGCGGTGACCTGCACCCCAGTGAGAGTCAGCACCTTCAAGAGAGGGGAGGACATGACCCCAGTGAGAGTCAGCACCTTCAGGAGAGGAGGCGAATTGCACCCTTGTGAGTGTCAGCACGTTCAGCAGAGGAGAGGACATGTAAACCTGTGAGAGCCAGCACCTTCAGGAGAGGAGACGATATGTACCCCAGTGAGATGCAGCAATTTCAGCAGAGGAGAGGGCATGTACCCCAGTGAGAGTCAGCACCTTCAGGAGAGGGGAGGACATGTACCCCAGTGAGAGCCAACACTTTCAGGAGAGGAGTGAACATGTAACCCAGTGAGAGTCAGTACCTTCAGGAGAGGGGAGGACCTGTACCCCAATGAGAGTCAGTGCCTTCACGGGAGGAGAGCACCTGTACCCCAGTGAGAGTCAGCATCTTCAGGGGAGGAGAGGACATGGCCCCCAGTGACAGGCAGCACCTTTGTTAGAGCAGGGGACCTAAACCACAGTGAGAGCCAGCACCTTCAGGAAAGGAGAACACCTGTACCCCAGTGAGAGTCAGCACCTTCAAGAGAGGAGAACACCTGTACCCCAGTGAGAGTCAGCACCTTCAGGAGAGGAGAGAACATGTAACCCAGTGAGAGTCAGCAATTTCAGGAGAGGAGAGAACATGTACCCCAGTGAAAGTCAGCACCTTCAGGAGAGGAGGAGACCTGTACCACAGTGAAAGTCAGCACATTCAGAAGAGGAGGAGACCTGTACTCCAGTGAAAGTCAGCACCTTCAGGAGAGGAGGGGACATGTATCCCAATGAGAGTCAGCAACTTCAGGAGAAGAGGGGATCTGTACCCCAGTGAGGGACAGCAGCTTCACGAGAGTGCAGGACCTGTACCAAAGTGAAAGTCAGCAACTTCAGGTGAAGAGGGGAACTGAACCCTTGTGAGTGTCAGCACCTTCAGGAGAGGAGGAGACCTGTACCCCAGTGAAATTCAGCACGTTCAGCAGAGGAGAGGACATGTACCCCATTGAGAGTCAGCACCTTCAGGAGAGGAGACGACCTGTGCCCCAGTGAGAGTCAGCACCTTCAGGAGAGGAGACGACCTGTGCCCCAGTGAGAGTCAGCACCTTCAGGAGAGGAGAGGACATGGACGCCCGTGAGAATCACCACCTTTGGGAGAGGAAGAGACCTGTTCCCCACTGAGAGTCAGCAGCATCAGCAGAGGAGAGGGCATGTCCCCCAGTGAGAGTCATCACCTTCAGTGCAGGAGTGGACCTGTACCCCAATGAAAGTCAGCACCTTCAGGGGAGCAGAGGACCTGTACCCCAGTGAGAGTCAGCGCCTTCAGGAAAAGAGTGGACCTGTACCCCAGTCAGAGTCAGCAGCTTCAGGAGAGAGGAGGACCTGTACCCCAGTGACAGTCAGCACCCTCATGAGAAGATGGGTCCTGTACCCCAGTTAGAGTCAGCACCTTCAGGAGAGGGGAGGACCTGGACCCTAATGAGAGTCAGCGCCTTCAGGAGAGGAGTGGACCTGTACCCTAGTGAGATTCAGCACCTTCAGGAGAGGAGGGGACCTGTACCCCAGAGAGAGTCAGCACCTTCAGGAGAGGGGAGGACATGGCCCCCAGTGAGAGGCTGTACCTTTGTGAGTTCAGGGGACCTATACCCCAGCGAGAGTCAGCACCTTCAGAAGAGGAGAGCACATATCCCCCAGTGAGAGACAACAACTTCAGGAGAGGATGGGACCTGTACCCTAGTGAGAGTCGGCACTTTCAGGAGACGGGAGGACCTGTACACCAATGAGTGTAAGCGCCTTCAAGAGAGGAGAGGTCATGTCCCCCAGTGAGAATGAGTACCTTTGGGAGAGGAGGGGACCTGTACCCCAGTGAGTGTCAGCTCCTTCAGGAGAGGAGACGACCTTTACCCCAGTGAGATTTAGCACTTTCCAGAAATGTGAGGACATGTCCACCATTGATAGTCAGCTCCTACAAGAGAGGAGGGGAATTGCTCCCTAACGAGTGTCAGCACTTTCAGGAGAGGAGGGGACCTGTACCCCTGTGAGAGTCATCAATTTAATGAGAGGATTGGACATGTCCCCCAGTGAGAGGCAGCACCTTTGGGAGAGGAGAGGACCTGTCCCCCGGTGAGAGTCAGCATCTTCAGGAGAGGGGAGGACCTGTACCCCAGTGAGATTTAGCACTTTCCAGAAATGTGAGGACATGTCCACCATTGATAGTCAGCTCCTACAAGAGAGGAGGGGAATTGCTCCCTAACGAGTGTCAGCACTTTCAGGAGAGGAGGGGACCTGTACCCCTGTGAGAGTCATCAATTTAATGAGAGGATTGGACATGTCCCCCAGTGAGAGGCAGCACCTTTGGGAGAGGAGAGGACCTGTCCCCCGGTGAGAGTCAGCATCTTCAGGAGAGGGGAGGACCTGTACCCCAGTGAGAATCAGCACATTCAAGAGAGGATGGGACATGTACCCCAGTGGGAATCAATACCTTCCAGAGAGGAGGGGATCTGTACCCTAGTGAGTGTCATCACCTTCAGGAGAGGAGGAGTCCTGTACCCCAGTGAAATTCAGCACGTTCAGCAGAGGAGAGGACATGTACCCCAGTGAGAGTCAGCACCTTCAGGAGAGGAGAGGACATGGACGCCCGTGAGAATCACCACCTTTGGGAGAGGAAGAGACCTGTTCCCCACTGAGAGTCAGCACCATCAGCAGAGGAGAGGGCATGTCCCCCAGTGAGAGTCATCACCTTCAGCGCAGGAGGGGACCTGTACCCCAATGAGAGTCAGCACCTTCAGGGGTGCAGTGGACCTGTACCCCAGTGAGAGTCAGCGCCTTCAGGAAAAGAGGGGACCTGTACCCCAGTCAGAGTCAGCAGCTTCAGGAGAGAGGAGGACCTGTACCCCAATGACAGTCAGCACCCTCATGAGAAGAGGGGTCCTGTACCCCAGTTAGAGTCAGGACCTTCAGGAGAGGGGAGGACCTGGACCCTAATGAGAGTCAGCGCCTTCAGGAGAGGAGTGGACCTGTACCCTAGTGAGATTCAGCACCTTCGGGAGAGGAGATGATCTGTACCCCAGTGAGAGTCAGCACCTTCAGGAGAGGGGAGGACATGTACCCCAGTGAGAGGCTGCACCTTTGTGAGTTCAGGGGACCTATACCCCAGCGAGAGTCAGCACCTTCAGAAGAGGAGAGCACATATCCCCCAGTGAGAGACAACAACTTCAGGAGAGGATGGGACCTGTACCCTAGTGAGAGTCGGCACCTTCAGGAGACGGGAGGACCTGTACACCAATGAGTGTAAGCGACTTCAGGAGAGAGAGGTCATGTCCCCCAGTGAGAATGAGCACCTTTGGGAGAGGAGAACGCCTGTACCCCAGTGAGGGACAGCATCTTCAGCAGAGGAGACGACGTGTACCCCAGTGAGTGTCAGCACCTTCAGGCGAGGAGGGGAATTGCTCCCTAGTGAGTGTCGGCACTTTAAGGAGAGGAGACTTCATGTACCCCAGGGAGAGGCAGCAGCTTTGGGAGAGGAGGGTACTTGTACCCCAGTGAGATTCAGCACCGTCAGGAGAGGAGAGAACATGTACCCCAGTGAGAGTCAGCAACTTCAGGAGAGGAGGGGAGACGTAGCCCTGTCAGAGGCAGCATCTTCAGGAGAGGGGAGGACCTATATCCCAATGAGAGTCAGCACCTTCAGGAGAGGAGAGTACATGTCCCCCAGTGAGAATGAGCACCTTTGGGAGAGGAGGGAACCTGTACCCCAGTGAGTGTTAGCTCCTTCAGGAGAGGAGACGACCTGTACCCCAGTGAGATTTAGCACATTCCAGAGACGTGAGGACATGTCCACCATTGAGAGTCAGCACCTTTGGGAGAGGAGGGAATCTGTACCCCAGTGAGAGTCAGCTCCTTCAGGAGAGGAGGGGAATTGCTTCCTAACGAGTGTCAGCACTTTCAGAAGAGGAGAGGACTTGTACCCCAATGAGAGTCAGCACCTTGAGGAGAGGAGGTGACCTGTGCCCCAGGGAGAGCCAGCACCTTCTGGAGAGGAGCGGACCTGTACCCCAGGGAGAGACAGCACCTTCTGGAGAGGAAGGGTCCTGCACCCCTGTGCGAGTCATCACTTTAAGGAGAGGATTCAAAATGTCCCCCAGTGAGAGTCAGCAGTTTTTGGAGAGGAGTGGACCTGTACCCCAATGAGATTCAGCGCCTTCAGGAGAGGAGAGGACCTGTACCCCAGTGAGAGTCAGCACCTTCAGAGCAGGAGGGAACCTGTACCCCAGTGAGAGTCAGCACCTTCAATGCAGGAGGGAACCTGTAACCCAGTGAGAGTCAGCACCTTCAGCAGAGGAGAGAACATGTAACCCAGTGAGAGTCAGCACCTTCAGCAGAGGAGAGAACATGTAACCCAGTGAGAGTCAGCACCTTCAGGAGAGGACAGCTCCTGTACCCCAGTGAGAATCAGCACCTTCAGGAGAGGAAGAGACCTGCACCCCAGTGAGAGTCAGCACCTTCAGGAGAGGAGAGCACCTGTACCCCAGTGAGAGTCAGCACCTTCCGGAGAGGAGAGAACATGTAACCCAGTGAGTCAGCTCCTTCAGGAGAGGAGAGAACATGTAACCCAGTGAGAATCAGCAACTTCAGGAGAGGAGGGGACCTGTACCATAGTGAGAGTCAACACATTGAGGAGTGGAGTGGATATGTACGCCAGTGAGAGTCAGCACCTTCAGGAGAGGAGGGGACTTGTCCCTCAGTGAGAGTCAGCACCTTCAGGCGAGGAGACGACCTGTGCCCCAGTGAGAGTCAGCACCTTCAGGAGAGGAGAGGACATGGACGCCCGGGAGAATCACAACCTTTGGGAGAGGAAGAGACCTGTTCCCCACTGAGAGTCAGCACCTTCAGCAGAGGAGAGGGCATGTCCCACAGTGAGAGTCAGCACCTTCAGAGCAGGAGGGGAACTGTACCCCAGTGAGAGTCAGCACCTTCAGGGGTGCAGAGGACCTGTAACCCAGTGAGAGTCAGCGCCTTCAGGAGAGGAGGGGACCTGTACCCCAATGACAGTCAGCACCCTCATGAGAAGAGGGGACCTGTACCCCAGTTAAAGTCAGCACCTTCAGGAGACGGGAGGACCTGGACCCCATTGAGAGTCAGCGCCTTCAGGAGAGGAGGGGCCCTGTACCCTAATGAGATTCAGCACCTTCGGGAGAGGAGGGGACCTGTACCCCAGTCAGAGTCAGCACCTTCAGGAGAGGGGAGGACATGGCCCCCAGTGAGAGGCTGCACCTTTGTGAGTGCAGGGGACCTATACCCCAGTGAGAGTCAGCACCTTCAGAAGAGGAGAGCACATATCCCCCAGTGAGAGACAGCAACTTCAGGAGAGGATGGGACCTGTACCCTAGTGAGAGTCAGCACCTTTAGGAGTCGGGAGGACCTGTACCCCAATGAGTATCAGCGCCTTCAGGAGAGGAGAGGACATGTCCCCCAGTGAGAATGAGCACCTTTGGGAGATGAGGGGACCTGTACCCCAGTGTGTGTCAGCTCCTTCAGGAGAGGAGACGACCTGCACCCCAGTGAGAAGCAGCACCTTTGGGCGAGGAGGGGACCTGTACCCCAGTGAGAGTCAGCACCTTCAGGAGAGGAGGGGTCCTGTACCCCAGTCAGAGTCAGCACCTTCAGGAGAGGAGGGGACCTGTACCCCAGTGAGAGTCAGCAGCTTCAGGAGAGGACGGGACATGTATCTCAATGAGAGTCAGCACCTTCAGGAGAAGAGGGGACCAGTAACCCTGTGAGGGACAGCACCTTTAGGAGAGGGCAGGACCTGTACCAAAGTGAAAGTCAGCAACTTCAGCAGAGGAGGGGAACTGCACCCTTGTGAGTGTCAGCACCTTCAGGAGAGGAGGATACCTGTACCCCAGTGAAAGTCAGCACGTTCAGCAGAGGAGAGGACTTGTACCCCAGTGAGAGTCAGCACCTTCAGGAGAGGAGGGGTCCTGTACCCCAGTCAGAGTCAGCACCTTCAGAAGAGATGGGGACCTGTATCCCAGTGAGAGTCAGCAGCTTCAGGAGAGGACGGGACATGTATCTCAGTGAGAGTCAGCACCTTCAGGAGAAGAGGGGACCAGTAACCCTGTGAGGGACAGCACCTTCAGGAGAGGGCAGGACCTGTACCAAAGTGAAAGTCAGCAACTTCAGCAGAGGAGGGGAACTGCACCCTTGTGAGTGTCAGCACCATCAGGAGAGGAGGAGACCTGTACCCCAGTGAAAGTCAGCACGTTCAGCAGAGGGGAGGACATGTACCCCAGTGAGAGTCAGCACCTTCAGGAGAGGAGACGAGCTGTGCCCCAGTGAGAGTCAGCACCTTCAGGAGAGGAGAGGACATGGACGCCCGTGAGAATCACCACCTCTGGGAGAGGAGGAGACCTGTTCCCCAGTGAGAGTCAGCACCATCAGCAGAGGAGAGGGCATGTCCCCCAGTGAGAGTCATCACCTTCAGTGCAGGAGTGGACCTGTACCCCAATGAAAGTCAGCACCTTCAGGGGAGCAGAGGACCTGTACCCCAGTGAGAGTCAGCGCCTTCAGGAAAAGAGTGGACCTGTACCCCAGTCAGAGTCAGCAGCTTCAGGAGAGAGGAGGACCTGTACCCCAGTGACAGTCAGCACCCTCATGAGAAGATGGGTCCTGTACCCCAGTTAGAGTCAGCACCTTCAGGAGAGGGGAGGACCTGGACCCTAATGAGAGTCAGCGCCTTCAGGAGAGGAGTGGACCTGTACCCTAGTGAGATTCAGCACCTTCAGGAGAGGAGGGGACCTGTACCCCAGAGAGAGTCAGCACCTTCAGGAGAGGGGAGGACATGGCCCCCAGTGAGAGGCTGTACCTTTGTGAGTTCAGGGGACCTATACCCCAGCGAGAGTCAGCACCTTCAGAAGAGGAGAGCACATATCCCCCAGTGAGAGACAACAACTTCAGGAGAGGATGGGACCTGTACCCTAGTGAGAGTCGGCACTTTCAGGAGACGGGAGGACCTGTACACCAATGAGTGTAAGCGCCTTCAAGAGAGGAGAGGTCATGTCCCCCAGTGAGAATGAGTACCTTTGGGAGAGGAGGGGACCTGTACCCCAGTGAGTGTCAGCTCCTTCAGGAGAGGAGACGACCTTTACCCCAGTGAGATTTAGCACTTTCCAGAAATGTGAGGACATGTCCACCATTGATAGTCAGCTCCTACAAGAGAGGAGGGGAATTGCTCCCTAACGAGTGTCAGCACTTTCAGGAGAGGAGGGGACCTGTACCCCTGTGAGAGTCATCAATTTAATGAGAGGATTGGACATGTCCCCCAGTGAGAGGCAGCACCTTTGGGAGAGGAGAGGACCTGTCCCCCGGTGAGAGTCAGCATCTTCAGGAGAGGGGAGGACCTGTACCCCAGTGAGATTTAGCACTTTCCAGAAATGTGAGGACATGTCCACCATTGATAGTCAGCTCCTACAAGAGAGGAGGGGAATTGCTCCCTAACGAGTGTCAGCACTTTCAGGAGAGGAGGGGACCTGTACCCCTGTGAGAGTCATCAATTTAATGAGAGGATTGGACATGTCCCCCAGTGAGAGGCAGCACCTTTGGGAGAGGAGAGGACCTGTCCCCCGGTGAGAGTCAGCATCTTCAGGAGAGGGGAGGACCTGTACCCCAGTGAGAATCAGCACATTCAAGAGAGGATGGGACATGTACCCCAGTGGGAATCAATACCTTCCAGAGAGGAGGGGATCTGTACCCTAGTGAGTGTCATCACCTTCAGGAGAGGAGGAGTCCTGTACCCCAGTGAAATTCAGCACGTTCAGCAGAGGAGAGGACATGTACCCCAGTGAGAGTCAGCACCTTCAGGAGAGGAGAGGACATGGACGCCCGTGAGAATCACCACCTTTGGGAGAGGAAGAGACCTGTTCCCCACTGAGAGTCAGCACCATCAGCAGAGGAGAGGGCATGTCCCCCAGTGAGAGTCATCACCTTCAGCGCAGGAGGGGACCTGTACCCCAATGAGAGTCAGCACCTTCAGGGGTGCAGTGGACCTGTACCCCAGTGAGAGTCAGCGCCTTCAGGAAAAGAGGGGACCTGTACCCCAGTCAGAGTCAGCAGCTTCAGGAGAGAGGAGGACCTGTACCCCAATGACAGTCAGCACCCTCATGAGAAGAGGGGTCCTGTACCCCAGTTAGAGTCAGGACCTTCAGGAGAGGGGAGGACCTGGACCCTAATGAGAGTCAGCGCCTTCAGGAGAGGAGTGGACCTGTACCCTAGTGAGATTCAGCACCTTCGGGAGAGGAGATGATCTGTACCCCAGTGAGAGTCAGCACCTTCAGGAGAGGGGAGGACATGTACCCCAGTGAGAGGCTGCACCTTTGTGAGTTCAGGGGACCTATACCCCAGCGAGAGTCAGCACCTTCAGAAGAGGAGAGCACATATCCCCCAGTGAGAGACAACAACTTCAGGAGAGGATGGGACCTGTACCCTAGTGAGAGTCGGCACCTTCAGGAGACGGGAGGACCTGTACACCAATGAGTGTAAGCGACTTCAGGAGAGAGAGGTCATGTCCCCCAGTGAGAATGAGCACCTTTGGGAGAGGAGAACGCCTGTACCCCAGTGAGGGACAGCATCTTCAGCAGAGGAGACGACGTGTACCCCAGTGAGTGTCAGCACCTTCAGGCGAGGAGGGGAATTGCTCCCTAGTGAGTGTCGGCACTTTAAGGAGAGGAGACTTCATGTACCCCAGGGAGAGGCAGCAGCTTTGGGAGAGGAGGGTACTTGTACCCCAGTGAGATTCAGCACCGTCAGGAGAGGAGAGAACATGTACCCCAGTGAGAGTCAGCAACTTCAGGAGAGGAGGGGAGACGTAGCCCTGTCAGAGGCAGCATCTTCAGGAGAGGGGAGGACCTATATCCCAATGAGAGTCAGCACCTTCAGGAGAGGAGAGTACATGTCCCCCAGTGAGAATGAGCACCTTTGGGAGAGGAGGGAACCTGTACCCCAGTGAGTGTTAGCTCCTTCAGGAGAGGAGACGACCTGTACCCCAGTGAGATTTAGCACATTCCAGAGACGTGAGGACATGTCCACCATTGAGAGTCAGCACCTTTGGGAGAGGAGGGAATCTGTACCCCAGTGAGAGTCAGCTCCTTCAGGAGAGGAGGGGAATTGCTTCCTAACGAGTGTCAGCACTTTCAGAAGAGGAGAGGACTTGTACCCCAATGAGAGTCAGCACCTTGAGGAGAGGAGGTGACCTGTGCCCCAGGGAGAGCCAGCACCTTCTGGAGAGGAGCGGACCTGTACCCCAGGGAGAGACAGCACCTTCTGGAGAGGAAGGGTCCTGCACCCCTGTGCGAGTCATCACTTTAAGGAGAGGATTCAAAATGTCCCCCAGTGAGAGTCAGCAGTTTTTGGAGAGGAGTGGACCTGTACCCCAATGAGATTCAGCGCCTTCAGGAGAGGAGAGGACCTGTACCCCAGTGAGAGTCAGCACCTTCAGAGCAGGAGGGAACCTGTACCCCAGTGAGAGTCAGCACCTTCAATGCAGGAGGGAACCTGTAACCCAGTGAGAGTCAGCACCTTCAGCAGAGGAGAGAACATGTAACCCAGTGAGAGTCAGCACCTTCAGCAGAGGAGAGAACATGTAACCCAGTGAGAGTCAGCACCTTCAGGAGAGGACAGCTCCTGTACCCCAGTGAGAATCAGCACCTTCAGGAGAGGAAGAGACCTGCACCCCAGTGAGAGTCAGCACCTTCAGGAGAGGAGAGCACCTGTACCCCAGTGAGAGTCAGCACCTTCCGGAGAGGAGAGAACATGTAACCCAGTGAGTCAGCTCCTTCAGGAGAGGAGAGAACATGTAACCCAGTGAGAATCAGCAACTTCAGGAGAGGAGGGGACCTGTACCATAGTGAGAGTCAACACATTGAGGAGTGGAGTGGATATGTACGCCAGTGAGAGTCAGCACCTTCAGGAGAGGAGGGGACTTGTCCCTCAGTGAGAGTCAGCACCTTCAGGCGAGGAGACGACCTGTGCCCCAGTGAGAGTCAGCACCTTCAGGAGAGGAGAGGACATGGACGCCCGGGAGAATCACAACCTTTGGGAGAGGAAGAGACCTGTTCCCCACTGAGAGTCAGCACCTTCAGCAGAGGAGAGGGCATGTCCCACAGTGAGAGTCAGCACCTTCAGAGCAGGAGGGGAACTGTACCCCAGTGAGAGTCAGCACCTTCAGGGGTGCAGAGGACCTGTAACCCAGTGAGAGTCAGCGCCTTCAGGAGAGGAGGGGACCTGTACCCCAATGACAGTCAGCACCCTCATGAGAAGAGGGGACCTGTACCCCAGTTAAAGTCAGCACCTTCAGGAGACGGGAGGACCTGGACCCCATTGAGAGTCAGCGCCTTCAGGAGAGGAGGGGCCCTGTACCCTAATGAGATTCAGCACCTTCGGGAGAGGAGGGGACCTGTACCCCAGTCAGAGTCAGCACCTTCAGGAGAGGGGAGGACATGGCCCCCAGTGAGAGGCTGCACCTTTGTGAGTGCAGGGGACCTATACCCCAGTGAGAGTCAGCACCTTCAGAAGAGGAGAGCACATATCCCCCAGTGAGAGACAGCAACTTCAGGAGAGGATGGGACCTGTACCCTAGTGAGAGTCAGCACCTTTAGGAGTCGGGAGGACCTGTACCCCAATGAGTATCAGCGCCTTCAGGAGAGGAGAGGACATGTCCCCCAGTGAGAATGAGCACCTTTGGGAGATGAGGGGACCTGTACCCCAGTGTGTGTCAGCTCCTTCAGGAGAGGAGACGACCTGCACCCCAGTGAGAAGCAGCACCTTTGGGCGAGGAGGGGACCTGTACCCCAGTGAGAGTCAGCACCTTCAGGAGAGGAGGGGTCCTGTACCCCAGTCAGAGTCAGCACCTTCAGGAGAGGAGGGGACCTGTACCCCAGTGAGAGTCAGCAGCTTCAGGAGAGGACGGGACATGTATCTCAATGAGAGTCAGCACCTTCAGGAGAAGAGGGGACCAGTAACCCTGTGAGGGACAGCACCTTTAGGAGAGGGCAGGACCTGTACCAAAGTGAAAGTCAGCAACTTCAGCAGAGGAGGGGAACTGCACCCTTGTGAGTGTCAGCACCTTCAGGAGAGGAGGATACCTGTACCCCAGTGAAAGTCAGCACGTTCAGCAGAGGAGAGGACTTGTACCCCAGTGAGAGTCAGCACCTTCAGGAGAGGAGGGGTCCTGTACCCCAGTCAGAGTCAGCACCTTCAGAAGAGATGGGGACCTGTATCCCAGTGAGAGTCAGCAGCTTCAGGAGAGGACGGGACATGTATCTCAGTGAGAGTCAGCACCTTCAGGAGAAGAGGGGACCAGTAACCCTGTGAGGGACAGCACCTTCAGGAGAGGGCAGGACCTGTACCAAAGTGAAAGTCAGCAACTTCAGCAGAGGAGGGGAACTGCACCCTTGTGAGTGTCAGCACCATCAGGAGAGGAGGAGACCTGTACCCCAGTGAAAGTCAGCACGTTCAGCAGAGGGGAGGACATGTACCCCAGTGAGAGTCAGCACCTTCAGGAGAGGAGACGAGCTGTGCCCCAGTGAGAGTCAGCACCTTCAGGAGAGGAGAGGACATGGACGCCCGTGAGAATCACCACCTCTGGGAGAGGAGGAGACCTGTTCCCCAGTGAGAGTCAGCACCATCAGCAGAGGAGAGGGCATGTCCCCCAATGAGAGTCAGCACATTCAGAGCAGGAGGGTACATGTACCCCAGTGAGAGTCTGAACCTTCAGGAGAGAGGAGGGCCTGTACCCCATTGACAGTCAGCACCTTCATGAGAAGAGTGGTCCTGTTTTCCAATGAGAGCCAGCACCTTCAGGGGAGCAGAGGACCTGTACCCCAGTGGGAGTCAGCACCTTCAGGAGAGTGAAGGACATGGCCCCCAGTGAGAGGCTGCGCCTTTGTGAGAACAGGGGACCTATATTCCAGTAAGAGTCAGCACCTTCAGAAGAGGAGAGCACATATCCCCCAGTGAGAGACAGCAAATTCAGGAGAGGATGGGACCTGTACCCTATTGAGAGTTGGCACCTTGAGGAGACGGGAGGACCTGTACCGCAATGAGTGTCAGCGCCTTCAGGAGAGGAGAGGAGATGTAGCCCTGTCAGAGTCAGCACCTTCAGGAAAGGGGAGGACCTGTACCACAATGAGAGTCAGCACCTTCAGGAGTGGAGAGTACATGTCCCCCAGTGAGAATGAGCACCTTTGGGAGAGGAGGGGACCTGTACCCCAGTGAGAGTCAGCGCCTTCAGGAGAGGAGAGGGCCTGTACCCCAGTGAGAGTCAGCACGTTGAAGAGAGGACAGTACATGTCCCCCAGTGAGAGTCAGCACCTTCAGGAGAGGAGGGGACATGTACCCCAGTGGGAATCAACAGCTTCCGGAGAGGAGGGGACCTGTTCCCCAGTGAAAGTCAGCAACTTCAGGAGAGGAGAGGCCATGGACGCACGTGAGAATCACCACCTTTGGGAGAGGAGGAGAGCTGTTCCCCACTGAGATTCAGCACCTACAGCAGAGGAGTGGACATATCCCCCAATGAGAGTCAGCACCTTCAGAGCAGGAGGGAACCTGTACCCCAGTGAGAGTCAGCACCTTCTGGCGAGGAGGGGAATTGCTCCCTGGTGAGTGTCAGCACTTTAAGGAGAGGAGAGGACATGTACCCCAGGGAGAGTCAGCACCTTCAGGAGAGGAGGAGACCTGTACCCCAGTGAGGGACAGCAACTTCAGGAGAGTGCAGGACCTGTACCAAAGTGAAAATCAGCAACTTCAGGATAGGAGGGGAACTGCACCCTTGTGAGTGTCATCACCTTCAGGAGAAGAGAAGACCTGTACCCCAGTGAAATTCAGCACTTTCAGCAGAGGAGAGGGCATGTACCCCAGTGAGAGTCAGCACCTTCAGGAGAGGGGACGACCTGTGCCCCAGTGAGATTCAGCACCTTCAGCAGAGGAGAAGGCATGTCCCCGCAGTGAGAGTCAGCACCTTCAGAGCAGGAGGGGACCTGTACCCCAGTGAGAGTCAGCACCTTCAGGCGAGGAGGGGAATTGCTCCCTGGTGAGTGTCAGCACTTTAAGGCGAGGAGAAGACATGTACCCCAGTGAGAGTCAGCACCTTTGGGAGAGGAGGGTACTTGTACCCCAGTGAGATGCAGCACCTTCAGGAGAGGAGAGCACCTGTACCCCAGTGAGAGTCAGCACCTTCAGGAGAGGAGAGGAGACGTAGCCCTGTCAGTGAGCACCTTCAGGTTAGGGGAGGGCCTGTACCCCAATGAGATTCAGTACCTTCAGGTTAGGGAGGACATGTCCACCATTGAGACTCAGCACCTTCAGGAGGGGAGGGAATCTGTAACCCAGAGAGAGTCAGCTCCTTCTGGAGAGGAGACGAACTGTAACCCAGTGAGAGTCAGCTCCTTCAGGAGATGAGACGAACTGTAACCCAGTGAGAGTCAGCTCCTTCAGGAGATGAGACGAACTGTAACCCAGTGAGAGCAGCACCTTCAGGCGAGGAGGGGAATTGCTCCCTAACGAGTGTCAGCACTTTCATGAGCGGCGGTGACCTGCACCCCAGTGAGAGTCAGCACATTCAAGAGAGGGGAGGACATGTCCCTCAGTGAGAGTCAGAACCTTCAGACGAGGAGGGGCCATGTACCCCAATGGGAATACACACCTTCAGCAGAGGAGGGGGACCTTTACTCCAGTGAGCGTCAGTACCTTCAGGAGAAGAGGGGACCTTTAACCCAGTGAAAGTCAGCAACTTCAGGAGTGGAGTGGAACTGCACCTTTGTGAGTGTCAACACATTGAGCAGAGGAGAGGACATGTACACCAGTGAGAGCCAGCACCTTCAGTGGAGGAGACGACATGCACCCTAGTGAGATTCAGCAATTTCAGCAGAGGAGAGGGCATGTACCCCAGTGAGAGTCAGCACCTTATTGAGAGGAGGGGACCTGTACCCCAGTGAGAGTCAGCTCCTTCAGGAGAGGAGGGGAATTGCTCCCTAACGAGTGTCAGCACTTTCAGGAGAGGAGAGGACCTGTACCCCAATGAGAGTCAGCACCTTGAGGAGAGGAGGGGCCCTGTGCCCCAGGGAGAGCCAGCACCTTCTGGAGAGGAGCGGACCTGTACCCCAGGGGGAGTCAGCACCTTTGGGAGCGGAGCGAATCTGTACCCCAGTGAGATTCAGCACCTTCAGGAGAGGAGGGGACATGTACCCCAGTGGGAATCAACAGCTTCCGGAGAGGAGGGGACCTGTGCCCCTGTGAAAGTCAGCAACTTCAGGAGAGGAGAGGCCATGGACGCCTGTGAGAATCACCACCTTTGGGAGAGGAGGAGACCTGTTCCCCACTGAGATTCAGCACCTTCAGCAGAGGAGAGGACATGTCCCCCAGTGAGAGTCAGCACTTTCAGAGCAGGAGGGAACCTGTACCCCAGTGAGAGTCAGCACCTTCAGGCGAGGAGGGGAATTGATCCCTGGTGAGTGTCAGCACTTTAAGGAGAGGAGAGGACATGTACCCCAGTGAGAGTCAGTACCTTCAGGAGAGGAGGGGAATTGCTCCCTAACGAGTGTCAGCACTTTCATGAGCGGCGGTGACCTGCACCCCAGTGAGAGTCAGCACATTCAAGAGAGGGGAGGACATGTCCCTCAGTGAGAGTCAGAACCTTCAGGCGAGGAGGGGCCATGTACCCCAATGGGAATACACACCTTCAGCAGAGGAGGGCGACCTTTACCCCAGTGAGTGTCAGCACCTTCAGGAGAAGAGGGGACCTTTAACCCAGTGAAAGTCAGCAACTTCAGGAGAGGAGTGGAACTGCACCTTTGTGAGTGTCAACACATTCAGCAGAGGAGAGGACATGTACACCAGTGAGAGCCAGCACCTTCAGTGGAGGAGACGACATGCACCCCAGTGAGATTCAGCAATTTCAGCAGAGGAGAGGGCACGTAGCCCAGTGAGAGTCAGCACCTTATTGAGAGGAGGGTACCTGTACCCCAGTGAGAGTCAGCACCTTCAGGAGAGGGGAGGACATGTACCCCAGTGAGAGCCAACACTTTCAGGAGTGGAGTGAACATGTAACCCAGTGAGAGTCAGCACCTTCAGGAGAGGGGAGGACCTGTACCCCAATGAGAGTCAGTGCCTTCAGGGGAGGAGAGGACATGGCCCCCAGTGAGAGGCAGCACCTTTGTGAGAGCAGGGGAACTGTACCCTTGTGAGAGCCAGGACCTTCAGGAGAGGGAAGGACATGTACCCCAGTGAGAGTCAGCACCTTCAGTAGAGGAGAACACCTGTACCCCAGTGTGAGTCAGCACCTTCAGGAGAGGAGAGAACATGTAACCCAGTGAGAGTGACCATCTTCAGGAGAGGAGAGCACCTGTACCCCAGTAGAGTCAGCACCTTCAGGAGAGGAGAGAACATGTAACCCAATGAGAATCAGCAACTTCAGGAGAGGAGGGGACCTGTACCCCAGTGAGAGTCAGCACCTTCAGGAGAGGGGAGGACATGGCCCCCAGTGAGTGGCTGCACCTATGTGAGTGCAGGGGACCTGTATCCCAGCGAGATTCAGCACCTTCAGAAGAGGAGAGCACATATCCCCCAGTGAGAGACAGCAACTTCAGGAGAGGATGGGACCTGTACCCTAGTGAGAGTCAGCACCTTCAGGAGATGGGAGGACCTGTACCCCAATGAGTGTCAGCGCCTTCAGGAGAGGAGAGGACATGTCCCCCAGTGATTTTGAGCACCTTTGGGAGAGGGGGGGACCTGTACCCCAGTGTGTGTCAGCTCCTTCAGGAGAGGAGATGACCTGTACCCCAGTGAGATTTAGCACTTTCCAGAGACGTGAGGACATGTCCACCATTGAGAGTCAGCTCCTACAGGAGAGGAGGGGAAATGCTCCCTAACGAGTGTCAGCACTTTCAGGAGAGGAGAGAACATGTAACCCAATGAGAGTCAGCACGTTCAGGAGAGGAGAGGACCTGTACCCCAATGAGAGTCAGCACCTTGAGGAGAGGAGGGGACCTGTATCTCAGGGAGAGTCAGCACCTTTGGGGGAGGAGGGAATCTGTGCCCCAGTGAGAGTCATCACCTTCAGGAGAGGGGAGGTCCTGTACCCCAGTGAGATTCAGCACCTTCAGAGAGGAGAGGACATGTACCCCAATGAGAGTCTGCGCCTTAAGGAGAGGGGAGGACCTGTACCCCAGTGAGAGTCAGCACGTTCAAGAGAAGAGAGTACATGTCCCCCAGTGAGAGTCAGCACCTTCAGGAGAGGAGGGGACATGTACCCCAGTGGGAATCCACACCTTCCGGAGAGGAGGGAATCTGTACCCCTTTGAGAGTCATCACCTTCAGGAGAGGGGAGGACCTGTACCCCAGTGAGATTGAGCACCTTCAGGAGAGGGGAGTACATGTAGCCCAGTGAGAGTCAGCACCTTCAGGCGAGGAGGGGAATTGCTCCCTAGTGAGTGTCAGCACTTTAATGAGAGGAGAGGACATGTACCCCAGGGAGAGGCAGCACCTTTGGGAGAGGGGAGGAGACGTTGCCCTGTCAGAGTCAGCACTTTCAGGAAAGGGGCGGACCTGTACCCCAATGAGCGTCAGCATTTTCATGAGAGGTGGTGACCTGGACCCCAGTGAGAGGCAGCAACTTTGGGTGAGGCGGGGACCTGTACCCCAGTAAGTGTCAGCACATTCAAGAGAGGGGTGGACATGTCCCCCAGTGAGAGTCAGCACCTTCAGGAGAGGAGCGGCCATGTACCCCAGTGTGAATCAACACCTTCAGGAGAGGAGGGGAACTGCAACCTTGTGCGTGTCAACACGTTCAGCAGAGATGAGGATATGTACTCCAGTGAGAGCCAGCACCTTCATGAGAGGAGACGACCTGTGCCCCAGTGAGAGTCAGCACCTTCAGGAGAGTGGAGGACCTGTAACCCAGTGAGAGTCAGTGCCTTCATGGGAGGAGAGCACTTGTACCCCAGTGAGAGTCAGCATCTTCAGGAGAGGAGGGTAACTGCACCCCAGTGAGAGTCATCACTTTAATGAGAGCATTGGACATGTCCCCCAGCGAGAGTCAGCACCTTCAGGAGAGGGGCGGACATGTACCCCAATGAGAAGAAGCACCTTCATGAGAGGAGGTGACCTGTACCCCAGTGAGAGTCAGCACATTCAAGAGAGGAGAGTACATGTCCCCCAGTGAGAGTCAGCACGTTCTGGAGAGGAGGGGACATGTACCCCAGTGGGAATCAACACCTTCCGGAGAGGACGGGATCTGTACCCTAGTGAGAGTCAGCACCTACATGGAGAAGAGGGGACCTGTACCCCAGTGAGAACCAGCATCTTCAGGAGAGGGGAGGACATGTACCCCAGTGAGAGTCAGCACCTTCAGGAGAGGAGGTGACCTGTACCCCAGTGAGAGTCAGCAGCTTTATAAGAGGAGCGTACATGTACCATAGTGCCAGTCAGCACTTGAGGAGTGGAGTGGATGTGTACACCAGTGAGAGTCCGCACCTTTAGGAGGGGAGAGGATTCATACCCCTTTCAGAATCAGCACCTTCAGGAGACCATAGGACCTGCACCCCAGTGAGAATCAGCACCATCAGGAGAGGAGAGGACTTGTCCCTCAGTGAGAGGCAGCACCTTTGGGCGAGGAGGGGACATGTACCCCAGTGGGAATCAACAGCTTCCGGAGAGGAGGGGATCTGTACCCCAGTGAGAGTAAGCACCTTCAGGAGAGGAGGAGACCTGTACCCCAGTGAAAGTCAGCACCTTCAGGAGAGGAGGGGACATGTATCACAATGAGAGTCAGAAATTCAGGAGAAGAGGGGATCTGTACCCCAGTGAGGGACAGCACCTTCAGGAGAGGGCAGGGCCTGTACCAAAGTGAAAGTCAGCAACTTCAGGAGAAGAGGGGAACTGCACCCTTGTGAGTGTCAGCACCTTCAGGAGAGGGGAGGACATGGCCCCCAGTGAGTGGCTGCACCTATGTGAGTGCAGGGGACCTGTATCCCAGCGAGATTCAGCACCTTCAGAAGAGGAGAGCACATATCCCCCAGTGAGAGACAGCAACTTCAGGAGAGGATGGGACCTGTACCCTAGTGAGAGTCAGCACCTTCAGGAGATGGGAGGACCTGTACCCCAATGAGTGTCAGCGCCTTCAGGAGAGGAGAGGACATGTCCCCCAGTGATTTTGAGCACCTTTGGGAGAGGGGGGGACCTGTACCCCAGTGTGTGTCAGCTCCTTCAGGAGAGGAGATGACCTGTACCCCAGTGAGATTTAGCACTTTCCAGAGACGTGAGGACATGTCCACCATTGAGAGTCAGCTCCTACAGGAGAGGAGGGGAAATGCTCCCTAACGAGTGTCAGCACTTTCAGGAGAGGAGAGAACATGTAACCCAATGAGAGTCAGCACGTTCAGGAGAGGAGAGGACCTGTACCCCAATGAGAGTCAGCACCTTGAGGAGAGGAGGGGACCTGTATCTCAGGGAGAGTCAGCACCTTTGGGGGAGGAGGGAATCTGTGCCCCAGTGAGAGTCATCACCTTCAGGAGAGGGGAGGTCCTGTACCCCAGTGAGATTCAGCACCTTCAGAGAGGAGAGGACATGTACCCCAATGAGAGTCTGCGCCTTAAGGAGAGGGGAGGACCTGTACCCCAGTGAGAGTCAGCACGTTCAAGAGAAGAGAGTACATGTCCCCCAGTGAGAGTCAGCACCTTCAGGAGAGGAGGGGACATGTACCCCAGTGGGAATCCACACCTTCCGGAGAGGAGGGAATCTGTACCCCTTTGAGAGTCATCACCTTCAGGAGAGGGGAGGACCTGTACCCCAGTGAGATTGAGCACCTTCAGGAGAGGGGAGTACATGTAGCCCAGTGAGAGTCAGCACCTTCAGGCGAGGAGGGGAATTGCTCCCTAGTGAGTGTCAGCACTTTAATGAGAGGAGAGGACATGTACCCCAGGGAGAGGCAGGACCTTTGGGAGAGGGGAGGAGACGTAGCCCTGTCAGAGTCAGCACCTTCAGGAAAGGGGCGGACCTGTACCCCAATGAGAGTCAGCACTTTCATGAGAGGCGGTGACCTGGACCCCAGTGAGAGGCAGCAACTTTGGGTGAGGCGGGGACCTGTACCCCAGTAAGTGTCAGCACATTCAAGAGAGGGGTGGACATGTCCCCCAGTGAGAGTCAGCACCTTCAGGAGAGGAGCGGCCATGTACCCCAGTGTGAATCAACACCTTCAGGAGAGGAGGGGAACTGCAACCTTGTGCGTGTCAACACGTTCAGCAGAGATGAGGATATGTACTCCAGTGAGAGCCAGCACCTTCATGAGAGGAGACGACCTGTGCCCCAGTGAGAGTCAGCACCTTCAGGAGAGTGGAGGACCTGTAACCCAGTGAGAGTCAGTGCCTTCATGGGAGGAGAGCACTTGTACCCCAGTGAGAGTCAGCATCTTCAGGAGAGGAGGGTAACTGCACCCCAGTGAGAGTCATCACTTTAATGAGAGCATTGGACATGTCCCCCAGCGAGAGTCAGCACCTTCAGGAGAGGGGCGGACATGTACCCCAATGAGAAGAAGCACCTTCATGAGAGGAGGTGACCTGTACCCCAGTGAGAGTCAGCACATTCAAGAGAGGAGAGTACATGTCCCCCAGTGAGAGTCAGCACGTTCTGGAGAGGAGGGGACATGTACCCCAGTGGGAATCAACACCTTCCGGAGAGGACGGGATCTGTACCCTAGTGAGAGTCAGCACCTACATGGAGAAGAGGGGACCTGTACCCCAGTGAGAACCAGCATCTTCAGGAGAGGGGAGGACATGTACCCCAGTGAGAGTCAGCACCTTCAGGAGAGGAGGTGACCTGTACCCCAGTGAGAGTCAGCAGCTTTATAAGAGGAGCGTACATGTACCATAGTGCCAGTCAGCACTTGAGGAGTGGAGTGGATGTGTACACCAGTGAGAGTCCGCACCTTTAGGAGGGGAGAGGATTCATACCCCTTTCAGAATCAGCACCTTCAGGAGACCATAGGACCTGCACCCCAGTGAGAATCAGCACCATCAGGAGAGGAGAGGACTTGTCCCTCAGTGAGAGGCAGCACCTTTGGGCGAGGAGGGGACATGTACCCCAGTGGGAATCAACAGCTTCCGGAGAGGAGGGGATCTGTACCCCAGTGAGAGTAAGCACCTTCAGGAGAGGAGGAGACCTGTACCCCAGTGAAAGTCAGCACCTTCAGGAGAGGAGGGGACATGTATCACAATGAGAGTCAGAAATTCAGGAGAAGAGGGGATCTGTACCCCAGTGAGGGACAGCACCTTCAGGAGAGGGCAGGGCCTGTACCAAAGTGAAAGTCAGCAACTTCAGGAGAAGAGGGGAACTGCACCCTTGTGAGTGTCAGCACCTTCAGGAGTAGAGGAGACCTGTACCCCTGTGAAATTCAGCACGTTCAGCAGAGGAGAGGACATGTATCCCAGTGAGGTTCAGCACCTTCAGGAGAGGAGACGACCTGTGCCCCAGTGAGAGTCAGCACCTTCAGGAGAGGAGACGACCTGTGCCCCAGTGAGAGTCATCACCTTCAGGAGAGGAGAGAACATGGACGCCCGTGAGAATCACCACCTTTGGGAGAGGAAGAGACCTGTTCCCCACTGACAGTCAGCACCATCAGCAGAGGAGAGGGCATGTCCCCCAATGAGAGTCAGCACCTTCAGAGCAGGAGGGGACCTGTACCCCAGTGAGAGTCAGCACCTTCAGGGGAAGAGAGGACCTGTACCGCAGTGAGAGTCAGCACCTTCAGGGGAGCAGAGGACCTGTACCCCAGTGAGAGTCAGCACCTTCAGGAGAGAGGAGGACCTGTACCCCAATGACAGTCAGCACCCTCATGAGAAGAGGGGTCCTGTACCCCAGTTCGAGTCAGCAACTTCAGGAGCGGGGAGGACCTGGACCCTAATGAGAGTCAGCGCCTTTAGGAGAGGAGGGACCTGTACCCTAGTGAGATTCAGCACCTTCGGGAGAGGAGGGGACCTGTAACCCAAATGAGAGTCAGCACCTTCAGGAGAGGGGAGGACATGCCCCCCAGTGAGAGGCTGCACGTTTGTGATTGCAGGGGACCTATACCCCAGTGAGATTCAGCACGTTCAGAAGAGAAGAGCACATATCCCCCAGTGAGAGACAGCAACTTCAGGAGGGGATGGGACCTGTACCCTAGTGAGAGTCAGCACCTTCAGGAGACGGGAGGACCTGTACCCCAATGAGTGTCATCGCCTTGAGGAGAGGAGAGGACATGTCCCCCAGCGAGAATCAGCACCTTTGGAAGAGGAGGGGACCTGTACCCCAGTGTGTGTCAGCTCCTTCAGGAGAGGAGACGACCTGCACCCCAGTGAGATTTAGCACTTTCCAGAGACATGAGGACATGTCCACCATTGAGAGTCAGCTCCTACAGGAGAGGAGGGGAATTGCTCCCTAACGAGTGTCATCACTTTCAGGAGAGGAGAGAACATGTAACGCAATGAGAATCAGCACCATCATGAGAGGAGGTGACCTGCACCCCAGTGAGAGGCAGCACCTTTGGGCGTGGAGGGGACCTGTACCCCAGTGAGATTCACCATCTTCAGGAGAGGAGAGGTCATGGCCCCCAGTGAGAGGCAGCACTTTGTGAGTGCAGGGGACCTATACCCCAGTGACAGTCAGCACCTTCAGAAGAGGAGAGCACATATCCCCCAGTGAGAGATAGCAACTTCAGGAGAGGATGGGACCTGTACCCTAGTGAGAGGCAGCACCTTCAGGAGATGGGTGGACCTGTACCCCAATGAGTATCAGCACCTTCAGGAGAGGAGAGGACATGTCCCCCAGTGAGAATGAGCACCTTTGGGGGAGGAGGGGATCTGTACCCCAGTGAGTGTCAGCTCCTTCAGGAGAGGAGACGACCTGCACCCCAGTGAGAAGCAGTACCTTTGGGCTAGGAGGGGACCTGTACCCCAGTGAGAGTCAGCACCTTCAGGAGAGGAGTGGACCTGTACCCCAGTGAGAGTCATCAGCTTCAGGAGAGGACGGGACATGTGTCCCAGTGAGGGACAGCACCTTCAGGAGAGGAGGGGATCTGTACCCCAGTGAGGGACAGCACCTTCAGGAGAGTGCAGGACCTGTACCAAAGTGAAAGTCAGCAACTTCAGCAAAGGAGGGGAACTGTACCCTTGTGAGTGTCAGCACCTTCAGGAGAGGAGGCGACCTGTACCCCAGTGAAAGTCAGCACGTTCAGCAGAGGAGAGGACATGTACCCCAGTGAGAGTCAGCAGCTTCAGGAGAGGAGATGACCTGTACCCCAGTGAGAGTCAGCACCTTCAGGAGAGGAGAGGACACGGACGCCCTTGAGAATCACCACCTTTGGCAGAGGAGGTGACCTGTTCCCCAGTGAGAGTCAGCACCATCAGCAGAGGAGAGGGCATGTCCCACAGTGAGATTTAGCACATTCCAGAGACGTGAGAACATGTCCACCATTGAGAGTCAGCACCTTTGGGAGAGGAGGGAATCTGTACCCCAGTGAGAGTCAGCTCCTTCAGGAGAGGAGGGGAATTGCTCTCTAATGAGTGTCAGCACTTTCAGGAGAGGAGAGGACCTGTACCCCAATGAGACTCAGCACCGTGAGGAGAGGAGGGGCCCTGTGCCCCAGGGAGAGCCAGCACCTTCAGGAGAGGAGGGGACATGTAACCCAGTGAGAGTCAGCAGCTTGAGGAGAATAGGGGACATGTAAACAATGAGAGTCAGCACCTACCTGGAGAAGAGGGGACCCAGTGTGTATCAGCTCCTTCAGGAGAGGAAACGACCTGCACCCCAGTGAGATTCAGCATCTTCAGGACAGGAGAGAACATGTAACCCAGTGAGAGTCAGCAGCTTCAGGAGAGGAGGGGACCTGTATACCAGTGAGAGTCAGCACCTTCAGGAGAGGAGAGAACCTGTAACCCAGTGAGAGTCAGCACCTTCAGGAGTGGAGAGAAAATGTACCCCAGTGAGAGTCAGCAGATTCAGGAGAGCAGGGGACCTGTACCCCAGTTTGTGTCAGCACCTTCAGAAGAGGAGTGGACATGTACCCTAGTGAGAGTCAGCACCTTGAGGATTGGAGTGGATATATACCCCAGTCAGAGTCAGCACCTTCAGGAGACCGTCGGACCTGCACCTCAGTGAGAATCAGCTCCTTCAGGAGAGGAGAGGACTTGTCCCTCAGTGAGAGGCAGCACCTTTGGGCGAGGAGGGGACATGTACCCCAGTGGGAATCAAAAGCTTCCGGAGAGGAGGGGATCTGTACCCCAGTGAGAGTAAGCACCTTCAGGAGAGGAGGAGACCTGTACCCCAGTGAAAGTCAGCACCATCAGGAGAGGAGGGGACATGTATCCCAATGAGATTCAGAAAATCAGGAGAAGAGGGGATCTGTACCCCAGTGAGGGACAGCACCTTCACGAGAGTGCAGGACCTGTACCAAAGTGAAAGTCAGCAACTTCAGGAGAAGAGGGGATCTGCACCCTTGTGAGTGTCAGCACCTTCAGGAGAAAAAGAGAACTGTACCCCAGTGAAATTCAGCACGTTCAGCAGAGGAGAGGACATGTATCCCAGTGAGGTTCAGCACCTTCAGGAGAGGAGACGACCTGTGCCCCAGTGAGAGTCATCACCTTCAGGAGAGGAGAGAACATGGACGCCCGTGAGAATCACCACCTTTGGGAGAGGAAGAGACCTGTTCCCCACTGACAGTCAGCACCATCAGCAGAGGAGAGGGCATGTCCCCCAATGAGAGTCAGCGCCTTCAGAGCAGGAGGGGACCTGTACCCCAATGAGAGTCAGCACCTTCAGGGGAAGAGAGGACCTGTACCGCAGTGAGAGTCAGCACCTTCAGGGGAGCAGAGGACCTGTACCCCAGTGAGAGTCAGCACCTTCAGGAGAGAGGAGGACCTGTACCCCAATGACAGTCAGCACCCTCATGAGAAGAGGGGTCCTGTACCCCAGTTCGAGTCAGCAACTTCAGGAGCGGGGAGGACCTGGACCCTAATGAGAGTCAGCGCCTTAAGCAGAGGAGGGGACCTGTACCCTAGTGAGATTCAGCACCTTCGGGAGAGGAGGGGACCTGTAACCCAAATGAGAGTCAGCACCTTCAGGAGAGGGGAGGACATGCCCCCCAGTGAGAGGCTGCACCTTTGTGATTGCAGGGGACCTATACCCCAGTGAGAGTCAGCACTTTCAGAAGAGGAGAGCACATATCCCCCCAGTGAGAGACAGAAACTTCAGGAGGGGATGGGACCTGTACCCTAGTGAGAGTCAACACCTTCAGGAGACGGGAGGACCTGTACCCCAATGAGTGTCATCGCCTTGAGGAGAGGAGAGGACATGTCCCCCAGCGAGAATGAGCACCTTTGGAAGAGGAGGGGACCTGTACCCCAATGTGTGTCAGCTCCTTCAGGAGAGGGGCGACCTGCACCCCAGTGAGATTTAGCACTTTCCAGAGACATGAGGACATGTCCACCATTGAGAGTCAGCTCCTTCAGGAGAGGAGGGGAATTGCTCCCTAACGAGTGTCATCACTTTCAGGAGAGGAGAGAACATGTAACCCAATGAGAATCAGCACCATCATGAGAGGAGGTGACCTGCACCCCAGTGAGAGGCAGCACCTTTGGGCGTGGAGGGGACCTGTACCCCAGTGAGATTCACCATCTTCAGGAGAGGAGAGGTCATGGCCCCCAGTGAGAGGCAGCACTTTGTGAGTGCAGGGGACCTATACCCCAGTGACAGTCAGCACCTTCAGAAGAGGAGAGCACATATCCCCCAGTGAGAGATAGCAACTTCAGGAGAGGATGGGACCTGTACCCTAGTGAGAGGCAGCACCTTCAGGAGATGGGTGGACCTGTACCCCAATGAGTATCAGCGCCTTCAGGAGAGGAGAGGACATGTCCCCCAGTGAGAATGAGCACCTTTGGGGGAGGAGGGGATCTGTACCCCAGTGAGTGTCAGCTCCTTCAGGAGAGGAGACGACCTGCACCCCAGTGAGAAGCAGTACCTTTGGGCTAGGAGGGGACCTGTACCCCAGTGAGAGTCAGCACCTTCAGGAGAGGAGTGGACCTGTACCCCAGTGAGAGTCATCAGCTTCAGGAGAGGACGGGACATGTGTCCCAGTGAGGGACAGCACCTTCAGGAGAGGAGGGGATCTGTACCCCAGTGAGGGACAGCACCTTCAGGAGAGTGCAGGACCTGTACCAAAGTGAAAGTCAGCAACTTCAGCAAAGGAGGGGAACTGTACCCTTGTGAGTGTCAGCACCTTCAGGAGAGGAGGCGACCTGTACCCCAGTGAAAGTCAGCACGTTCAGCAGAGGAGAGGACATGTACCCCAGTGAGAGTCAGCAGCTTCAGGAGAGGAGATGACCTGTACCCCAGTGAGAGTCAGCACCTTCAGGAGAGGAGAGGACACGGACGCCCTTGAGAATCACCACCTTTGGCAGAGGAGGTGACCTGTTCCCCAGTGAGAGTCAGCACCATCAGCAGAGGAGAGGGCATGTCCCCCAGTGAGATTTAGCACATTCCAGAGACGTGAGAACATGTCCACCATTGAGAGTCAGCACCTTTGGGAGAGGAGGGAATCTGTACCCCAGTGAGAGTCAGCTCCTTCAGGAGAGGAGGGGAATTGCTCTCTAATGAGTGTCAGCACTTTCAGGAGAGGAGAGGACCTGTACCCCAATGAGACTCAGCACCGTGAGGAGAGGAGGGGCCCTGTGCCCCAGGGAGAGCCAGCACCTTCAGGAGAGGAGGGGACATGTAACCCAGTGAGAGTCAGCAGCTTGAGGAGAATAGGGGACATGTAAACAATGAGAGTCAGCACCTACCTGGAGAAGAGGGGACCCAGTGTGTATCAGCTCCTTCAGGAGAGGAAACGACCTGCACCCCAGTGAGATTCAGCATCTTCAGGACAGGAGAGAACATGTAACCCAGTGAGAGTCAGCAGCTTCAGGAGAGGAGGGGACCTGTATACCAGTGAGAGTCAGCACCTTCAGGAGAGGAGAGAACCTGTAACCCAGTGAGAGTCAGCACCTTCAGGAGTGGAGAGAAAATGTACCCCAGTGAGAGTCAGCAGATTCAGGAGAGCAGGGGACCTGTACCCCAGTTTGTGTCAGCACCTTCAGAAGAGGAGTGGACATGTACCCTAGTGAGAGTCAGCACCTTGAGGATTGGAGTGGATATATACCCCAGTCAGAGTCAGCACCTTCAGGAGACCGTCGGACCTGCACCTCAGTGAGAATCAGCTCCTTCAGGAGAGGAGAGGACTTGTCCCTCAGTGAGAGGCAGCACCTTTGGGCGAGGAGGGGACATGTACCCCAGTGGGAATCAAAAGCTTCCGGAGAGGAGGGGATCTGTACCCCAGTGAGAGTAAGCACCTTCAGGAGAGGAGGAGACCTGTACCCCAGTGAAAGTCAGCACCATCAGGAGAGGTGGGGACATGTATCCCAATGAGATTCAGAAAATCAGGAGAAGAGGGGATCTGTACCCCAGTGAGGGACAGCACCTTCACGAGAGTGCAGGACCTGTACCAAAGTGAAAGTCAGCAACTTCAGGAGAAGAGGGGATCTGCACCCTTGTGAGTGTCAGCACCTTCAGGAGAAAAAGAGAACTGTACCCCAGTGAAATTCAGCACGTTCAGCAGAGGAGAGGACATGTATCCCAGTGAGGTTCAGCACCTTCAGGAGAGGAGACGACCTGTGCCCCAGTGAGAGTCATCACCTTCAGGAGAGGAGAGAACATGGACGCCCGTGAGAATCACCACCTTTGGGAGAGGAAGAGACCTGTTCCCCACTGACAGTCAGCACCATCAGCAGAGGAGAGGGCATGTCCCCCAATGAGAGTCAGCGCCTTCAGAGCAGGAGGGGACCTGTACCCCAATGAGAGTCAGCACCTTCAGGGGAAGAGAGGACCTGTACCGCAGTGAGAGTCAGCACCTTCAGGGGAGCAGAGGACCTGTACCCCAGTGAGAGTCAGCACCTTCAGGAGAGAGGAGGACCTGTACCCCAATGACAGTCAGCACCCTCATGAGAAGAGGGGTCCTGTACCCCAGTTCGAGTCAGCAACTTCAGGAGCGGGGAGGACCTGGACCCTAATGAGAGTCAGCGCCTTAAGCAGAGGAGGGGACCTGTACCCTAGTGAGATTCAGCACCTTCGGGAGAGGAGGGGACCTGTAACCCAAATGAGAGTCAGCACCTTCAGGAGAGGGGAGGACATGCCCCCCAGTGAGAGGCTGCACCTTTGTGATTGCAGGGGACCTATACCCCAGTGAGAGTCAGCACTTTCAGAAGAGGAGAGCACATATCCCCCCAGTGAGAGACAGAAACTTCAGGAGGGGATGGGACCTGTACCCTAGTGAGAGTCAACACCTTCAGGAGACGGGAGGACCTGTACCCCAATGAGTGTCATCGCCTTGAGGAGAGGAGAGGACATGTCCCCCAGCGAGAATGAGCACCTTTGGAAGAGGAGGGGACCTGTACCCCAATGTGTGTCAGCTCCTTCAGGAGAGGGGCGACCTGCACCCCAGTGAGATTTAGCACTTTCCAGAGACATGAGGACATGTCCACCATTGAGAGTCAGCTCCTACAGGAGAGGAGGGGAATTGCTCCCTAACGAGTGTCAGCACTTTCAGGAGAGGAGAGAACATGTAACCCAATGAGAATCAGCACCATCATGAGAGGAGGTGACCTGCACCCCAGTGAGCGGCAGCACCTTTGGGCGTGGAGGAGACCTGTACCCCAGTGAGATTCACCATCTTCAGGAGAGGATAGGTCATGGCCCCCAGTTGGAGGCAGCACCTTTGTGAGTGCAGGGGACCTATACCCCAGTGACAGTCAGCACCTTCAGAAGAGGAGAGCACATATCCCCCAGTGAGAGATAGCAACTTCAGGAGAGGATGGGACCTGTACCCTAGTGAGAGGCAGCACCTACATGGAGAAGAGGGGACCTGTACCCCAGTGAGAACCAGCATCTTCAGGAGAGGGGAGGACATGTTCCCCAGTGAGTGTCAGCACCTTCAGGAGAGGAGAACACCTGTACCCCAGTGAGAGTCAGCACCTTCAGGAGGGAGGAGGGCCTGTACCCCATTGACAGTCAGCACCTTCATGAGAAGAGTGGTCCTGTACTCCAATGAGAGCCAGCACCTTCAGGGGAGCAGAGGACCTGTACTCCAGTGGGAGTCAGCACCTTCAGGAGAGGGGAGCACCTGTACCCCAGTGAGAGTCAGCACCTTCAGGAGAGGGGAGGACATGGCCCCCAGTGAGAGGCTGCGCCTTTGTGAGAGCAGGGGACCTATACCCCAGTGAGAGTCAGCACCTTCAGAAGAGGAGAGCCCATATCCCCCAGTGAGAGACAGCAACTTCAGGAGAGGATGGGACCTGTACCCTAGTGAGAGGCAGCACCTTCAGGAGATGGGTGGACCTGTACCCCAATGAGTATCAGCGTCTTCAGGAGAGGAGAGGACATGTCCCCCAGTGAGAATGAGCACCTTTGGGAGAGGAGGAGACCTGTACCCCAGTGAGAGTCAGCACCTTCAGGGGAACAGAGGACCTGTACCGCAGTGAGAGTCAGCACCTTCAGGGGAGCAGAGGACCTGTGCCCCAGTGAGAGTCAGCACCTTCAGGAGAGAGGAGGACCTGTACCCCAATGACAGTCAGCACCCTCATGAGAAGAGGGGTCCTGTACCCCAGTTCGAGTCAGCAACTTCAGGAGCGGGGAGGACCTGGACCCTAATGAGAGTCAGCGCCTTTAGGAGAGGAGGGGACCTGTACCCTAGTGAGATACAGCACCTTCGGGAGAGGAGGGGACCTGTAACCCAAATGAGAGTCAGCACCTTCAGGAGAGGGGAGGACATGTCCCCAGTGAGAGGCTGCACGTTTGTGATTGCAGGGGACCTATACCCCAGTGAGAGTCAGCACTTTCAGAAGAGGAGAGCACATATCCCCCAGTGAGAGACAGCAACTTCAGGAGGGGATGGGACCTGTACCCTAGTGAGAGTCAGCACCTTCAGGGGACGGGAGGACCTGTACCCCAATGAGTGTCATCGCCTTGAGGAGAGGAGAGGACAAGTCCCCCAGCGAGAATCAGCACCTTTGGAAGAGGAGGGGACCTGTACCCCAGTGTGTGTCAGCTCCTTCAGGAGAGGAGACGACCTGCACCCCAGTGAGATTTAGCACTTTCCAGAGACATGAGGACATGTCCACCATTGAGAGTCAGCTCCTACAGGAGAGGAGGGGAATTGCTCCCTAACGAGTGTCAGCACTTTCAGAAGAGGAGAGAACATGTAACCCAATGACAATCAGCACCATCATGAGAGGAGGTGACCTGCACCCCAGTGAGAGGCAGCACCTTTGGGCGTGGAGGGGACCTGTACCCCAGTGAGATTCACCATCTTCAGGAGAGGAGAGGTCATGGCCCCCAGTGAGAGGCAGCACCTTTGTGAGTGCAGGGGACCTATACCCCAGTGACAGTCAGCACCTTCAGAAGAGGAGAGCACATATCCCCCAGTGAGAGATAGCAACTTCAGGAGAGGATGGGACCTGTACCCTAGTGAGAGGCAGCACCTTCAGGAGATGGGTGGACCTGTACCCCAATGAGTATCAGCGCCTTCAGGAGAGGAGAGGACATGTCCCCCAGTGAGAATGAGCACCTTTGGGAGAGGAGGGGATCTGTACCCCAGTGAGTGTCAGCTCCTTCAGGAGAGGAGACGACCTGCACCCCAGTGAGAAGCAGCACCTTTGGGCTAGGAGGGGACCACCTGTACCCCAGTGAGAGTCAGCACCTTCAGGAGAGGAGTGGACCTGTACCCCAGTGAGAGTCATCAGCTTCAGGAGAGGACGGGACATGTGTCCCAGTGAGGGACAGCACCTTCAGGAGAGGAGGGGATCTGTACCCCAGTGAGGGACAGCACCTTCAGGAGAGTGCAGGACCTGTACCAAAGTGAAAGTCAGCAACTTCAGCAGAGGAGGGGAACTGTACCCTTGTGAGTGTCAGCACCTTCAGTAGAGGAGGCGACCTGTACCCCAGTGAAAGTCAGCACGTTCAGCAGAGGAGAGGACATGTACCCCAGTGAGAGTCAGCAGCTTCAGGAGAGGAGATGACCTGTGCCCCAGTGAGAGTCAGCACCATCAGCAGAGGAGAGGGCATGTCCCCCAATGAGAGTCAGCACCTTCAGAGCAGGAGGGTACATGTACCCCAGTGAGAGTCAGCACCTTCAGGAGGGAGGAGAGCCTGTACCCAATTGACAGTCAGCACCTTCATGAGAAGTGTGTTCCTGTACTCCAATGAGAGCCAGCACCTTCAGGGGAGCAGAGGACCTGTACTCCAGTGGGAGTCAGCACCTTCAGGAGAGGGGAGCACCTGTACCCCAGTCAGAGTCGGCGCCTTCAGGAGAGTGAAGGACATGGCCCCCAGTGAGAGGCTGCGCCTTTGTGAGAGCAGGGGACCTGTACCCCAGTGAGAGTCAGCACCTTCAGAAGAGGAGAGCCCATATCCCCCAGTGAGAGACAGCAACTTCAGGAGAGGATGGGACCTGTACCCTATTGAGATTTGGAACCTCAGGAGACGGGAGGACCTGTCCCGAAATGAGTGTCAGCGCCCTCAGGAGTGGAGAGGAGACGTAGCCCTGTCAGAGTCAGCACCTTCAGGAGACGGGAGGACCTGTACCACAATGAGAGTCAGCACCTTCAGGAGTGGAGAGTACATGTCCCCCAGTGAGAATGAGCACCTTTGGGAGAGGAGGGAACCTGTTCCCCAGTGAGTGTCAGCTCCTTCAGGAGAGGAGACGACCTGTACCCCAGTGAGATTTAGCACATTCCAGAGATGTGAGGACATGTCCGCCATTGAGAGTCAGCACCTTTGGGAGAGGAGGGAATCTGTACCCCAGTGAGAGTCAGCTCCTTCAGGAGAGGAGGGGAATTGATCTCTAATGAGTGTCAGCACTTTCAGGAGAGGAGAGGACCTGTACCCCAATGAGACTCAGCACCGTGAGGAGAGGAGGGGCCCTGTGCCCCAGGGAGAGCCAGCACCTTCAGGAGAGGAGGGGACATGTAACCCAGTGAGAGTCAGCAGCTTGAGGAGAATAGGGGACATGTAAACAATGAGAGTCAGCACCTACATGGAGAAGAGGGGACCCAGTGTGTGTCAGCTCCTTCAGGAGAGGAGACGACCTGCACCCCAGTGAGATTCAGCATCTTCAGGACAGGAGAGAACATGTAACCCAGTGAGAGTCAGCAGCTTCAGGAGAGGAGGGGACCTGTATACCAGTGAGAGTCAGCACCTTCAGGAGAGGAGAGAACCTGTAACCCAGTGAGAGTCAGCACCTTCAGGAGTGGAGAGAAAATGTACCCCAGTGAGAGTCAGCAGATTCAGGAGAGCAGGGGACCTGTACCCCAGTTTGTGTCAGCACCTTCAGAAGAGGAGTGGACATGTACCCTAGTGAGAGTCAGCACCTTGAGGATTGGAGTGGATATGTACCCCAGTCAGAGTCAGCACCTTCAGGAGACCGTCGGACCTGCACCTCAGTGAGAATCAGCTCCTTCAGGAGAGGAGAGGACTTGTCCCTCAGTGAGAGGCAGCACCTTTGGGCGAGGAGGGGACATGTACCCCAGTGGGAATCAACAGCTTCCGGAGAGGAGGGGATCTGTACCCCAGTGAGAGTAAGCACCTTCAGGAGAGGAGGAGACCTGTACCCCAGTGAAAGTCAGCACCTTCAGGAGAGGAGGGGACATGTATCCCAATAGGATTCAGAAAATCAGGAGAAGAGGGGATCTGTACCCCAGTGAGGGACAGCACCTTCACGAGAGTGCAGGACCTGTACCAAAGTGAAAGTCAGCAACTTCAGGAGAAGAGGGGAACTGCACCCTTGTGAGTGTCAGCACCTTCAGGAGAAAAAGAGACCTGTACCCCAGTGAAATTCAGCAGGTTCAGCAGAGGAGAGGACATGTATCCCAGTGAGGTTCAGCACCTTCAGGAGAGGAGACGAACTGTGCCCCAGTGAGAGTCATCACCTTCAGGAGAGGAGAGAACATGGACGCCCGTGAGAATCACCACCTTTGGGAGAGGAAGAGACCTGTTCCCCACTGACAGTCAGCACCATCAGCAGAGGCGAGGGCATGTCCCCCAATGAGAGTCAGCACCTTCAGAGCAGGAGGGGACCTGTACCCCAGTGAGAGTCAGCACCTTCAGGGGAAGAGAGGACCTGTACCGCAGTGAGAGTCAGCACCTTCAGGGGAGCAGAGGACCTGTACCCCAGTGAGAGTCAGCACCTTCAGGAGAGAGGAGGACCTGTACCCCAATGACAGTCAGCACCCTCATGAGAAGAGGGGTCCTGTACCCCATTTCGAGTCAGCAACTTCAGGAGCGGGGAGGACCTGGACCCTAATGAGAGACAGCGCCTTTAGCAGAGGAGGGGACCTGTACCCTAGTGAGATTCAGCACCTTCGGGAGAGGAGGGGACCTGTAACCCAAATGAGAGTCAGCACCTTCAGGAGAGGGGAGGACATGCCCCCCAGTGAGAGGCTGCACGTTTGTGATTGCAGGGCTCCTATACCCCAGTGAGAGTCAGCACTTTCAGAAGAGGAGAGCACATATCCCCCCAGTGAGAGACAGCAACTTCAGGAGGGGATGGGACCTGTACCCTAGTGAGAGTCAACACCTTCAGGAGACGGGAGGACCTGTACCCCAATCAGTGTCATCGCCTTGAGGAGAGGAGAGGACATGTCCCCCAGCGAGAATGAGCACCTTAGGAAGAGGAGACGACCTGCACCCCAGTGAGATTTAGCACTTTCCAGAGACATGAGGACATGTCCACCATTGAGAGTCAGCTCCTACAGGAGAGGAGGGGAATTGCTCCCTAACGAGTGTCAGCACTTTCAGGAGAGGAGAGAACATGTAACCCAATGAGAATCAGCACCATCACGAGAGGAGGTGACCTGCACCCCAGTGAGCGGCAGCACCTTTGGGCGTGGAGGGGACCTGTACCCCAGTGAGATTCACCATCTTCAGGAGAGGATAGGTCATGGCCCCCAGTGAGAGGCAGCACCTTTGTGAGTGCAGGGGACCTATACCCCAGTGACAGTCAGCACCTTCAGAAGAGGAGAGCACATATCCCCCAGTGAGAGATAGCAACTTCAGGAGAGGATGGGACCTGTACCCTAGTGAGAGGCAGCACCTACATGGAGAAGAGGGGACCTGTACCCCAGTGAGAACCAGCATCTTCAGGAGAGGGGAGGACATGTACCCCAGTGAGAGTCAGCACCTTCAGGAGAGGAGAACACCTGTACCCCAGTGAGAGTCAGCACCTTCAGGAGGGAGGAGGGCCTGTACCCCATTGAGAGTCAGCACCTTCATGAGAAGAGTGGTCCTGTACTCCAATGAGAGCCAGCACCTTCAGGGGAGCAGAGGACCTGTACTCCAGTGGGAGTCAGCACCTTCAGGAGAGGGGAGCACCTGTACCCCAGTGAGAGTCAGCACCTTCAGGAGAGGGGAGGACATGGCCCCCAGTGAGAGGCTGCGCCTTTGTGAGAGCAGGGGACCTATACCCCAGTGAGAGTCAGCACCTTCAGAAGAGGAGAGCCCATATCCCCCAGTGAGAGACAGCAACTTCAGGAGAGGATGGGACCTGTACCCTATTGAGATTTGGAACCTCAGGAGACGGGAGGACCTGTCCCGAAATGAGTGTCAGCGCCCTCAGGAGTGGTGAGGAGACGGAGCCCTGTCAGAGTCAGCACCTTCAGGAGACGGGAGGACCTGTACCACAATGAGAGTCAGCACCTTCAGGAGTGGAGAGTACATGTCCCCCAGTGAGAATGAGCACCTTTGGGAGAGGAGGGAACCTGTTCCCCAGTGAGTGTCAGCTCCTTCAGGAGAGGAGACGACCTGTACCCCAGTGAGATTTAGCACAATCCAGAGACGTGAGAACATGTCCACCATTGAGAGTCAGCACCTTTGGGAGAGGAGGGAATCTGTACCCCAGTGAGAGTCAGCTCCTTCAGGAGAGGAGGGGAATTGCTCTCTAATGAGTGTCAGCACTTTCAGGAGAGGAGAGGACCTGTACCCCAATGAGACTCAGCACCGTGAGGAGAGGAGGGGCCCTGTGCCCCAGGGAGAGCCAGCACCTTCAGGAGAGGAGGGGACATGTAACCCAGTGAGAGTCAGCAGCTTGAGGAGAATAGGGGACATGTAAACAATGAGAGTCAGCACCTACATGGAGAAGAGGGACCCAGTGTGTGTCAGCTCCTTCAGGAGAGGAGACAACCTGCACCCCAGTGAGATTCAGCATCTTCAGGACAGGAGAGAACATGTAACCCAGTGAGAGTCAGCACCTTCAGGAGAGGAGGGGTCCTGTAACCCAGTGAGAGTCAGCACCTTCAGGAGTGGAGAGAAAATGTACCCCAGTGAGAGTCAGCACATTCAGGAGAGCAGGTGACCTGTACCCCAGTTTGTGTCAGCACCTTCAGAAGAGGAGGGGACATGTACCCTAGTGAGAGTCAGCACCTTGAGGATTGGAGTGGATATGTACCCCAGTCAGAGTCAGCAACGTCAGGAGACCGTCGGACCTGCACCTCAGTGAGAATCAGCTCCTTCAGGAGAGGAGAGGACTTGTCCCTCAGTGAGAGGCAGCACCTTTGGGCGAGGAGGGGACATGTACCCCAGTGGGAATCAACAGCTTCCGGAGAGGAGGGGATCTGTACCCCAGTGAGAGTAAGCACCTTCAGGAGAGGAGGAGACCTGTACCCCAGTGAAAGTCAGCACCTTCAGGAGAGGAGGGGACATGTATCCCAATGAGATTCAGAAAATCAGGAGAAGAGGGGATCTGTACCCCAGTGAGGGACAGCACCTTCACGAGAGTGCAGGACCTGTACCAAAGTGAAAGTCAGCAACTTCAGGAGAAGAGGGGAACTGCACCCTTGTGAGTGTCAGCACCTTCAGGAGAAAAAGAGAGCTGTACCCCAGTGAAATTCAGCACGTTCAGCAGAGGAGAGGACATATATCCCAGTGAGGTTCAGCACCTTCAGGAGAGGAGACGAACTGTGCCCCAGTGAGAGTCATCACCTTCAGGAGAGGAGAGAACATGGACGCCCGTGAGAATCACCACCTTTGGGAGAGGAAGAGACCTGTTCCCCACTGACAGTCAGCACCATCAGCAGAGGAGAGGGCATGTCCCCCAATGAGAGTCAGCGCCTTCAGAGCAGGAGGGGACCTGTACCCCAATGAGAGTCAGCACCTTCAGGGGAGCAGAGGACCTGTACCCCAGTGAGAGTCAGCACCTTCAGGAGAGAGGAGGACCTGTACCCCAATGACAGTCAGCACCCTCATGAGAAGAGGGGTCCTGTACCCCAGTTCGAGTCAGCAACTTCAGGAGCGGGGAGGACCTGGACCCTAATGAGAGTCAGCGCCTTAAGCAGAGGAGGGGACCTGTACCCTAGTGAGATTCAGCACCTTCGGGAGAGGAGGGGACCTGTAACCCAAATGAGAGTCAGCACCTTCAGGAGAGGGGAGGACATGCCCCCCAGTGAGAGGCTGCACCTTTGTGATTGCAGGGGACCTATACCCCAGTGAGAGTCAGCACTTTCAGAAGAGGAGAGCACATATCCCCCCAGTGAGAGACAGAAACTTCAGGAGGGGATGGGACCTGTACCCTAGTGAGAGTCAACACCTTCAGGAGACGGGAGGACCTGTACCCCAATGAGTGTCATCGCCTTGAGGAGAGGAGAGGACATGTCCCCCAGCGAGAGTGAGCACCTTTGGAAGAGGAGGGGACCTGTACCCCAATGTGTGTCAGCTCCTTCAGGAGAGGAGACGACCTGCACCCCAGTGAGATTTAGCACTTTCCAGAGACATGAGGACATGTCCACCATTGAGAGTCAGCTCCTACAGGAGAGGAGGGGAATTGCTCCCTAACGAGTGTCAGCACTTTCAGGAGAGGAGAGAACATGTAACCCAATGAGAATCAGCACCATCATGAGAGGAGGTGACCTGCACCCCAGTGAGCGGCAGCACCTTTGGGCGTGGAGGGGACCTGTACCCCAGTGAGATTCACCATCTTCAGGAGAGGATAGGTCATGGCCCCCAGTGAGAGGCAGCACCTTTGTGAGTGCAGGGGACCTATACCCCAGTGACAGTCAGCACCTTCAGAAGAGGAGAGCACAAATCCCCCAGTGAGAGATAGCAACTTCAGGAGAGGATGGGACCTGTACCCTAGTGAGAGGCAGCACCTACATGGAGAAGAGGGGACCTGTACCCCAGTGAGAACCAGCATCTTCAGGAGAGGGGAGGACATGTACCCCAGTGAGTGTCAGCACCTTCAGGAGAGGAGAACACCTGTACCCCAGTGAGAGTCAGCACCTTCAGGAGGGAGGAGGGCCTGTACCCCATTGACAGTCAGCACCTTCATGAGAAGACTGGTCCTGCACTCCAATGAGAGCCAGCACCTTCAGGGGAGCAGAGGACCTGTACTCCAGTGGGAGTCAGCACCTTCAGGAGAGGGGAGCACCTGTACCCCAGTGAGAGTCAGCACCTTCAGGAGAGGGGAGGACATGGCCCCCAGTGAGAGGCTGCGCCTTTGTGAGAGCAGGGGACCTATACCCCAGTGAGAGTCAGCACCTTCAGAAGAGGAGAGCCCATATCCCCCAGTGAGAGACAGCAACTTCAGGAGAGGATGGGACCTGTACCCTATTGAGATTTGGAACCTCAGGAGACGGGAGGACCTGTCCCGAAATGAGTGTCAGCGCCCTCAGGAGTGGTGAGGAGACGGAGCCCTGTCAGAGTCAGCACCTTCAGGAGACGGGAGGACCTGTACCACAATGAGAGTCAGCACCTTCAGGAGTGGAGAGTACATGTCCCCCAGTGAGAATGAGCACCTTTGGGAGAGGAGGGAACCTGTTCCCCAGTGAGTGTCAGCTCCTTCAGGAGAGGAGACGACCTGTACCCCAGTGAGATTTAGCACAATCCAGAGACGTGAGAACATGTCCACCATTGAGAGTCAGCACCTTTGGGAGAGGAGGGAATCTGTACCCCAGTGAGAGTCAGCTCCTTCAGGAGAGGAGGGGAATTGCTCTCTAATGAGTGTCAGCACTTTCAGGAGAGGAGAGGACCTGTACCCCAATGAGACTCAGCACCGTGAGGAGAGGAGGGGCCCTGTGCCCCAGGGAGAGCCAGCACCTTCAGGAGAGGAGGGGACATGTAACCCAGTGAGAGTCAGCAGCTTGAGGAGAATAGGGGACATGTAAACAATGAGAGTCAGCACCTACATGGAGAAGAGGGGACCCAGTGTGTGTCAGCTCCTTCAGGAGAGGAGACAACCTGCACCCCAGTGAGATTCAGCATCTTCAGGACAGGAGAGAACATGTAACCCAGTGAGAGTCAGCACCTTCAGGAGAGGAGGGGTCCTGTAACCCAGTGAGAGTCAGCACCTTCAGGAGTGGAGAGAAAATGTACCCCAGTGAGAGTCAGCACATTCAGGAGAGCAGGTGACCTGTACCCCAGTTTGTGTCAGCACCTTCAGAAGAGGAGGGGACATGTACCCTAGTGAGAGTCAGCACCTTGAGGATTGGAGTGGATATGTACCCCAGTCAGAGTCAGCAACTTCAGGAGACCGTCGGACCTGCACCTCAGTGAGAATCAGCTCCTTCAGGAGAGGAGAGGACTTGTCCCTCAGTGAGAGGCAGCACCTTTGGGCGAGGAGGGGACATGTACCCCAGTGGGAATCAACAGCTTCCGGAGAGGAGGGGATCTGTACCCCAGAGAGAGTAAGCACCTTCAGGAGAGGAGGAGACCTGTACGCCAGTGAAAGTCAGCACCTTCAGGAGAGGAGGGGAAATGTATCCCAATGAGATTCAGAAAATCAGGAGAAGAGGGGATCTGTACCCCAGTGAGGGACAGCACCTTCACGAGAGTGCAGGACCTGTACCAAAGTGAAAGTCAGCAACTTCAGGAGAAGAGGGGAACTGCACTCTTGTGAGTGTCAGCACCTTCAGGAGAAAAAGAGAGCTGTACCCCAGTGAAATTCAGCACGTTCAGCAGAGGAGAGGACATGTATCCCAGTGAGGTTCAGCACCTTCAGGAGAGGAGACGACCTGTGCCCCAGTGAGAGTCATCACCTTCAGGAGAGGAGAGAACATGGACGCCCGTGAGAATCACCACCTTTGGGAGAGGAAGAGACCTGTTCCCCACTGACAGTCAGCACCATCAGCAGAGGAGAGGGCATGTCCCCCAGTGAGAGTCAGCGCCTTCAGAGCAGGAGGGGACCTGTACCCCAATGAGAGTCAGCACCTTCAGGGGAAGAGAGGAGCCTGTACCGCAGTGAGAGTCAGCACCTTCAGGGGAGCAGAGGACCTGTACCCCAGTGAGAGTCAGCACCTTCAGGAGAGAGGAGGACCTGTGCCCCAATGACAGTCAGCACCCTCATGAGAAGAGGGGTCCTGTACCCCAGTTCGAGTCAGCAACTTCAGGAGCGGGGAGGACCTGGACCCTAATGAGAGTCAGCGCCTTAAGCAGAGGAGGGGACCTGTACCCTAGTGAGATTCAGCACCTTCGGGAGAGGAGGGGACCTGTAACCCAAATGAGAGTCAGCACCTTCAGGAGAGGGGAGGACATGCCCCCCAGTGAGAGGCTGCACGTTTGTGATTGCAGGGGACCTATACCCCAGTGAGAGTCAGCACTTTCAGAAGAGGAGAGCACATATCCCCCCAGTGAGAGACAGAAACTTCAGGAGGGGATGGGACCTGTACCCTAGTGAGAGTCAACACCTTCAGGAGACGGGAGGACCTGTACCCCAATGAGTGTCATCGCCTTGAGGAGAGGAGAGGACATGTCCCCCAGCGAGAATGAGCACCTTTGGAAGAGGAGGGGACCTGTACCCCAATGTGTGTCAGCTCCTTCAGGAGAGGAGACGACCTGCACCCCAGTGAGATTTAGCACTTTCCAGAGACATGAGGACATGTCCACCATTGAGAGTCAGCTCCTACAGGAGAGGAGGGGAATTGCTCCCTAACGAGTGTCAGCACTTTCAGGAGAGGAGAGAACATGTAACCCAATGAGAATCAGCACCATCATGAGAGGAGGTGACCTGCACCCCAGTGAGCGGCAGCACCTTTGGGCGTGGAGGGGACCTGTACCCCAGTGAGATTCACCATCTTCAGGAGAGGATAGGTCATGGCCCCCAGTGAGAGGCAGCACCTTTGTGAGTGCAGGGGACCTATACCCCAGTGACAGTCAGCACCTTCAGAAGAGGAGAGCACATATCCCCCAGTGAGAGATAGCAACTTCAGGAGAGGATGGGACCTGTACCCTAGTGAGAGGCAGCACCTACATGGAGAAGAGGGGACCTGTACCCCAGTGAGAACCAGCATCTTCAGGAGAGGGGAGGACATGTACCCCAGTGAGTGTCAGCACCTTCAGGAGAGGAGAACACCTGTACCCCAGTGAGAGTCAGCACCTTCAGGAGGGAGGAGGGCCTGTACCCCATTGAGAGTCAGCACCTTCATGAGAAGAGTGGTCCTGTACTCCAATGAGAGCCAGCACCTTCAGGGGAGCAGAGGACCTGTACTCCAGTGGGAGTCAGCACCTTCAGGAGAGGGGAGCACCTGTACCCCAGTGAGAGTCAGCACCTTCAGGAGAGGGGAGGACATGGCCCCCTGTGAGAGGCTGCGCCTTTGTGAGAGCAGGGGACCTATACCCCAGTGAGAGTCAGCACCTTCAGAAGAGGAGAGCCCATATCCCCCAGTGAGAGACAGAAACTTCAGGAGGGGATGGGACCTGTACCCTAGTGAGAGTCAACACCTTCAGGAGACGGGAGGACCTGTACCCCAATGAGTGTCATCGCCTTGAGGAGAGGAGAGGACATGTCCCCCAGCGAGAATGAGCACCTTTGGAAGAGGAGGGGACCTGTACCCCAATGTGTGTCAGCTCCTTCAGGAGAGGAGACGACCTGCACCCCAGTGAGATTTAGCACTTTCCAGAGACATGAGGACATGTCCACCATTGAGAGTCAGCTCCTACAGGAGAGGAGGGGAATTGCTCCCTAACGAGTGTCAGCACTTTCAGGAGAGGAGAGAACATGTAACCCAATGAGAATCAGCACCATCACGAGAGGAGGTGACCTGCACCCCAGTGAGCGGCAGCACCTTTGGGCGTGGAGGGGACCTGTACCCCAGTGAGATTCACCATCTTCAGGAGAGGATAGGTCATGGCCCCCAGTGAGAGGCAGCACCTTTGTGAGTGCAGGGGACCTATACCCCAGTGACAGTCAGCACCTTCAGAAGAGGAGAGCACATATCCCCCAGTGAGAGATAGCAACTTCAGGAGAGGATGGGACCTGTACCCTAGTGAGAGGCAGCACCTACATGGAGAAGAGGGGACCTGTACCCCAGTAAGAACCAGCATCTTCAGGAGAGGGGAGGACATGTACCCCAGTGAGTGTCAGCACCTTCAGGAGAGGAGAACACCTGTACCCCAGTGAGAGTCAGCACCTTCAGGAGGGAGGAGGGCCTGTACCCCATTGACAGTCAGCACCTTCATGAGAAGAGTGGTCCTGTACTCCAATGAGAGCCAGCACCTTCAGGGGAGCAGAGGACCTGTACTCCAGTGGGAGTCTGCACCTTCAGGAGAGGGGAGCACCTGTACCCCAGTGAGAGTCAGCACCTTCAGGAGAGGGGAGGACATGGCCCCCAGTGAGAGGCTGCGCCTTTGTGAGAGCAGGGGACCTATACCCCAGTGAGAGTCAGCACCTTCAGAAGAGGAGAGCCCATATCCCCCAGTGAGAGACAGCAACTTCAGGAGAGGATGGGACCTGTACCCTAGTGAGAGGCAGCACCTTCAGGAGATGGGTGGACCTGTACCCCAATGAGTATCAGCGTCTTCAGGAGAGGAGAGGACATGTCCCCCAGTGAGAATGAGCACCTTTGGGAGAGGAGGAGACCTGTACCCCAGTGAGAGTCAGCACCTTCAGGGGAACAGAGGACCTGTACCGCAGTGAGAGTCAGCACCTTCAGGGGAGCAGAGGACTTGTACCCCAGTGAGAGTCAGCACCTTCAGGAGAGAGGAGGACCTGTACCCCAATGACAGTCAGCACCCTCATGAGAAGAGGGGTCCTGTACCCCAGTTCGAGTCAGCAACTTCAGGAGCGGGGAGGACCTGGACCCTAATGAGAGTCAGCGCCTTTAGGAGAGGAGGGGACCTGTACCCTAGTGAGATACAGCACCTTCGGGAGAGGAGGGGACCTGTAACCCAAATGAGAGTCAGCACCTTCAGGAGAGGGGAGGACATGTCCCCAGTGAGAGGCTGCACGTTTGTGATTGCAGGGGACCTATACCCCAGTGAGAGTCAGCACTTTCAGAAGAGGAGAGCACATATCCCCCAGTGAGAGACAGCAACTTCAGGAGGGGATGGGACCTGTACCCTAGTGAGAGTCAGCACCTTCAGGGGACGGGAGGACCTGTACCCCAATGAGTGTCATCGCCTTGAGGAGAGGAGAGGACAAGTCCCCCAGCGAGAATCAGCACCTTTGGAAGAGGAGGGGACCTGTACCCCAGTGTGTGTCAGCTCCTTCAGGAGAGGAGACGACCTGCACCCCAGTGAGATTTAGCACTTTCCAGAGACATGAGGACATGTCCACCATTGAGAGTCAGCTCCTACAGGAGAGGAGGGGAATTGCTCCCTAACGAGTGTCAGCACTTTCAGAAGAGGAGAGAACATGTAACCCAATGACAATCAGCACCATCATGAGAGGAGGTGACCTGCACCCCAGTGAGAGGCAGCACCTTTGGGCGTGGAGGGGACCTGTACCCCAGTGAGATTCACCATCTTCAGGAGAGGAGAGGTCATGGCCCCCAGTGAGAGGCTGCGCCTTTGTGAGAGCAGGGGACCTATACCCCAGTGAGAGTCAGCACCTTCAGAAGAGGAGAGCCCATATCCCCCAGTGAGAGACAGCAACTTCAGGAGAGGATGGGACCTGTACCCTATTGAGAGGCAGCACCTTCAGGAGATGGGTGGACCTGTACCCCAATGAGTATCAGCGTCTTCAGGAGAGGAGAGGACATGTCCCCCAGTGAGAATGAGCACCTTTGGGAGAGGAGGAGACCTGTACCCCAGTGAGAGTCAGCACCTTCAGGGGAACAGAGGACCTGTACCGCAGTGAGAGTCAGCACCTTCAGGGGAGCAGAGGACCTGTACCCCAGTGAGAGTCAGCACCTTCAGGAGAGAGGAGGACCTGTACCCCAATGACAGTCAGCACCCTCATGAGAAGAGGGGTCCTGTACCCCAGTTCGAGTCAGCAACTTCAGGAGCGGGGAGGACCTGGACCCTAATGAGAGTCAGCGCCTTTAGGAGAGGAGGGGACCTGTACCCTAGTGAGATACAGCACCTTCGGGAGAGGAGGGGACCTGTAACCCAAATGAGAGTCAGCACCTTCAGGAGAGGGGAGGACATGTCCCCAGTGAGAGGCTGCACGTTTGTGATTGCAGGGGACCTATACCCCAGTGAGAGTCAGCACTTTCAGAAGAGGAGAGCACATATCCCCCAGTGAGAGACAGCAACTTCAGGAGGGGATGGGACCTGTACCCTAGTGAGAGTCAGCACCTTCAGGGGACGGGAGGACCTGTACCCCAATGAGTGTCATCGCCTTGAGGAGAGGAGAGGACAAGTCCCCCAGCGAGAATCAGCACCTTTGGAAGAGGAGGGGACCTGTACCCCAGTGTGTGTCAGCTCCTTCAGGAGAGGAGACGACCTGCACCCCAGTGAGATTTAGCACTTTCCAGAGACATGAGGACATGTCCACCATTGAGAGTCAGCTCCTACAGGAGAGGAGGGGAATTGCTCCCTAACGAGTGTCAGCACTTTCAGAAGAGGAGAGAACATGTAACCCAATGACAATCAGCACCATCATGAGAGGAGGTGACCTGCACCCCAGTGAGAGGCAGCACCTTTGGGCGTGGAGGGGACCTGTACCCCAGTGAGATTCACCATCTTCAGGAGAGGAGAGGTCATGGCCCCCAGTGAGAGGCAGCACCTTTGTGAGTGCAGGGGACCTATACCCCAGTGACAGTCAGCACCTTCAGAAGAGGAGAGCACATATCCCCCAGTGAGAGATAGCAACTTCAGGAGAGGATGGGACCTGTACCCTAGTGAGAGGCAGCACCTTCAGGAGATGGGTGGACCTGTACCCCAATGAGTATCAGCGCCTTCAGGAGAGGAGAGGACATGTCCCCCAGTGAGAATGAGCACCTTTGGGAGAGGAGGGGATCTGTACCCCAGTGAGTGTCAGCTCCTTCAGGAGAGGAGACGACCTGCACCCCAGTGAGAAGCAGCACCTTTGGGCTAGGAGGGGACCACCTGTACCCCAGTGAGAGTCAGCACCTTCAGGAGAGGAGTGGACCTGTACCCCAGTGAGAGTCATCAGCTTCAGGAGAGGACGGGACATGTGTCCCAGTGAGGGACAGCACCTTCAGGAGAGGAGGGGATCTGTACCCCAGTGAGGGACAGCACCTTCAGGAGAGTGCAGGACCTGTACCAAAGTGAAAGTCAGCAACTTCAGCAGAGGAGGGGAACTGTACCCTTGTGAGTGTCAGCACCTTCAGTAGAGGAGGCGACCTGTACCCCAGTGAAAGTCAGCAAGTTCAGCAGAGGAGAGGACATGTACCCCAGTGAGAGTCAGCAGCTTCAGGAGAGGAGATGACCTGTGCCCCAGTGAGAGTCAGCACCATCAGCAGAGGAGAGGGCATGTCCCCCAGTGAGAGTCAGCACCTTCAGAGCAGGAGGGTACATGTACCCCAGTGAGAGTCAGCACCTTCAGGAGGGAGGAGAGCCTGTACCCAATTGACAGTCAGCACCTTCATGAGAAGTGTGTTCCTGTACTCCAATGAGAGCCAGCACCTTCAGGGGAGCAGAGGACCTGTACTCCAGTGGGAGTCAGCACCTTCAGGAGAGGGGAGCACCTGTACCCCAGTGAGAGTCGGCGCCTTCAGGAGAGTGAAGGACATGGCCCCCAGTGAGAGGCTGCGCCTTTGTGAGAGCAGGGGACCTGTACCCCAGTGAGAGTCAGCACCTTCAGAAGAGGAGAGCCCATATCCCCCAGTGAGAGACAGCAACTTCAGGAGAGGATGGGACCTGTACCCTATTGAGATTTGGAACCTCAGGAGACGGGAGGACCTGTCCCGAAATGAGTGTCAGCGCCCTCAGGAGTGGAGAGGAGACGTAGCCCTGTCAGAGTCAGCACCTTCAGGAGACGGGAGGACCTGTACCACAATGAGAGTCAGCACCTTCAGGAGTGGAGAGTACATGTCCCCCAGTGAGAATGAGCACCTTTGGGAGAGGAGGGAACCTGTTCCCCAGTGAGTGTCAGCTCCTTCAGGAGAGGAGACGACCTGTACCCCAGTGAGATTTAGCACATTCCAGAGATGTGAGGACATGTCCGCCATTGAGAGTCAGCACCTTTGGGAGAGGAGGGAATCTGTACCCCAGTGAGAGTCAGCTCCTTCAGGAGAGGAGGGGAATTGATCTCTAATGAGTGTCAGCACTTTCAGGAGAGGAGAGAACCTGTACCCCAATGAGACTCAGCACCGTGAGGAGAGGAGGGGCCCTGTGCCCCAGGGAGAGCCAGCACCTTCAGGAGAGGAGGGGACATGTAACCCAGTGAGAGTCAGCAGCTTCAGGAGAATAGGGGACATGTAAACAATGAGAGTCAGCACCTACATGGAGAAGAGGGGACCCAGTGTGTGTCAGCTCCTTCAGGAGAGGAGACGACCTGCACCCCAGTGAGATTCAGCATCTTCAGGACAGGAGAGAACATGTAACCCAGTGAGAGTCAGCAGCTTCAGGAGAGGAGGGGACCTGTATACCAGTGAGAGTCAGCACCTTCAGGAGAGGAGAGAACCTGTAACCCAGTGAGAGTCAGCACCTTCAGGAGTGGAGAGAAAATGTACCCCAGTGAGAGTCAGCAGATTCAGGAGAGCAGGGGACCTGTACCCCAGTTTGTGTCAGCACCTTCAGAAGAGGAGTGGACATGTACCCTAGTGAGAGTCAGCACCTTGAGGATTGGAGTGGATATGTACCCCAGTCAGAGTCAGCACCTTCAGGAGACCGTCGGACCTGCACCTCAGTGAGAATCAGCTCCTTCAGGAGAGGAGAGGACTTGTCCCTCAGTGAGAGGCAGCACCTTTGGGCGAGGAGGGGACATGTACCCCAGTGGGAATCAACAGCTTCCGGAGAGGAGGGGATCTGTACCCCAGTGAGAGTAAGCACCTTCAGGAGAGGAGGAGACCTGTACCCCAGTGAAAGTCAGCACCTTCAGGAGAGGAGGGGACATGTATCCCAATAGGATTCAGAAAATCAGGAGAAGAGGGGATCTGTACCCCAGTGAGGGACAGCACCTTCACGAGAGTGCAGGACCTGTACCAAAGTGAAAGTCAGCAACTTCAGGAGAAGAGGGGAACTGCACCCTTGTGAGTGTCAGCACCTTCAGGAGAAAAAGAGACCTGTACCCCAGTGAAATTCAGCACGTTCAGCAGAGGAGAGGACATGTATCCCAGTGAGGTTCAGCACCTTCAGGAGAGGAGACGAACTGTGCCCCAGTGAGAGTCATCACCTTCAGGAGAGGAGAGAACATGGACGCCCGTGAGAATCACCACCTTTGGGAGAGGAAGAGACCTGTTCCCCACTGACAGTCAGCACCATCAGCAGAGGCGAGGGCATGTCCCCCAATGAGAGTCAGCACCTTCAGAGCAGGAGGGGACCTGTACCCCAGTGAGAGTCAGCACCTTCAGGGGAACAGAGGACCTGTACCGCAGTGAGAGTCAGCACCTTCAGGGGAGCAGAGGACCTGTACCCCAGTGAGAGTCAGCACCTTCAGGAGAGAGGAGGACCTGTACCCCAATGACAGTCAGCACCCTCATGAGAAGAGGGGTCCTGTACCCCAGTTCGAGTCAGCAACTTCAGGAGCGGGGAGGACCTGGACCCTAATGAGAGTCAGCGCCTTTAGCAGAGGAGGGGACCTGTACCCTAGTGAGATTCAGCACCTTCGGGAGAGGAGGGGACCTGTAACCCAAATGAGAGTCAGCACCTTCAGGAGAGGGGAGGACATGCCCCCCAGTGAGAGGCTGCACGTTTGTGATTGCAGGGCTCCTATACCCCAGTGAGAGTCAGCACTTTCAGAAGAGGAGAGCACATATCCCCCCAGTGAGAGACAGCAGCTTCAGGAGAGGATGGGACCTGTACCCTAGTGAGAGTCAACACCTTCAGGAGACGGGAGGACCTGTACCCCAATGAGTGTCATCGCCTTGAGGAGAGGAGAGGACATGTCCCCCAGCGAGAATGAGCACCTTTGGAAGAGGAGACGACCTGCACCCGAGTGAGATTTAGCACTTTCCAGAGACATGAGGACATGTCCACCATTGAGAGTCAGCTCCTACAGGAGAGGAGGGGAATTGCTCCCTAACGAGTGTCAGCACTTTCAGGAGAGGAGAGAACATGTAACCCAATGAGAATCAGCACCATCATGAGAGGAGGTGACCTGCACCCCAGTGAGCGGCAGCACCTTTGGGCGTGGAGGGGACCTGTACCCCAGTGAGATTCACCATCTTCAGGAGAGGAGAGGTCATGGCCCCCAGTGAGAGGCAGCACCTTTGTGAGTGCAGGGGACCTATACCCCAGTGACAGTCAGCACCTTCAGAAGAGGAGAGCACATATCCCCCAGTGAGAGATAGCAACTTCAGGAGAGGATGGGACCTGTACCCTAGTGAGAGGCAGCACCTTCAGGAGATGGGTGGACCTGTGCCCCAATGAGTATCAGCGCCTTCAGGAGAGGAGAGGACATGTCCCCCAGTGAGAATGAGCACCTTTGGGAGAGGAGGAGACCTGTACCCCAGTGAGAGTCATCAGCTTCAGGAGAGGACGGGACATGTGTCCCAGTGAGGGACAGCACCTTCAGGAGAGGAGGGGATTTGTACCCCAGCGAGGGACAGCACCTTCAGGAGAGTGCAGGACCTGTACCAAAGTGAAAGTCAGCAACTTCAGCAGAGGAGGGGAACTGTACCCTTGTGAGTGTCAGCACCTTCAGGAGAGGAGGCGACCTGTACCCCAGTGAAAGTCAGCGCGTTCAGCAGAGGAGAGGACATGTACCCCAGTGAGAGTCAGCAGCTTCAGGAGAGGAGAGGACCGGACGCCCTTGAGAATCACCACCTTTGGCAGAGGAGGTGACCTGTTCCCCAGTGAGAGTCAGCACCATCAGCAGAGGAGAGGGCATGTCCCCCAATGAGAGTCAGCACCTTCAGAGCAGGAGGGTACATGTACCCCAGTGAGAGTCAGCACCTTCAGGAGGGAGGAGAGCCTGTACCGAATTGACAGTCAGCACCTTCATGAGAAGTGTGTTCATGTACTCCAATGAGAGCCAGCACCTTCAGGGGAGCAGAGGACCTGTACTCCAGTGGGAGTCAGCACCTTCAGGAGAGGGGAGCACCTGTACCCCAGTGAGAGTCGGCGCCTTCAGGAGAGTGAAGGACATGGCCCCCAGTGAGAGGCTGCGCCTTTGTGAGAGCAGGGGACCTATACCCCAGTGAGAGTCAGCACCTTCAGAAGAGGAGAGCCCATATCCCCCAGTGAGAGACAGCAACTTCCGGAGAGGATGGGACCTGTTACCCTATTGAGATTTGGAACCTCAGGAGACGGGAGGACCTGTCCCGAAATGAGTGTCAGCGCCCTCAGGAGTGGAGAGGAGACGTAGCCCTGTCAGAGTCAGCACCTTCAGGAGACGGGAGGACCTGTACCACAATGAGAGTCAGCACCTTCAGGAGTGGAGAGTACATGTCCCCCAGTGAGAATGAGCACCTTTGGGAGAGGAGGGAACCTGTTCCCCAGTGAGTGTCAGCTCCTTCAGGAGAGGAGACGACCTGTACCCCAGTGAGATTTAGCACATTCCAGAGATGTGAGGACATGTCCGCCATTGAGAGTCAGCACCTTTGGGAGAGGAGGGAATCTGTACCCCAGTGAGAGTCAGCTCCTTCAGGAGAGGAGGGGAATTGCTCTCTAATGAGTGTCAGCACTTTCAGGAGAGGAGAGGACCTGTACCCCAATGAGACTCAGCACCGTGAGGAGAGGAGGGGCCCTGTGCCCCAGGGAGAGCCAGCACCTTCAGGAGAGGAGGGGACATGTAACCCAGTGAGAGTCAGCAGCTTGAGGAGAATAGGGGACATGTAAACAATGAGAGTCAGCACCTACATGGAGAGGAGGGGACCCAGTGTGTGTCAGCTCCTTCAGGAGAGGAGACGACCTGCACCCCAGTGAGATTCAGCATCTTCAGGACAGGAGAGAACATGTAACCCAGTGAGAGTCAGCACCTTCAGGAGAGGAGGGGACCTGTATACCAGTGAGAGTCAGCACCTTCAGGAGAATAGGGGACATGTAAACAATGAGAGTCAGCACCTACATGGAGAAGAGGGGACCCAGTGTGTGTCAGCTCCTTCAGGAGAGGAGACGACCTGCACCCCAGTGAGATTCAGCATCTTCAGGACAGGAGAGAACATGTAACCCAGTGAGAGTCAGCAGCTTCAGGAGAGGAGGGGACCTGTATACCAGTGAGAGTCAGCACCTTCAGGAGAGGAGAGAACCTGTAACCCAGTGAGAGTCAGCACCTTCAGGAGTGGAGAGAAAATGTACCCCAGTGAGAGTCAGCAGATTCAGGAGAGCAGGGGACCTGTACCCCAGTTTGTGTCAGCACCTTCAGAAGAGGAGTGGACATGTACCCTAGTGAGAGTCAGCACCTTGAGGATTGGAGTGGATATGTACCCCAGTCAGAGTCAGCACCTTCAGGAGACCGTCGGACCTGCACCTCAGTGAGAATCAGCTCCTTCAGGAGAGGAGAGGACTTGTCCCTCAGTGAGAGGCAGCACCTTTGGGCGAGGAGGGGACATGTACCCCAGTGGGAATCAACAGCTTCCGGAGAGGAGGGGATCTGTACCCCAGTGAGAGTAAGCACCTTCAGGAGAGGAGGAGACCTGTACCCCAGTGAAAGTCAGCACCTTCAGGAGAGGAGGGGACATGTATCCCAATAGGATTCAGAAAATCAGGAGAAGAGGGGATCTGTACCCCAGTGAGGGACAGCACCTTCACGAGAGTGCAGGACCTGTACCAAAGTGAAAGTCAGCAACTTCAGGAGAAGAGGGGAACTGCACCCTTGTGAGTGTCAGCACCTTCAGGAGAAAAAGAGACCTGTACCCCAGTGAAATTCAGCACGTTCAGCAGAGGAGAGGACATGTATCCCAGTGAGGTTCAGCACCTTCAGGAGAGGAGACGAACTGTGCCCCAGTGAGAGTCATCACCTTCAGGAGAGGAGAGAACATGGACGCCCGTGAGAATCACCACCTTTGGGAGAGGAAGAGACCTGTTCCCCACTGACAGTCAGCACCATCAGCAGAGGCGAGGGCATGTCCCCCAATGAGAGTCAGCACCTTCAGAGCAGGAGGGGACCTGTACCCCAGTGAGAGTCAGCACCTTCAGGGGAACAGAGGACCTGTACCGCAGTGAGAGTCAGCACCTTCAGGGGAGCAGAGGACCTGTACCCCAGTGAGAGTCAGCACCTTCAGGAGAGAGGAGGACCTGTACCCCAATGACAGTCAGCACCCTCATGAGAAGAGGGGTCCTGTACCCCAGTTCGAGTCAGCAACTTCAGGAGCGGGGAGGACCTGGACCCTAATGAGAGTCAGCGCCTTTAGCAGAGGAGGGGACCTGTACCCTAGTGAGATTCAGCACCTTCGGGAGAGGAGGGGACCTGTAACCCAAATGAGAGTCAGCACCTTCAGGAGAGGGGAGGACATGCCCCCCAGTGAGAGGCTGCACGTTTGTGATTGCAGGGCTCCTATACCCCAGTGAGAGTCAGCACTTTCAGAAGAGGAGAGCACATATCCCCCCAGTGAGAGACAGCAGCTTCAGGAGGGGATGGGACCTGTACCCTAGTGAGAGTCAACACCTTCAGGAGACGGGAGGACCTGTACCCCAATGAGTGTCATCGCCTTGAGGAGAGGAGAGGACATGTCCCCCAGCGAGAATGAGCACCTTTGGAAGAGGAGACGACCTGCACCCGAGTGAGATTTAGCACTTTCCAGAGACATGAGGACATGTCCACCATTGAGAGTCAGCTCCTACAGGAGAGGAGGGGAATTGCTCCCTAACGAGTGTCAGCACTTTCAGGAGAGGAGAGAACATGTAACCCAATGAGAATCAGCACCATCATGAGAGGAGGTGACCTGCACCCCAGTGAGCGGCAGCACCTTTGGGCGTGGAGGGGACCTGTACCCCAGTGAGATTCACCATCTTCAGGAGAGGAGAGGTCATGGCCCCCAGTGAGAGGCAGCACCTTTGTGAGTGCAGGGGACCTATACCCCAGTGACAGTCAGCACCTTCAGAAGAGGAGAGCACATATCCCCCAGTGAGAGATAGCAACTTCAGGAGAGGATGGGACCTGTACCCTAGTGAGAGGCAGCACCTTCAGGAGATGGGTGGACCTGTGCCCCAATGAGTATCAGCGCCTTCAGGAGAGGAGAGGACATGTCCCCCAGTGAGAATGAGCACATTTGGGAGAGGAGGGGATCTGTACCCCAGTGAGTGTCAGCTCCTTCAGGAGAGGAGACGACCTGCACCCCATTGAGAAGCAGCACCTTTGGGCTAGGAGGGGACCTGTACCCCAGTGAGAGTCAGCACCTTCAGGAGAGGAGTGGACCTGTACCCCAGTGAGAGTCATCAGCTTCAGGAGAGGACGGGACATGTGTCCCAGTGAGGGACAGCACCTTCAGGAGAGGAGGGGATTTGTACCCCAGCGAGGGACAGCACCTTCAGGAGAGTGCAGGACCTGTACCAAAGTGAAAGTCAGCAACTTCAGCAGAGGAGGGGAACTGTACCCTTGTGAGTGTCAGCACCTTCAGGAGAGGAGGCGACCTGTACCCCAGTGAAAGTCAGCACGTTCAGCAGAGGAGAGGACATGTACCCCAGTGAGAGTCAGCAGCTTCAGGAGAGGAGAGGACCGGACGCCCTTGAGAATCACCACCTTTGGCAGAGGAGGTGACCTGTTCCCCAGTGAGAGTCAGCACCATCAGCAGAGGAGAGGGCATGTCCCCCAATGAGAGTCAGCACCTTCAGAGCAGGAGGGTACATGTACCCCAGTGAGAGTCAGCACCTTCAGGAGGGAGGAGAGCCTGTACCGAATTGACAGTCAGCACCTTCATGAGAAGTGTGTTCATGTACTCCAATGAGAGCCAGCACCTTCAGGGGAGCAGAGGACCTGTACTCCAGTGGGAGTCAGCACCTTCAGGAGAGGGGAGCACCTGTACCCCAGTGAGAGTCGGCGCCTTCAGGAGAGTGAAGGACATGGCCCCCAGTGAGAGGCTGCGCCTTTGTGAGAGCAGGGGACCTATACCCCAGTGAGAGTCAGCACCTTCAGAAGAGGAGAGCCCATATCCCCCAGTGAGAGACAGCAACTTCCGGAGAGGATGGGACCTGTTACCCTATTGAGATTTGGAACCTCAGGAGACGGGAGGACCTGTCCCGAAATGAGTGTCAGCGCCCTCAGGAGTGGAGAGGAGACGTAGCCCTGTCAGAGTCAGCACCTTCAGGAGACGGGAGGACCTGTACCACAATGAGAGTCAGCACCTTCAGGAGTGGAGAGTACATGTCCCCCAGTGAGAATGAGCACCTTTGGGAGAGGAGGGAACCTGTTCCCCAGTGAGTGTCAGCTCCTTCAGGAGAGGAGACGACCTGTACCCCAGTGAGATTTAGCACATTCCAGAGATGTGAGGACATGTCCGCCATTGAGAGTCAGCACCTTTGGGAGAGGAGGGAATCTGTACCCCAGTGAGAGTCAGCTCCTTCAGGAGAGGAGGGGAATTGCTCTCTAATGAGTGTCAGCACTTTCAGGAGAGGAGAGGACCTGTACCCCAATGAGACTCAGCACCGTGAGGAGAGGAGGGGCCCTGTGCCCCAGGGAGAGCCAGCACCTTCAGGAGAGGAGGGGACCTGTAACCCAGTGAGAGTCAGCAGCTTGAGGAGAATAGGGGACATGTAAACAATGAGAGTCAGCACCTACATGGAGAGGAGGGGACCCAGTGTGTGTCAGCTCCTTCAGGAGAGGAGACGACCTGCACCCCAGTGAGATTCAGCATCTTCAGGACAGGAGAGAACATGTAACCCAGTGAGAGTCAGCACCTTCAGGAGAGGAGGGGACCTGTATACCAGTGAGAGTCAGCACCTTCAGGAGAATAGGGGACCTGTATACCAGTGAGAGTCAGCACCTTCAGGAGCGGAGAGAACCTGTAACCCAGTGAGAGTCAGCACCTTCAGGAGTGGAGAGAAAATGTACCCCAGTGAGAGTCAGCAGATTCAGGAGAGCAGGGGACCTGTACCCCAGTTTGTGTCAGCACCTTCAGAAGAGGAGTGGACATGTACCCTAGTGAGAGTCAGCACCTTGAGGATTGGAGTGGATATGTACCCCAGTCAGAGTCAGCACCTTCAGGAGACCGTCGGACCTGCACCTCAGTGAGAATCAGCTCCTTCAGGAGAGGAGAGGACTTGTCCCTCAGTGAGAGGCAGCACCTTTGGGCGAGGAGGGGACATGTACCCCAGTGGGAATCAACAGCTTCCGGAGAGGAGGGGATCTGTACCCCAGTGAGAGTAAGCACCTTCAGGAGAGGAGGGGACATGTATTCCAATAGGATTCAGAAAATCAGGAGAAGAGGGGATCTGTACCCCAGTGAGGGACAGCACCTTCACGAGAGTGCAGGACCTGTACCAAAGTGAAAGTCAGCAACTTCAGCAGAGGAGGGGAACTGTACCCTTGTGAGTGTCAGCACCTTCAGGAGAGGAGACGACCTGCACCCCAGTGAGAAGCAGCACCTTTGGGCTAGGAGGGGACCTGTACCCCAGTGAGAGTCAGCACCTTCAGGAGAGGAGAGGACATGTGTCCCAGTGAGGGACAGCACCTTCAGGAGAGGAGTGGATCTGTACCCCAGTGAGGGACAGCACCTTCAGGAGAGTGCAGGACCTGTACCAAAGTGAAAGTCAGCAACTTCAGCAGAGGAGGGGAACTGTACCCTTGTGAGTGTCAGCACCTTCAGGAGAGGAGGCGACCTGTACCCCAGTGAAAGTCAGCACGTTCAGCAGAGGAGAGGACATGTACCCCAGTGAGAGTCAGCAGCTTCAGGAGAGGAGATGACCTGTGCCTCAGTGAGAGTCAGCACCTTCAGGAGAGGAGAGGACACGGACGCCCTTGAGAATCACCACCTTTGGGAGAGGAGGTGACCTGTTCCCCAGTGAGAGTCAGCACCATCAGCAGAGGAGAGGGCATGTCCCCCAATGAGAGTCAGCACCTTCAGAGCAGGAGGGTACATGTACCCCAGTGAGAGTCAGCACCTTCAGGAGGGAGGAGGTCCTGTACCCCATTGACCGTCAGCACCTTCATGAGAAGAGTGGTCCTGTACTCCAATGAGAGCCAGCACCTTCAGGGAAGCAGAGGACCTGTACTCCAGTGGGAGTCAGCACCTTCAGGAGAGGGGAGCACCTGTACCCCAGTGAGAGTCGGCGCCTTCAGGAGAGTGAAGGACATGGCCCCCAGTGAGAGTCTGCGCCTTTGTGAGAGCAGGGGACCTATACCCCAGTGAGAGACAGCACCTTCAGAAGAGGAGAGCCCATATCACCCAGTGAGAGACAGCAACTTCAGGAGAGGATGGGACCTGTACCCTTTTGAGATTTGGCACCTTCAGGAGATGGGAGGACCTGTCCCGAAATGAGTGTCAGCGCCCTCAGGAGTGGAGAGGAGACGTAGCCCTGTCAGAGTCAGCACCTTCAGGAAAGGGGAGGACCTGTACCACAATGAGAGTCAGCACCTTCAGGAGTGTAGAGTACATGTCCCCCAGTGAGAATGAGCACCTTTGTGAGAGGAGGGACCCTGTTCCCCAGTGAGTGTCAGCTCCTTCAGGAGAGGAGACAACCTGTACCCCAGTGAGATTTAGCACATTCCAGAGACGTGAGGACATGTCCACCATTGAGAGTCAGCACCTTTGGGAGAGGAGGGAATCTGTACCCCAGTGAGAGTCAGCTCCTTCAGGAGAGGAGGGGAATTGCTCTCTAATGAGTGTCAGCACTTTCAGGAGAGGAGAGGACCTGTACCCCAATGAGAGTCAGCACCGTGAGGAGAGGAGGGGCCCTGTGCCCCAGGGAGAGCCAGCACCTTCAGGAGAGGAGGGGACCTGTACCCCAGGGAGGGTCAGCACCTTTGGGAGAGGAGCGAATCTGTACCCCAGTGAGATTCAGCACCTTCAGGAGAGGAGGGGACATGTAACCCAGTGAGAGTCAGCAGCTTGAGGAGAATAGGGGACATGTATCCCAATGAGAGTCAGCACCTACATGGAGAAGAGGGGACCCAGTGTGTTTCAGATCCTTCAGGAGAGGAGACGACCTGCACCCCAGTGAGATTCAGCATCTTCAGGACAGGAGAGAACATGTAACCCAGTGAGAGTCAGCAGCTTCAGGAGAGGAGGGGACCTGTATACCAGTGAGAGTCAGCACCTTCAGGAGAGGAGAGAACCTGTAACCCAGTGAGAGTCAGCACCTTCAGGAGTGGAGAGAAAATGTACCCCAGTGAGAGTTAGCAGATTCAGGAGAGCAGGGGACCTGTACCCCAGTTTGTGTCAGCACCTTCAGAAGAGGAGTGGACATGTACCCTAGTGAGAGTCAGCACCTTGAGGATTGGAGTGGATATGTACCCCAGTCAGAGTCAGCACCTTCAGGAGACCGTCGGACCTGCACCTCAGTGAGAATCAGCTCCTTCAGGAGAGGAGAGGACTTGTCCCTCAGTGAGAGGCAGCACCTTTGGGCAAGGAGGGGACATGTACCCCGGTGGGAATCAACAGCTTCCGGAGAGGAGGGGATCTGTATCCCAGTGAGAGTAAGCACCTTCAGGAGAGGAGGAGACCTGTACCCCAGTGAAAGTCAGCACCTTCAGGAGAGGAGGGGACCTGTACACCAGTGAGATTCAGAAAATCAGGAGAAGAGAGGATCTGTACCCCAGTGAGGGACAGCACCTTCACGAGAGTGCAGGACCTGTACCAAAGTGAAAGTCAGCAACTTCAGGAGAAGAGGGGAACTGCACCCTTGTGAGTGTCAGCACCTTCAGGAGAAAAGGCGACCTGTACCCCAGTGAAATTCAGCACGTTCAGCAGAGGAGAGGACATGTATCCCAGTGAGGTTCAGCACCTTCAGGAGAGGAGACGACCTGTGCCCCAGTGAGAGTCAGCACCTTCAGAAGGGGAGAGGACATGGACGCCCGTGAGAATCACTAACTTTGGGAGAGGAAGAGACCTGTTCCCCACTGAGAGTCAGCATCTTCAGCAGAGGAGAGGGCATGTCCCCCAAAGAGAGTCAGCACCTTCAGAGCAGGAGGGGACCTATACCCCAGTGAGAGTCAGCACCTTCAGGGGAGCAGAGGACCTGTATCCCAGTGAGAGTCAGGACCTTCAGGGGAGCAGAGGACCTGTACCCCAGTGAGAGTCAGCACCTTCAGGAGAGAGGAGGACCTGTACCCCAATATCAGTCAGCACCCTCATGAGAAGAGGTGTCCTGTACCCCAGTTCGAGTCAGCACCTTCAGGAGCGGGGAGGACCTGGACCCCAATGAGAGTCAGCGCCTTCAGGAGAGGAGGGGACCTGTACCCCAGTCAGAGTCAGCACCTTCAGGAGAGGGGAGGACATGGCCCCCAAGTGAGAGGCTGCACATTTGTGATTGCAGGGGTCCTATACCCCTGTGAGAGTCAGCACTTTCAGAAGAGGAAAGCACATATACCCCAGTGAGAGACAGCAACTTCAGGAGAGAATGGGAACTGTACCCTAGTGAGAGTCGTCACCTTCAGGAGACGGGAGTACCTGTACCCCAAAGAGTTTCAACGCCTTCAGAAGAGGAGAGGAAATGTCCCCCAGTGAGAATGAGCACCTTTTGGCGAGGAGGGGACCTGTACCCCAGTGAGAGTCAGCATCTTCAGGAGAAGAGAGGTCATGGCCCGCAGTGAGAGGCAGCACCTTTATGAGAGCTGGGGAGCTATAACCCAGTGAGAGTCAGCAGCATCAGAAGAGGAGAGCACATATGCCCCAGTGAGAGACAGCAGCTTCAACAGAGGAGGGGACCTGTACCCCAGTGAGTGTATGATCCTTCAGGAGAGGAGACGACCTGTACCCCACTGTGATTTAGCACTTTCCAGAGACGTGAGGACATGTCCACCATTGAGAGTCAGCTCCTACAGGAGAGGAGGGGAATTGCTCCCTAACGAGTGTCAGCACCTTCAGCAGAGGGGAGGACATGTAACCCAATGAGAGTCAGCACCTTTAGGAGAGGAGAACACCTGTACCCCAGTGAAAGTCAGCACCTTCAGGAGAGGAGGCGACCTGCACACCAGTGAGAGTCAGCACTTTCAGGAGAGGACAGTACATGTAACCCAGTGAGATTCAGCACCTTCAGGACAGGGGAGAACATGTAACTTAGTGAGAGTCAGCACCTTCAGGAGAAGAGGGGACCTGTACCCCAGTGAGAGTCAGCACCTTCAGGAGAGGAGAGAACATGTAACTCAGTGAGAGTCAGCAGCTTCAAAAGAGGATGGGTCCTTCACCCCAGTGAGAGTCAGCACCTTCAGGAGAGGAGGGGACCTGTACCCCAGTGAGTGTCAGCATCTTCAGAAGAGGAGGGGACATGTACCCTAGTGAGAGTCAGCACCTTGAGGATTGGAGTGGATATGTACCCCAGTCAGGGTCAGCACCTTCAGGAGACCGTCGGACCTGCACCCCAGTGAGAGTCAGCACCTTCAGGAGGAGAGGACTTGTCCCCCAGTGAGAGGCAGCACCATTGGGGGAGGAGGGGACATGTGCCCCAGTGGGAATCAACACTTTCCGGAGAGGAGGGGATCTGTACACCAGTGAGAGTCAGCACATTCAGGAGAGGAGGAGACCTGTACCCCAGTGAAAGTCAGCACCTTCAGGAGAGGAGGGGAAATGTACCCCAATGAGAGTCAGCACCTTCAGGAGAAGACGAGAACTGTACCCCAGTGACTGTCAGCACCTTCAGGAGATGAGAGCACCTGTACCCCAATGAGAGTCAGCGCCTTCAGGAGAGGAGGGGACCTGTACCCTAGTGAGATTCAGCACCTTTGGGAGAGGAGGGGACCTGTACCCCAGTGAGAGTCAACACCTTCAGGAGAGGGGAGGACATGGCCCCCAGTGAGAGGCTGCACTTTTGTGAGTGCAGGGGACCTATAGCCCAGTGAGAGTCAGCACCTTCAGAAGAGAAGAGCACATATCCCCTAGTGAGAGACAGCAACTTCAGGAGAGGATGGGACCTATACCCTAGTGAGAGTCAGCACCTTGAGGAGACGGGAGGACCTGTACCCCAATGAGTGTCAGGGCCTTCAGGAGAGGAGAGGACATGTCCGCCAGTGAGAATGAGCACCTTTGTGAGACGAGGGGACCTGTACCCCAGTGAGTGTCAGTTCCTTCAGGAGTGGAGACGACCTCTACCCCAGTGAGATTTAGCACTTTCCAGAGACGTGAGGACGTGTCCATGTCCACCATTGAGAGTCAGCTCCTACAGGAGAGGAGGGGAATTGCTCCCTAACGAGTGTCAGCACTTTCAGGAGAGGAGAGAACATGTAACCCATGAGAATCAGCACCATCATGAGAGGAGGTGCCCTGCATCCCAGTGAGAGGCAGCACCTTTGTGCGAGGAGGGGACCTGTACCCCAATGAGAGCATCTTCAGGAGAGGAGAGGACATGGCCCCCAGTGAGAGGCAGCACCTTTGTGAGAGCAGGGGAGCTATAACCCAGTGAGAGTCAGCACCATCAGAAGAGGAGAGCACATATCCCCCAGTGAGAGACAGCAACTTCAAGAGAGGATGGGACCTGTACCCCAGTGAGAGCCAGCACCATCAGGAGCGGGGAGGACATGTACCCCAATGAGATTGAGCACCTTCAGGAGAGGAGAACACCTGTACCCCAGTGAAAGCCAGAACCTTCAGTAAAGGATGCGACCTGCACCCCAGTGAGAGTCAGCACTTTCAGGACAGGAGAGAACATGTAACCCTCTGAGAGTCAGCACCTTCAGGAGAGGAGAGCACATGTTACCCAGTGAGAGTCAGCACCTTCAGGAGAGGAGAGAACATGTACCCCAGTGAGAGTCAGCACCTTCAGGAGAGGAGAGAACATGTACCCCAGTGAGTGTCAGCAGCTTCAGAAGAGGATGGGACCTGCACCCCAGAGAGAGTCAGCACCTTCAGGAGAGGAGGGGACCTGTACCCCAGTTAGTGTCAGCAGCTTCAGAAGAGGAGGGGACATGTACCCGAGTGAGAGTCAGCAACTTGAGGAGTAGAGTGGATATGTACCCTAGTCAGAGTCAGCACCTTCAGGAAACCGTAGGACCTGCACCCCAGTGAGAGTCAGCACCTTCAGGAGAGGAGAGGAAATGTACCCCAGTGAGAAGCAGCACCTTTGGGGGAGGAGGAGACACGTACCCCAGTGGGAATCAACACCTTCCGGAGAGGAGGGGATCTGTACCCTAGTGTAAGTCAGCACCTTCAGGAGAGGAGGAGACCTGTACCCCAGTCAGAGTCAGCACCTTCAGGACTGGAGGAGACCTGTACCCCAGTGAAAGACAGCACCTTCAGGAGAGGAGTGGACATGTATCCCAATGAGAGTCAGCACCTTCAGGAGAAGAGGGGATCTGTACCCCAGTGAGGGACAGCACCTTCAGCAGACGGCAGAACCTGTACCAAAGTGAAAGTCAGCAACTTCAGCAGAGGAGGGGAAGTGAACCCTTGTGAGTGTCAGTACCCTCAGGAGAGGAGGAGACCTGTACCCCAGTGAAAGTCAGCACGTTCAGCAGAGGAGAGGACATGTACCCCAGTGAGAGTCAGCACCTTCAGGAGAGTAGAGGACATGGACGCCAGTGAAAATCGCCACCTTTGGGAGAGGAGGAGACCTGTTCCCCACTGAGATTCAGCACCATCAGCAGAGGAGAGGGCATGTCCCCCAGTGAGAGTCAGCACCTTCAGAAGAGAGGAGGACCTGTACCCCAATGACAGTCATCATCTTCATGAAAAGAGGGGTCCTGTACCCCAGTGAGAACCAGCACCTTCAGGGGAGCAGAGGTCCTGTACCCCAGTGAGAGTCAGCACCTTCAGGAGAGGAGAGCACATATCCCCCAGTGAGAGACAGCAACTTCAGGAGAGGATGGGACCTGTACCCTAGTGAGAGTCAGCACCTTCAGGAGACGGGAGGACCTGTACACCAGTGATTATCAGCACCTTCAGGAGAGGAGAGTACATGTCCCCCAGTGAGAATGAGCACCTTTGGGAGATGAGGGAACCTGTACCCCAGTGAGTGTCAGCTCCTTCAGGAGAGGAGACGACCTGTACCCCAGTGAGATTCAGCACCTTCAGGAGTGGAGAGGACATGTACCCCAATGACAGTCTGCGCCTTCAGGAGAGGAGACGTCCTGTACCCCAGTGAGAGTCAGTACGTTCAAGAGAGGAGAGTACATGTCTCCCAGTGAGAGTCAGCACTTTCAGGAGAGGAGTGGACATGTATCCCAATGGGAATCCACACCTTCCGGAGAGGAGGGGATCTGTACCCTAGTGAGGGTCAGCAGGTGAGGAGAGGAGGGGATCTGTAGCCAGTGAGAGTCAGGACATTCAGGAGAGGGGTGTACATGTACCCCATTGAGAATCAGCACCTTCAGGATAGGAGGGGACATGTCTCCCAATGAGATTCTGCACCGACATGGAGAAGAGGGGACCTGTGCCCCAGTGAATGTCAGCAACTTCAGGAGAGGAGAGGACATGGACGCACATGAGAATCACCACCTTTGGGAGAGGAGGAGACCTGGTCCCCACTGAGATTCAGCACCTTCAGCAGAGGAGCGGACATGTCCCCCCGTGAGAGTCAGCACCTTCAGAGCAGGAGGGAACCTGTACCCCAGTGAGAGTCAGCACCTTCAGGCGAGGAGGGGAATTGCTCCCTAGTGGGTGTCAGCACTTTAATGAGAGGAGAGGACATGTACCCCAGGGAGAGGCAGCACCTTTGGGAGAAGGCAGGAGACGTAGCCCTGTCAGAGTCAGCACCTTCAGGAAAGGGGCGGACCTGTACCCCAATGAGAGTCAGCACTTTCATGAGAGGCGGTGACCTGGACCCCAGTGAGAGGCAGCAACTTTGGGTGAGGCGGGGACCTGTACCCCAGTGAGAGTCAGCACATTCAAGAGAGGGGTGGACATGTCCCCCAGTGAGAGTCAGCACCTTCAGGAGAGGAGGGGCCATGTACCCCAGTGTGAATCAACACCTTCAGGAGAGGAGGGGGTCCTGTACCTCAGTTAGAGCCAGCAACTTCAGGAGAGGAGGGGAATTGCACCCTTGTGAGTGTCAGCACGTTCAGCAGAGGAGAGGACATGTACACGAGTGAGAGCCAGCACCTTCATGAGAGGAGACGACCTGTGTCCAGTGAGAGTCAGCACCTTCAGGAGAGGGGAGTACCTGTAACCCAATGAGAGTCAGTGCCTTCCTGGGCGGAGAGCACCTGTACCCCAGTGAGAGTCAGCATCGTCAGGAGAGGAGGGGTACTGCACCCCAGTGAGAGTCATCACTTTATTGAGAGGATTGGACATGTCCCCCAGCATGAGTCAGCACCTTCAGGAGAGTGGCGGACATGTACCCCAATGAGAAGCAGCACCTTCATGAGAGGAGGTGACCTGTACCCCAGTGAGAGTCAGCACATTCAAGAGAGGAGAGTACATGTCCCCCAGTGAGAGTCAGCACCTTCAGGAGAGGAGGGGACATATACCCCAGTGGGAATCAACACCTTCCAGAGAGGAGGGGATCTATAGCCTTGTGAGAGTCAGCACCTACATGGAGAAGAGGGGACTTGTATCCCAGTGAGAGTCAGCACCTTCAGGAGAGGAGAGCACCTGTACCCCAGTGAGAGTCAGCACATTCAGGAGAGGAGAGGAGACGTAGCCCTGTCAGTCAGCACCTTTAGGAAAGGGGAGGACCTGTACCCCAATGAGAGTCAGCACCTTCAGGTTAGGGGAGGACATGTCCACCATTGAGAGTCAGCACATTTTGGAGGGGAGAGAATCTGCAACCCAGTGAGAGTCAACTCCTTCTGGAGAGGTGCCGACCTGTAACCCAGTGAGAGTCAGCTCCTTCAGGAGAGGTGACGACCTGTAACTCAGTGAGAGCAGCACCTTCAGGCGAGGAGGGGAATTGCTCCCTAACGAGTGTCAGCACTTTCATGAGTGGCGGTGAACTGCACCCCAGTGAGAGTCAGCACATTCAAGAGAGGGGAGGACATATCCCCCAGTGAGTGTCAGCACGTTCAGCAGAGGAGAGGACATGTACACCAGTGAGAGCCAGCACCTTTTTGAGAGGAGGAGACCTGTACCCCAGTGTGAATCAGCACTTTGAGGAGAGGAGCGGACCTGTACCCCAATGAGTGTCAGCACCTTTGGGAGAGGAGGGAATCTGTCCCCCATTGAGAGGCAGCACCTTCAGGAGAGGAGAGAACATGTCCGCCAGTGAGAGTCAGCACCTTCAGGAGAGGAGGGGACATGTATCCCAATGTGAATCCACACCTTCCGGAGAGGAGGGGATCTGTACCCTAGTGAGAGTCAGCAGCTTGAGGAGAGGTGGGGATCTGTAGCCAGTGAGAGTCAGCACATTCAGGAGAGGGGTGTACATGTACCCCATTGAGAATCAGCACGTTCAGGATAGGAGGGGACATGTCTCCCAATGAGAGTCAGCACCTACATGGAGAAGAGGGGACCTGTGCCCCAGTGAATGTCAGCAACTTCAGGAGAGGAGAGGACATGGACGCACGTGAGAATCACCACCTTTGGGAGTGGAGGAGACCTGGTCCCCACTGAGATGCAGCACCTTCAGCAGAGGAGTAGACATGTCCCCGCAGTGAGAGTCAGCACCTGCAGAGCAGGAGGGAACCTGTACCCCAGTGAGAGTCAGCACCTTCAGGCGAGGAGGGGAATTGCTCCCTAGTGAGTGTCAGCACTTTAATGAGAGGAGAGGACATGTACCCCAGGGAGAGGCAGGACCTTTGGGAGAGGGGAGGAGACGTAGCCCTGTCAGAGTCAGCACCTTCAGGAAAGGGGCGGACCTGTACCCCAATGAGAGTCAGCACTTTCATGAGAGGCGGTGACCTGGACCCCAGTGAGAGGCAGCAACTTTGGGTGAGGCGGGGCCCTGTACCCCAGTGAGAGTCAGCACATTCAAGAGAGGAGTTTACATGTCCCCCCGTGAGAGTCAGCACCTTCAGGAGATGAGGGGACATATACCCCAGTGAGAATCAACACCTTCCAGAGAGGAGGGGATCTGTAGCCTAGTGAGAGTCAGCACCTACATGGAGAAGAGGGGTCCTGTACCCCAGTGAGAGTCAGCACCTTCCGGAGATTAGAGCACCTGTACCCCAGTGAGAGTCAGCACCTTCAGGAGAGGAGAGAACATGTCCCCCAGTGAGAGTCAGCACCTTCAGGAGAGGAGGGGACATGTATCCCAATGTGAATCCACACCTTCCGGAGAGAAGGGGATCTGTACCCTAGTGAGAGTCAGCAGCTTGAGGAGAGGTGGGGATCTGTAGCCAGTGAGAGTCAGCACATTCAGGAGAGGGGAGTACATATACCCCATTGAGAATCAACACCTTCAGGAGAGGAGGGGGACCTGTACCTCAGTTAGAGCCAGCAACTTCAGGAGAGGAGGGGAACTGCACCCTTGTGAGTGTCAGCACGTTCAGCAGAGGAGAGGACATGTACACGAGTGAGAGCCAGCACCTTCATGAGAGGAGACGAGCGGTGCCCCAGTGAGAGTCAGCACCTTCAGGAGAGGGGAGTACCTGTAACCCAATGAGAGTCAGTGCCTTAATGAGAGGAGAACACCTGTACCCCAGTGAGAGTCAGCATCTTCAGGAGAGGAGGGGAATGCACCCCAGTGAGAGTCATCACTTTAATGAGAAAATTGGACATCTCCCCCAGCGAGAGTCAGCATCTTCAGGAGAGGGGCGGACATGTACGCCAATGAGAAGCAGCACCTTCATGAGAGGAGGTGACCTGTACCCCAGTGAGAGTCAGCACATTCAAGAGAGGAGTGTGCATGTCCCCCCGTGAGAGTCAGCACCTTCAGGAGATGAGGGGACATATACCCCAGTGGGAATCAACATCTTACAGAGAGGAGGGGATCTGTAGCCTAGTGAGAGTCAGCACCTACATGGAGAAGAGGGGACCTGTACCCCAGTGAGAACCAGCATCTTCAGGCGAGGAGGGGAATTGCTCCCTAACGAGTGTCAGTACTTTCATGAGCGGCGGTGAACTGCACCCCAGTGAGAATCAGCACAATCAAGAGAGGGGAGGACATGTCCCCCAGTGAGAGTCAGCACCTTCTGGAGAGGAGGGGACATGTACCCCAGTGGGAATCAACACCTTCAGCAGAGGAGGGGGACCTATACCCCAGTGAGAGTCAGCACCTTCAGGAGAAGAGGGGACCTTTACCCCAGTGAAATTCAGCAACTGCAGGAGAGGAGGGGAACTGCACCCTTGTGAGTGTCAGCGCGTTCAGCAGAGGAGAAGACATGTACACTAATGAGAGTCAGCACCTTTTTGAGAGGAGACGACTTGTACCCCAGTGAGAGTCAGCACCTTCAGTAGAGGAGATGACATGTATCCCAGTGAGAGCCAGCACCTTCAGTAGAGGAGACGACATGTACCCCAGTGACATTCAGCAATTTCAGCAGAGGAGAGGGCATGTACCCCAGTGAGTGTCAGCACCTTTTTGAGAGGAGGGGACCTGTACCCCAGTGAGAGTCAGCACCTTCAGGAGAGGGGAGGACATATACCCCAATGAGAGTCAGTGCCTTCACGGGAGGAGCGCACCTGTATCCCAGTGAGAGTCAGCATCTTCAGGGGAGGAGAGGACATGGCCCCCAGTGAGAGGCAGCACATTTGTGAGAACAGGGGACCTATAACCCTGTGAGAGTCAGCACCGTCAGAAGAGGAGAGCACATATCCCCCAGTGAGAGACAGCAACTTCAAGAGAGGAGGGGACCTGTACCCCAGTGAGAGCCAGAACCTTCAGGAGAGGGGAGGACATGTACCCCAGTGATAGTCAGCACCTGCAGGAGAGGAGAGCACCTGTACCCCAGTGAGAGTCAGCATCTTCTGGAGAGGAAATGACCTGTACCCCAGTGAGAGTCAGCAGCTTCAGAAGAGGAGCGGGCATGTACCATAGTGAGAGTCAGCACCTTGAGGCGTGGAGTGGATATGTACCCCAGTCGGAGTCAGCACCTTCAGGAGGGGAGAGGAGTCATACCCCAGTCAGAGTCAGCACCTTTAGGAGACCATAGGACCTGCACCCCAGTGAGAATCAGCACCTTCAGGAGAGGAGAGGATTGTCCCCCAGTGAGAGGCAGCACCTTTGGGCGTGGAGGGGACATGTACCCCAGTGAGAATCAACAGCTTCCGGAGAGGAGGGGATCTGTACCCCAGTCAGAGTCAGCACCTTCAGGAGAGTGCAAGACATGTACCAAAGTGAAAGTCAGCAACTTCAGGAGAAGGGGGGAACTGCACCCTTGTAAGTGTCAGCACCTTCAGGAGAGGAGGGGACCTGTACCCCAGTGAGAGTCAGCACCTGCAGGAGAGGAGAGAACATGTAACCAAGTGAGAGTCAGCACCTTCAGGAGAGGAGAGATCATGTACCCCAGTGAGTGTCAGCAGCTTCAGAAGAGGATGGGACCTGCACCCCAGTGAGAGTCAGCAACTTCAGGAGAGGAGGGGACCTGTACCCCAGTGAGTGTCAGCACCTTCAGGAGAGGAGGGGACTTGTCCCCCAGTGAGAGGCAGCACCTTTGCGGGAGGAGGGGACATGTACCCCAGTGGGAATCAACACCTTCCGGAGAGGAGGGGATCTGTACCCTAGTGAGAGTCAGCACCTTCATGAGAGGAGAGGAAACGTACCCCAGTCTGAGTCAGCACCTTTAGGAGACCGTAGGACCTGCACCCCAGTGAGAATCAGCACCTTCAGGAGAGGAGAGGACTTGTCCCCCAGTGAGAGGCAGCTCCTTTGGGCGAGGAGGGGACATGTACCCCAGTGAGAATCAACAGCTTCCGGAAAGGTGGGGATCTGTACCCCAGTCAGAGTCAGCACCTTCAGGAGAGTGCAAGACATGTACCAAAGTGAAAGTCCGCACCTTCAGGAGAAGAGGAGTCCTGTACCCCAGTGAAATTCAGCACGTTCAGCAGAGGAGAGGACATGTATCCCAGTGAGAGTTAGCAACTTCAGGAGAGGAGACGACCTGTGCCCCAGTGAGAGTCAGCACCTTCAGGAGAGGAGAGGACATAGACGCCCGTGAGAATCACTACCTTTGGGAGAGAAGGAGACCTGTTCCCCACTGAGAGCCAGCACCTTCAGCAAAGGAGAGGGCATGTCCCCCAATGAGAGTCAGCACCTTCAGAGCAGGAGGGGACCTATACCCCAGTGAGAGTCAGCACCTTCAGGGGAGCAGAGAACCTGTACCCCAGTGAGAGTCAGCACCTTCAGGGGAGCAGAGGACCTGTACACCAGTGAGAGCCTGCACCTTCAGGAGAGAGGAGGACCTGTACCCCAATGAGAGTCAGCACCCTCATGAGAAGAGGTGTCCTGTACCCCAGATAGAGTCAACACCTTCAGGAGTGGGGAGGACCTGGACCCCAATGAGAGTCAGCGCCTTCAGGAGAGGAGGGGACCTGTACCCTAATGAGATTCAGCAGCTTCAGGAGAGGAGGGGACATGTACCCCAGTGAGAGTCAGCACCTTCAGGAGAGGGGAGGACATGGCCCCCAGTGAGAAGCTGCACGTTTGTGAGTGCAGGGGAGCTATACCCCAGTGAGAGTCAGCACTTTCAGAAGAGGAGAGCACACATCCCCCCGTGAGAGACAGCAACTTCAGGAGAGGATGGGACTGTACCCCAGTGAGAGTCAGCACCTTCAGCAGACGGGAGCACCAGTACCCCATTGAGTGTCAGCGCCTTCAGGAGATGAGAGGACATGTACCCCAGTGAGAATGAGCACCTTCAGGAGAGGAGGGGACCTGTACCCCAGTGAGAGTCAGCACCTTCAGGAGAAGAGGGGACCTTTACCCCAGTGAAATTCAGCAACTGCAGGAGAGGAGGGGAACTGCACCCTTGTGAGTGTCAGCGCGTTCAGCAGAGGAGAAGACATGTACACTAGTGAGAGTCAGCACCTTTTTGAGAGGAGACGACATGTACCCCAGTGAGAGTCAGCACCTTCAGTAGAGGAGATGACATGTATCCCAGTGAGAGCCAGCACCTTCAGTAGAGGAGACGACATGTACCCCAGTGACATTCAGCAATTTCAGCAGAGGAGAGGGCATGTACCCCAGTGAGTGTCAGCACCTTTTTGAGAGGAGGGGACCTGTACCCCAGTGAGAGTCAGCACCTTCAGGAGAGGGGAGGACATATACCCCAATGAGAGTCAGTGCCTTCACGGGAGGAGCGCACCTGTATCCCAGTGAGAGTCAGCATCTTCAGGGGAGGAGAGGACATGGCCCCCAGTGAGAGGCAGCACATTTGTGAGAACAGGGGACCTATAACCCTGTGAGAGTCAGCACCGTCAGAAGAGGAGAGCACATATCCCCCAGTGAGAGACAGCAACTTCAAGAGAGGAGGGGACCTGTACCCCAGTGAGAGCCAGAACCTTCAGGAGAGGGGAGGGCATGTACCCCAGTGAGAGCCAGCACCCTCAGGAGAGGAGAACACCTATACCCCAGTGATAGTCAGCACCTGCAGGAGAGGAGAGCACCTGTACCCCAGTGAGAGTCAGCATCTTCTGGAGAGGAAATGACCTGTACCCCAGTGAGAGTCAGCAGCTTCAGAAGAGGAGCGGGCATGTACCATAGTGAGAGTCAGCACCTTGAGGCGTGGAGTGGATATGTACCCCAGTCGGAGTCAGCACCTTCAGGAGGGGAGAGGAGTCATACCCCAGTCAGAGTCAGCACCTTTAGGAGACCTTAGGACCTGCACCCTAGTGAGAATCAGCACCTTCAGGAGAGTAGAGGATTGTCCCCCAGTGAGAGGCAGCACCTTTGGGCGTGGAGGGGACATGTACCCCAGTGAGAATCAACAGCTTCCGGAGAGGAGGGGATCTGTACCCCAGTCAGAGTCAGCACCTTCAGGAGAGTGCAAGACATGTATCAAAGTGAAAGTCAGCAACTTCAGGAGAAGAGGGGAACTGCACCCTTGTAAGTGTCAGCACCTTCAGGAGAGGAGGAGACCTGTACCCCAGTGAGAGTCAGCACCTGCAGGAGAGGAGAGAACATGTAACCAAGTGAGAGTCAGCACCTTCAGGAGAGGAGAGATCATGTACCCCAGTGAGTGTCAGCAGCTTCAGAAGAGGATGGGACCTGCACCCCAGTGAGAGTCAGCAACTTCAGGAGAGGAGGGGACCTGTACCCCAGTGAGTGTCAGCACCTTCAGGAGAGGAGGGGACTTGTCCCCCAGTGAGAGGCAGCACCTTTGCGGGAGGAGGGGACCTGTACCCCAGTAGGAATCAACACCTTCCGGAGAGGAGGGGATCTGTACCCTAGTGAGAGTCAGCACCTTCATGAGAGGAGAGGAGACGTACCCCAGTCTGAGTCAGCACCTTTAGGAGACCCTAGGACCTGCACCCCAGTGAGAATCAGCACCTTCAGGAGAGGAGAGGACTTGTCCCCCAGTGAGAGGCAGCACCTTTGGGCGAGGAGGGGACATGTACCCTAGTGAGAATCAACAGCTTCCGGAAAGGTGGGGATCTGTACCCCAGTCAGAGTCAGCACCTTCAGGAGAGTGCAAGACATGTACCAAAGTGAAAGTCAGCAACTTCAGGAGAAGAGGGGAACTGCACCCTTGTAAGTGTCAGCACCTTCAGGAGAGGAGGGGACCTGTACCCCAGTGAAATTCAGCACGTTCAGCGAGGAGAGGACATGTATCCCAGTGAGAGTTAGCAACTTCAGGAGAGGAGACGACCTGTGCCCCAGTGAGAGTCAGCACCTTCAGGAGAGGAGAGGACATAGACGCCCGTGAGAATCACTACCTTTGGGAGAGAAGGAGACCTGTTCCCCACTGAGAGCCAGCACCTTCAGCAAAGGAGAGGGCATGTCCCCCAATGAGAGTCAGCACCTTCAGAGCAGGAGGGGACCTATACCCCAGTGAGAGTCAGCACCTTCAGGGGAGCAGAGAACCTGTACACCAGTGAGAGTCAGCACCTTCAGGGGAGCAGAGGACCTGTACACCAGTGAGAGCCAGCACCTTCAGGAGAGAGGAGGACCTGTACCCCAATGAGAGTCAGCACCCTCATGAGAAGAGGTGTCCTGTACCCCAGTTAGAGTCAACACCTTCAGCAGTGGGGAGGACCTGGACCCCAATGAGAGTCAGCGCCTTCAGGAGAGGAGGAGAACTGTACCCCAGTGAGAGTCAGCACCCTCAGGAGATGAGAGCACCTGTACCCCAGTAAGAGTCAGCGCCTTCAGGAGAGGAGGGGACCTGTACCCCAGTGAGAGTCAGCACCTTCGGGAGAGGGGAGGACATGTACCCCAGTGAGAGCCTGCACGTTTGTGAGTGCAGGGGACCTATACCCCAGTGAGAGTCAGCACTTTCAGAAGTGGAATGGACATATCCCCCAGTGAGAGACAGCAACTTCAGGAGAGGGCAGGCCCTGTACCCTAGTGACTGTCAGCACCTTCAGGAGACGGGAGGACCTGTACCCCAATGAGGGTCAGCGGCTTCAGGAGAGGAGAGGACATGTCCGCCAGTGAGAATGAGCACCTTTGGGAGAGGAGGGGACCTGTACCCAAGTGAGTGTCAGCTCCTTCAGGAGAGGAGACGACCTGTACCCCAGTGAGATTTAGCACTTTCCAGAGACGTGAGGACATGTCCACCATTGAGAGTCAGCTCCTACAGAGAGGAGGGGAATTGCTCCCTAACGAGTGTCAGCACTTTCAGGAGAGGAGAGAACATGTAACCCAATGAGAATTAGCACCATCATGAGAAGAGGTGACCTGCACCCCAGTGAGAGGCAGCACCTTTGGGCAAGGAGGGGTCCTGTACCCCAGTGAGAGTCAGAACCTTCAGGACAGGAGAGAACATGTAACCCAATGAGAGTCAGCCCCTTCAGGAGAGGAGGGGACCAGTACCCCAGTGAGAGTCAGCACCTTCAGGAGAGGAGAGAACATGTACCCCAGTGAGTGTCAGCACCTTCAGGAGAGGAGAGAACATGTAACCCAGTGAGAGTCAGCACCTTCAGGAGAGGAGAGATCATGTACCCCAGTGAGTGTCAGCAGCTTCAGAAGAGGATGGGACCTGCACCCCAGTGAGTGTCAGCAACTTCAGGTTAGGAGGGGACCTGTACCCCAGTGAGTGTCTGCACCTTCAGAAGAGGAGGGGACATGTCCCCCAGTGAGAGGCAGCACCTTTGGGGGAGGAGGGGACATGTTCCCCAGTGGGAATCAACACATTCCGGAGAGGAGGTGATCTGTACCCTAGTGAGAGTCAGCACCTTCATGAGAGGAGAGGAGACGTACCCCAGTCAGAGTCCACACCTTCAGGAGAGGAGGAGACCTGTACCCCAGTGAAAGTAAGCACCTTCAGGAGAGTAGGGGACATGTATCCCAATGAGTGTCAGCACCTTCAGGAGAAGAGGGGATCTGTACCCTAGTGAGGGACAGCACCTTCAGGGGAGGGCAGGAACTGTACCAAAGTGAAAGTCAGCAACTTCAGCAGAGGAGGGGAACTGCACTCTTCTCAGTGTCTGCACCTTCAGGAGAGGGGGAGACCTGTACCCCAGTGAAAGTCAGCACGTTCAACAGAAGAGAGGACATGTACCCCAGTGGGAGTCAGCACCTTCAGGAGAGGAGACGACCTGTGCCCCAGTGAGAGTCAGCACCTTCAGGAGAGGAGAGGACATGGACGCCCGTGAGAATCACAATCTTTGGGAGAGGAGGAGACCTGTTCCCCACTGAGAGTCAGCACCTTCAGCAGAGGAGAGGGCATGTCCCCCAATGAGAGTCAGCACCTTCAGAGCAGGAGGGAACCTGTACCCCAGTGAGAGTCAGCACCTTCAGGCGAGGAGGGGAATTGCTCCCTAGTGAGTGTCAGCACTTTAGTGAGAGGAGAGGACATGTACCCCAGGGAGAGGCAGCACCTTTGGGAGAGGGGAGGAGACGTAGCCCTGTCAGAGTCAGCACCTTCAGGAAAGGGGCGGACCTGTACCCCAATGAGAGTCAGCACTTTCATGAGAGGCGGTGACCTGGACCCCAGTGAGAGGCAGCAACTTTGGGTGAGGCGGGGACCTGTACCCCAGTGAGAGTCAGCACATTCAAGAGAGGGGTGGACATGTCGCCCAGTGAGAGTCAGCACCTTCAGGAGAGGAGGGGCCATGTACCCCAGTGTGAATCAACACCTTCAGGAGAGGAGGGGGACCTGTACCTCAGTTAGAGGCAGCAACCTCAGGAGAGGAGGGGAACTGCACCCTTGTGAGTGTCAGCACGTTCAGCAGAGGAGAGGACATGTACACGAGTGAGAGCCAGCAACTTCATGAGAGGAGACGACCGGTGCCCCAGTGAGAGTCAGCACCTTCAGGCGAGGAGGGGAATTGCTCCCTAACGAGTGTCAGCACTTTCATGAGCGGCGGTGAACTGCACCCCAGTGAGAGTCAGCACATTCAAGAGAGGGGAGGACATGTCCCCCAGTGAGAGTCAGCACCTTCTGGAGAGGAGGGGACATGTACCCCAGTGGGAATCAACACCTTCAGCAGAGGAGGGGGACCTGTACCCCAGTGAGAGTCAGCACCTTCAGGAGAAGAGGGGACCTTTACCCCAGTGAAATTCAGCAACTGCAGGAGAGGAGGGGAACTGCACCCTTGTGAGTGTCAGCGCGTTCAGCAGAGGAGAAGACATGTACACTAATGAGAGTCAGCACCTTTTTGAGAGGAGACGACATGTACCCCAGTGAGAGTCAGCACCTTCAGTAGAGGAGATGACATGTATCCCAGTGAGAGTCAGCACCTTCAGTAGAGGAGACAACATGTACCCCAGTGACATTCAGCAATTTCAGCAGAGGAGAGGGCATGTACCCCAGTGAGTGTCAGCACCTTTTTGAGAGGAGGGAACCTGTACCCCAGTTAGAGTCAGCACCTTCAGGAGAGGGGAGGACATATACCCCAATAAGAGTCAGTGCCTTCACGGGAGGAGCGCACCTGTACCCCAGTGAGAGTCAGCGCCTTCAGGACAGGAGAGAACATGTAACCCAGTGAGAGTCAGCACCTTCAGGAGAGGAGGGGACCTGGACCCCAGTCAGAGTCAGCACCTTCAGGAGAGGGGAGGACATGGCCCCCAAGTGAGAGGCTGCACATTTGTGATTGCAGGGGTCCTATACCCCAGTGAGAGTCAGCACTTTCAGAAGAGGAAAGCACATATACCCCAGTGAGAGACAGCAACTTCAGGAGAGGATGTGACCTGTACCCTAGTGAGAGTCGGCACCTTCGGGAGATGGGAGTACCTGTACCCCAATGAGTTTCAGCGCCTTCAGGAGAGGAGAGGACCTGTACCCTAGTGAGATTCAGCACCTTCGGGAGAGGGGAGGACCTGTACCCCAGTGAGATTTAGCACTTTCCAGAGACGTGAGGACATGTCCACCATTGAGAGTCAGCTCCTACAGAGAGGAGGGGAATTGCTCCCTAACGAGTGTCAGCACTTTCAGGAGAGGAGAGAACATGTAACCCAATGAGATTTAGCACCATCATGAGAAGAGGTGACCTGCACCCCAGTGAGAGGCAGCACCTTTGGGCAAGGAGGGGTCCTGTACCCCAGTGAGAGTCAGCACCTTCAGGACAGGAGAGAACATGTAACCCAATGAGAGTCAGCCCCTTCAGGAGAGGAGGGGACCAGTACCCCAGTGAGAGTCAGCACCTTTAGGAGAGGAGAGAACATGTACCCCAGTGAGTGTCAGCACCTTCAGGAGAGGAGAGAACATGTAACCCAGTGAGAGTCAGCACCTTCAGGAGAGGAGAGATCATGTACCCCAGTGAGTGTCAGCAGCTTCAGAAGAGGATGGGACCTGCACCCCAGTGAGTGTCAGCAACTTCAGGTTAGGAGGGGACCTGTACCCCAGTGAGTGTCTGCACCTTCAGAAGAGGAGGGGACTTATCCCCCAGTGAGAGGCAGCACCTTTGGGGGAGGAGGGGACATGTTCCCCAGTGGGAATCAACACCTTCCGGAGAGGAGGTGATCTGTACCCTAGTGAGAGTCAGCACCTTCATGAGAGGAGAGGAGACGTACCCCAGTCAGAGTCCACACCTTCAGGAGAGGAGGAGACCTGTACCCCAGTGAAAGTAAGCACCTTCAGGAGAGTAGGGGACATGTATCCCAATGAGTGTCAGCACCTTCAGGAGAAGAGGGGATCTGTACCCTAGTGAGGGACAGCACCTTCAGGGGAGGGCAGGAACTGTACCAAAGTGAAAGTCAGCAACTTCAGCAGAGGAGGGGAACTGCACTCTTCTCAGTGTCTGCACCTTCAGGAGAGGGGGAGACCTGTACCCCAGTGAAAGTCAGCACGTTCAACAGAAGAGAGGACATGTACCCCAGTGAGAGTCAGCACCTTCAGGAGAGGAGACGACCTGTGCCCCAGTGAGAGTAAGAACCTTCAGGAGAGGAGAGGACATGGACGCCCGTGAGAATCACAATCTTTGGGAGAGGAGGAGACCTGTTCCCCACTGAGAGTCAGCACCTTCAGCAGAGGAGAGGGCATGTCCCCCAATGAGAGTCAGCACCTTCAGAGCAGGAGGGAACCTGTACCCCAGTGAGAGTCAGCACCTTCAGGCGAGGAGGGGAATTGCTCCCTAGTGAGTGTCAGCACTTTAGTGAGAGGAGAGGACATGTACCCCAGGGAGAGGCAGCACCTTTGGGAGAGGGGAGGAGACGTAGCCCTGTCAGAGTCAGCACCTTCAGGAAAGGGGCGGACCTGTACCCCAATGAGAGTCAGCACTTTCATGAGAGGCGGTGACCTGGACCCCAGTGAGAGGCAGCAACTTTGGGTGAGGCGGGGACCTGTACCCCAGTGAGAGTCAGCACATTCAAGAGAGGGGTGGACATGTCGCCCAGTGAGAGTCAGCACCTTCAGGAGAGGAGGGGCCATGTACCCCAGTGTGAATCAACACCTTCAGGAGAGGAGGGGGACCTGTACCTCAGTTAGAGGCAGCAACTTCAGGATAGGAGGGGAACTGCACCCTTGTGAGTGTCAGCACGTTCAGCAGAGGAGAGGACATGTACACGAGTGAGAGCCAGCAACTTCATGAGAGGAGGCGACCGGTGCCCCAGTGAGAGTCAGCACCTTCAGGCGAGGAGGGGAATTGCTCCCTAACGAGTGTCAGCACTTTCATGAGCGGCGGTGAACTGCACCCCAGTGAGAGTCAGCACATTCAAGAGAGGGGAGGACATGTCCCCCAGTGAGAGTCAGCACCTTCTGGAGAGGAGGGGACATGTACCCCAGTGGGAATCAACACCTTCAGCAGAGGAGGGGGACCTGTACCCCAGTGAGAGTCAGCACCTTCAGGAGAAGAGGGGACCTTTACCCCAGTGAAATTCAGCAACTGCAGGAGAGGAGGGGAACTGCACCCTTGTGAGTGTCAGCGCGTTCAGCAGAGGAGAAGACATGTACATTAATGAGAGTCAGCACCTTTTTGAGAGGAGACGACATGTACCCCAGTGAGAGTCAGCACCTTCAGTAGAGGAGATGACATGTATCCCAGTGAGAGTCAGCACCTTCAGTAGAGGAGACAACATGTACCCCAGTGACATTCAGCAATTTCAGCAGAGGAGAGGGCATGTACCCCAGTGAGTGTCAGCACCTTTTTGAGAGGAGGGAACCTGTACCCCAGTGAGAGTCAGCACCTTCAGGAGAGGGGAGGACATATACCCCAATAAGAGTCAGTGCCTTCACGGGAGGAGCGCACCTGTACCCCAATGAGAGTCAGCGCCTTCAGGACAGGAGAGAACATGTAACCCAGTGAGAGTCAGCACCTTCAGGAGAGGAGGGGACCTGGACCCCAATGAGAGTCAGCGCCTTCAGGAGAGGAGGGGACCTGTACCCCAGTCAGAGTCAGCACCTTCAGGAGAGGGGAGGACATGGCCCCCAAGTGAGAGGCTGCACATTTGTGATTGCAGGGGTCCTATACCCCAGTGAGAGTCAGCACTTTCAGAAGAGGAGAGGACATATCCCCCAGTGAGAGACAGCAACTTCAGGAGAGGATGGGACCTGTACCCTAGTGACTGTCAGAACCTTCAGGAGACGGGAGGACCTGTACCCCAATGAGTGTCAGCGCCTTCAGGAGAGGAGAGGACATGTCCCCCAGTGAGAATGAGCACCTTTGGGAGAGGAGGGGACCTGTACCCAAGTGAGTGTCAGCTCCTTCAGGAGAGGAGACGACCTGTACCCCAGTGAGATTTAGCACTTTCCAGAGACGTGAGGACATGTCCACCATTGAGAGTCAGCTCCTACAGAGAGGAGGGGAATTGCTCCCTAACGAGTGTCAGCACTTTCAGGAGAGGAGAGAACATGTAACCCAATGAGAATCAGCACCATCATGAGTAGAGGTGACCTGCACCCCAGTGAGAGGCAGCACCTTTGGGCAAGGAGGGGTCCTGTACCCCAGTGAGAGTCAGCACCTTCAGGACAGGAGAGAACATGTAACCCCATGAGAGTCAGCCCCTTCAGGAGAGGAGGTGACCTGTACCCCAGTGAGACTCAGCACATTCAGGAGAGGAGAGAACATGTACCCCAGTGAGTGTCAGCACCTTCAGGAGAGGAGAGAACATGTAACCCAGTGAGAGTCAGCACCTTCAGGAGAGGAAAGATCATGTACCCCAGTGAGTGTCAGCAGCTTCAGGAGAGGATGGGACCTGCACCCCAGTGAGAGTCAGCAACTTCAGGTTAGGAGGGGACCTGTACCCCAGTGAGGGTCAGCACCTTCAGAAGAGGAGGGGACATGTCCCCCAGTGAGAGGTAGCACCTTTGGGGGAGGAGGAGACATGTTCCCCAGTGGGAATCAACACCTTCCGGAGAGGATGTGATCTGTACCCTAGTGAGAGTCAGCACCTTCATGAGAGGAGAGGAGACGTACCCCAGTCAGAGTCAGCACCTTCAGGAGAGGAGGAGACCTGTACCCCAGTGAAAGTCAGCACCTTCAGGAGAGTAGGGGACATGTATCCCAATGAGTGTCAGCACCTTCAGGAGAAGATGGGATCTGTACCCCAGTGAGGGACAGCACCTTCAGGAGAGGGCAGGACCTGTACCAAAGTGAAAGTCAGCAACTTCAGCAGAGGAGGGGAACTGCACCCTTCTCAGTGTCTGCACCTTCAGGAAAGGGGGAGACCTGTACCCCAGTGAAAGTCAGCAAGTTCAGCAGAGGAGAGGACATGTACCCCAGTGAGAGTCAGCACCTTCAGGAGAGGAGACGACCTGTGCCCCAGTGAGAGTCAGCACCTTCAGGAGAGGAGAGGACATGGACGCCCGTGAGAATCACAATCTTTGGGAGAGGAGGAGACCTGTTCCCCACTGAGAGTCAGCACCTTCAGCAGAGGAGAGGGCATGTCCCCCAACGAGAGTCAGCACATTCAGATCAGGAGGGGACATGTACGCCAGTGAGAGTCAGCACCTTCAGGAGAGATGAGGACCTGTTCCCCAATGACAGTCAGCACCTTCATGAAAAGAGGGGTCCTGTACCCCAGTGAGAGCCAGAACCTTCAGGGGAGCAGAGGACCTGTATCCCAGTGAGAGTCAGCACCTTCTGGGGAGCAGAGGACATGTACCCTAGTGAGAGTCAGCACCTTCAGGAGAGAGGAGGACCTGTACCCCAATGTCAGTCAGCACCCTCATGAGAAGCGGAGTCCTGTACCCCAGTTAGAGTCAGCACCTTCAGGAGCGGGGAGGACCTGGACCCCAATGAGAGTCAGCGCCTTCAGGAGAGGAGGGGACCTGTACCCCAGTCAGAGTCAGCACCTTCAGGAGAGGGGAGGACATGGCCCCCAAGTGAGAGGCTGCACATTTGTGATTGCAGGGGTCCTATACCCCAGTGAGAGTCAGCACTTTCAGAAGAGGAAAGCACATATACCCCAGTGAGAGACAGCAACTTCAGGAGAGGATGGGACCGGTACCCTAGTGAGAATCGGCACCTTCGGGAGATGGGAGTACCTGTACCCCAATGAGTTTCAGCGCCATCAGGAGAGGAGAGGACCTGTACCCTCGTGAGATTCAGCACCTTCGGGAGAGGGGAGGACTTGTACCCCAGTGAGAGTCAGCTCCTTCAGGAGAGGAGAAGACCTGTACCCCAGTGAGATTGAGCACTTTCCAGAGACGTGAGGACATGTCCACCATTGAGAGTCAGCTCCTACAGGAGAGGAGGGGAATTGCTCCCTAACGAGTGTCAGCACTTTCAGGAGAGGAGAGAACATGTAACCCAATGAGGATCAGCACCATCATGAGAGGAGGTGACCTGTACCCCAGTGAGAGTCAGCACCTTCAGGAGAGGAGAGAACATGTAACTCAGTGAGAGTCAGCAGCTTCAGAAGAGGATGGGACCTGCATGCCAGTGTGAGTCAGCACCTTCAGGAGAGGAGGGGAACTGTACCCCAATGAGTGTCTGCATCATCAGAAGAGGAGGGGACATGTACGCTAGTGAGAGTCAGCACCTTGAGGATTGGAGTGGATATGTACCCCAGTCAGAGTCAGCACCTTTAGGAGACCGTAGGACCTGCACCCCAGTGAGAGTCAGCACCATCAGGAGAGGAGAGGACTTGTCCCCCAGTGAGAGGCAGCACCTTTGGGGGAGGAGGGGATATGTGCCCCAGTGGGAATCAACAGCTTCCGGAGAGGAGGGGATCTGTACCCCAGTGAGATTCAGCACCTTCAGGAGTGGAGAGGACATGTACTCCAATGACAGTCTGCGCCTTCAGGAGAGGAGACGACCTGTACCCCAGTGAGAGTCAGCACGTTCAAGAGAGGAGAGTACATGTCCCCCAGTGAGAGTCAGCACTTTCAGGAGAGGAGTGGACATGTATCCCAATGGGAATCCACACCTTCCGGAGAGGAGGGGATCTGTACCCTAGTGAGAGTCAGCAGCTTGAGGAGAGGAGGGGATCTGTAGCCAGTGAGAGTCAGCACATTCAGGAGAGGGGAGTACATGTACCCCAATGAGAATCAGCACCTTCAGGAGAGGAGGGGACATGTCTCCCAATGAGAGTCTGCACCGACATGGAGAAGAGGGGACCTGTGCCCCAGTGAATGTCAGCAACTTCAGGAGAGGAGAGGACATGGACGAACGTGAGAATCACCACCTTTGGGAGAGGAGGAGATATGGTCCCCACTGAGATTCAGCACCTTCAGCAGAGGAGTGGACATGTCCCCCAATGAGAGTCAGCACCTTCAGAGCAGGAGGGAACCTGTACCCCAGTGAGAGACAGCACCTTCAGGCGAGGAGGGGAATTGCTCCCTAGTGTGTGTCAGCACTTTCATGAGAGGCGGTGACCTGGACCCCAGTGAGAGGCAGCAACTTTGGGTGAGGCGGGGACCTGTACCAAAGTGAGAGTCAGCACATTCAAGAGAAGGGTGGACATGTCCCCCAGTGAGAGTCAGCACCTTCAGGAGAGGAGGGGCCATGTACCCCAGTGTGAATCAACACCTTCAGGAGAGGAGGGGGTCCTGCACCCCAATGAGAATCAGCACCTTCAGGAGAGGACAGGACTTGTCCCCCAGTGAGAGGCAGCACCTTTGGGCGACGAGGGGACATGTACCCCAGTGAGAATCAACAGCTTCCGGAGAGGAGGGGATCTGTACCCCAGTCAGAGTCAGCACCTTCAGGAGAGTGCAAGACATGTACCAAAGTGAAAGTCAGCAACTTCAGGAGAAGAGGGGAACTGCACCCTTGTAATTGTCAGCACCTTCAGGAGAGGAGGAGACCTGTACCCCAGTGAAATTCAGCACGTTCAGCAGAGGAGAGGACATGTATGCCAGTGAGAGTCAGCACCTTCAGAAGAGGAGACGACCTGTGCCCCAGTGAGTGTCAGCACCTTCAGGAGAGGAGAGGACATAGACGCCCGTGAGAATCACTACCTTTGGGAGAGAAGGAGACCTGTTCCCCACTGAGAGTTGGCACCTTCAGCAGAGGAGAGGGCATGTCCCCCAATGAGAGTCAGCACCTTCAGAGCAGGAGGGGACCTAAACCCCAGTGAGAGTCAGCACCTTCAGCGGAGCAGAGAACCTGTACCCCAGTGAGAGTCAGCACCTTCAGGGGAGCAGAGGACCTGTACACCAGTGAGAGCCAGCACCTTCAGGAGAGAGGAGGACCTGTACCCCAATGACAGTCAGCACCCTCATGAGATGAGGTGTCCTGTACCCCCATTAGAGTCAAAACCTTCAGGAGTGGGGAGGACCTGGACCCCAATGAGAGTCAGCGCCTTCAGGAGAGGAGGGGACCTGTACCCTAATGAGATTCAGCAATTTCAGGAGAGGAGGGGACATGTACCCCAGTGAGAGTCAGCACCTTCAGGAGACGGGAGGACCTGGACCCCAGTGAGAGTCAGCACCTTCAGGAGAGGGGAGAACATGGCCCCCAGTGAGAGGCTGCACGTTTGTGAGTGCAGGGGACCTATACCCCAGTGAGAGTCAGCACTTTCAGAAGAGGAGAGCACATATCCCCCAGTGAGAGACAGCAACTTCAGGAGAGGATGGGATTGTACCCTAGTGAGAGTCAGCACCTTCAGGAGACGGGAGGACCTGTACCCCATTGAGTGTCAGCACCTTCAGGAGAGGAGAGGACATGTCCCCCAGTGAGAATGAGCACCTTCAGGAGAGGGGGGAACCTGTACCCCAGTGAGTGTCTGCTCCTTCAAGAGAGGAGACGACCTGTACCCCAGTGAGATTTAGCACTTTCCAGAGACGTGAGGACATGTCCACCATTGAGAATCAGCACCTACAGGAGAGGAGGGGAATTGCTCCCTAACAAGTGTCAGTACTTTCAGAAGAGGAGAGAACATGTAACCCAATGAGAATCAGCACCATCATGAGAGGAGGTGACCTGCACCCCAGTGAGAGGCAGCACATTTGGGCGAGGAGGGGACCTGAACCCCAGTGAGAGTCAGCATTTTCAGGAGAGGAGAGGGCATGGCCCCCAGTGAGAGGCAGCACCTTTGTGAGAGCAGGGGAGCTATAACCCAGTGAGAGTAAGCACCATCAGAAGGGGAGAGCACATATCTCCCAGTGAGAGACAGCAACTTCAGGAGACGAGGCGACCTGCACCCCAGTGAGAGTCAGCACTTTCAGGACAGGAGAGTACATGTAACCCAGTGAGATTCAGCACCTTCAGGAGAGGAGAGAACATGTAAACCATTGAGAGTCAGCACCTTCAGGAGAGGAGAGAACATATACCCCAGTGAGTGTCAGCAGCTTCAGAAGAGGATGGGACCTGCATCCCAGTGAGTGTCAGCACCTTCAGGAGAGGGGAGGACATGTCCCCCAGTGAGAGTCAGCCTCTTCAGGAGAAGAGGGGACCTGCACCCCAGTGAGTGTCAGCACATTCAGTGGAGGAGAGGACATGTCCCCCAGTGAGAATCAGCACCTTTTGGAGAGCGGAGGACATGTACACCAGTGAGAGTCAGCGCCTTCAGGAGATGAGAGTACCTGTACCCCAGTGAGAGTCAGCACCTTCAGGAGAAGTGGGTACCTGCACCCCAGTGGGAGTCAGCACCTTCAGAAGAGGAGGAGATATGTCCCCCAGTGAGAGTCAGCACCTTTGGGAGTGGAGGGGACCTATACCCCAGTGAGAGTCAGCACCTTCAGGAGAGGAGGTGAACTGCACACTAGTGAGTGTCAGCACTTTCAGTAGAGGAGTGCACCTGTATCCCAGTGAGAGTCAGCACCTTCAGAAGAGAAGAGGACATGTACCCCAGGGAGAGGCAGCACCTTTGGGAGAGGAGGGGACCTGTTACCCAGTGAGATTCAGCACCTTCCCGAGAGGAGAGGACATATACCCCAGTGAGAGACAGCACCTTCAGGAGAGGATAGGACCTGTACGTCAGTGAGAGTCAGCGCCTTAAGGTGAGGAGCAGACTTGCTTCCCATTGAGAGTCAGAACCTTCAGGAGAGGTGACGACCTGTACCCCCGTGAGAGTCAGCACTTTCAGGAGAGGAGAGGACATGAACTCCAGTGAGAGTCAGCACCTTCAGCAGAGCAGAGGACATGTACCCGAGGGAGGGTCAGCACCTTTAGGAGAGGAGGAGACCTATACCCCGGTGAGAATCTGCACGTTCAGCAGAGGAGACGACATGTACCTCAGGGAGAGGCAGCACCTTTGGGAGAGAAGGGGACCTGTTCCCCAGTGAGATTCAGCAACTTCAGGAGAGGAGGGGACCTGTTCCCCAGTGAGAGCCATCACCTTCATGGGAGGAGGGGATCTGTACACTTTTGAGAGTCAGCACCTTCAGGAGAGTAGCGGATCTGTACCTCAATGAGAGTCAGCACCTTTAGGAGAGGTGACGACTTCTACCCCAGTGAGAGTGAGTGCTTTCAGGAGCGGAGAGGACATGTACCCCAGTGAGAGTCTGCACCTTCAGAAGACGAGAGCACCTGTACCCCAGTGAGAGTCAGCACCTTCAGGAGAGGAGGGGACCTGTACTCCAGTGAGAGCCAGCACCTTCAGGAGAGGAGGGGACCTGTACTCCAGTGAGAGCCAGCACCTTCAGGAGAGGAGGGGACCTGTACTCCATTGAGAGCCAGCAACTTCAGGAGAGGAGGGGACCTGTACTCCAGTGAGAGCCAGCACCTTCAGGAGAGGAAGGGACCTGTACCCCAGTTAAAGTCAGCACCATCATGAGAGGAGGTGACCTGCACCCCAGTGAGAGGCAGCACATTTGGGCGAGGAGGGGACCTGAACCCCAGTGAGAGTCAGCATTTTCAGGAGAGGAGAGGGCATGGCCCCCAGTGAGAGGCAGCACCTTTGTGAGAGCAGGGGAGCTATAACCCAGTGAGAGTAAGCACCATCAGAAGGGGAGAGCACATATCTCCCAGTGAGAGACAGCAACTTCAGGAGACGAGGCGACCTGCACCCCAGTGAGAGTCAGCACTTTCAGGACAGGAGAGTACATGTAACCCAGTGAGATTCAGCACCTTCAGGAGAGGAGAGAACATGTAAACCATTGAGAGTCAGCACCTTCAGGAGAGGAGAGAACATATACCCCAGTGAGTGTCAGCAGCTTCAGAAGAGGATGGGACCTGCATCCCAGTGAGTGTCAGCACCTTCAGGAGAGGGGAGGACATGTCCCCCAGTGAGAGTCAGCCCCTTCAGGAGAAGAGGGGACCTGCACCCCAGTGAGTGTCAGCACATTCAGTGGAGGAGAGGACATGTCCCCCAGTGAGAATCAGCACCTTTTGGAGAGCGGAGGACATGTACACCAGTGAGAGTCAGCGCCTTCAGGAGATGAGAGTACCTGTACCCCAGTGAGAGTCAGCACCTTCAGGAGAAGTGGGTACCTGCACCCCAGTGGGAGTCAGCACCTTCAGAAGAGGAGGAGATATGTCCCCCAGTGAGAGTCAGCACCTTTGGGAGTGGAGGGGACCTATACCCCAGTGAGAGTCAGCACCTTCAGGAGAGGAGGTGAACTGCACACTAGTGAGTGTAAGCACTTTCAGTAGAGGAGTACACCTGTATCCCAGTGAGAGTCAGCACCTTCAGAAGAGAAGAGGACATGTACCCCAGGGAGAGGCAGCACCTTTGGGAGAGGAGGGGACCTGTTACCCAGTGAGATTCAGCACCTTCCCGAGAGGAGAGGACATATACCCCAGTGAGAGACAGCACCTTCAGGAGAGGATAGGACCTGTACGTCAGTGAGAGTCAGCGCCTTAAGGTGAGGAGCAGACTTGCTTCCCATTGAGAGTCAGAACCTTCAGGAGAGGTGACGACCTGTACCCCCGTGAGAGTCAGCATTTTCAGGAGAGGAGAGGACATGAACTCCAGTGAGAGTCAGCACCTTCAGCAGAGCAGAGGACATGTACCCGAGGGAGGGTCAGCACCTTTAGGAGAGGAGGAGACCTATACCCCGGTGAGAATCTGCACGTTCAGCAGAGGAGACGACATGTACCTCAGGGAGAGGCAGCACCTTTGGGAGAGAAGGGGACCTGTTCCCCAGTGAGATTCAGCAACTTCAGGAGAGGAGGGGACCTGTTCCCCAGTGAGAGCCATCACCTTTATGGGAGGAGGGGATCTGTACACTTGTGAGAGTCAGCACCTTCAGGAGAGTAGCGGATCTGTACCTCAATGAGAGTCAGCACCTTTAGGAGAGGTGACGACTTCTACCCCAGTGAGAGTGAGCACTTTCAGGAGCGGAGAGGACATGTACCCCAGTGAGAGTCTGCACCTTCAGAAGACGAGAGCACCTGTACCCCAGTGAGAGTCAGCACCTTCAGGAGAGGAGGGGACCTGTACTCCAGTGAGAGCCAGCACCTTCAGGAGAGGAGGGGACCTGTACTCCGTTGAGAGCCAGCAACTTCAGGAGAGGAGGGGACCTGTACTCCAGTGAGAGCCAGCACCTTCAGGAGAGGAAGGGACCTGTACCCCAGTTAAAGTCAGCACCTTCAGGAGAGGAGGGGACATGTACACCAGTTAAAATCAGCATCTTCTGGAGATGATAGGACCTGTACCCCAGTGAGAACCAGCACCTTCAAGAGAAGAGGGGATCTGCACCCCAGTGAGATTCAGCACCTTCAGGAGAGGAGGTGACCTGTACCCCAGTGAATGTCAGCACCTTCAGGAGAGGAGGGGAACTGCACGCTAGTGAGTATCTGCACTTTCAGTAGAGGAGTGCATCTGTACCCCAGTGAGAGTCAGCATCTTCAGAAGAGGAGAGGACCTGTACCACGGTGAGAGTCAGCACGTTCAGCAGAGAAGAGGACATGTATCCCAGGGAGAGGCAGCACATTTGGGAGAGGAGGGGACCTGTACCCTGGTGAGATTCAGCACCTTCATGAGAGGAGGGGAACTGCACCCTGGTGAGTGTGAGCAATTTCAGTAGAGGAGTGGACCTGTAACCTAGTGAGAGTCAGCACATTCAGCAGAAAAGAGAACATGTACCTCAGGGAGAGGCAGCACCTTCAGGAGAGCAGGGGTCCTGTACCCAAGTGAGCATTAGCACCTTCAGGAGAGGAGAGGACACGCCCCCCAGTGAGAGACTGAACCTTCAGGAGAAGTAGGGACCTGTACCCCGGGCAGAGGCAGTGCCTTCAGGAGAGGAGGGGAGCTGCACCCCCCTGAATGTCAGCACCTTCAGGAGAGGAGACGACCTGTACCCCAGTGAGAGTCAGCACCTTCAGGAGAAGAGGGGACATGTCCCCCAGTGAGAGTCAGCACCTTGTGGAGAGTAGAGGACATTTTCCCCAGTGAGAGTCAGCCCCTTCAGGTGCAGAGGGGACCTGTACCCAGTGAGAGACAGCACCTTCAGGGGAGGAAGGGATCTTTACCCAAATGAGAGACAGCACCTTCAGGTGAGGAGAGGACATGTACCTGAGGGAGGGTCAGCACCTTCATGAGAGCAGGAGACCTGTACCCCAATGAAAGTTAGGTGGAGAGGGGACCTGCACCCCAGTGAGAGTCAGCACCTTCAGGAGGAGTGAGGACATTTCCTGCAATGAGAGTCAGCACTTTCAGGAGAGGAGGGGATCTTTACCCTAGTGAGAGTCAGCACTTCAGCAGAGGAGATGACATGTACCCCAGTGAAAGCCAGCACCTTCAGGAGAGGAGGGGACCTGTACTCCAGTGAGAGCCAGCACCTTCAGGAGAGGAAGGGACCTGTACCCCAGTTAAAGTCAGCACCATCATGAGAGGAGGTGACCTGCACCCCAGTGAGAGGCAGCACATTTGGGCGAGGAGGGGACCTGAACCCCAGTGAGAGTCAGCATTTTCAGGAGAGGAGAGGGCATGGCCCCCAGTGAGAGGCAGCACCTTTGTGAGAGCAGGGGAGCTATAACCCAGTGAGAATAAGCACCATCAGAAGGGGAGAGCACATATCTCCCAGTGAGAGACAGCAACTTCAGGAGACGAGGCGACCTGCACCCCAGTGAGAGTCAGCACTTTCAGGACAGGAGAGTACATGTAACCCAGTGAGATTCAGCACCTTCAGGAGAGGAGAGAACATGTAAACCATTGAGAGTCAGCACCTTCAGGAGAGGAGAGAACATATACCCCAGTGAGTGTCAGCAGCTTCAGAAGAGGATGGGACCTGCATCCCAGTGAGTGTCAGCACCTTCAGGAGAGGGGAGGACATGTCCCCCAGTGAGAGTCAGCCCCTTCAGGAGAAGAGGGGACCTGCACCCCAGTGAGTGTCAGCACATTCAGTGGAGGAGAGGACATGTCCCCCAGTGAGAATCAGCACCTTTTGGAGAGCGGAGGACATGTACACCAGTGAGAGTCAGCGCCTTCAGGAGATGAGAGTACCTGTACCCCAGTGAGAGTCAGCACCTTCAGGAGAAGTGGGTACCTGCACCCCAGTGGGAGTCAGCACCTTCAGAAGAGGAGGAGATATGTCCCCCAGTGAGAGTCAGCACCTTTGGGAGTGGAGGGGACCTATACCCCAGTGAGAGTCAGCACCTTCAGGAGAGGAGGTGAACTGCACACTAGTGAGTGTAAGCACTTTCAGTAGAGGAGTACACCTGTATCCCAGTGAGAGTCAGCACCTTCAGAAGAGAAGAGGACATGTACCCCAGGGAGAGGCAGCACCTTTGGGAGAGGAGGGGACCTGTTACCCAGTGAGATTCAGCACCTTCCCGAGAGGAGAGGACATATACCCCAGTGAGAGACAGCACCTTCAGGAGAGGATAGGACCTGTACGTCAGTGAGAGTCAGCGCCTTAAGGTGAGGAGCAGACTTGCTTCCCATTGAGAGTCAGAACCTTCAGGAGAGGTGACGACCTGTACCCCCGTGAGAGTCAGCATTTTCAGGAGAGGAGAGGACATGAACTCCAGTGAGAGTCAGCACCTTCAGCAGAGCAGAGGACATGTACCCGAGGGAGGGTCAGCACCTTTAGGAGAGGAGGAGACCTATACCCCGGTGAGAATCTGCACGTTCAGCAGAGGAGACGACATGTACCTCAGGGAGAGGCAGCACCTTTGGGAGAGAAGGGGACCTGTTCCCCAGTGAGATTCAGCAACTTCAGGAGAGGAGGGGACCTGTTCCCCAGTGAGAGCCATCACCTTTATGGGAGGAGGGGATCTGTACACTTGTGAGAGTCAGCACCTTCAGGAGAGTAGCGGATCTGTACCTCAATGAGAGTCAGCACCTTTAGGAGAGGTGACGACTTCTACCCCAGTGAGAGTGAGCACTTTCAGGAGCGGAGAGGACATGTACCCCAGTGAGAGTCTGCACCTTCAGAAGACGAGAGCACCTGTACCCCAGTGAGAGTCAGCACCTTCAGGAGAGGAGGGGACCTGTACTCCAGTGAGAGCCAGCACCTTCAGGAGAGGAGGGGACCTGTACTCCGTTGAGAGCCAGCAACTTCAGGAGAGGAGGGGACCTGTACTCCAGTGAGAGCCAGCACCTTCAGGAGAGGAAGGGACCTGTACCCCAGTTAAAGTCAGCACCTTCAGGAGAGGAGGGGACATGTACACCAGTTAAAATCAGCATCTTCTGGAGATGATAGGACCTGTACCCCAGTGAGAACCAGCACCTTCAAGAGAAGAGGGGATCTGCACCCCAGTGAGATTCAGCACCTTCAGGAGAGGAGGTGACCTGTACCCCAGTGAATGTCAGCACCTTCAGGAGAGGAGGGGAACTGCACGCTAGTGAGTATCTGCACTTTCAGTAGAGGAGTGCATCTGTACCCCAGTGAGAGTCAGCATCTTCAGAAGAGGAGAGGACCTGTACCACGGTGAGAGTCAGCACGTTCAGCAGAGAAGAGGACATGTATCCCAGGGAGAGGCAGCACATTTGGGAGAGGAGGGGACCTGTACCCTGGTGAGATTCAGCACCTTCATGAGAGGAGGGGAACTGCACCCTGGTGAGTGTGAGCAATTTCAGTAGAGGAGTGGACCTGTAACCTAGTGAGAGTCAGCACATTCAGCAGAAAAGAGAACATGTACCTCAGGGAGAGGCAGCACCTTCAGGAGAGCAGGGGTCCTGTACCCAAGTGAGCATTAGCACCTTCAGGAGAGGAGAGGACACGCCCCCCAGTGAGAGACTGAACCTTCAGGAGAAGTAGGGACCTGTACCCCGGGCAGAGGCAGTGCCTTCAGGAGAGGAGGGGAGCTGCACCCCCCTGAATGTCAGCACCTTCAGGAGAGGAGACGACCTGTACCCCAGTGAGAGTCAGCACCTTCAGGAGAAGAGGGGACATGTCCCCCAGTGAGAGTCAGCACCTTGTGGAGAGTAGAGGACATTTTCCCCAGTGAGAGTCAGCCCCTTCAGGTGCAGAGGGGACCTGTACCCAGTGAGAGACAGCACCTTCAGGGGAGGAAGGGATCTTTACCCAAATGAGAGACAGCACCTTCAGGTGAGGAGAGGACATGTACCTGAGGGAGGGTCAGCACCTTCATGAGAGCAGGAGACCTGTACCCCAATGAAAGTTAGGTGGAGAGGGGACCTGCACCCCAGTGAGAGTCAGCACCTTCAGGAGGAGTGAGGACATTTCCTGCAATGAGAGTCAGCACTTTCAGGAGAGGAGGGGATCTTTACCCTAGTGAGAGTCAGCACTTCAGCAGAGGAGATGACATGTACCCCAGTGAAAGCCAGCACCTTCAGGAGAGGAGGGGACCTGTACTCCAGTGAGAGCCAGCACCTTCAGGAGAGGAAGGGACCTGTACCCCAGTTAAAGTCAGCACCATCATGAGAGGAGGTGACCTGCACCCCAGTGAGAGGCAGCACATTTGGGCGAGGAGGGGACCTGAACCCCAGTGAGAGTCAGCATTTTCAGGAGAGGAGAGGGCATGGCCCCCAGTGAGAGGCAGCACCTTTGTGAGAGCAGGGGAGCTATAACCCAGTGAGAGTAAGCACCATCAGAAGGGGAGAGCACATATCTCCCAGTGAGAGACAGCAACTTCAGGAGACGAGGCGACCTGCACCCCAGTGAGAGTCAGCACTTTCAGGACAGGAGAGTACATGTAACCCAGTGAGATTCAGCACCTTCAGGAGAGGAGAGAACATGTAAACCATTGAGAGTCAGCACCTTCAGGAGAGGAGAGAACATATACCCCAGTGAGTGTCAGCAGCTTCAGAAGAGGATGGGACCTGCATCCCAGTGAGTGTCAGCACCTTCAGGAGAGGGGAGGACATGTCCCCCAGTGAGAGTCAGCCCCTTCAGGAGAAGAGGGGACCTGCACCCCAGTGAGTGTCAGCACATTCAGTGGAGGAGAGGACATGTCCCCCAGTGAGAATCAGCACCTTTTGGAGAGCGGAGGACATGTACACCAGTGAGAGTCAGCGCCTTCAGGAGATGAGAGTACCTGTACCCCAGTGAGAGTCAGCACCTTCAGGAGAAGTGGGTACCTGCACCCCAGTGGGAGTCAGCACCTTCAGAAGAGGAGGAGATATGTCCCCCAGTGAGAGTCAGCACCTTTGGGAGTGGAGGGGACCTATACCCCAGTGAGAGTCAGCACCTTCAGGAGAGGAGGTGAACTGCACACTAGTGAGTGTAAGCACTTTCAGTAGAGGAGTACACCTGTATCCCAGTGAGAGTCAGCACCTTCAGAAGAGAAGAGGACATGTACCCCAGGGAGAGGCAGCACCTTTGGGAGAGGAGGGGACCTGTTACCCAGTGAGATTCAGCACCTTCCCGAGAGGAGAGGACATATACCCCAGTGAGAGACAGCACCTTCAGGAGAGGATAGGACCTGTACGTCAGTGAGAGTCAGCGCCTTAAGGTGAGGAGCAGACTTGCTTCCCATTGAGAGTCAGAACCTTCAGGAGAGGTGACGACCTGTACCCCCGTGAGAGTCAGCATTTTCAGGAGAGGAGAGGACATGAACTCCAGTGAGAGTCAGCACCTTCAGCAGAGCAGAGGACATGTACCCGAGGGAGGGTCAGCACCTTTAGGAGAGGAGGAGACCTATACCCCGGTGAGAATCTGCACGTTCAGCAGAGGAGACGACATGTACCTCAGGGAGAGGCAGCACCTTTGGGAGAGAAGGGGACCTGTTCCCCAGTGAGATTCAGCAACTTCAGGAGAGGAGGGGACCTGTTCCCCAGTGAGAGCCATCACCTTTATGGGAGGAGGGGATCTGTACACTTGTGAGAGTCAGCACCTTCAGGAGAGTAGCGGATCTGTACCTCAATGAGAGTCAGCACCTTTAGGAGAGGTGACGACTTCTACCCCAGTGAGAGTGAGCACTTTCAGGAGCGGAGAGGACATGTACCCCAGTGAGAGTCTGCACCTTCAGAAGACGAGAGCACCTGTACCCCAGTGAGAGTCAGCACCTTCAGGAGAGGAGGGGACCTGTACTCCAGTGAGAGCCAGCACCTTCAGGAGAGGAGGGGACCTGTACTCCGTTGAGAGCCAGCAACTTCAGGAGAGGAGGGGACCTGTACTCCAGTGAGAGCCAGCACCTTCAGGAGAGGAAGGGACCTGTACCCCAGTTAAAGTCAGCACCTTCAGGAGAGGAGGGGACATGTACACCAGTTAAAATCAGCATCTTCTGGAGATGATAGGACCTGTACCCCAGTGAGAACCAGCACCTTCAAGAGAAGAGGGGATCTGCACCCCAGTGAGATTCAGCACCTTCAGGAGAGGAGGTGACCTGTACCCCAGTGAATGTCAGCACCTTCAGGAGAGGAGGGGAACTGCACGCTAGTGAGTATCTGCACTTTCAGTAGAGGAGTGCATCTGTACCCCAGTGAGAGTCAGCATCTTCAGAAGAGGAGAGGACCTGTACCACGGTGAGAGTCAGCACGTTCAGCAGAGAAGAGGACATGTATCCCAGGGAGAGGCAGCACATTTGGGAGAGGAGGGGACCTGTACCCTGGTGAGATTCAGCACCTTCATGAGAGGAGGGGAACTGCACCCTGGTGAGTGTGAGCAATTTCAGTAGAGGAGTGGACCTGTAACCTAGTGAGAGTCAGCACATTCAGCAGAAAAGAGAACATGTACCTCAGGGAGAGGCAGCACCTTCAGGAGAGCAGGGGTCCTGTACCCAAGTGAGCATTAGCACCTTCAGGAGAGGAGAGGACACGCCCCCCAGTGAGAGACTGAACCTTCAGGAGAAGTAGGGACCTGTACCCCGGGCAGAGGCAGTGCCTTCAGGAGAGGAGGGGAGCTGCACCCCCCTGAATGTCAGCACCTTCAGGAGAGGAGACGACCTGTACCCCAGTGAGAGTCAGCACCTTCAGGAGAAGAGGGGACATGTCCCCCAGTGAGAGTCAGCACCTTGTGGAGAGTAGAGGACATTTTCCCCAGTGAGAGTCAGCCCCTTCAGGTGCAGAGGGGACCTGTACCCAGTGAGAGACAGCACCTTCAGGGGAGGAAGGGATCTTTACCCAAATGAGAGACAGCACCTTCAGGTGAGGAGAGGACATGTACCTGAGGGAGGGTCAGCACCTTCATGAGAGCAGGAGACCTGTACCCCAATGAAAGTTAGGTGGAGAGGGGACCTGCACCCCAGTGAGAGTCAGCACCTTCAGGAGGAGTGAGGACATTTCCTGCAATGAGAGTCAGCACTTTCAGGAGAGGAGGGGATCTTTACCCTAGTGAGAGTCAGCACTTCAGCAGAGGAGATGACATGTACCCCAGTGAAAGCCAGCACCTTCAGGAGAGGAGGGGACCTGTCCCCAAGTGAGAGTAAGCACCTTTGGGAGAGGAGGGAATCTGTCCCCCAGTGAGAGTCAGCACCTTTGGGAGAGCAGGGAATCTGTGCCCCAGTGAGAGTCAGCACCTTCAGGAGAGGAGGGAATCTGTACCCCAGTGAGATTCAGCATCTTCAGGAGAGTAGAGGACATGTCCCCCAGTGAGCGTCAGCACCTTTGGGAGAGGACCGGAGCTGCTACCCAGTGAGAATTAGGACCTTCAGGAGAGGAGAGGACATGTACCCCAGACAGATTCAGCCCGTTCAGGAAATGAGACGACATATCGCCCTGGTAGAGACAGCACCTTCAGGAGAGGAGGGGACCTCTACCCTAGTGAGAGACAGCACCTTTGGGAGAGGAGAGGACATGTACCTGAGGGAGGGTCAGCACCTTCATGAGAGGAGGAGACCTGTACCCCAGTGAAAGTTAGGAGAAGAGCAGAACCTTTCAGGAGAAGTCTTGACCTGTACCCCAGTGAGAGTCAGCACCTTCAGGAGAGGAGGGGAACTGCAACACTAGTGATTGTCAGCTCTTTCAGGAGAGTAGTGGACCTGTACCCCAGTGAGAGTCAGCACCTTTGGGAGAGGAGGGAATCAGCACCCCAGTGAGAGTCAGCTCCTTCAGGAGAGGAGGGAATCTGTACCCCATTGAGAGACAGCATCTTCAGGAGAGGAGGGAATCTGTACCCCAGTGAGAGTCAGCACCTTCAGGAGAAGAGGGGACCTGTACTCAGAGTGAGATTCAGCACCTTCAGGAGAAGAGGGGACCTGTACCCCAGTGAGAGCCAGCACTTTCAGGAGGGGAGAGGACATTTCCGCAATGAGAGTCAACACCTTCAGGAGAGGAGGGGCCCTTTATCCTAGTGAGAGTCAGCACCTTCAAGAAAGGAGTGGATCTGTAACCCAATGAGAGTCAGTACTTTCATGAGAGGTGACGACCTGTACCCCAGTGAGAGTCAGAATCTTCAGGAGAGGAGGAGACCTGTACCCCAGTGAGAGTCAGAACCTTCAGGAGAGGAGGGGACATGTATCAGAGTGAGAGTCAGCGCCTTCAGGAGAGGACCGGACCTGCCCCCCGGTGAGCGCCAGCACCTTCAGGAGAGGAGGGGAGCTCTACCCCAGTGAGAGTCAGCACCTTCAGGAGCGGAGACGACCTGTACCCTAGTGATAGCGCCTTCGGGAGAGGAGAGGACATGTACCCCAGGTAGAGACAGCACCTTCAGGACAGGAGGGGACCTCTACCCTAGTGAGAGTCAGCACCTTTGGGAGAGGAGGGGACCTATTCCACAGTGAGATTCAGCACCTTCAGTGAGGAGAGGACATGTGTACGAGTGAGAGCCAGCACCATTTTGAGAGGAGTGGACCTGTACCCCAGTCAGATTCAGCACGTTCAGGAGAGGAGAGGACATGTCTCCAAATGAGTGTCAGCACCTTTGGGAGCATAGGAGATCTGTACCCCAGTGAAAGTCAGCACCGTCAGGAGAGGAGGGGAACTGCACCCGAGTGAGAGTCAGCACCTTCAGAAGACGAGAGGACCTGCACCCCAGTGAGATTCAACACCTTCAGGAGAGGAGGGGACCTGTACCCCAGTCAGATTCACCACGTTCAGGAGAGGAGAGGACATATCCCCCAGTGAAAGTCAGTGCCTTCAGGAGAGGAGCTGACCTGCACCCCAGTGAGAGCCAGCACCTTCAGGAGAAGAGGGGACGTGCACCCCAGTGATAGCCAGCACTTTCAGGAGAGGGGAGGACATGTCCCCCAGTGAGAGTCAGCACCTTCAGGGGAGGACAGTACATGTTCCCGAGTGAGAGTCAGCACCTTCAGGAGCGGCGGGGGACTGTACACTAGTCAGAGTCAGCACCTTCTGGAGAGGAGGGGATCTGTACCCCAGTGAGAGTCAGAACCTTTCAGGAGAAGTCTCGACCTGTACCCCAGTGAGAGTCAGCACCTTTAGTAGAGCAGAGGACATGTACCCCAGGGAGAGTCAGCACCTTCAGGAGAGGAGGAGATCTGAACCCCAGTGAAAGTCAGCACCTTCAGGAGAGGACGGGACCTGTACTCCAGTGAGAGTCAGCACCTTCCGGAGAGGGGAGGACCTGTACACCAGTCAAAGTCAGCACCTTCGAGAGAGGAAGGGAACTGCATCCTAGTGAGTGTCAGCAATTTCAGTAGAGGAGAGGACCTGTACCCTGGTGAGAGTCAGCACGTTCAGCAGAGGAGATGACATGTACTCCAGGGAGATCCAGCACCTTCAGCAGAGGAGATGACCTGCACCCCAGTGGGATTCAGCCCCTTCAGGAGAGGAGGAGACCTGTCCCCAAGTGAGAATCAGCACCTTTGGGAGAGGAGGGGACCTGTTCCCCAGTGAGATTCATCATTTTCAGGAGAGGAGAGGACATGTACCCCAGTGAGAGTCAGCACCTTCAGGAGAGGTTGGGATCTGTACCCCAGTGAGATTCATCACCTTTGGGAGAGGAGGGTACCTGTACCCCTGTGAGATTCAGCTCCTTCAGGAGAGGAGGGGATCTGTAACCCAGTGAGAGTCAGCACTTTCAGGAGAGGGGAGGACGTGTCTCCCTGTGAGAGTCAGCACATTTGGGAGAGGAAGGGACGTGCATCCCAGCAAGTGTCAGCACCTTCAGGAGAGGAGGGAATCTGTACGCCAGTTTGAGTCAGCACTTTCGTGAGTAGAGGGGACCTGTACCTCAGTGAGAGCCAGCACCTTCCGGAGAAGAGGGGACCTGTACCCCAGTGAGAAACAGCACCTTCAGGAGAGGGGAGGACCTGTACCCCACTGAAAGTCAGCACCTTTAGGAGAGGAAGGGAACTGCAACCTAGTGAATGTCAGCACTTTCAGTAGAAGGAGTGGACCTGTACCCCGGTGAGAGTCAGCACGTTCAGCAGAGGAGATGACATGTACCCCAGGGAGATCCAGCACCTTCAGGAGAGGAGGGGACCTGCACCCCAGTGAGATTCAGCACTTTCAGGAGAGGATAGGACCTGTCCCCAAGTGAGAATCAGCACCTTCAGGAGAGGAGAGGACATGTCCCCCAGTGAGAGTCAGCACCTTCAGGAGAGGAGGAGACCTGTACCCCGGAGAGAGTCAGCACGTTCATCAGAGGAGAGGACCTGTACCCCAGGTAGAGCCAGCAACTTTGGGAGAGGAGGGGACCTGTACCCCAGTGAGAGTCAGCACCTTCAGGATAGGAGGGGACCAGTACCCTACTGAGAGTCAGCACCTTCAGGAGAGGAGGTGACCTGTACCCCACTGAGAGTCAGCACCTTCAGGAGGGGAGAGGACATGTCTCGCAATGAGAATCAGCACCTTCTGGAAAGGAGGGGATTGGTAACCCAGTGAGAGTCAGCACCTTCACGAGAGGTGATGACCTGTACCTCAGTGAGACACAGCACTTTCAGGAGAGGGGAGGACATGTCCCCCAGTGAAAGTCAGCACCATCCGGAGCGGAGGGGATCTGTACCCCAGTGAGTGTCAGAACCTTTCAGGAGAAGTCTCGACCTGTACCCCAGTGAGAGTCAGGACTTTCAGAAGAGGAGTGGACCTGTACCCCGGTGAGAGTCAGTACGTTCACCAGAGGCGATGACATGTACCCCAGGGAGATCCAGCACCTTCAGGAGAGGAGGGGACCTGCACCCCAGTGAGATTCAACACCTTCAGGAGAGGAGGGGAGCTGTACCCCAGTCAGATTCACCACATTCAGGAGAGGAGAGGACATATCCCCCAGTGAAAGTCAGTGCCTTCAGGAGAGGAGCGGACCTGCACCCCAGTGAGAGCCAGTACCTTCAGGAGAAGAGGGGACGTGCACCCCAGTGATAGCCAGCACTTTCAGGAGAGGGGAGGACATGTCCCCCAGTGAGAGTCAGCACCTTCAGGGGAGGACAGTACATGTTCCCGAGTGAGAGTCAGCACCTTCAGGAGCGGCGGGGGTCTGTACACTAGTCAGAGTCAGCACCTTCTGGAGAGGAGGGGACCTGTACACCAGTGAGAGTCAGAACCTTTCAGGAGAAGTCTCGACCTGTACCCCAGTGAGAGTCAGCACCTTTAGTAGAGCAGAGGACATGTACCCCAGGGAGAGTCAGCACCTTCAGGAGAGGAGGAGATCTGAACCCCAGTGAAAGTCAGCACCTTCAGGAGAGGACGGGACCTGTACTCCAGTGAGAGTCAGCACCTTCCGGAGAGGGGAGGACCTGTACCCCAGTCAAAGTCAGCACCTTCAAGAGAGGAAGGGAACTGCATCCTAGTGAGTGTCAGCACTTTCAGTAGAGGAGAGGACCTGTCATCCTGTGAGAGCACGTTCAGCAGAGGAGATGACATGTATCCAGGGAGATCCAGCACCTTCAGGAGAGGAGGGGACCTGCACCCAATGAGATTCAGTCCCTTCAGGAGAGCAGGGGACCTGTCCCCAAGTGAGAATCAGCACCTTTGGGTGAGGAGGGGACCTGTTCCCCAGTGAGATTCAGCACTTTCAGGAGTGGAGAGGACATGTACCCCAGTGAGAGTCAGCACCTTCAGGAGAGGTTGGGATCTGTACCCCAGTGAGATTCATCACCTTTGGGAGAGGAGGGGACCTGTCCCCAAGTGAGAATCAGCACCTTCAGGAGAGGAGAGGACATGTCTCCCAGTGAGAGTCAGCACCTACAAGAGAGGAGGAGACCTGTACCCCGGAGAGAGTCAGCACGTTCATCAGAGGAGAGGACCTGCACCCCAGTGAGATTCAGCACCTTCAGGAGAGGAGGGGACCTGTCTCCCAGTGAGAGTCAGCACCTTCATGAGAGGTGACGACCTGTACCCCAGTGAGAGTCAGCACTTTCAGGAGAGGAGGTGACATGTACCCGAGGGAGGGTCAGCAACTTCAGAGGAGGAGGAGACCTGTGCCCTAGTGAGAGTCAGAACCATCAGGAGAAGAGGGGACCTGTACCCCAGTGAGAGAATGCACATTCAGGAGAGGGAAGGACCTGTACCCAAGTGAAAGTCAGCACCTTCATTAGAGGAGGGGAAATGCACCCTAGGGAGTGTCTGCACTTTCAGTAGAGGAGTGGATCTGTACCCCAGTGAGAGTCAGCACGTTCAGCGGAGGAGAGGACATATACCCCAGTGAGAGCCAGCACCTTTGGGAGAGGAGGGGACTTGTTCCCTAGTGAGATTCAGCACCTTCAGGAGAGGAGCGGACCTGTCCCCTCATGAGAGTCAGCACTTTCAGGAGAGGAGAGTGCCTGTACCCCAGTGAGAGTCAGCACCTTCAGCGGAGGAGAGGACATATACCCCAGGTAGAGCCAGCAACTTTGGGAGAGGAGGGGACCTGTACCCCAGTGGCAGTCAGCACCTTCAGGAGAGGAGGTAATCTGTACCCCAGTGATAGTCAGCACCTTCGGGAGTAGAGGTGACCTGTACCCCAGTGAGAGTCAGCACCTTCAGGAGGAGAGAGGACATTTCCCGCAATGAGAGTCAGCACCTTCAGGAAAGGAGGGGATTGGTAACCCAGTGAGAGTCAGCACCTTCACGAGAGGTGATGACCTGTACCTCAGTGAGACAGAACTTTCAGGAGAGGGGAGGACATGTCCCCCAGTGAGAGTCAGCACGTTCAGGAGCGGAGGGGATCTGTACCCCAGCGAGTGTCAGAACCTTTCAGGAGAAGTCTTGACCTGTTCCCCAGTGAGAAACAGCACCTTCAGGAGAGGAGGGGAACTGCATCCTAGTGAGTGTCAGCACTTTCAGTAGAGGAGATGACATGTACCCCAGGGAGAGCCAGCACCTTCAGGAGAGGTGGGGACCTGTACCCCAGTGAGAGTCGGCACCTTTAGAAGAGGAGAGGACCTGTACCCCTGTGAGAGTCAGCACCTTTAGAAGACGAGAGGACCTGTAACCCAGTGAGAGTCAGCATGTTCAGCAGAGGAGAGGACCTGTACCCCAGTGAGAGTCAGCACCTTTAGAAGAGGAGAGGACCTGTACCCCTGTGAGAGTCAGCACCTTTAGAAGACGAGAGGACCTGTAACCCAGTGAGAGTCAGCACTTTCAGCAGAGGAGAGGACATATCCCAAAGCTAGAGTCAGCACCTTTGGGAGAGGAGGGGTCCTATTCCACAGTGAGATTCAGCACCTTCAGTGAGGAGAGGACATGTGTACGAGTGAGAGCCAGGACCTTTTTGAGAGGAGTGGACCTGTACCCCAGTCAGATTCAGCACGTTCAGGAGAGGAGAGGACATGTCCCCCAGTGAGAGTCAGCACCTTTGGGAGCATAGGAGACCTGTACCCCAGTGAAAGTCAGCACCGTCAGGAGAGGAGGGGAACTGCACCCGAGTGAGAGTCAGCACCTTCAGAAGACGAGAGGACCTGTAACCCAGTGAGAGTCAGCACGTTCAGCAGAGGAGAGGACATTTCCCACAGTGAGAGTCAGCACGTTCAGGGGAGGACAGTACATGTTCCCGAGTGAGATTCAGCACCTTCAGGAGCAGAGGGGATCTGTACCCCAGTGAGAATCAGAACCTTTCAGGAGAAGTCTCGACCTGTACCCCAGGGAGATGCCGCACCTTCAGGAGAGGAGGGGAGCTGTACCCCAGTCAGATTCACAACGTTCAGGAGAGGAGAGGACATATCCCCCAGTGAAAGTCAGTGCCTTCAGGAGAGGAGCGGACCTGCACCCCAGTGAGAGCCAGCACCTTCAGGAGAAGAGGGGACGTGCACCCCAGTGATAGCCAGCACTTTCAGGAGAGGGGAGGACATGTCCCCCAGTGAGAGTCAGCACCTTCAGGGGAGGACAGTACATGTTCCCGAGTGAGAGTCAGCACCTTCAGGAGCGGCAGGGGTCTGTACACTAGTCAGAGTCAGCACCTTATGGAGAGGAGTGGATCTGTACCCCAGTGAGAGTCAGAACCTTTCAGGAGAAGTCTCGACCTGTACCCCAGGGAGAGTCAGCACCTTCAGGAGAGGAGGAGATCTGAACCCCAGTGAAAGTCAGCACCTTCAGGAGAGGACGGGACCTGTACTCCAGTGAGAGGAAACACCTTCCGGAGAGGGGAGGACCTGTACCCCAGTCAAAGTCAGTACCTTCAAGAGAGGAAGGGAACTGCATCCTAGTGAGTGTCAGCAATTTCAGTAGAGGAGAGGACCTGTACCCTGGTGAGAGTCAGCACGCTCAGCAGAGGAGATGACATGTACTCCAGGGAGATCCAGCACCTTCAGGAGAGGAGGAGACCTGTCCCCAAGTGAGAATCAGCACCTTTGGGAGAGGAGGGGACCTGTTCCCCAGTGAGATTCAGCACTTTCAGGAGAGGAGAGGACATGTACCCCAGTGAGAGTCAGCACCTTCAGGAGAGGTTGGGATCTGTACCCCAGTGAGATTCATCACCTTTGGGAGAGGAGGTTCCTGTACCCCTGTGAGATTCAGCTCCTTCAGGAGAGGAGGGGATCTGTAACCCAGTGAGTGTCAGCACTTTAAGGAGAGGGGAGGTCATGTCTCCCAGTGAGAGTCAGCACATTTGGGAGAGGAGGGGACGTGCATCCCAGTAAGAGTCAGCACCTTCAGGAGAGGAGGGAATCTGTACTCCAGTTTGAGTCAGCACTTTCGTGAGTAGAGGGGACCTGTACCTCAGTGAGAGCCAGCACCTTCCGGAGAAGAGGGGACCTATACCCCAGTGAGAAACAGCATCTTCAGGAGAGGGGAGGACCTGTACCCCACTGAAAGTCAGCACCTTTAGGAGAGGAAGGGAACTGCAACCTAGTGAGTGTCAGCACTTTCAGTAGAGGAGCGGACCTGTACCCCGGTGAGAGTCAGCACGTTCAGCAGAGGAGATGACATGTACCCCAGGGAGATCCAGCACCTTCAGGAGAGGAGGGGACCTGCACCCCAGTGAGATTCAGCACCTTCAGGAGAGGAGGGGACCTGTCTCCCAGTGAGAATCAGCAACTTTGGGAGAGGAGGGGACCTGTTCCCCAGTGAGAGTCAGCACTTTCAGGAGAGGGGAGGACATGTCCCCCAGCGAGAGTCAGCACCTTCAGGGGAGGACAGTACATGTTCCCGAGTAAGAGTCAGCACCTTCAGGAGCGGCGGGGGTCTGTACACTAGTCAGAGTCAGCACCTTCTGACGAGGAGGGGTTCTGTACCCCAGTGAGAGTCAGAACCTTTCAGGAAAAGTCTCGACCTGTACCCCAGGGAGAGTCAGCACCTTCAGGAGAGGAGGAGATCTGAACCCCAGTGAAAGTCAGCACCTTCAGGAGAGGACGGGACCTGTACTCCAGTGAGAGTCAGCACCTTCCGGAGAGGGGAGGACCTGTACCCCAGTCAAAGTCAGCACCTTCGAGAGAGGAAGGGAACTGCATCCTAGTGAGTGTCAGCAATTTCAGTAGAGGAGAGGACCTGTACCCTGATGAGAGTCAGCACGTTCAGCAGAGGAGATGACATGTACTCCAGGGAGATCCAGCACCTTCAGCAGAGGAGGGGACCTGCACCTCAGTGGGATTCAGCCCCTTCAGGAGAGGAGGAGACCTGTCCCCAAGTGAGAATCAGCACCTTTGGGAGAGGAGGGGACCTGTTCCCCAGTGAGATTCAGCACTTTCAGGAGAGGAGAGGACATGTACCCCAGTGAGAGTCAGCACCTTCAGGAGAGGTTGGGATCTGTACCCCAGTGAGATTCATCACCTTTGGGAGAGGAGGGGACCTGTACCCCTGTGAGATTCAGCTCCTTCAGGAGAGGAGGGGATCTGTAACCCAGTGAGTGTCAGCACTTTCAGGAGAGGGGAGGACATGTCTCCCTGTGAGAGTCAGCACATTTGGGAGAGGAAGGGACGTGCATCCCAGTAAGAGTCAGCACCTTCAGGAGAGGAGGGAATCTGTACGCCAGTTTGAGTCAGCACTTTCGTGAGTAGAGGGGACCTGTACCTCAGTGAGAGCCAGCACCTTCCGGAGAAGAGGGGACCTATACCCCAGTGAGAAACAGCACCTTCAGGAGAGGGGAGGACCTGTACCCCACTCAAAGTCAGCACCTTTAGGAGAGGAAGGGAACTGCAACCTAGTGAGTGTCAGCACTTTCAGTAGAGGAGCGGACCTGTACCCCGGTGAGAGTCAGCACGTTCAGCAGAGGAGATGACATGTACCCCAGGGAGATCCAGCACTTTCAGGAGAGGAGGAGACCTGCACCCCAGTGAGATTCAGCACCTTCAGGAGAGGAGGGGACCTGTCTCCCAGTGAGAGTCAGCACCTTCAAGAGCGGAGGAGACCTGTACCCCGGAGAGAGTCAGCACGTTCATCAGAGGAGAGGACATGTACCCTAGTGAGAGTCAGCAACTTCAGGAGAGGAGGGGATCTGTAACCCACTGAGAGTCAGCACCTTCATGAGAGTGAACGACCTGTACCCCAGTGAGAGTCAGCACTTTCAGGAGAGGAGGGGACATGTACCCGAGGGAGGGTCAGCAACTTCAGAGGAGGAAGAGCCCTGTACCCTAGTGAGAGTCAGAACCATCAGGAGAAGAGGGGACCTGTACCCCAGTGAGAGAATGCACATTCAGGAGAGGGGAGGAGCTGTTCCCAAGTGAATGTCAGCACCTTCATTAGAGGAGGGGAAATGCACCCTAGGGAGTGTCTGCACTTTCAGTAGAGGAGTGGATCTGTACCCCAGTGAGAGTCAGCACGTTCAGCGGAGGAGAGGACATATACCCCAGTGAGAGCCAGCACCTTTGGGAGAGGAGGGGACCTGTTCCCTAGTGAGATTAAGCACCTTCAGGAGAGGAGCGGACCTGTCCCCTCATGAGAGTCAGCACTTTCAGGAGAGGAGAGTGCCTGTACCCCAGTGAGAGTCAGCACCTTCAGCGGAGGAGAGGACATATACCCCAGGTAGAGCCAGCAACTTTGGGAGAGGAGGGGACCTGTACCCCAGTGAGAGTCAGCACCTTCAGGATAGGAGGGGACCAGTACCCTAGTGAGAGTCAGCACCTTCAGGAGAGGTTGGGATCTGTACCCCAGTGGCAGTCACACCTTCAGGAGAGGAGGTAATCTGTACCCCAGTGAGAGTCAGCACCTTCAGGAGTAGAGGTGACCTGTACCCCACTGAGAGTCAGCACCTTCAGGAGGGGAGAGGACATGTCTCGCAATGAGAGTCAGCACCTTCTGGAGCGGAGGGGATTGGTAACCCAGTGAGAGTCAGCACCTTCACGAGAGGTGATGACCTGTACCTCAGTGAGATTCAGCACTTTCAGGAGAGGGGAGGACATGTCCCCCAGTGAGAGTCAGCACCTTCCGGAGCGGAGGGGATCTGTACCCCAGTGAGTGTCAGAACCTTTCAGGAGAAGTCTCAACCTGTACCCCAGTGAGAAACAGCACCTTCAGGAGAGGAGGGTAACTGCATCCTAGTGAGCGTCAGCACTTTCAGTAGAGGAGATGACATGTACCCCAGGGAGAGCCAGCACCTTCAGGAGAGGAGGGGACCTTTACCCCAGTGAGAGTCAACACCTTTAGAAGAGGAGAGGACCTGTACCCCTGTGAGAGTCAGCACCTTTAGAAGACGAGAGGACCTGTACCCCTGTGAGAGTCAGCACGTTCAGCAGAGGAGATGACATGTACCCCAGTGAGAGTCAGCACCTTCAGGAGAGGAGGGGACCTGTTCCCAGTGAGATTCAGCACCTTTTTGAGAGGAGGGGTCCTGCACCCCGGTGAGTGTCAGCACTTTCAGAAGACGAGAGGACTTGTACCCCAGTCAGAGTCAGCACCTTCAGGAGAGGAGGGGAACTGCACCCTAGTGATTGTCAGCACCTTCAGTAGAGGAGTGCACCTATAGCCCAGTGAGAGTCAACACCTTTGGGAGAGGAGGGGACCTGTACCCCAGTGAGAGTCAGCACCTTCAGGAGAGGTTGAGATCTGTACCCCAGTGGCAGTCACACCTTCAGGAGAGGAGGTAATCTGTACCCCAGTGAGAGTCAGCACCTTCAGGAGTAGAGGTGACCTGTACCCCAGTGAGAGTCAGCACCTTCAGGAGAAGAGGGAATCTGTACCCCCGTGAGAGTCAGCAACTTCGGGAGTAGAGGGGACCTGTACCCGAGTGAGAGCCAGGACCTTCAGGAGTGGTGACGACCTGTACCCCAGTGAAAGTCAGCACCTTCAGAAGAGGAGAGTACCTGTACCCTGGAGAGAGTCAGCACGTTCATCAGAGGAGAGTTCATGTACCCCAGGGAGAGTTGGCACCTTCAGGAGAAGAGGGGACCTGCACTCCAGTGAGTGTCAGCACTTTCAGAAGACGAGAGGACTTGTACCCCAGTCAGAGTCAGCACCTTCAGGAGAGGAGGGGAACTGCACCCTAGTGATTGTCAGCACCTTCAGTAGAGGAGTGCACCTATAGCCCAGTGAGAGTCAACACCTTTGGGAGAGGAGGGGACCTGTACCCCAGTGAGAGTCAGCACCTTCAGGAGAGGTTGAGATCTGTACCCCAGTGGCAGTCACACCTTCAGGAGAGGAGGTAATCTGTACCCGAGTGAGAGCCAGGACCTTCAGGAGAGGTGACGACCTGTACCCCAGTGAAAGTCAGCACCTTCAGAAGAGGAGAGTACCTGTACCCCGGAGAGAGTCAGCACGTTCATCAGAGGAGAGTTCATGTACCCCAGGGAGAGCTGGCACCTTCAGGAGAAGAGGGGACCTGCACTCCAGTGAGAGTCAGCACCTTCAGAAGAGGAGAGGACCTGTACCCCAATGAGAGTCAGCGCCTTCAGGAGAGGAGAGCACCTGTACCCCAGTGGGAGTCAGCACCTTCAGGAGAGGAGGGGACCTGTACCCCAGTGAGTGTCAGCACCTTCAGGAGAGGAGGGGACCTATACCCCAGTGAGAGTCAGCACCTTCAGAAGAGGAGAGGACCTGTACCCCAGTGAGAGTCAGCACCTTTGGGAGAGGTGGGGACCTGTACCCCAGTGAGAGTCAGCACCTTTGGGAGAGGAGGAGACCTGTACCCCAGTGAGAGTCAGCACGTTCAGCAGAGGAGATGACATGTACCCCAGGGAGAGCCAGCACCTTCAGGAGAGGTTGAGACATGTACCCCAGTGAGTGTCAGCACCTTCAGGAGAGGAGGGGACCTGTATCCCAGTGAGATTCAGCACCTTCAGGAGTGGAGAGGATGCTAAAGTTCCTGGTTAATATGCAGTGTAGCTGAATATTTGTTATTTGACAGTCGAAAGGGGAATGTATATCCCCAAGAGAACGGGAAGGCTCCATTAGAAAGGGATTCTGCTTGGCTGTTTCTGAGGTTCAGCAGGGAGGTTGCAGTGAACTGTCTCTCCTTGTTCATGAATGGATGCTTTAGGGATCTCTCTGAATCTCACTTTCCTCTCTGCTGCTGTATTGGCTCAAACCAGAGACAGCTCACCACAGGGTGGAATCAGCTTTCAAGAGCTTTGTCTAAATGATTCTGTTTCCTTCTTTATATTGCTTCATTGTGCTGGCAGTATATGCTGCCACTCTCTCTTTTTTGAATAACTTCTCAATAAAATTCTCAACAATTTCTGTAGTTGAAATAAATCCCTGAAATATCTTTCAGTAAATTGAGGCAGAGGCTCTGGAATTGATAAATACTTAACGCAGATATCTCAAAAAGTACCAATCTCGGACGGCACAAATCTACCTCCTGGGAAGGGAGAAGCTCAGGGCTGAGCCCTGGGACCAGGATAGTCAGGGATGGTGATGGGCAGGGGAAGGGTTGGTGGGTGTGGGGAGGGAGGGCAGAGGTGGTGTGGGGATGGGGTGCAAGACTGCTGAACATACAACAGTCATTACTAATCCCTTAATCTTTTCTCTACCTGGCAGATAGTTAGGCTGGCCTAATGCACAGAGCAGTTGACCAGGAACAGGTCTGTCCTGGGTGATGAACCTCCACTTCACTGTAATAAATACCCATAATTATGAGAGTTTCCACTTTATTGAGGATCCAGATGAGGGGACAAGGCTGTTGATGCTCTGACAGAAACAGAAGGTAGAGTGAATCCAGAAGCGATGGTTGGGCAGGAGAAAGCTTGGTTTTTAAAAACCTGTAGGTTGTAAAAAAGAAATTTATATAGCTGTATTCGCAGAGTAAAACATTGCAAAGTACTTCTCAGCTGAGTTATCATCAAGCCATAGGTGATATAGGACAGGTGACCAATAGCTTGGTCAAAGAGGTAGGTTTCAAAGAACATCGTAAACAGGGAGAGGTGGAGATGCAGTGAGGTTTAGAGAGGAAATTCCAGAGCTTGGGGCTGAGGCGTGATCACTAATGGTGGAGCAATTAAAATGAAGGCTGTACAAGAGGCTGGAATTGGAAGAATGTAGAATTCACGAAGGAATGCAGGGCTGGAGGGGATTACAGAGATAGGAAGGGACAATGGGGAGAGGTCATGGAGGGATTCCGAGTTCACAGAAACTTAGAATACAGAAAGAGGCCATTTGGCCCATCATGATTGTGCTGCCTCTTTGAAAGATCAACCATGTTTAGCCTTACACCCCTGGATTTTGTCTGTAGTGCTCGAAGTTCCTCATCTTTAAATATTCAAAAATTGAAAACTGACCTTTCAATCTGCTCCCTGCCAGCCAGGAAACAGAGTCAACAAATTCAAAAATGATCTGCCTGTTAAGTTTAACAGGACCTTCAGGAAATTTATATGCATGGGTTTCTTGTCCATTCCCACCCCAGGCACTTCGGAATGAGCTCTTTCTGATTCAGAACAATTTGCAAAAACCTGGCACATTCTAGGCTAGCTTCACCTGGTCATCCATTGTTCAAGTGAATCATTCCCTCTTGATAGGGATTGGCTGGAAGGAGAGTCTTTGATTCAGGTTTTTGGCATTAAGCAGTATAAACATTACACAATGATTATGCACAAAGTGCTAGGATCTGCAGATACGATTTAGAATTGACCCTGGGATATCAGGGTAATAACAGTTCAAATATAACCCAACTACTGGGGGCTCATCTGAAGACTAGTAGAGAATTACATATTTATGAAATTAAAAATACTCAAATGGATGGAAGTTACAGAAGGATGTTACAAGACAGGTGGCTCAATCTTTGATCTTCACTCTAATGTCAGTCAGAGGAAGCTAAATTGATTGTTGAAGCTCAACATTGCACTTGGAGTGTTGTGTTAAACTACGCACCCCCCCGGTAATGCTAAATGTAGATATGCAGTGAGTGACTGGGGAAATGCAAGAATAGAGCACCAAGTATAGACCAAACCCTCCCATCAGAACAAACCCTGCAGTACACTAACCGTCCCAATGAAGACCATGCATCTAGTACACTAACTCCCCATTGAAGACCATCCCTCTGTTACACTAACTCCCCAATGAAAACCATCCCTCTAGTACACTAACCTCCCATTGAAGTCCTTCCCGAGTACACTAATTCTATATTGAAGACCATCCCTCTAGTACACTAACACTGCATTAAAGACCACCTCTCTTACATTAAGCACACAGGGATTTAAATATGTCATTTGTCTATCTGCAGCTGCCTGCTGCTGTTTTCTAAAATCAGCTCTGTTATCTTCAGGGATAAGTGGTGTGACATTTCTCTCCATAATGGTGCTGCAGATGGCACAATGTGAGTGTTGCATCTTCCTGTAGGAATAAACTTCGTCACCAGCTGTTTCCAGTATGTACCATGTGGCCCACCCACTTGAGAAGTGTGCCATTGCGGGTACCTCCTATGTTTATCAGAAAGACCTGATGTGGTATTCTGTTGACATCACACAGCCCTACCATTGATGTATTCCAAACTTCCTAACTTGGATAATGCATCATTCTGCAAAGAGCCATTGTTTAGCAATAAGTTGGGCCCTGCAGCAGAGTCAGGCATCCAACTTGCAGCTAAGTTAATTTTGAAAAGCCTTTGCTAATGCAAAATGCCTGGAAATGTGTGTGAGTATTTTTGGAAGTGTTGCGGTGAGTTCCTGGATTTGGCAGAGAATATTGCTGCATCCTCACAGGGTGGCTAGAGGATCAGGTGGCCTGTCCTTGCAAAGACTACAACAGGCGGGTGTTCTGGGAGTTGAGAATAGGCACAAGGCAGGAAGATGTCATTATCCTCGTGTTCCCAGAAGTACCAAAACCACAGGCTCGGTCACAACTGGCAACACAATATGGAGAGCCAGTTCGTCTATAAGGTTCAGGAGATGCAGCTGACCTTGACCACGCCGGTTCTGCTCTCCTCCCTTCTTTTGTGTGTCTCCTTCTCCTGCAAGAGAATGTCTGTGATTGTGTTCAATTGTGTTTGGGTGATATGCTTGACATAGGTGAATAGCTATCAGCATATAAGGCAGTGAGAGGGCGGGTGTGAGGCTGATAACATTGGTAGGTGTGTGAGAGTGAAGTGGAATATCTGCCGATTCGGAATGTGTCCCGAGTGTCAGTGAGTGCTGCTGGATGAGTGATGGGGGTGTGGTGGATGGAGCACTGTGAGAGATTGGTGTTGTGCTGGGGAGGAGGTGTCATGTGAATCCTGATGCCTGATTGGGAAATCAGGGGAAGCCAATTTATAGCTCACTCCCCCTTCAACTGTTTGTTGATGTCAACTATTCTTCAAGGCTACCTCAAGGAATTACATTGATTCTGCACTAACAAATCAGTTTAAAAAGACATTGCATCCATTAATTTTATTGATTTAAATGGTTTTATGGAGCTTTTCTGAAAATGGTTTTAATAAAACAACATGCCAGCCCTGGACACAGGCTCAGATTGTGATCAATTAAATAGAACTCAATGTCCTGTGGGTTATTTATAATTTCTGGCCTAGTCAATAATTTTCAGAAACTCAACAAAGTCCACACATTGGCACTTGATGTTTAATGCCAAGGATAGGATACGTTTCAGTCCAATCTCAACCTACAGGAGAAACAGTGAGAGGAGGGACAAACAGGAAAAAGATCTGAAGGAGAGAGAACTCTCCCTGATAAGGAACATGGTACTGAGCCTGAATGACCAGATTCCTCTCCCTGAAGGAAAGATCAATGAATAACTGGCAGCGGACAGAAGAAAAAATGGAATGACTCTATAACTGTAAGGTGGGTAGGCAGGGACTGAAGGATATGGGGAGAAGGTGGCTAGGTGGTGATTGAGGGATATGGGGAGAAGGTGGTTAGATGAGAGTGAGAGATACGGGGAGAAGATGATTAGGTGGGAGTGAGGGATATGGGGAGAAGGTGGGTAGGTGAGTGTGAGGGATACAGGAAGAAGGTGGTTAGGGAGGGAATGAGGGATACGGGGAGAAGGTGGGTAGGTGGGAGGGAGGGATATAAGGAGAAGGTGGCTAAGTGGAGATTGAGGGATATGGGGATGAAGAGGAGATGTTGCACCCTCCAATCCCACAATGACCACAGAGACTCAGGCTTCCTTTTAACCAGTTTTATTCAAGCATATGCAAGGGAGCCGCAATCATTCCTAAGGTTGAAGACCCAGCTCCCTGATTGATTACATTTCGCTATTTTTGTACCTTTTCTTAGCATAACACATTTGAGTACATTTGAATACATCCAACCTGTAACCAACACGCTGGTTTCATGCTATCTTTATCCTATTGAGTACATAAACATGTGATTTTGCTAACCAATTACGCTAAAGGATGTATACATAATTATATTATCAAATCAGAATTAAAACATGTATGCAAGGACCTTGGTTCTTACAACTCAAGACTGTTTTTCATCAAAGCCCCCTCTTTGTCCATTGTTCATCTTTCCATATCTAAGCTAAAACCATTTGCACCTTCCCTATCTGAGAGAGAAGTACACTTAATCTAACTTTATACCATGTTTTATATCCAGTCTAGCTCTCAAGGCTTCACCGCATCATTGCACCATTTGAATTGTCCTCCCTATTACTGGACATTAGCTCATCTCGTGACTTCTGTGTAAATCACACAAAAACTCAAAGCCTCTTTGTGTGCAATGTCCATCTGGTTATCCTCAACTGTTAATATGTTTGTCATCAGTGGCTGCCTGGAGATTTTAAGTATGTTCAGCAAATTCTTACTGTGTTCTCTTTTTAATATATATATTTAATTCCCCCCTAACAGGGAGAAGGTGGGTAGGTGGGAGTGGGAGATATGGGGAGAAGGTGGGAGTGAGCGATATGGGGAGAAGATAGGTAGGTGGGAGTGAGGGACATGGGGAAAGGTGGGTAGGTGGGAGTGAGGGACACGGGGGAAAGGTGGATAGGTGGGGTTGAGACATATGGGGAGAAGGTGGTTAGGTGGGAGTGAGGGATATGGGGAGAAGGCAGATAAGTGAGAGTGAGAGATATGGGGAGAAGGTGGGTAGGTGGGAGTGAGGGATACGGGGAGAAGATGGGTAGGTGGGAATGAGAGATATGGGGAGAAGCTGGTTAGGTGGGAGTGAGCGATATGGGGAGATGGTAGATAGGTGAGCATTGAGGGATATGGGGAGAAGGTGGGTAGCTGGGAGTGAGGGGTATGGGAAGTTGGTGATGGGTGGGAGTGAAGGATATGAGGGAAATGTGCGTAGATGGCATTGAGAGAAATGGGAGAATTGCTGAAATTAAGCTCCCTTCCAAATTAAGTTCCCCACCAGCAAGAATTTAGAACATTCAGTTTAGTTTAGTGTGTTCCAGGGAAGGAGGGAGAAATATCCAAGGAAGCGGGTGGGTAGTGTTTGGGTAGGGGTTTGGAGAGTGTGCGGGGAAGGGGGGGACAGTGTCTTAGAGGGCAGGGTCAGTGGTGTTGACAGTGGGGTCTTGGGGGGGAGAACTCAAGGTGCTGGTGATAGGAAGAAAGAGTCACAGTCAGGAGGGGGAATGGGATGTGGTAGGGTGGCAGGTCCAGGGTGAGACTCTGGTAGGGGAAAGTTTCATGTCGGGGGTGTGTGAAGGGGGATCATGGACACAGGTGGCTGGGATAACAGGAGGGGGCAAGGGCAGGAAGGGCAATGGGGTCAGCTCTGAGGGGAGGGAAGGCATGTGGATGGTAATAGGGTCCAGCAGAAGGAGGTTCAGGGGTGGCAAAGGAGAGGGGAATGCTGATATTAGGTGGATCTCTGGCGATGGGGAAGTTGGTGGGTGACAAGGAGGGGTAGGGGGTGGAGTACTGAGTTTGAATGGTGATGCGCACCATTTTTCCAACTGACCTTGACCACACAGTTAGACAAACGGAGTGCAGCTGAGCAACCTGAGTTGGAGTTTGGTGAGAGGGCAGTTCGGTGAAGGTGGGGGAAGGGCGTGTTCGTTTCCATCTCCTTTTTCTATCTTTCTAACCTCATAGAAATTGCTTCTTGCTCTGCCACAGGGAAAGAGCTAGCTGTTTGGTGAGCATCTGGTAAGATCACTTCTATTCTATCCCTGAGGTTTAAAGTAGTATACAAATTGGTGGTAAAGTTAATAAAATATATAAGAAAGCAACATTAAATAAGTGACTAATATAATTAAGTAATTATTTAAAACACATTAAGGATGGCAGGACAGATGATGTGTCAAGGCTGCAGCAAGTGGGAGCTCCTGGATAACATTGTGATCCAGGGCAAACATGTCTGCAGAAAGTGTTTGCAGCTTGAGGAACTTTGGCTCAAAGTCATTGAGCTGGAGACTGAACTGCAGACTCTGCAACACATGAGGGAGGGAGAAACTTACCTGGATGCTTTATACCAGGAGGCAGTCACACCACTTAGGATTGGGTCTTCTGATTTGGTCAGTGGCCAGGGAGAGGAAGGTGTGACTGCAAGTGAGGCAGGTAAGGGGACCCAGAGGGCAGGAGTGCAGGAGTGTGAGCCTCTGCAATTGTCCAACAGGCTTGAGGTTCTCTCAGCTTGTTTGGATGAGAGTGGGGGTTGCAGGATGCATGAACAAACTGACCATGGCACCGTGGTACAGGAAGCCATCCAAGTTGGGAGAGGTAAAAGGGCTCAAGTAGCAAGGCAATATGGGTAGAGCTCCAGAATAGGAAGGGTGCAGTCACAATGTTGGGGGTTTACTGTAGGCCTCCCAACTGCCGGCAGGAGATTGAGGAACAGTTATGTAGGCGGATTTTGGAAAGATGTAAAAGCAATAGGGTTGTTGTGGTGGGTGATTTTAACTTCCTCTATATTGACTGGGAATCAGTTAGTGCTAGGGGTTTGGATGGTGCAGAATTTGTAAGGTGCATCCAGGAGGGCTTCCTGAGACAATATGCAGATAGTCCAACTAGAGAAGGGGCAATACTGGACCTGGTATTAGGAAATGAACCCGGCCGGGTGGTCGAAGTTTCAGTAGGGGAGCATTTCGGGAAAAGTGAACATAATTCAGTAAGTTTCAAGGTACTGGTGGAAAAGGATAACAGGAGTCCTCGGGTTAAGGTGATTAACTGGAGGAAGGCTAATTAGAACAATATTAGGCAGGAACTGAGGAATCTAGACTGGAGGCGGATGTTTGAGGGCAAATCAACAACTGACATGTGGGGGGCTTTCAAATGTCAGTTGATAAGAATTCAGTACCGGCATGTTCCTGCTAGGATGAAGGATAAGTATGGGAACTTTAAGGAACCTTAGATAACAAAGCATATTGTGAGATTAGTCAAAAAGAAAAGGCAAGCATTCGTAAGGGCTAGAAAGCTGGGAACAGATGAAGCCTGTGGAGAATATAAAGAAAGTAGGAAGAAACTTAAGCAAGGAGTCAGGACTAAAAAGTGTCATGAAAAGTCACTGGCAACCAGGATTAAGGAAAATCCTAAGGCCTTTTATACATTTGTAAAAAGCAAGAGGGTAGCCAGGGAAAGGGTGGGCCCACTCAGGGACAGAGGTGGGAATCTGTTTGTGGAGCCAGAAGAAATGGGAGAGATGAGTACTTATCGGTATTCACCAAAGAGCAGGACCTAGCGGTCGATTTGTCTAGGGAAGAGTGTGTAGATAGTCTGGATCATGTTGAGATCAAAAAAGAGGAGTTCTTAGGTGTCTTGAAGAATATTGAAGTGGATAAGTCCCCAGGGATCTACCCCAGAGTACTGAGGGAGGCAAGGGAGGAGATTGCTGAGGCCTTGACAGAAATCTTTGTATGCTCACTGGCTATGGGTGAGGTCCCAGAGGACTCGAGAATGGCCAATATTGTTCCATTGTTTAAGAAGGATAGCAGGGATAATCCAGGAAATTATAGGCCGGTGAGGCTTACATCAGTGGTAGGGAAATTATTGAAGAAGATTCTTCGTGACAGGATTTACTACCATTTGGAAGCAAATGGACGTATTAGCGAGAGGCGGAATGGTTTTGTGAAGGGGAGGTCATGTCTCACTAACTTGATCGAGTTTTTCGAAGAAGTGACAAAGATGATCGACGATGGAAGGGCAGTGGATGTTATCTACATGGATTTCAGTAAGGCCTCTCACAAGGTCCCTCATGGAAGACTGGTACAGAAGGTAAAGTCGCACGGGATCAGATGTGAGCTGGCAAAATGGATACAGAATTGGCTTGGTCATAGAAGACAGAGGGTAGCAGTGGAAGAGTGCTTTTCTGAATGGAGAGCTGTGACTAGTGGTGTTCCGCAGGGATCAGTGCTGGGACCTTTGCTGTTTGTAGCATATGTAAATGATTTGGAGGAAGATGTAACTGGGCTAATTAGTAAGTTTGCAGACGACACCAAGGTTGCAGGAGTGCAGATAGTGAAGAGGATTGTCAAAGGATACAACGGGATATAGATCAGCTGGAGACTTGGGTGGAGAAATGGCAGATGGAGTTTAATCTGGACAAATGTGAGGTAATGCGTTTTGGAAGGTCTAATACAGGTAGGAATTATACAGTAAATGGCAGAGCCCTTAAGTGCATTGATGGGCAGAGGGATCTAGGTGTACAGATCCACAGGTTGCTGAAAGTGACAATGCAGGTGGATAAGGTAGTCAAGAAGGCATATGGCATGCTTGCCTTCATCAGCAGGGGTATTGAGTATAAAAGCTGGGAAGTCATGCTGCAGCTGTATAGAACCTTGGTTAGGCCACACTTGGAATATTGCGTGCAATTCTGGTTGCCACGTTACCAGAAGCATATGGAGGCGTTGGAGAGGGTGCACAGGAGGTTTACCAGGATACTGCCTGGTCTGGAGGTTATTAGCTCTGAGGAGAGGTTGGAGAAACTCGGATTGTTCTCACTAGAGCGACGGAGATTGAGGGGCAACTTGATAGAAGTTTACAAAATTATGAGTGGCATGGACAGAGTAGATAGTCAGAAGCTTTTTCCCAGGGTGGAAGAGTCAATTACTAGGGGACATAGATTTAAGGTGAGAGGAGAAAACTTTAGAGGACATGTGCGGGGCAAGTTTTTTATGCAGAGAGTAGTGAGTGTCTGGAATTTGCTGCCAGAGAAGGTGGTGGAAGCAGATACGATAGTGGGGTTTAAGAGACAGCTTGAGAAATACATGAATAGGATGGGAATAGAGGGATACGGACCCCCGGGAGTGCACAATGTTTTAGTTTGACAGGCAATATGATTGGTGCAGGCTTGGAGGGCCGTAGGGCCTTTTCCTGTGCTGTACTTTTCTTTGTTCTTTGTTCTTTGAATGTAGTGGTAGTAGGGGACAGTATAGAGAGGGGGTTTGACACTGTTCTCTGTAGCAAAGAACAAGAGTCCAGATGGCTTTGTTGCCTGTCCAGTGCTAGGATTTGGGACATTTGCTCAGGGCTTGATAGGAACTGACAGTGGGAACAGGAGGATCCAGTTGTTGTGATCCATGTAGTTACCAATGACATAGGCAGGGCAAGGAAGGAGGCTCTGCATAGTCAGCATGATGAGCTAGGCCCTAAACTAAGAAGCAGAAGCTCAAATAATCTCCAGATTATTACCTGAACCACGTGTAAACTGGCATAGGGCAAATCTGATTAGAGAGGTGAATGCGTGGCTCAAAGACTGATGTGGGAGAAGTGGGTTCTGGTTCTAGGGGCACTGGCACCAATACTGGGGAAAGTGAGATCTGTACCGTTGGGATGATCTACACCTGAGCTGTACTGGGGCTGGTGTCCTGGCGAGTTGCAGAACTAGGCAAGTGGAGAGGGTTTTAAGCTGAACAGAGGGGGCAAGGGATCAAATTTAGGAAGATGTGGTAAAACAAAGGGTAGACTCATAAACTGATAGTTGTTTACAGCACAGAAGGAGGCCATTCAGCCCATCGTGTCCATGCCGGTCAACAAAGATCTGACTATGCTAACCCCGTTTTCCAGCGCTTGGCCCATAGTCCTGGAGGCTATGACAACGCAAGTGAATATATAAATAATTCTTAAACGTTACGGGAGTTTCTGCCTCAGCCACTCTTTGTGGTAGTGAGTTCCAGACTCCCATCACCCTCTGGGTGAAAAAACCTGTCCTCAAATCCCCTCTTAGCCTTCTACCTCCTACCTTCAATCTATGCCCCCTGGTTATTGACCTCTTCACTAAAGGAAAAAGTGCCTTCCTATCCAACCTATCTATGCCCCTCATAATCTTATACATCTCTATCAGGTCCCCTCTCAACCTTCGTTGCTCCAAGGAAAACAACCCCAGCCTATCCAATCTTGCCTCATAGCCCAGACTCTCCAGCCCAGGCAGCATCCTGGTTAATCTCCTCTGCACCCTCTCCAGTGTAATCACATCCTTCCTATAACATGGTGAGCAGAACTGCATGCAGTACTCCACTTGTGGCCTAACTAGCATTTTATACAGCTTTATTCTAGTATAACTTCCCTGCTCTTGTATTCTATGCCTCTGCTAATAAAGGCAAGTATCCCATATGCCTTCTTAACCACCTTACCACCTGCCCTGCTACCCTCAGGGATCTATTGATATGCACACCAAAGTCCCTCTGATCTTCAGTAGTTTCCAGGGTCCTACCATTCATTGTTAGCCCTCCCCAAGTGCATTATCTCACACTTTTCTGGGTTGAATTCCATTTGCCACTGCTCTGCCCACTTGACCAGTCCATTGATATCCTCCTGCAGTTTACAGCTATCCTCATCACTATTTTCCACCCTACCAATTTTCGTGTCATCTGAAAACTTCTTGTTCATATCACCTACATTTAAGTCCAAATCATTTATATACACCACAAACAGCAAGGGCCCCAGCACCAAGACCTGCGGAGCAACACTGGAAACAGACTTCTGGTCACAGAAGCATCCCTGTACCATCACCCTCTGCTTCCTGCCTCTCAACCAATTTTGGATCTAATGTGCCACTTTGCCTTGGATCCCATGGGCTCTTACTTTCTTGACCAGTGTACCATGAATGACCTTATCAAAAACGTTGCTAAAGCCCATGTAGACCACATCAAATGCATTGCTCTCATCCACACTCCTGGTTACCATCTCAAAAAATTCAATGAAATTTGTCAAGCACAGCCTTCCCTTAACAAATCCATGCTGACTATCCCTGAATAATCCGTGTCTCTTCAAGTGCAGATATATTCTGTCCCTCAGAATTCTTTCTAGTAATTTGCCCACCACTGAGGTTAGATTGACTGGCCTGTAATTTCCTGGTCTATCCCTTCCTCCCTTTTTTAATAATGGGACAATGTTAGCCGTCCTCCAGTCCTGTGGCACCTCACCTGTGGCTAGAGAGGATTTGAAAATTACTGCCAGGGCCCCTGATATCTCTTCCCTTGATTCCCTCAACAGCCTGGGATACATCTCATCAGGGCCTGCGGATTTATCCACTGTTAGGGTCACTAAACCCCCTGGTATTACCTCTCTCTCTATGTTAATTTCCTCTAATATTTCACAATCTTCCACCCTGATGTCTATACCTGCGTTGTCCTTTTCCATTGTTAAGATCGACGCTAAGTATTCATTGAGGACCGTACCCACGTCTTCCAGGTCCACACACACATTACCTCTATGGTCCCTAATTGGCCCCACTCTTTCCCTAGTTATTCTCTTGCTCTTTATATATTTAAAAAACCCCTTTGGGTTTTCCTTTATTCTACCCACCAATGCTTTCTCATGCACTCTCTTAGCTTTCCTAATTTCCTTTTTAAGTTCCCACCTGCACTTTTTATACTCCCCCAGGGACTCTGCCGTAGTGAGCCCTCGGTATCTGCCATAAGCTTCTCTTTTTTTCTTAATCCTAACATTTATTTCCTTGACATCCAGAGTTCTCCTAACTTGGTCACCCACTTTATCTTTATGGGAACATATTTGCCCTGTACTCTTCACTATTTCCTCCTTGAATGCCTCCCACTGCTCTGACACAATTTTATCTGCAAGTAGCTGCTCCCAGTCCACTTGGGCCAAATCATATCTCATAATAAAATCAACCTTTCCCCAGTTTCTTCTCAGCCCAAATTTAACCTTTTCCATAACTATCCTAAATCCAACTGAGCTATGGTCACTCTCTTCAAAATGTTCCCCTACTGAGACACCTTCCACCTGCCCTGGCTCATTTCCGAATATTAGTTCCAGAATTGCCCGCTCCCTTGTTGGGCTTTCTACGTACTGGCTAAAAATGTTCTCCTGGATGCAACTTAAGAATTTTTCTCCCTCCCTACCTTATACACCAAAACTATCCCATTTAATATTGGGTAGTTAAAATCTCCTACTATTACTGCCTTATATTCTTACACTTCTCTAAAATTTGATTACATATTTGACCCTCTATCTCTCTCTGACTGTTTGGGGGGCTGATAGTACACACCCAACAGCGTGTTTGCCCCTTTTGTGTTTTTTACTTCTACCCATTCAGCCTTGTTTGATGATCCTACCAAGATATCATCCTTCCTCACTGCTATAATTGATTCCTTGATCAATATTATGCCCCCCCCTTCTATCTCTCTTTCTATTTAATCTGAATACCCTATAACCAGGAATGTTTAGCTGCCAATCATGCCCTTTTAGCCAAGTCTAGGTCATAGCAATGATATCATACTCCCAGGTCCCTATCTGTGCCCTCAGCTCATCTGTCTTCTTCCTCAGGCTCCTTGCATTAAAATATATTCCATTTAGCCTTGCTAAACTCATTTCTTTCTTATCTAGCCTATGTTTCCTCTGCCTTCCAGACTCACTTACTAATGTTTTAACTTCTAATTCCATCTCAGCTTCTCTCCCCTCTGAACTACTTTTCAGGATCCCATCCCCGTGTCAATTTAGTTTAAATCCACTCCAACAGCATTAGCAAACCTCCCCGCGAGGATGTTGGTCCTGTTCCTCTTCAGATGTAATCTGTCCAGCTTGCACAGCTCCCACCTACCCTAGAAATGATCCCAATGCCCCAGGAATCTAAAGCCCTCCCTCCTGCACCATCTCTCCAGCCAGGCATTCATCTGGATTATCCTTCTGTTCCTATAATCACTAATGCATGGCACTGAGCGTAACCTGGAAGTTGCTTTGAAGCCCTGATTTTCAATTTCCTACCTAACTCCCTAAAGTCTGCTTGCAGGACCTCATTTCTCTTTCTTTCTATGTCATTGATCCCAGCATGGACCATGACCTCTGGCTGTTCACCCTCCCCCTTCAGAATGAGACAAGGTAAGAGAGAAAGGTATTAATATGGGAAATGATAAACAGACTGTGCCAAAGAGGGACAGAGAGTAAAATTCTAAGAGTAAATCAGCAGATAAGGCTAGACACTACAAAAATATCAGAAGGACAAAACTAATGTCTCTGTATCTAGATGCACGTAGCATTCGAAACAAAATAGATGAGCTGACAGTGCAAATAGAAACAAATAAATATGATCTGATAACCGTTACAGAGACATGGCTACAGGATGACATAGTTTGGGACCTGAATATTGAAGGGTATATGACATCTAGGAAGGAGAGGAAGTTAGGAAAAGTTGGAGGGGTGGCTCTGTTAATTAATGATGGTATTAGCACCTTAGAGAGAGATGACCTACGTTCGGGAAACCAGGATATAGAAGCTGCTTGGGTTCATATGAGGAATGATAAAGGCAAGAAGTCACTTGTGGGAGTGGTGTTCAGGCCTCCCAAGTGTAACTACGTTGTAGGACAAAGTATTAAAAAAGAGATAATGGGAGCTTGCCAGAAAGGTACAACAATAATCATGGGGGATTTTAGTCTACATATAGGCTAGAAAAATCAGATGGGCAAAGGTAGCATAGATGAGTTCATAGAATGTTTTCAGGATAGTTTCTTAGAACAGCACCTTCTAGAGCCAACTAGACAGCAGGCTATACGAGACCTGATATTGAGCAACAAGATAGGGTTAATTGATAACCTCATAGTGAAGGCACCTCTAGGTAGCAGCAATCATAATATAATTGAATTTTACATTCATTTTGAAGGAGAAATGTGTGCCCCAAACTGGCATTTTAAACTTAAATAAGATCAATTATGAGGGCATGAAAGTGGAACTAGCTAAAGAGAATTGGCTAATGAGGTTAAGGGATAGGTCAAAAAAGATTCAGTGGCAGACATTTAAATGGATATTTCAGAATACACAGAATAGATACATTCCAAAGGGAAGGCCCACCATCCATGGTTAACTAAAAAAGTTAAAGACAATATCAAACTGAAAGAAAAGGCATATAATTACACAAAGACGGGTGGCAGGTCAGAAGATTGGAAAGGATATAAAGAGCAGCAAAGGATGACCAAAAGATTAATAAGGGGGAAGAATTTGAGTACGATAAAAAGCTAGCTAGTAAAATAAAGACAGATAGTAAGAGTTTCTATAGATATTTAAATAAAAGAGGAATTAACAAAGTGAGTATTGGCCCTATAGAATTGATAATGGAAAGTAGGGAGATGGCGGGTGAATTAAGTAGGTATTTTTCTTCGATCTTCACTATAGAAGACACAAGTAACATCCAAGAAATAGGTGTAAATTGTGAAATGGAAGGGAGGGAGGAACTTAGGAAAATTACAATCACCAGGAAGTGGTATTAGGCAAGTTGTTGGGTCTGCAGGCTGACAAATCCCTAGGTTTGGATGGACTTCACACTAAGGTCTTGAAAGAAGTGGCTAGTGAGGCAGTTGATACACTGGTTTTAATTTTCCAAAATTCCATAGATTTGGGGAAGGTTCCAGTAAATTTGAGTGCTGCTTTGGACTGCAGTAGAGTGCTTAAGTTGGAGTTTGGTGATCGAGGGAATTTAAGGATTAATTTCTATCTAAAGTCTAGTCTTTCTTTAATTTAGTAATTAACTAAAAGTTGTTATTTGGGTTGGAATAAGGGGAGTTTTAGGCCAGCTTTAAAATAGGATTTATACAGGCTCTGCTTGCAGCTACAACTAGTTAATTAGATAATTGACTTTAAACAGGTTTTCGGAGGCGAAATGCAGACAGTATAAAAATAGGCCATCTTACAGTGTTGACTTGGGCTGCAGTAGAGTGCTTAAGTTGGAGTTTGGTGACTGACGGAGTTTGGTGAGGAGGGAACGAGGTGATCCTTTGAGTACCGTGAGTATGGTCAGGGAAGTATTTGCTACTTTTATTGCTTATAGTTTTTAAGGTCTTATTTTGTGGTTCATTGTTTGTAAGGGCTATATTCTGTAACAAGGAGGAGCAGGGAAGACGGGCCTGAGAGTAATTGACATTATTTGATATTAAGTATCTTCCAAAAGGTTTAATTTAATTTAAAGGGGTAAGTCATAGCAGGAGAGCTCAGGGGTGCTGCTCCTGCTCTATGTGGGAAGCCAGGAACATTTCCAGTGCCCGGGGCCAGCATGCGTGCGGGAAGTGTCTTCAGCTGCAGCTCCTGGAAGCTGGGGTTTTGGAGCTGGAGCGGCGGCTGGGGACACTGTGGAGCATCCGCGAGGCAGACAGTATTGTGGATAGCACATATAGAGAGGTGGTCACAATGCAGGCTAAGAGTCCACAGGCAGGAAGGGAATGGGTGATCACCAGGTAGAGCAAGATGACTAGGCAGGCAGTGCAGGAATCTCCTGTGGCTATTCCTCTGTAAAACAGATACACCGCTTTGGATACTGTTGAGGGGAATGGCCTCCCGGGGAAAGCAGCAACAGCCAAATTTGTTGCACCACGGTTGGCTCTGCTGCACAGGGACGAGTAAAAAATGTGGGAATGCAATAGTTATAGGGGATTCAATTGTAAGGGGAATAAATAGGCGTTTCTGTGGCTGCAAACGAGACTCCAGGATGATACATTGCCTCCCTGGTGCTAGGGTCAAGGATGTCTCAGAGTGGCCACAGGACATTCTGAAGGGGGAGGATGAAAAGCCAGTGGTCATGGTACACATTGGTACAAGCAACATAGGTTAAAAAAGGGATGAGGTCCTAAAAGCAGAATATAGGGAGTTAGGAAGTACGTTGAAAAGTGGGACCTCAAAGATAGTGGTCTCAGGATTACTACCACTATCACATGCTAGTCGGAGTAGAAATAGCAGGATATATCAGATGAATACATGGCTAAAGAGATGATGCGAGGGGGAGAGTTTCAGATTCCTGGGACATTAGGACCGGTTCTGGGGGAGGTGGAACCAGTACAAACTGGATGGGTTACACCTGGGTAGGATCAGGACTGATGTCCTGAGGGGGATATTTGCTTGAATGGTTGGGGAATGTTTAAACTAAAATGGCAGGGGGATGGGAACCTATGCAAGGAGTCAGAGGAGGGGGAATCAAGGACAAGAACAAAAGACAGAAAGGGGAATAAGAAAAGTGATAGTCAGAGAAATCAAGGGCAAGAATCAAACAGGGTCTCAGTAAAAAATAGTGGGAATGGGACAAGTAAAGTTAAAAAGATGAGTCTTAAGGCTTTGTGCCTTCGCAATAAAGTGGATGAATTCACTGTGCAAATAGATGTAAACAAGTATGATATAGTCGGGATTACGGAGACCCAGGGTGACCCAGAGATGGGAACTGAACACCCAGGGGTATTCAGTATTTATGAATGAAAAGACGGTGGAGTTGCATTGCTGGTTAAAGTGGAAATTAGCACAATAATGAGGAAAAATATTAGCTCCGACAATGTGGAATCTGTGGGTAGAGCTGAGAAACATTAAGGGGCAAAAACAGTTAGTGCAGGTTGTATATCGACCCTCAAACTGCAGTGGTGATGTTGGGAATGGCATTAAACAGGAAATTAGAAATGCATGCAATAAAGGAACATGTGTAATTATGGGTGGCTTTAATCTGCATATAGATTGGACAACTCAAATTAGTAACAATACCACAGAGGAGGAATTCCTGGAGCGTATACGGAATGGGTTTCTGGACCAATACATTGAGGAACCGAGAGAACAGGCCATCCTCAACTGGGTATTGTGTAATGAGAAAGGAATAATTGGCAATCTTGTTGTGTGAGGCCCCTTGGGGATGAGCGACCATAATATGATAGAATTCTTCATCAAGATGGAGAGTGATGTAGTTGATTCTGAGACTAGGGTCCTAAATCTTAATAAAGGAAACTACGATGGTAAGAGGTGTGAGTTGGCTATGATGGATGGAGAAACGCTATTTAAAGGGAGGATGGTGGATAGGCAATGGCAAACATTCAAAGAGCACAAGGATAAACTGCAACAATTGTTTATTCCTGTCTGGTGCAAAAGTAAAACAGGAAAGGTGGCCAAACCATGGCTTACAAGGGAAGTTAGAGATAGTATTAGATGCAAGGATGAGGCATACAAATTGAAAGAACAGAAAGAACAACAGACCTGAGGATTGGGAGCAGTTTAGAATTCAGCAAAGGAGGACCAAGGGATTGATTAAGAAGGGGAAAATAGAGTATGAGAGTAAGCTTGCAGGGAACATAAAAACTGACTGTAAAAGTTTCTATCAGTATGTCAAGAGAAAAAGATTAGTGAAGACAAATGTAGGTCCCTTACAGTCAGAAACAGGGGAATTTATAATGGGGAACAAAGGAATGGCTGACCAACTAAATACATACATTGGTTTTGCCTTCATAAAGGAGGACACAAATAACATACCAGAAATGTTGGGAAACACAGGGTTTAATGAGAGGGAGGAACTGAAATAAATCAGTATTAGTAGGGAAATGGTGTTGGGGAAATTGATGGGATTGAAGGCCAATAAATCCCCAGGGCCTGATAATCTACATCCCAGAGTACTTAATAAAGTAGCCCTAGAAATAGTGGATGCATTGGTGGTCATCTTCCGAGATTTTAGAGACTCTAGAACAGTTCCAACAGATTGGAGGGTAGCTAATGAACCCCACTATTTAAAAAGGGAGGCAGAGAGAAAGCAGGGAATTATAGACCAATCAGCCTGATGTCAGTAGCGGGGAAAATTCTTGTGTCCATTATAAAAGGTTTAATTGCTGAGCAAGTGGAAAACAGTGGCAGAATCGGACAGAGTCAGCATGGATTTATGAAAGAGAAATCATGCTTGATAAATCTACTGGAATTTTTTGAGGCTGTAACTAGTAGAGTTGATGAGGAGGAGCCAGTGGAACTAAATGTAATATCTCCAAATTTGCAGATAACACAAAGCTGGGTGGGAGGGTGAGCTGTGAGGAGGATGCAGAGATACTTCAGTGTGATTTGGACAAGGTGAGTGAGTGGGCAAATGCATGGCAGATGCAGTATAATGTGGATAAATGTGAGGTTATCCATTTTGGTAACAAAAACAAGAAGGCAGATTATTATTTGAAGGGCTATAAATTATGAGAGGGGGTAACGTGCAATGAGACCTGGGTGTCCTTGTACACCAGTCGCTGAAGGTAAGCATGCAGGTGCAGCAGGCAATCCAAAAGGCAAAAGGTATGTTGGCCTTCATGGTGAGAGGATTCGAGTAGAGGAAAAGGGATGTCTTTTGCAATTGTACAGGGCCTTGGTGAGACCACACCTGGAATACTGAGTGCAGTTTTTGTCTCCTTATCTGAGGAAGGATGTTCTTGCCATAGAGGAGTGCAGCGAACGTTTACCTGACTGATTCCTGGGACTGACATATGAGGAAAGATTGAGTCAGTTAGGATTATAATCGCTGGAGTTCAGAAGAATGAGGGGGGATCTCATAGAAACCTATAAAATGCTAACAGCACTAGACTGTGTTATTGCAGGAAGGATGTTCCCAATTGTGGGGGAGTCCAGAACTAAGGGTCACAGTCTGAGGATACGGGGTAGACCATTTAGGCCAAAGATGAGGAGAAATTTCTTCCCCCAGAGAGTGGTGAGCCTGTGGAATTCGCTACCACAGAAAGTAATTGAGGCCAAAACATTGTATGTTTTCAAGAAGGAGTAAGATATAGCTCTTAGGTCGAAAGGGATCAAAGGAATATGGGGAGAAAGGGGGGGCAGGCTTTTGAGTTGGATGATCAGCCATGATCATGATGAATGGCGGGGCAGGCTCGAAGGACTGAATGGCCTTCTCCTGCTCCTAGTTTCTATGTTTCTAAAATAGCAAATGTAACTCCATTATTCAAAAAGGAAGTGAGACAGAAAGCAGGTAACTGCAGACCAATTTGCCTAACAGCTGTCACAGGGAAAATTTTAGAAGCTATAATTAAAGATGTTATAACAAGGCACTTGGAAAAATTCCAAGCAATCAGGCAGAGTCAACATGGTTTTGTAAAAGGGAAATCATATTTAACCAATTTATCGTAGTTCTTTGAAGGAGTCACATGTGCTGTGGATAAAGGGGAAGCAGTGGTTGCACTGTACTTACATTTCCAGAACACATTTGATAAGGTGCCACATCAAAGGTTATTGCAGAAAATAAAAGCTCATGGTTGTACAGGGTAACATATTGGCATTGATAGAAGATTGGCGAGCTAACAGGAAGCAGAGAGTTGGCATAAATGGGTCTTTTTCTAGTTGGTGGGTTGTGACAAGCGGTGTGCCACAGGGATCAGTGCTGGGGCCTCAACTTTTTACAAATTATATAAATGACTTGGATGACGGGACTGAAGGAGTGGTTGCGAAATTTGCTGACAATGCAAAGATAGTCAGGAAAGTAAATTGTGAAGAGGACATAAGGAGGATACAAATGACGTAGATACGTTAAGCGAGTGGGCAAAGATCTGGCAAATGGAATGTAATGTGGGAAAATGTGAAATCATTCATTTTGCCAGGAGGAATAAAAAATAAGCTTATCGTTTAAATGGTGAGAGAGCTCTGATTCAGAGGGATCTGGGTGTCCTAGTGCATGAATCACAAAAGATTATCATATATGTACAGCAGGTAATTAGGAAAGCTAATAGAATGTTATCATTTATTGTGAGGGGAATTGATGACAAAAGTAGGGAGATTATGCTTCAGTTGTACAGGTCACTGGTGAGCGCACATCTTGAGTATTGTGTGCAGTACTGGTCTCCTCATTTAAGGAGAGATGTAAATGCATTAGAAGCAGTTCAGAGAAGGTTTACTCAACTAACACTAGGAATGGGTGGGTTGTCTTATGAGGAAAGGCTAGACAGGTTAGGCTTGTATCCACTGGAGTTTAGAAGAGTAAGAGGCGACTTAATTGAAACCTTTAAGATCCTTAGGGGTCTTGACAGGGTGGATGTGAAGAAGATGTTTCCTCCTGTGGGAGAATCTAGAATTAGGAGTCACTGTTTAAAAATAAGGGGTCACTCATTTAAGACAGAGATGAGGAGAAATTTTTTCTCTTAGAGGGTCATGAGACTTTGGAACTCTCTTTTTAAAAAGGAGCTGGAAATAGAGCCGTTGAACGTTTTTAATGCAGAGCTAGATAGATTCTTGATTAACAAGGGGGCAAAAGGTTATCGGGGATAGGCAGGAGTGTGGGGTTGAGATCACAAGCAGATCAGCCATGATCTTATTGAATGGCGGAGCAGGCTCGAGGGGCCGAGTGGCATAATCCAGCTCCTAATTCATTTTTTTGTATGTATGTTCGTATGTAGTTAGTCAATGAGATCTCTTGAGGTGGGAGGACGGTCTTTTTGGGTGGGTGGAGTTCAAGGTCAGCACAAATGGCGACTAAAGGGGCAGTCCAATAATTATGAGGCAACTGGATGTCAAAGATGCTCAGTTGTGTTCTTCTCTCTATGGTGAAGCCCGCATTGCAGGCTTCTTCCCGATTCTTAGGTCTCATAACATTGAGATCCCAGCAAGGTGTGGGGTTACCGTTCATTCTGTGCCATTTGGCATTGGCTGCAGTCAGAGGCAGGGATGAAGGGAGGGGGGGAAATGGAATGCCTCCAATAGCATAGCTGCTGGAGGGCAGCCAATTCACGACTCCAAACCTCCATCCTCATGGGTGAATGGTCAAGGGATTGTGCAGTTAGCCTTTCGATGCTGCCAAGGCAATGGTGTTTCTTTAGGCTCAAGAGTAGTGGAGACAAGTGGAAAAGTGTCCGTGTCAGCCTTCTTGCACATGGCTCTCATAACTCTGGTCAAAGAGCAATGTCTCCAAACGCATTCACGTATGATCAGGAGGAACACCCATATCTCTGGTGCTCCAGGACATCCTTTACCTGGAAGAGATGGGTTGGGGATGCCTTGTCTAGACGGAGATCAGGTGAAGGGCTTGCACTTGCCTGCTAGCTTCAAGATGAAGGGTAACATGTAAAAGGCATGCTCACTTAATGTATCACTTCAATTCATTCGCACATACACTGAGGTGTTGATGATGCAGGCTGCGGGCAACCCTGCCTTGGGAATGGCTCTCATCCAGGTGAGGAGAAGAAGCCGGTTGGCACAAGGCCAGGAGGAGCAAGGGCCTGAGCAACAAGTGGCAGTGGGCCTCTAAAAGGTCAAAACACTGGTGAACAGTGTCCACTGTAATGGTGAGCAATGGCCCGACCATAGGTCTATCACAGGCAGTGCTCTTATCTGAAGATGAACAGGAGGAAATGCCGGAGGCGCCTTCATCTGTCCCAGGATGAGGTTGCTCACATCTGCCAGCTTCTCCAGTACTAGCTACAGCCGCAAGGACTCTGGAGGGGCAGTGTGGAGCTCCTGGCCTACACTAAGTGAATGCCTGTCCAGTGGCTTTTTAAATATGGCTCCAGGACCTTTAACCCCATGTGGTAACAGTGGGGTGGGCAACTTCCTGCTTGCTCCACCACGAGATTTGCTGAGCTCTGTGCTGATGCATAATTAATGAGCTAAAAAGTGCAAGATCACGTGTGTTCATCCACCCTGCCACAGCCAGTGTGAATCACACCGATTTTCCCACCCAACAACGGACTTAGTTTCTAGAGTGGAAAATTCCAACCTCAGAATGTGTACACTGTCTCTGAGGAGAAACAGGAAAGAGGACACCACCCCGAGTGTGGGACTGACATTTCCACAAGCACACCCACACACACATACACACCCATACACACACACAAGGACTCATACACACACACAAGGACTCAGACACACACACACACACACACAAGGACTCAGACACACACACACACACATACACACATACACACACACACACAAGGACTCAGACACACACACTCACATACACACACACACACACACAAACACACAAAGACTCAGGGACACAGATGCACAGGTGGTGGTGTAGTGGTATTGTCACTGGCTGGTAATCCAGAAACCGGTTCAAATCCCACCATGGCAGATGGTGGAATTTGAATTCAAAAAAATTGTGGAATTAAAAGTCTAATGATGACCACGAAACTATTGCCGCCCATCTGGTTCACTGATATCCTTCCTTTATGGAAGATAATCTGCTATTCTTACCTGGCCTGGCCTTATTGTGATTCCAGACCCACAGCAATGTGGTTGACTCTTAAATGCTCTATGAATAAGGGCAATTTGGGACGGATAATAAATGCTGACTGAGCCAGTGACACCCAGATCCCATGAACAAATAAAAAAAACAAATACACACACACACACACACACGCCACTGTAAAGAACATATCTTTTTATTTCTGTTGGACTGTGGATTAAAATTACAATGGCTGCAGTTTGAAAGACATGTCTACTGGAACAGTGTGAAGGATATACACAATGTTGCTGTCCTGGAACAGAATGTGCCATGGGTGGTGCTGAGGAGCAGCCTGGCAACAATGTTCAATTGGCTCCTGACCAGGTGACCAGGGTTTCTGTAAAAGCAGTGCAGCAGAATAGCTCCTAGCCTGAAAGGAAAAATACCTAAAACCTCTTTCTCCTGTGTGTGTAAGATTCCAGTAATTCTACAATAATAGCTAGCTGGCTTTTTCTCCTCATATCTCTATGACCTGCTCTCTCTCTCTCTGAAAACCCCTGTGAAGAGGAAAAGTGGGAAATCACCATTAAGGACATTGAAAAGCAAGTTCTCAACCAGTGAACTAAAGACTGAAAATGCTGGGAAGACCACCTTGTGTCATCAACAAAGAACTGAAAGGAATTTGGAGACATTGATCAAAATCAACCCATCGAATCCTGTACTCCAGAATTGGTCTATTGAACTGTTTTATGCCACCCATAAAATTCATGTTTTTGTGTGTCTTATGTGTCTTGTATGTGTGCGTATAGGGATTTAAGAAGGGGTAGAGTTTAAGTTATAGTGTTAGAAATTAGCAGTTCATATTTCTTTCTTTTGCTGCTGGTTAAAAACAAATTGTTCAATAAACAGTTATTTACTTATTAAGTTTACAAACCTGGTGCTCGTATTCTGTTAACCTAAATTAAACAGTTAGGTGGGTTGATCAAACCTTTCTCATTTGTTACTGCTCAGGGAGCAGTGGGGCTTGATATTGCAGCGCACTATCCCCAGTGAGTCGTGATACCACTCACACAAAAACTGTCTTTCAGAGAGTGTACACTATCCCTGAACAGAAACAGGAGAGAGTACATCTCCCCCAGTGTGGGGCTGACACTCGCACAAACATTCCCACGCACATACACACACATACATAGACACAGACACAGACACATGCATGCACACACACAGACACACACACACATATATACACAAACACGCACCTGCCGTCTACCTGGATTTTAGCGAGGCTTTTGATGAGGTCCCACATGGCAGACTGGTCACGAGAGTAAAAGCTTGGGTGACACATGGATATTAAATTGGCTCAGAGGCAGGAAGAGAGAGGTCTATGGGTGTTTTTGTGTTTGGAAAGGTGTTCCCAGAGTTCCGTTAGGGTCCCTTAGAGCTCAGTATTGGGTGCCTTGGGTGCCCTGCTTTACTGGTATTTATCAATGATTAAACTTAAAGGTAGGGGCAGGATTAAAACATTTGCAGATACAAACATTGGTTCTGTGGTTGATAGTGAGGAAGAAAACTAAACTGTAAGAAGATATCAATGGACTGGTCAGGTAGGTGGAACAGTGGCAAATGGAATTAAATCTGGAGAAGTGTGAGGTCATGTATTTGGGGAATGCTAACAAGGCAAGGAAATAGACACATACTGAGAAGTGTAGAAGGACCTTGAAATGTTTTTTAAAATTATCCTTTCATGAGACATGAGAGTTGCTGCAAAGGTCAGCATTTGTTGCCCATCCCTAATTGCCCTTGGTTTGCTGGGCCATTTCAGAAGGCAGTTCAGAGTCAACTACATTGCTGTGGGTCTGGAGTTACATGTAGGCCAGACCAGGTAAGAGTGGCAGATTTCCTTCTCTGAAGGACTTTAGTGAACCAGATGGGTTTTTACAACAATCAATAGGGTGGGTTCCCATTACTGAGGCTAGATTTCATGAATTGAATTTAAATTCCACAGGCTGCTTCTAGTGAGATTTGAACCCATGTCCCCAGAGCATTAGCTGCTAGATTCCTGGTCCTGTGGCATTAACACTACACCATTGTCTCATACCCACCGTCATGTCCACAGATCACAGAAGGTGGTTGGACATGTAGATAAGGAGGTAAGAAGGCATACGGGATAATTTCCTTTATTAACTGAGGTCTATAGTATAAGAGCAGGAAGGTTATGCTGGAACTGTATGAAACACTAGTTAGACTGCAGCTACAGGACTGTGTATAGTTCTGGTCACCACATTTGAGGAAGGATGTGATTGCACTAGAGAGTACACAGGAGATTTACAAGAAGATTACAAAGAATGGAAAATTTTATCCATGTGGAAAGGTTGGATGGGCTCGGGTTGTTTTCTTCGAGGAGGAGGCTGAAGGAAGATTTAATTGAAGTCTATAAAATGATGAGGGCTCTAGACATGAAGTTGCCAACTCTCCAGGATTGGTCTGGAGCCTCCAGAGATTGAAGATCAATCTCCAGGACACTGCTGAGTGCAACCCTGGAGAAAAATCGAGACTTTAAAAAATATTCTTCTTGTAATTTTCTTTGAACATTTCTCTTTACCAGTTATAAAAATATTGAAAATGGAGAAAAATGGTCTGACAGTCAAGCATCATCCAATTGGATAATGAATCTTTACGTTTTCTGATTTACTGGGAAGGTAGAACGTCGCAAGGATGGTTGTATTGGCCGATTAACGGCTGGAGTGTGGGGGCAAGCCATGTGATGAAAGCTCTAGGAATACATTTAGTCAGAGTTGGTAACTCTACCAAGATAAGAGTTGATAGGAAAGACATATTCCTGTTAGTGGAGAGGTCGATAACCAGGGGTCATGATTGGGCTCTGACTGCGATTTTAACCCAGGCCTGAAGTGGTAATGGCTCAGTGCCAGATTTCCCACTTGGCTGAAGTTAGTGAGAAATCTCAGCTGTAAACGGTCAGTTTAATTTATTTTTCCTTTGCAATGAGTTGCCAGTCACACACCAGTTGTTTCTCATCCATTTCAGGCAGATATCTGACTGATTGGGTGGGGGCAGTGGGAGCGGGGGGTGGGGTGGTAGTGGCGGCAGTAGCGAGGGAAGGCAGATGAAGCCTCGGTGTTAAAGCTGAACAGGCCTCACCCTGCATGTTGGGCTTGAGCTAGGAACAGTTTGGAATTGACCCTACTCGCTGTTCATTTTGTGCCCATGTTATCCACTCTCACTCCCTGTCTATTCCCTCAGGCCGGAATTTTCCGTGCCTGCTGGCGGTGGGCACGAGTGGAGAATATGGTGCGGTCAGTTTCACGGTGGTGGGAAGGCAGGCCACGATTCTCTGCTCAGCCTGCCAATGGTGGGCCACATTTCATGCCATGTCAATACATCAGCAAATCATAATCAGGCCATCCTGCCAGGCTATTGCACGCAGACTGGATCGTCCGTCCACGTCGGTGGGAAAGCACATCGATGTGTTTCACAACAGCACAGAGGCAGAGTGCACCTGGCTGCTTCACTTTGGGGGAACTGGAGGTGAGTGAACAGCATTGTTCTGCAGATCTCGCCAGGGTCGCCTGTTGCTTGGCACATTTCAGAGGTGTTGGGGGGTTGGGGTTGGGGTTAAGTACCACCCTGCCTGATTGGTGATGGTGGAGGGATCAGGGGGCAAGTGCAGCCCTGCCTCGGAGGTGACTTTTGAGCATGAGGGGGAGTGGGGACAAGTGCAGCCTTGCCTATGAGGCGATTGGTGGTGTGGGGGTGTGGGTGAGGGAGGGTGGTGGGTGGGCAAGTGTTGCCCTGCCTTTGAATATAGCGCCCAAGTATTCGGGGTAGGGGGTAGAGTGGGCAAGGGAAGCAGCCATGCATTAGGGACACCTGTATAAAGTGGCCATTCTGCTGCAACTGAAACAGATCAGGCGCAGCCACATTGAAATGATTGGAGTTGGGCCTCTAGCTTATCTGCCCACTCAAGCAATGCAGAGGCACGAATGTGCCACCAAGTTCTGCAAATTCATGAGCACTTTAGTGGACTGCAGAGCAGTTGGACTGCATATGTTGTACAATCTCCTTGCTAAAGCTGGCCATGGAGTAGTCACTGGTGGAGGTGCTCACAGCCTCTTGCAATGTCAGCATCCCGGTTTGGACAAGTCTCCCCCATGGTTCAAGCTAACAGGGCAGCCTTGCAGTGCACTGATCTCTGGCCATCCAAATGATGGTCAGCACTTCCAAGGAAGCATTAAAAAGGCCGCGACACTTAACCAGGACAGGCTCTTAGAATACCCACGCTAAACATGTGCCTCTCTCAACAAAAACAGAATTACCTGGAAAAACTCAGCAGGTCTGGCAGCATCGGCGGAGAAGAAAAGAGTTGATGTTTTGAGTCCTCATGACCCTTCCACAGAACTGAGTGAATATAAGGAGAGGGGTGAAATATAAGCTGGTTTAAGGTGGTGGGGGGTGGGAGGGGGCGGGGATGGTGGGGGTGGGGTGGGGGGAGAGAAGTGATGGGGGGTGGTGTGGTTGTAGGGACAAGCAAGCAGTGATAGGAGCAGATAATCAAAAGATGTCACAGACAAAAGAACACAGAGGTGTTGAAGGTAGTGATATTATCTAAATGAATGTGCTAATTAAGAATGGATGATAGGGCACTCAAGGTACAGCTCTAGTGGGGCATAAAAGATTTTAAAATAATGGAAATAGGTGGGAAAAGAAAAATCTATATCAATTATTGGCAAAAACAAAAGGAAGGGGAAAGAAACAGAAAGGGGATGGGGATGGAGGAGGGAGATCAAGATCTAAAGTTGTTGAATTCAATATTCAGTCCGGAAGGCTGTAAAGTGCCTAGTCAGAAGATGAGGTGCTGTTCCTCCAGTTTGCGTTGGGCTTCACTGGAACAATGCAGCAAGCCAAGGACAGACATGTGGGCAAGCGACAGGGAGGCAGGGTGGAGTGTTAAAATGGCAAGCGACAGGGAGGTTTGGGTCATTCTTGCGGACAGACCGCAGGCGTTCTGCAAAGCGAATGCCCAGTTTATGTTTGGTCTCTCCAACGTAGAGGAGACCGCATTGGGAGCAATGAAATCAGTAGACTAAGTTGGGGGAAATGCAAGTGAAATGCTGCTTCACTTGAAAGGAGTGTTTGGGCCCTTGGACAGTGAGGAGAGAGGAAGTGAAGGGGCAGGTGTTGCATCTTTTACGTGGGCATGGGGAGGTGCATTAGGTGGGGGTTGAGGAGTAGGGGGTGATGAAGGAGTGGACCAGGCTGTCCCACAGGGAATGATCCCTGTGAAATGCCTCCGGGGTGGGGGGTGAAGGGAAGATGTGTTTGGTGGTGGCATCATGCTGGATGTGCCTCTCTCTTTCATCTTGCAGGAGGAGAACATGATCATGGAGCCTGGTGAACTAGCTGTGTGACTGATGGCCTACAGAGAGCGAATAAGATGGAGGAGAGAGCGACTGAGGCTCCTGACTTGCAAAGGAACATGAAGAAGGGGCTGCTGGGCCTCCCACACACATCACCTAAGAGCCACAGCGAGCCGTGGCTGGTCGCTGCGATCACTAGAAACACATCCTGCAGGTCTGCTCATGGTTTCCAGGGAGGGTACACAGTGCCTACATCCTGAGTCACTCGCAGATCCCTGCAGTCTTCCATGGTCCACAGAGGCTGCAGAAAATTGGCTGATGACACCCGTGCAGCAGCCTCAGACTGCAGCACAGCGGCGCTATAATGAGGCTCATGCTGCAGCTCGCAGCTTGGTGGAGCAGACCATTGGGATGCTGAAGATACGGTTCCAGTGCCTGGACTGGTCTGGTAGAGCCCTGTAATACTGTCCATAGAGAGTGTCACACATCGTCATCGTCTGCTGCGCCCTTTGCTGGGAGACGAGCTGGCTGAGGAGGAGAAGCTGCATGTCTTCTCTGATGAGGAGGACGCCAATGGGGATAAGGGTGAGGGGGTGCTCGGTGGTGATGAAGGTGGGGATGAGGCTCTTGCACTGGCCAGATGAGGCAGGTGTACTTGGGAGGCCCTCATAACTGTTCAATTTGTAGAGCATAATGACGACATGCACTGAGGTGGCCCCAAGATCCTCACATTGCATCTGTGAACGTTTGATTCCAGTCTGGCTTGTGACAGCACACATACCTTCTGTGAGAATGCTCTTGTCATGGAGATGCAGTGGAGACCCTAATAGCCACTCAATTGCAGGAGGATGAAGACAACAAGTAGTGAGGACACTCCATAGATCTTCACAAAGCCTCTGAGAATGTCTGACTCCTATCTGGCTGAGGGCAGCTCGCTTGCGCTCTGTGATCAGGGTCATATCATGGAGACGCAGCCATGAAACTTTCAAAGCATCTGATGCTTTGTCCACTTTCAGCACCTGAGCCTTTCAGGAGCTGGAGCACAGCATCACTGGTCACAGATGCTGGTGTGATGGGGGCCAGCCCCACCTTAAAGGTGCTGAGAGCACACAGAGAGAATAATGGAACTCTGTGGCGCCTGCCCACTACATTCTGGCAGCAATGACCAGCACCGCCGAGGTGCAGGGAGCAGTAATGTTTCCAGGGAGTGTGAGGCTGGACCATCACTGTGGTCTGAAGGCTGCACACAGCACAGGGAAGAGACCCTGGACTGAGACACCTGCCTTTATCTTGTGCAGAAAGATTTCACATCTGAGTGACAAGAACACTGCTGATCAGTACAAGGAGCCACAGACAGGGTGACATTGTTGGGAGTTTATTGACAATAGTGAGCATTATGTACAAGTGATCAATACCCATGCCCAGGCTGTGCAACTAATTCTCCTTAACTTTCCTAACCCTGCCGCAACGTCTTGGTGCTCCCCAGGCATCCACAGTGGAGGTGCGGGCAGCCTGCTGACTGCGATGCCCTGTCTGTGATGACTTTAGTGGGCGTCCTCTGGAGGGCCGAGACCTGGAGGGCCCTGAACTGCTTTCGGGGTCCTGCTGTGTGACAGTGGCTCCCTAATCAGCCTGTGGAGCTGGATTTGCGGAGGTCACAGGAAAAGGGGATTTGGATGGGCCGGACACTCCCAGAGTCACCTGGATGGATGGCCCCGGAGTGTGAACCTGCTGATCCTCCTCCCTATGGGTGCCCGAGGGTCCCAGGCTGACTCCGTAAGCAGAAGGGGTAACTGGGTGAGATCGAGCTGCCCCGCACCCTTCCCATGAACTATGGCATCAGTGATGGAGTTGAGCCCATGCAGCAGTGCAGGAGCGACGTCCTGGACCAAGGTCTCCATGGCGGCCGCCATCCTGCCAGTGTTGACCTTTGTGCGTTGGCATGCTGGTGCTATCACCTCCGACTGAAGGCAGACGGACTCCTCCATCATGCCTTGCAATCTGAGGAGAGCAGCGGACATCCCTTCCTGATGTTCCTGAGCTTGCCTTTGCTGTTCCAGCAACTGTGACATGACCGAGTCCAGAGGCTCATCATCTGACTCAGACTCAGCAACGTTCTGGCCTCCAGCATCCTCCAAGTGCCGGGGACCTGGGGAGTCCCTGCCTCCACCTGCTGTGGATCAGATAGTGCAATGTGCTCATCAGATTGTGATCCTGAGGCTATTCTAAAGCTAGGTCCCATCAAAGTGTGTGTCTCTGCGCTGGTGGAGGGTGTGGGTGAGCGCTGTGATGGGACTTCAGGGAGGGTGCCTTCAGATTCCTCTTCAGAGGTTTCTTCAGGGCTTGATTGGAGGCCCTGGGTCATGGACTCTGTCGGCTGTTTCCCAGATTTGCCTGTGAAAGCAAGGAGAGAGAATTAGTGTATGGCAGTGGCCTGTGAAACAGGACACATCACTCACAGCATGGTTGTCTGATGGATGTTGCACTGCTGGATCCTCACTTGGTCGAGCAGCGCCGACCTCACCGTCAGCACAGGACCGGTGCCGGTCATCACCGGCCAGCTGGATGGCTGTTTTCAAAGTCCCTGAGGACCTTGATTTTAGGAGTCCTTCCATTGGTCTGCGGCCTCTCCCTTTTGTTGTATGCCAGCTTGTCCTGCATGGATAGAGATGGGGACAGTGTAAGCAGGATGTCTGCCAGGCCAGATGATAACTGTGCCTGGCCTGTGTGGGTGGTGAGTGGTCCCATGGACGGGATGAGGACAATGATGGTGTGTGAGAGAGAATGAATGGTGATGTCCCTTGAACTGGCAGTGAGTGAGGGCCCTGTGGATGTGTGATGGGTTTATGAGTGTATGAGTTGGGAGTGATGAAAAGAGTGACTTATCCTGGTGGAATGGAAGGAGATAATTCATCCTCTTGCGGCACTGGGTGGCTGCCCTCCTCTGCAGGACATTTGTGCTGACCACCACTGCCACCAACTCCCAAGCTGGGTTAGTGCTGTTGCTGCCCATCTCTCATTCTCTGTTTCTCTCTCTGTCTGTCTCTTTCTCTCTCTCTGTCTCTCTCGCTCTCTGTCCCTCTCTCACTCACTGTCCATTCCCTCACTCTCCGCCCATTCTCTCACCTTCTGTCTCTCTCATTCTCCACTCAATCTCTCACTCTCTGTCCACTCCATCACTCTCTATCCACTTCCTCACTCTCTGTCCACTCTCTCCCTCTCTGCCCTCTCTCTCACTCTCAGTCCACTCTCTCACTCTCTGTCTACTCTCTCACTCTCTGTCCACTCTCTCACTCTCTGTCCACTCCCTCACTCTCTGTCCACTCTCTCACTCTCTGTCCATTCCCTCACCCTCTTTCCACTCCCTCACCTTCCACCCACCCTCTCATTCTCCAGCTAATCTCTCACTCTGTGTCCACTCCCTCACTCTCTGCCCATTCTCCCACACTCTGTCCACTCTCTGAATTTTTGCCCAATCCCCCACTCTCTCTCATTCCTTCAATCTCCACCCAGTCTTTCCCCAATCTCTCACTCTCTGCCCTCTCTCTCACTCTCCATCGCTCTCTCACTATCCACCCGCTCTCTCACTATCCACCTGCTCTCTCACTCTCCAACAATTCTCACTCTTTGTCCATTCCCTCACTCACTAATTGCTTCCTTACTCTCGGTCCACTCGCTCACTACCTTCCTACTCTGATACTCATTGGCAATCCCTTCATTCATCACCCGCTCCCATTTCTTTGTTGTGTTTTTATAATGATATAAAGGCACCAATCACTCATAAGGGATTGGGTGAACACGTTGTGGGTTCATTTATTAATTCCAAACACATGTGATCAGATGTACATGGACAGAAAACAGAGACATCAGAGCTGCTGAGCTGTGTGCATGTGTTCTGCTGAAAACAAAAGCAAAACTAAGCTGGATCGCATGACACAATTCCTTTCTAGTGATGTCATGCTGCAATCCCTTAAAGGCATCTTACACCATTCCCCTTTCTTTTTAAAGATATTTCCCCCTTCCAAAGAATTTTAAGTACTTAAAGTACATGTTCATGTTTAGTTACCATGATTTAAGTGCATAGAACAGATGAATCTGTGAATCGCTAAAGCATAGAGATCATCTGCTGGTACACCCAGAGCTTGTGATGGTAACCTTGTCTGGAGATGTCTTTAATTGCTTACAGTGATCTGTGGGATTATCATTTTTGGATACTGTTCCTGGTTTCATTTTGGATCTAGTTCTCGATGCAATTGGACCATACGATGGCTGAAGAGCTGGAATGGATCTGATTTCCTTGAGTGTGCCTCACTGTTGCATCTTTATGTGTAATGAGCACATAGGATCTTGGTTCTGAACAAATCCTTGTCACCTCGGCTGGGTTTCCACGAACCTTCTGTGGGATCCTGGGTGTGGACTTGTCCCAACTGTAAACTTGGCAATTCTGTATGCACATTTTTATCGTGCATGTTGAGCATCTTCTCTTGCAGTTTGAAAAGTTGCTCTCTAGTTTCTGAGAGTGTAGAATGGGTAAGAGCAGGTAAACAGTAGGCACTGTTCTGCCAAACATGGGCTCTGCCAGTGATGGAATAGTGACACTTAACGGTGTTGCTCTCAGATGTAACATTGCAATGCGTAAATCTTGCTTGGTTTGTCTACATTGAGAATTAAAGATTTCACCGTGTGAATCATTCATTCAACTAGGCCGCTAGATCCAGGGTAATGAGGGGAAGAAATAATGTGTTCAATATTCCTCTTCCCACACATTCTGAAATAGCTTACCAATAAATTGTGGAATATTATTTGTAATGATCTCTCTATGCACACCAAATAAACTGGAAATAGCACCTAGAGTTGTGCTTGACGTATCGTGCAATTGTCGAATAATGGAGTACTTAGTAAAATAGTTGACTATGTTGATAAAGTCAGTGCTATGGACATGAAAGAGTATTAATGTTGAAATTGTGCTGCAATAGAACACATACTTTAAACTGGATATTAAGCACAGCTGTCTCCAGTTGGGGAAGGATGAGTAATCATTGTAAGAGAATATAACCCATTCACTCTGGGTGTCTGTGACTTTACTTTGCTGTCATGGAAATAAACCTGTTGTAAGGGACAGGCTAGCTTCAGACTCATTCTTCCTCAACATGCAATTATTGGAATTAACAAAGAGGTCAGATGCAATTTTGGACCAAGGATGGGTAGGAACTTCATGTGGAATCACTGGTGCTTTGTGCTGACTTGGCACATGCTCTTGACATGCCTCACACTTCCTGACAATGACTTCAATGTCATTGTTCATACCCAGCCAACAGACTGTCTCTTTTGCAAGTCTTCTTGTCCAATCTGTGTCCATGTGTGAGTGATGAAGTTGTTGAAGAATATCAGGTCACAAAGACTCCAGTATGATGACCTGCCTGCCTTTAAAAATAGAATCAGCCCATCCTTCAATGATGGTTTGCACCAGTTTCTGTGGAACCCTTCACCGTTTCTTCTTGTAGCAGCTGCTATGTGTGTTGTGTAAAATGTACCAGATCATTTGATGGGCTTGAATTCGCCTGCAAGCAGAATGTTACAGCCCCCTTCAAATTGTCAATTTTGTCAAAACATTTTGGATATTTCACTGTTAACTCATGAGCTGAGGTAATAGGAATAGTTTCTGAGGTTGATCTGCTGTGTGATGTCTGACTGATTCATGGATTGTTACTAGTGATGTCATGCTGCAATACCTTCAAGGCTCATGACAACACTCTCTACCCACACATTCCCACCCCCCAATCCACGCAGTTTTACTGTGGGACGGTCAGTACCGAGGGAGTGCTGTGGTGTTGGAGGGTCAGTACTGAGGCAGTGTTGCACTGTCGGAGGGTCGGTACAGAGGCAGTGCTGCACTGTCACAGGGTCAGTACTGAGGGAGAGCTGTAATGTTGGAGGGTCAGTACTGAGGGAGTGCTGCACTGTCGGAGGGTCAGTACTGAGGAAGCGCTGCACTGACGCAGAGTCAAAACTGAGGGAGTGCTGCACAGTCAGAGGTCAGAACTGAGAGAGTGCGGCACAGTCGGAGGTTAGTACTGAGGGAGCGCTGCACAGTTGGAGGTCAGTTCTGAGAGTGCTGCCCAGTTGAAGTGTCAATTCTGAGGGAGTACTGCAATATTGGAGGGTCAGTTCTGAGGGAGTGCTGCACTGTTGGAGGGTCGGTTCTGAGGGAGTGCTGCACTGTCGAAGGGTAGTTCTGAGGGAGCACTTCACTGTCAGAGGTGTCAGTAGTGAGGAAGTGCTACAATGCTGCAGGTTCGATACTGAGGGAGTGTTACACTGTAAGAAGGTCAATACTGAGGGAGTACTGTTCTGTCAGAGAGTCAATATTAAGGGAGTGCTGCACTGTCGAATGTCAGTACTGAGGGAGTGCTGCATAGTCAGAGGGTCGCTACTGGCGAGTGCTGCACTGTCAGAGGGTCAATATTAAGGGAATGCTGCAGTGTTGGAGGGTTTTTACTGAGGGAGCGCTGCACTGATGGAGGTCAGTACTGAGGAAACATTGCAATGTTGGAAGTTAAATACTGAGGGAGTGCTGCATTGTTAGAGAGTCAATATTAAGGGAGTGCTGCACTCTCGAAGGTCAGTACTGAGGGAGTGCAGCACAGTCGGAGGTGAGTACTGAGAGAGCACTGCACAGACGGACGTTAGTACTGAGAGAGAACTGCACAGTCGAAAGTCAGTACTGAGAGAGCACTGCACATTCAGATGTTAGTATTGAGAGACCACTGCACAGTCAGACTTTAGAACTGAGAGAGCACTGCACAGTTGGAGGTCAGTACTGAAGGAGTGCTGCAATGTTGGAGAGTCGGTTCTGAGGGAGTGCTGCACTGTTGGAGGGTTGGTTCTGAGGGAGTGCTGCACTGTCGGAGAGTCAGTCCTGAGGGAGTGCTGCACTGCTGCAGGGTCAGTACTGATGGAATGTTGTGCTGTCAGAAGGTCACGTGCTGAGAGAGCATTGCACAGTCAGATGTTAGTACTGAGGTAGAAAGAGGGATGAGGTCTTGCATTAAGAAGTCAGGGAGTTGGGCAGTAGACTGAAAAGCAAGACCTCACAGGTTGTAATCTCTGGATTACTCCCCATGCCACATGCTAGCGAGCTCAGAAATAGGAGAATAGCGCAGATAAATATGTGGCTTAAGAGTTGGTGCAGGAGGGAGGGTTTTAGGTTCCTGGATCACTAGGACTGTTTCTAGGGAAGGTGGGACCTATACAAGCGGGACAGATTACATCTGAACCAGAGTGGGAATAACATCCTTGCGAGAGGGTTTGCTAGTGCTGTTGGGAGGAGTTTAAATTAATTTGGCAGGGGGAGGGGACACAGAATGTTAGTAGAATAGGGAACATCATAATATAGTAAAACAATCAGGTCAGAGGGAGTACAGCTGTATTAAGTTTCAAGGGAGTAAGGCAAGGCTGGATGGCCTCTACTTTAATGCAAGGAGTGTTACAGGTAAAACAGATGAGTTAAGGGTGAGGATTGACACGTGGAATTGTGATATGGTAGCCATCACCGAGACATGGTTGAGGGAAGGGCAGGATTGGCAGCTCAACATTCCAGGATATAGAATCTTCAGGCAAAACAGGGGAGGGGGTAAAAGAGGAGGAGGCATTGCAATATTAGTTAAGGAGTCCGCTACTGCAGTAAGGAGAGATGATATCTTGGAGGGGGCATCGAAGGAAGCTTTGTGGGGAGAGTTTAGGAATAAAAAAGGGGCAACCACATTATAAGGTGTTTATTACAGACCCCCAGATAACCAGCAGGAAATTGAGGAGCAAATATGTACACAATTTGTGGAAGTGTGTAAAAACAATACCAATAGGGTGATATTAGGTGATATTAGGTGATTTCAACATTCCTAACATTAATTGGGATAGACATAGTGTTAAGGGCTTGGATGGAGTAGATTTCTTAAAATGTGTAACGGAGAACTTTTTAGGTCAATATGTAAAGGGTCCAACAAGGGATGGCTCAGTGCCTAATTCTGGGGAATGAAGCCAGACAGGTGGCTGAGGTAGTGGTGGGGGAGCATTTGAGTGATAGCGACCACAACATGGTAGATTTTCATCAAGCCATTGTTTCCAGGACTGTCACTGACCTCATCTCCTCTGGGGATCTCCCTCCCACAGCTTCCAACCTGATAGTCGCCCAACCTCGGACGGCCCGCTTCTATCTCCTACCCAAAATCCACAAACAGAACTGCCCCGGTAGACCGATCGTCTCAGCTTGTTCCTGTCCCACAGAACTCATTTCTCATTATCTTGACTCCCTTCTCTCTCCCCTTGTCCAGTCCCTTCCCACCTACATCCGTGATTCCTCTGACACCTTACGTCACATCAACAATTTCCAATTTCCTGGCCCCAACCGCTTCCTCTTCACCATGGACGTCCAATCCCTCTACACCTCCATCCCCCACCAGGATGGTCTGAGGGCCCTTAGCTTCTTCCTCGAACAGAGGCCCGAACAATCCCCATCCACCACTACTCTCCTCCGTCTGGCTGAATTTGTTCTCATGCTGAACAAATTCTCCTTCAACTCCTCTCACTTCGTCCAAATAAAAGGTGTGGCTATGGGTACCCGCATGGGCCCCAGCTATGCCTGTCTCTTTATGGGGTATGTGGAACATTCCTTGTTCCAGTCCTACTCCAGCCCCCTTCCACAACTCTTTCTCCGGTACATCGATGATTACTTCAGTGCCGCTTCATGCTCTCGTCGGGACTTGGAAAAATTTATTAATTTTGCTTCCAATCTCCACCCCTCCATCATTTTCACGTGGTCCATCTCTGACACTTCCCTTCCCTTCCTTGACCTCTCTGTCTCAATCTCTGGTGATAGACTGTCCACCAATATCCATTACAAACCCACCGACTCTCACAGCTATCTCGACTACAGCTCCTCACACCCCACTTCCTGTAAGGACTCCATCCCATTCTCTCAGTTCCTTCGCCTCCGTCGCATCTGTTCCGATGATGCTACCTTCAAAAACAGTTCCTCTGACATGTCCTCCTTCTTCCTTAACCGAGGTTTTCCACCCACGGTCGTTGACAGGGCCCTCAACCGTGTCTGGCCCATCTCCCGCGCATCCGCCCTCACGCCTTCTCCTCCCTCCCAGAAACATGATAGGGTCCCCCTTGTCCTCACTTATCACCTCACCAGCCTCCACATTCAAAAGATCATCCTCCGCCATTTCTGCCAACTCCAGCATGATGCCACCACCAAATACATCTTCCCTTCACCTCCCCTATCGGCATTCTGTAGGGATTGCTCCCTCCGGGACACCCTGGTCCATTCCTCCATCACCCCTACTCCTCAACCCCCTCCTATGGCACCACTCCATGCCCACGCAAAAGATGCAATACCTGTCCCTTCACTTCCTCTCTCCTCACCGTCCAAGGACCCAAACACTCCTTTCAAGTGAAGCAGCATTTCACTTGCATTTCCCCCAACTTAGTCTACTGCATTCGTTGCTCCCAATGTGGTCTCCTCTACATTGGAGAGACCAAACGTAAACTGGGCGACCGCTTTGCAGAACACCTGCGGTCTGTCCGCAAGAATGACCCAAACCTCCCTGTCGCTTGCCATTTTAACACTCCACCCTGCTCTCTTGCCCACATGTCTGTCCTTGGCTTGCTGCATTGTTCCAGTGAAGCCTAACGCAAACTGGAGGAACAACACCTCATCTTCCGACTAGGCACTTTACAGTCTTCCGGTCTGAATATTTAATTCAACATCTTTAGGTCATGAGCTCCCTCCCCCATCCCCACCCCCTTTCTGTTTCCCCCTTCCTTTTCTCTTTTTTTTCCAATAAATTATATAGATTTTCCTTTTCCCACCTATATCCATGAAAAAAAAAATTATTTATTTATTTTTACATCTTTTATGCTCCCCCCACCCCCACTAGAGCTATACCTTGAGTGCCCTACCATCCATTCTTAATTAGCACATTCGTTTAGATGATATCACCAACTTTAACTTTAACACCTATGTGTTCTTTTGTACTATTGTTGTTGACATCTTTTGATGATCTGCTTCTATCACTGCTTGTTTGTCCCTACAACCACACCCCCACCCCACCTCTCTCTCTCTCTCTCTCCGCCCCCCACACACACACCTTAAACCAGCTTATATTTCAACTCTTTCTTGGACTTGAACTCAAGTTCTGTTGAAGGGTCATGAGGACTCGAAACGTCAACTCTTTTCTTCTCCGCCGATACTGCCAGACCTGCTGAGTTTTTCCAGGTAATTCTGTTTTTGTTTTTGTTGTGGTAGATTTTCAACTTGTTATGGACAAAGAAATCGACAAGTTGCAATAAAATGTTTTGAATTGGGGGAGAGTGGATTTTCATAAAAGAAGGCAGGATCTAGCCAAGGTAGACTGGGAACAGTTACTTGTTGGGAAATCTACAGAGGAGCAGTGGGGGGGTGTTCAAAAAGGAAATGGGGAGGGTACAGGCTCAACATGTTCCCTCTGGGGTGATAAAAAGGAGTAACAAGCCCAGAGAACCATGGATGACCAGAGATATTCAGGTTACAATGAGAAGGAAAAGAGAGGCTTTTAGCAGGTGCAAGGAGAGCAAATCAGCAGAGGCATTAGTGGAGTACAGAAAGTGCAGGGCGGAGGTAAAGAAAGCAATTAGGAGAGCAAAGAGGGGATATGAGAAAGCTCTGGCTGGTAAAAATAGGGAAAATCCCAAGATATTCTCTAAGTATATCAATAGGAAGAGGATAACCAGGGAAAGAGTATGGCCCATTAGGGACCAAGAAGGCAATCTATGGTTGGAGCCAGAGGACATCGGTAGTGTGTTGAACGAATAGTTCACATCCGTCTTCACCCAAGAGAATGAGGATGAAGGTATCGAACTCGGGGAGAGAGACTGCGAGGTTCTTAAGCAAATTGATATAGGGAGTGACAAGGTATTGGAGGTGTTGGCAGGCTTAAAAGTGGACAAATCTCCAGGTCCAGATGATTTGTGTCCCAGACTGCTGAGGGAGGCAAGGGAGGAGATCGCTGGGGCTCTGAACCAAATTTTTAATTCCTCTCTGGCCACGGGGGAGGTGCCAGAGGACTGGAGAACAGCTGATGTGGTTCTGCTATTTAAGAAGGGTTGTAGAGATAAGCCAGGGAACTACAGACCAGTGAGTGTCATGTCAGTGGTAGGGAAATGATTGGAGAAAATTCTGAAGGAGACTATCTATCTCCACTTGGAGAGGCAAGGTTTTATCAGGGATAGTCAGCATGGCTTTATCAGAGGGAGGTCATGCCTAACAAATTTGATTGAATTTTTTGAGGAGGTGACCAGGTATATAGATGAAGGTAGTGCAGTTGATATAGTTTATATGTATTTCAGCAAAGCCTTTGACAAGGTCCCACATGGGAGACTTATAAAGATGGCAAATGCACATGGGATACAGGGTAGTTTGATAAGGTGGATACAAAATTGGCTTAGTTGGCTGAAGGTGATGACAGAAGGATGCTTTAGTGACTGGAAGGCAGTGTCCAGTGGTGTACCACAGGGACCTGTGCTCGTTCCCCCATTATTTGTCATTTGTATAAATGACATAGATGACTATCAGATTAGTAGGATTAGTAAGTTTGCGGATGACACAAGGATTGGCCGGGTGGTTAACAGTGAGATTGAGTGTCTTGGGCTACAGGAAGATATAGACAGGATGGTTAAATTGGCAGATAAGTGGCAGATGGAATTTAACCCTGAAAAGTGTGAGGTGATACACTTTGGAAGGAGTAACTTGACAAGGAAGTATTCATTGAACAGCATGACACTAGGAAGTTCTGAGGAACAAAGGGAGCTTGGCGTGTGTGTCCATAGATCTCTGAAGGCAGAGGGGCATGGTAGTGGGGTGGTGAGAGAGGCATATGGGACATTTGCCTTTATAATCGAGGCATAGATTACAAAAGTAGAGAGGTCATGTTGGAGTTGTATAGAACCTTAGTGAGGCCACAGCTAGAGTACTGTGTGCAGTTCTGGTCGCTACATTATAGGATTGATGTGATTGCACTGGAGGGGGGCAGAGGAGATTCACCAGGATGTTGCCTGCGATGAAACATTTAAGTTATGAAGAGAGGTTGGATAGTCGTGGGTTGTTTTCATTGGAGCAGAGAAGACTGAGGGGTGACCTGATCGAAGTGTACAAGGTTATGAGGGGTATGGACAAGGTGGATAGGGAGCAGCTGCTCCCCTTAGTTGAAGGGTCACTCACAAGGGGGCATAAGTTCAAGGTGAGGGACAGGAGGTTTAGGGGGGATGTGAGGAAAACCTTTTTTACCCAGAGGGTGCTGACGGTCTGGAATGCACGCCTGGGAGGGTGGTAGAGGCAGGTTGCCTCACATCCTTTAAAAAGTTCCTGGATGAGCACTTGGTACGTCATAACATTCAAGGCTATGGGCCAAGTGCTGCTAAATGGGATAAGGTAGGTTGGTCTGGTGTTTCTCATGTGTCGGTGCTGACTCGATGGGCCGAAGGGCCTCTTCTGCATTATGATTCTGTGATTCTGTGAGTACTGAGAAAGCATAGCACAGTTGGAGATGAGTACAGAGAGAGCGCTGCAGTTAGAGGTTAGCACTGAGAGAGCGCTGCACAGTTGGAGATCAGTATTGAAGGAGTGCTGCAATTTTGCAAGGTTGGTTCTGAGGGAGTGCTGCACTGTCGGAGGGTAGGTTCTGAGACAGTACTGCAATGTTGGAGGGTTGGTGCTGAGGGAGCACTGCAGTCAGACATTAGTACTGAAACAGTACTGCACAGTTGGATCACTACTAAAGGAGTGCTGCAATGTTGGAGAGTCGGTTCTGAGGGAGTGCTGCACAGTCAGAGGGTCAGTACTGAGGGAGTGCTGCACTGTTGGAGGGGCAGTGTTGAGGGAGCGATGCAATGCTGCAGGTTCGATACTGAGGGAGTGCTGCACTGTCAGAGGGTCATGTACTGAGAGAGCACTGCACAGTCGGAGGTCAGTACTGGGAGAGCGCTGCACAGTCGGATGTTAGTACTGAGAGAGCATTGCAAAGATGGAGGTCAGTACTGAAGGAGTGAAGCAATGTTGGAGGGTCGGTTTTGAGGGAGTCCTGCACTGTCAGAGGGTCAGTACTGAAGGAGTCTGCGCTGTCAGACAGTCAGCACTGAGGGAGTGCTGCACAGTCAGAGGGTCGGTTCTGTGGGAGTGCTGCACTGTCAGAAGGTTGGTTCTGAGGGAGTGCTACACTCTCGGACAGTCAGCACTGAGGGAGCACTGCACAGTCAGAGGGTCAGTGCTGAAGGAGTGCTGCACTGTCGGATGGTCAGTACTGAGAGAGTGCTGCACTGTTTGAGGGTCAGTGTTAAGGGAGCGCTGCAATGCTGCAGGTTTGATACTGAGGGAGTGCTGCACTGTTAGAGGTTCACGTACTGAGAGAGCGCTGCACAGTCAGATGTTAGTACTAAGAGAGCGCTGCACAGTCGGAGGTCAGTACTGGGAGAGTGCTGTACAGTTGGATGTTAGTACTGAGAGAGCGCTGCACAGTCGGAGGTCAGTATTTGGAGAACGCTGCACTGTCGGACATTAGTACTGAGAGAGCGCTGCACAGTCGGAGGTCAGTACTGGGAGAGTGCTGCAGTCGGATGTTAGTACTGAGAGAACGTTGCACAGTTGGAGGTCAGTACTGAAGGAGTGACTCAATGTTGGAGGGTCGGTTCTGAGGGAGTGCTGCACTGTCAGAAGGTTGGTTCTGAGGGAGTACTGCACTCTCGGATGGTCAGCACTGAAGGAGTGCTGCACAGTCAGAGGGTCAGTAATGAGGGAGTGCTGCACTGTTGGAGGGTCAGTGTTGAGGGTGCGCTGCAATGCTGCAGGTTCGATACTAATGAAGTGCTGCACTGTCAGAGGTTCATGTACTGAGAGAGCGCTGCACAGTCGGAGATTAGTACTGAGAGAGCATTGCACTGTTGGAGGTCAGTACTGAAGGAGTGATGCAATGTTGGAGGGTCAGTTCTGAGGGAGTGCTGCACTGTCAGAGGGTTGGTTCTGAGGGAGCCCTGCACTGTCGGAGGTGTCAGTGGTGAGGGAGCACTTCAATGTTGCAGAGTTGATACCGAGGGACTGGTACACTGTAAGAGGGTCAATTCTGAGGGAGTACTGTTCTGTCGGAGAGTCAGTATTAAGGGAGTGCTGCGCTGTTGGAAAGCCAGTACTGAGGGGTGCTGCACAGTCAGAGGTTAGTACTGAGAGAGTGCTGCACAGTTGGGGCTTAGTATTGAGAGCGTGCTGCACAGTTAGAGGTTAGTACTGAGAGAGTGCTGCACAGTTGGAAGTCAGTACTGAAGGAGTGCTGCAATATTGGAGGGTAGGTTCTGAGGGTGTGCTGCACTGTCAAAGGGTCGGTTCTGAAGGAGCGCTGCAATGCTGGGGGGTCGGTACTGAGGGAGTGCTGCATGGTCGGAGGGTCGACTCTGAGGGAGCACTGTGCTGTCGGACATTAGTACTGAGAGAGAGCTGCAGTCAGTAGTAAGGGAGTGCTGCACAATCAGAAGTTAGTACTGAGAAAGCATTGCAGAGTTGGAGTTCAGTGCTGAGAGAGAGCTGTGCAGGCAGAAATCGGTACGGAGAGAGTGCTGCACAGTCGGAAGTTAGTGCTGACAGAGTTCTGCACTGTCTAAGGGCTGTTACGAAGGGAGGGCTGTACTGTCCGAGGGTCATTACTGAGGGAGCGCTGCACTGTCCCAGGGTCGGTACTGAGGGAGTGCCGCAATGTTGCAGGTTCGAAACTGAGGGAGTATTACACTGTCAGAGGTTTAAAATTATGGAAGTGCTGCACTGCTGGAAATCAGTACTGAGGGAGTGCTGCATTGTCATTGGTTTGCACTGAGAGAGCATAGCACATGTGGAGGTGAGCACTGAGAGTGCTGCACAGTTGGAGGTCAATACTGAGAGAGAACAGCATCGTCAGAGGTCAGCACCAAGAGAGCATTGCACAGTCGGAGGTGAGTACTGAGAGAGCGCTGCACAGTTGGAGGTTAGTACTGAAGGAGTGCTGCAATGTTGGAGGGTTGGCACTGAAGGAGTGCTGCAATGCTGCAGGGTCAATACTGAGGGAGCATTGCACTGTCAGAGTGTCAATACTGAGGGAGCACTGTTCTGTCGGAGTGTCAACATTAAGGGAGTGCTGCACAGCCAGAGGGTTAGTACTGAGGGAGTGCTGCATTGTCAGAGGTTAGTACTGAGAGAGCGTTGCACATGCGGAGATGAGTACGGAGAGAGTGCTGCATCATCGGAGGTTAGTACTGAGAGAGGGCTTTACGGTCGGAGGTTAGTGCTGAGAGAGCGCTGCATCCTCAGAAGTTAGTACTGAGAGAGCGATGCACAGTCGAAGGTTAATACTGAGAGAGTGCTGTACAGTCGAAGGTTAATACTGAGAGAGTGCTGTGCAGTTGGAGGTTAGTACTGAGAGAGGGCTGCACAGTCGGTGGTCAGTATTGAGAGAGTGCTGCACAGTCGGAGGTCAGGACTGAGAGGACATTGCACATTTGAAGGTGAGTACTGAGACAGGACTACACAATCGGAGGTCAGTACTGAGAAAGCACTGCACAGTCAGATGTGAGTACTGAGGGAGCGTTGCACAGTCGGAGGTGAGTACTGAAAGAGTGCTGCATTATTGGAGGTTAATACTGAGAGAGCGTTGCACAGTGGAAGGTTAATACTGAAAGAATGCTGCACAGTCGGAGTCTAGTACTGAGAGAGTGCTGCACAGTCGGAGGTTAGTACTGAGAGAGAACAGCACAGTCAGAGGTCAGTAGTGAGAGAGTGCTGCAAAATCGCAGGTTAGTACTGAGAAAGAACAGCACAGTCAGAGGTCAGTAGTGAGGGAGTGCTGCACAATTGGAGGTAAGTATTGAGAGAGTAATGCACAGTTGGAGGGTTGTACTGAGAGAACACTGCACAGTCGGAGGTTAGTACTGAGAGAGCGATGCACTGTCAAAGGATAATACTGAGAGAGTGCTGCACAGTGGAAGGTTAATACTGAGAGATTGATGCACAATTGGAGGTTAGTACCGAGAGAGCACTGCACATTCAAAGGTTAGTACTGAGAGAGTACTGCATAGTCGGAAGCTAGTACTGAGAGAGTGCTGCAAAGTGGGAGGTCAGTACTGAGAGAGTGCTGCTCAGTTGGAGGTTAGTACTGAGAGAGTGCTGTGCAGTTGGAGGTTAGTACTGAGAGAGGGCTGCACAGTCGGTGGTCAGTACTGACAGAGTGCTTCACAGTTGGAGGTGAGTACTGTGAGAACATTGCATAGTTGGAGGTTAGTACTGAGAGTGATGCACAGTCGAAGGTTAATACTGAGGGAATGCTGCACAGTCGGAGGTTAATACTGAGAGAGCATTGTACTTTGGAAGGGTAATACTGAGAGAGCGCTGCACAGTTGGAGGTTAGTACTGAGAGAGCGCTGCACAGTCAAAGGTTAGCAATGAGAGAGTGCTGCACATTCGGAGGTTAGTACTAAGAGAGTGCTGCACAGTCGGAGGTCAGTACTGAGAGAGTGCTGCACAGTCAGAGATTAATACTGAGGGAGGGCTGCATTGTCAGAGTTTAGTACTGAGAGAGCATTGCATATGCGGAGTTGAGTACTGAGAGAGTGCTGCACAGTCAGAGGTCAGGACTGAGAGAACATTGCACATTTGTAGGTGAGTACTGACACAGGACTACACAATCGGAGGTCAGTACTGAGAAAGCACTGCACAGTCGGCTGTGAGTACTGAGGGAGCGTTGCATAGTCGGAGGCGAGTACTGAAAGAGTGCTGCACAGTCGGAGGTTAGTACTGAGAGAGTACAGCACAGTGGAAGGTTAATACTGAGAGAGTGCTGCACAGTTGGAGGTTAGTACGGAGAGAGCGCTGCACAGTCAGAGTCTGGTACTGAGAGTGCTGCACAGTCGGAGGTTAGTACTGAGAGAGTACAGCACAGTCAGAGGTCAGTACTGAGAGACTACTGCACAGTCAGATGTTAGTACTGAAAGAGCGATGCACTGTCAAAGGTTAATACTGAGAGAGTGCTACACAGTGGAAGGACAATACTGAGAGACCGCTGCACAATTGGAGGTTAGTACTGAGAGAGTGCTGCACATTCAAAGGTTAGTACTGAGAGAGCATTGCACAGTCGGAAGCTAGTACTGAGAGAGCACAGCACAGTCAGAGGTCAGTAGTGAGAGAGTGCTGCACAATCGGAGGTTAGTACTGAGAGAGCACAGCATAGTCAGAGGTCAGTAGTGAGGAAGTGCTGCACAATTGGTGGTAAGTACTGAGAGAGTAATGCACAGTCGGAGGGTTGTACTGAGAGAACATTGCACAGTCGGAGGTTAGTACTGAGAGAGCGATGCACTGTCAAAGGTTAATACTGAGAGAGTGCTGCACAGTGGAAGGTTAATACTGAGAGATTGCTGCACAGTTGGAGGTTAGTACCGAGAGAGCACTGCACATTCAAAGCTTAGTCATGAGAGAGTGCTGCACAGTCGGAAGCTAGTACTGAGAGAGTGCTGCGCAGCTGGAAGTTAGTCCTGAGAGAGTGCTGCTCAGTCAGAGGTTAGCACTGAGAAAGCACTGCACAGTCAGATGTGAGTACTGAGGGAGCGTTGCACAGTCGGAGGTGAGTACTGAAAGAGTGCTGCATCATTGGAGTTTAATACTGAGAGAGCATTGCACAGTGGAAGGTTAATACTGAGAGAGTGCTGCACAGTCGGAGTCTAGTACTGAGAAAGTGCTGCACAGTTGGATGTTAGTACTGAGAGAGAACAGCACAGTCAGAGGTCAGTAGTGAGAAAGTGCTGCACAATCGGAGGTAAGTACTGAGAGAGAACAGCACAGTCAGAGGTCAGTAGTGAGGGAGTGCTGCACAATCGGAGGTAAGTACTGAGAGAGTAATGCACAGTCGGAGGGTTGTACTGAGAGAACATTGCACAGTCGGAGGTTAGTACTGAGAGAGCGATGCACTGTCAAAGGTTAATACTGAGAGAGTGCTGTACAGTGGAAGGTTAATCCTGAGAGATTGCTGCACAGTTGGAGGTAAGTACTGAGAGAGCAGTGCACATTCAAAGGTTAGTAATGAAAGAGTGCTGCACAGTCGGAGTCTAGTACTGAGATAGTGCTGCGCAGTTGGAGGTTAGTACTTGGAGAGGGCTGCACAGTCGGAGGTCAGTACTGAGAGAGTGCTTCACAGTTGGAGGTGAGTATTGAGAGAACATTGCATAGTTGGAGGTTAGTACTGAGAGTAATGCACAATCAAAGGTTAATACTGAGGGAATGCTGCACAGTCGGAGGTTAATACTGAGAGAGCGTTGTACAGTGGAAGGTTAATACTGAGAGAGTGCCGCAGAGTTGGAGGTTAGTATTGAGAGAGCGCTGCACAGTCGAAGGTTAGCAATGAGAGAGCGCTGCACATTCGGAGGTTAGTACTAAGAGAGTGCTGCACATTCGGAGGTCAGTACTGAGAGAGTGCTGCACAGTCAGAGGTTAATACTGAGGGAGGGCTGCATTGTCAGAGTTTAGTACTAAGAGAGCATTGCATATGCGGAGTTGAGTACTGAGAGAGTGCTGCACAGTCAGAGGTCAGGACTGAGAGAACATTGCACATTTGTAGGTGAGTACTGAGACAAGACTACACAATCGGAGGTCAGTACTGAGAGAGCACTACACAGTCGGCTGTGAGTACTGAGGGAGCGTTGCATAGTCGGAGGCGAGTACTGAAAGGGTGCTGCATCATTGGAGGTTAATACTGAGAGAGCGTTGCACAGTGGAAGGCTAATACTGAGAGAGTGCTACACAGTCGGAGGTTAATACTGAGAGAGTACAGCACAGTCAGAGGTCAGTACTGAGAGAGTACTGAATAGTCGGAGGTTAGTACTGAAAGAGTGATGCACTGTCAAAGGTTAATACTGAGAGGGTGCTGCACAGTGGAAGGTTAATACTGAGAGAGTACTGCACAGTTGGAGGTTAGTACTGAGAAAGAACTGCACATTCAAACGTTAGTACTGAGAGAGTGCTGCACAGTCGGAAGCTAGTACTGAGAGAGTGCTGCACAGTCGGAGGTTAGTACTGAGAGAGCACAGCGCTGTCAGAGGTCAGTAGTGAGAGAGTGCTGCACAATTGGAGGTTAGTACTGAGAGAGCACAGCATAGTCAGAGGTCAGTAGTGAGGGAGTGCTGCACAATCAGAGGTAAGTATTGAGAGAGTAATGCACAGTCGGAGGGTTGTACTGAGAGAACACTGCACAGTCGGAGGTTAGTACTGAGAGAGCGATGCACTGTCAAAGGTTAATACTGACAGAGTGCTGCACAGTGGAAGGTTAATACTGAGAGAGTACTGCACAGTTGGAGGTTAGTACTGAGAAAGCACTGCACATTCAAACGTTAGTACTGAGAGAGTGCTGCACAGTTGGAGGTTAGTACTGAGAGAGGGCTGCACAGTCGGAGGTTAGTACTGAGAGAGAACAGCACAGTCAGAGGTCAGTAGTGAGAGAGTGCTGCACAATTGGAGGTTAGTACTGAGAGAGTACAGCACAGTGGAAGGTTAATACTGAGAGAGTGCTGCACAGTTGGAGGTTAGTACGGAGAGAGCGCTGCACAGTCAGAGTCTGGTACTGAGAGTGCTGCACAGTCGGAGGTTAGTACTGAGAGAGTACAGCACAGTCAGAGGTCAGTACTGAGAGACTACTGCACAGTCAGATGTTAGTACTGAAAGAGCGATGCACTGTCAAAGGTTAATACTGAGAGAGTGCTACACAGTGGAAGGACAATACTGAGAGACCGCTGCACAATTGGAGGTTAGTACTGAGAGAGTGCTGCAGATTCAAAGGTTAGTACTGAGAGAGCATTGCACAGTCGGAAGCTAGTACTGAGAGAGCACAGCACAGTCAGAGGTCAGTAGTGAGAGAGTGCTGCACAATCGGAGGTTAGTACTGAGAGAGCACAGCATAGTCAGAGGTCAGTAGTGAGGAAGTGCTGCACAATTGGTGGTAAGTACTGAGAGAGTAATGCACAGTCGGAGGGTTGTACTGAGAGAAAATTGCACAGTCGGAGGTTAGTACTGAGAGAGCGATGCACTGTCAAAGGTTAATACTGAGAGAGTGCTGCACAGTGGAAGGTTAATACTGAGAGATTGCTGCACAGTTGGAGGTTAGTACCGAGAGAGCACTGCACATTCAAAGCTTAGTCATGAGAGAGTGCTGCACAGTCGGAAGCTAGTACTGAGAGAGTGCTGCGCAGCTGGAGGTTAGTCCTGAGAGAGTGCTGCTCAGTCAGAGGTTAGCACTGAGAAAGCACTGCACAGTCAGATGTGAGTACTGAGGGAGCGTTGCACAGTCGGAGGTGAGTACTGAAAGAGTGCTGCATCATTGGAGGTTAATACTGAGAGAGCATTGCACAGTGGAAGGTTAATACTGAGAGAGTGCTGCACAGTCGGAGTCTAGTACTGAGAAAGTGCTGCACAGTTGGATGTTAGTACTGAGAGAGCACAGCACAGTCAGAGGTCAGTAGTGAGAGAGTGCTGCAAAATCGCAGATTTGTACTGAGAGAGAACAGCACAGTCAGAGGTCAGTAGTGAGGGAGTGCTGCACAATCAGAGGTAAGTACTGAGAGAGTAATGCACAGTTGGAGGGTTGTACTGAGAGAACATTGCACAGTCGGAGGTTAGTACTGAGAGAGCGATGCACTGTCAAAGGTTAATACTGAGAGAGTGCTGCACAGTGGAAGGTTAATACTGAGAGATTGCTGCACAGTTGGAGGTTAGTACTGAGAGAGCACTGCACATTCAAAGCTTAGTCATGAGAGAGTGCTGCACAGTCGGAAGCTAGTACTGAGAGAGTGCTGCGCAGCTGGAGGTTAGTCCTGAGAGAGTGCTGCGCAGCTGGAGGTTAGTCCTGAGAGAGTGCTGCTCAGTCAGAGGTTAGCACTGAGAAAGCACTGCACAGTCAGATGTGAGTACTGAGGGAGCGTTGCACAGTCGGAGGTGAGTACTGAAAGAGTGCTGCATCATTGGAGGTTAATACTGAGAGAGCATTGCACAGTGGAAGGTTAATACTGAAAGAATGCTGCACAGTCGGAGTCTAGTACTGAGAAAGTGCTGCACAGTTGGATGTTAGTACTGAGAGAGAACAGCACAGTCAGAGGTCAGTAGTGAGGGAGTGCTGCACAATCGGAGGTAAGTACTGAGAGAGTAATGCACAGTTGGAGGGTTGTACTGAGAGAACATTGCACAGTCGGAGGTTAGTACTGAGAGAGCGATGCACTGTCAAAGGTTAATACTGAGAGAGTGCTGTACAGTGGAAGGTTAATCCTGAGAGATTGCTGCACAGTTGGAGGTAAGTACTGAGAGAGCAGTGCACATTCAAAGGTTAGTAATGAAAGAGTGCTGCACAGTCGGAGTCTAGTACTGAGATAGTGCTGCGCAGTTGGAGGTTAGTACTTGGAGAGGGCTGCACAGTCGGAGGTCAGTACTGAGAGAGTGCTTCACAGTTGGAGGTGAGTATTGAGAGAACATTGCATAGTTGGAGGTTAGTACTGAGAGTAATGCACAATCAAAGGTTAATACTGAGGGAATGCTGCACAGTCGGAGGTTAATACTGAGAGAGCGTTGTACAGTGGAAGGTTAATACTGAGAGAGTGCCGCAGAGTTGGAGGTTAGTATTGAGAGAGCGCTGCACAGTCGAAGGTTAGCAATGAGAGAGCGCTGCACATTCGGAGGTTAGTACTAAGAGAGTGCTGCACATTCGGAGGTCAGTACTGAGAGAGTGCTGCACAGTCAGAGGTTAATACTGAGGGAGGGCTGCATTGTCAGAGTTTAGTACTAAGAGAGCATTGCATATGCGGAGTTGAGTACTGAGAGAGTGCTGCACAGTCAGAGGTCAGGACTGAGAGAACATTGCACATTTGTAGGTGAGTACTGAGACAAGACTACACAATCGGAGGTCAGTACTGAGAGAGCACTACACAGTCGGCTGTGAGTACTGAGGGAGCGTTGCATAGTCGGAGGCGAGTACTGAAAGGGTGCTGCATCATTGGAGGTTAATACTGAGAGAGCGTTGCACAGTGGAAGGCTAATACTGAGAGAGTGCTACACAGTCGGAGGTTAATACTGAGAGAGTACAGCACAGTCAGAGGTCAGTACTGAGAGAGTACTGAATAGTCGGAGGTTAGTACTGAAAGAGTGATGCACTGTCAAAGGTTAATACTGAGAGGGTGCTGCACAGTGGAAGGTTAATACTGAGAGAGTACTGCACAGTTGGAGGTTAGTACTGAGAAAGAACTGCACATTCAAACGTTAGTACTGAGAGAGTGCTGCACAGTCGGAAGCTAGTACTGAGAGAGTGCTGCACAGTCGGAGGTTAGTACTGAGAGAGCACAGCGCTGTCAGAGGTCAGTACTGAGAGAGTACTGAATAGTCGGAGGTTAGTACTGAAAGAGTGATGCACTGTCAAAGGTTAATACTGAGAGGGTGCTGCACAGTGGAAGGTTAATACTGAGAGAGTACTGCACAGTTGGAGGTTAGTACTGAGAAAGAACTGCACATTCAAACGTTAGTACTGAGAGAGTGCTGCACAGTCGGAAGCTAGTACTGAGAGAGTGCTGCACAGTCGGAGGTTAGTACTGAGAGAGCACAGCGCTGTCAGAGGTCAGTAGTGAGAGAGTGCTGCACAATTGGAGGTTAGTACTGAGAGAGCACAGCATAGTCAGAGGTCAGTAGTGAGGGAGTGCTGCACAATCAGAGGTAAGTATTGAGAGAGTAATGCACAGTCGGAGGGTTGTACTGAGAGAACACTGCACAGTCGGAGGTTAGTACTGAGAGAGCGATGCACTGTCAAAGGTTAATACTGACAGAGTGCTGCACAGTGGAAGGTTAATACTGAGAGAGTACTGCACAGTTGGAGGTTAGTACTGAGAAAGCACTGCACATTCAAACGTTAGTACTGAGAGAGTGCTGCACAGTTGGAGGTTAGTACTGAGAGAGGGCTGCACAGTCGGAGGTTAGTACTGAGAGAGAACAGCACAGTCAGAGGTCAGTAGTGAGAGAGTGCTGCACAATTGGAGGTTAGTACTGAGAGAGTACAGCACAGTGGAAGGTTAATACTGAGAGAGTGCTGCACAGTTGGAGGTTAGTACGGAGAGAGCGCTGCACAGTCAGAGTCTGGTACTGAGAGTGCTGCACAGTCGGAGGTTAGTACTGAGAGAGTACAGCACAGTCAGAGGTCAGTACTGAGAGACTACTGCACAGTCAGATGTTAGTACTGAAAGAGCGATGCACTGTCAAAGGTTAATACTGAGAGAGTGCTACACAGTGGAAGGACAATACTGAGAGACCGCTGCACAATTGGAGGTTAGTACTGAGAGAGTGCTGCAGATTCAAAGGTTAGTACTGAGAGAGCATTGCACAGTCGGAAGCTAGTACTGAGAGAGTGCTGCACAGTCGGTGGTTAGTACTGAGAGAGCACAGCACAGTCAGAGGTCAGTAGTGAGAGAGTGCTGCACAATCGGAGGTTAGTACTGAGAGAGCACAGCATAGTCAGAGGTCAGTAGTGAGGAAGTGCTGCACAATTGGTGGTAAGTACTGAGAGAGTAATGCACAGTCGGAGGGTTGTACTGAGAGAACATTGCACAGTCGGAGGTTAGTACTGAGAGAGCGATGCACTGTCAAAGGTTAATACTGAGAGAGTGCTGCACAGTGGAAGGTTAATACTGAGAGATTGCTGCACAGTTGGAGGTTAGTACCGAGAGAGCACTGCACATTCAAAGCTTAGTCATGAGAGAGTGCTGCACAGTCGGAAGCTAGTACTGAGAGAGTGCTGCGCAGCTGGAGGTTAGTCCTGAGAGAGTGCTGCTCAGTCAGAGGTTAGCACTGAGAAAGCACTGCACAGTCAGATGTGAGTACTGAGGGAGCGTTGCACAGTCGGAGGTGAGTACTGAAAGAGTGCTGCATCATTGGAGGTTAATACTGAGAGAGCATTGCACAGTGGAAGGTTAATACTGAGAGAGTGCTGCACAGTCGGAGTCTAGTACTGAGAAAGTGCTGCACAGTTGGATGTTAGTACTGAGAGAGAACAGCACAGTCAGAGGTCAGTAGTGAGGGAGTGCTGCACAATCGGAGGTAAGTACTGAGAGAGAACAGCACAGTCAGAGGTCAGTAGTGAGGAAGTGCTGCACAATCGGAGGTAAGTACTGAGAGAGTAATGCACAGTTGGAGGGTTGTACTGAGAGAACATTGCACAGTCGGAGGTTAGTACTGAGAGAGCGATGCACTGTCAAAGGTTAATACTGAGAGAGTGCTGTACAGTGGAAGGTTAATCCTGAGAGATTGCTGCACAGTTGGAGGTAAGTACTGAGAGAGCAGTGCACATTCAAAGGTTAGTAATGAAAGAGTGCTGCACAGTCGGAGTCTAGTACTGAGATAGTGCTGCGCAGTTGGAGGTTAGTACTTGGAGAGGGCTGCACAGTCGGAGGTCAGTACTGAGAGAGTGCTTCACAGTTGGAGGTGAGTACTGAGAGAACATTGCATAGTTGGAGGTTAGTACTGAGAGTAATGCACAATCAAAGGTTAATACTGAGGGAATGCTGCACAGTCGGAGGTTAATACTGAGAAAGCGTTGTACAGTGGAAGGTTAATACTGAGAGAGTGCCGCAGAGTTGGAGGTTAGTATTGAGAGAGCGCTGCACAGTCGAAGGTTAGCAATGAGAGAGTGCTGCACATTCGGAGGTTAGTACTAAGAGAGTGCTGCACATTCGGAGGTCAGTACTGAGAGAGTGCTGCACAGTCAGAGGTTAATACTGAGGGAGGGCTGCATTGTCAGAGTTTAGTACTAAGAGAGCATTGCATATGCGGAGTTGAGTACTGAGAGAGTGCTGCACAGTCAGAGGTCAGGACTGAGAGAACATTGCACATTTGTAGGTGAGTACTGAGACAAGACTACACAATCGGAGGTCAGTACTGAGAGAGCACTACACAGTCGGCTGTGAGTACTGAGGGAGCGTTGCATAGTCGGAGGCGAGTACTGAAAGAGTGCTGCATCATTGGAGGTTAATACTGAGAGAGCGTTGCACAGTGGAAGGCTAATACTGAGAGAGTGCTACACAGTCGGAGGTTAATACTGAGAGAGTACAGCACAGTCAGAGGTCAGTACTGAGAGAGTACTGAATAGTCGGAGGTTAGTACTGAAAGAGTGATGCACTGTCAAAGGTTAATACTGAGAGGGTGCTGCACAGTGGAAGGTTAATACTGAGAGAGTACTGCACAGTTGGAGGTTAGTACTGAGAAAGAACTGCACATTCAAACGTTAGTACTGAGAGAGTGCTGCACAGTCGGAAGCTAGTACTGAGAGAGTGCTGCACAGTCGGAGGTTAGTACTGAGAGAGCACAGCGCTGTCAGAGGTCAGTAGTGAGAGAGTGCTGCACAATTGGAGGTTAGTACTGAGAGAGCACAGCATAGTCAGAGGTCAGTAGTGAGGAAGTGCTGCACAATCAGAGGTAAGTATTGAGAGAGTAATGCACAGTCGGAGGGTTGTACTGAGAGAACACTGCACAGTCGGAGGTTAGTACTGAGAGAGCGATGCACTGTCAAAGGTTAATACTGACAGAGTGCTGCACAGTGGAAGGTTAATACTGAGAGAGTACTGCACAGTTGGAGGTTAGTACTGAGAAAGCACTGCACATTCAAACGTTAGTACTGAGAGAGTGCTGCACAGTTGGAGGTTAGTACTGAGAGAGGGCTGCACAGTCGGAGGTTAGTACTGAGAGAGAACAGCACAGTCAGAGGTCAGTAGTGAGAGAGTGCTGCACAATTGGAGCTTAGTTCTGAGAGAGCACAGCATAGTCAGAGGTCAGTAGTGAGGAAGTGCTGCACAATCGGAGGTAAGTATTGAGAGAGTAATGCACAGTTGGAGGGTTGTACTGAGAGAACACTGCACAGTCGGAGGTTAGTACTGAGAGAGCGATGCACTGTCAAAGGTTAATACTGAGAGAGTGCTGCACAGTGGAAGGTTAATACTGAGAGATTGCTGCACAGTTGGAGGTTAGTACCGAGAGAGCACTGCACATTCAAAGGTTAGTACTGAGAGAGTACTGCATAGTCGGAAGCTAGTACTGAGAGAGTGCTGCAAAGTTGGAGATCAGTACTGAGAGAGTGCTGCTCAGTCGGAGGTTAGTACTGAGAGAGTGCTGTGCAGTTGGAGGTTAGTACTGAGAGAGGGCTGCACAGTCGGTGGTCAGTACTGAGAGAGTTCTTCACAGTTGGAGGTGAATACTGAGAGAACATTGCATAGTTGGATGTTAGTACTGAAAGTGATGCACAATCGAAGTTTAATACTGAGGGAATGCTGCACAGTCGGAGGTTAAAACTGAGAGAGCGTACAGTGGAAGGTTAATACTGAGAGAGCGCTGCACAGTTGGAGGTCAGTACTAAGAGAGCGCTGCACATTCGAAGGTTAGCAATGAGAGAGTGCTGCACATTCGGAGGTTAGTACTAAGAGAGTGCTGCACAGTTGGAGGTCAGTACTGAGAGAGTGCTGCACAGTCAGAGGTTAATACTGAGGGAGGGCTGCATTGTCAGAGGTTAGTACTGAGAGAGCATTGCATATGCGGAGTTGAGTACTGAGAGAGTGCTGCACAGTCAGAGGTCAGGACTGAGAGAACATTCTACATTTGTAGGTGAGTACTGAGACAGGACTACACAATCAGAGTTCAGTACTGAGAAATCACTGCACAGTCGTCTGTGAGTACTGAGGGAGCGTTGCATAGTCGGAGGCGAGTACTGAAAGAGTGCTGCATCATTGGAGGTTAATACTGAGAGAGCATTGCACAGTGGAAGGTTAATACTGAGAGAGTAATGCACTGTTGGAGGTTAGTACTGAGAGAGTACAGCACAGTCAGAGGTTAGTACTGAAAGAGCGATGCACCGTCAAATGTTAATACTCAGAGCGTGCTGCACAGTGGAAGATTAATACTGAGAGACCGCTGCACAGTTGGAGGTTAGTACCGAGAGAGCACTGCACATTCGAAGGTTAGCACTGAGAGAGTGCTGCACAGTCGGAAGCTAGTACTGAGAGAGTGCTGCACAGTCAGAGGTCAGTACTGACAGAGTGCTGCAAGTCGAAGGTCAGTACTGAGAGAGTGCTGCACAGTCAGAGGTCAGTACTGAGGAGGGCTGCGCAGTCAGAGGTCAGTACTGACAGAGTGCTGCGCAGTTGGAGGTTAGTACTGAGAGAGGGCTGCACAGTCGGAGGTTGGTACTGAGAGAGTGCTGTACAGTGGGAGGTTAATACTGAGAGAGCGCTGCACAGTCGGAGGTTAGTACTGAGAGACTGCTGCATAGCCAGAGGTTAGTACCGAGAGGGTGCTGCACAGTGACAGGTTAGTACTGAAAGATTGCTGCACAGTGAGATGTTAATACTGAGAGAGCGCAGCACAGTTGGAGGTTAGTATTGAGAGAGTGCTTCACAGTCAGAGATTAGTACTGAGAGAGTGTTGCACAGTTGGAGGTTAGTACTGAGAGAGCATTGCACCGTGGGATGTGCCATCTTGTGGATGTGATATTAAACTGAAGCTTTGTCTGCCCACTCATGTGAATATAAAAGATCTCACGGTATTATTTTGATGGAGAGCTGGCATGTTATTCCCTGTGTATTGGCCAATATATATCCCTGAATTCAAATAACTAAAACTAATAGTGTACTTGGGAATTAGCACACTGTAGTTTGTGGGATTTTGCTATGTCAAAATTGGCTGTCCTGTTTCCTAAATTACAATAGTGACTAGACTTTAAAATATTGCTTTATTGGCTAGGAAGTACATTGGGGTATCCTAAGCTTGTGAAATGTGCTATGTAAATGCTAATCTTTCTTTATCTTTTTGTGTTCCGGGATTGAAGTCCTCTCTGTTCTGGCTGTCGTGTAAAATTTGTTTCCCTCCACGTTCTGCAGTTTTTTCCCACCCTCTCCTTCAGGCACTAACTCTTTCTGAGGTACATAGGAGCTGGCTGTCTTCCAGTTTGTTACCCAAGATATGTCTTTGCCATCATGCAGTGACTGCCAGCAGACTCATTGACCATGGCGGGCTTCACAGCTGAGCTCAATCCTCCAGATATGTGCAGCTTCCACCAAAAACTCCCCATTTGTTTAATGACCCCCTCAGACAGCTAGCCATTGCCTCGCACTGATACTCTTGCTGAAACCAGGACTAAACCTGCATCCTGGCTGCTTTGTTCAGTTCAAATAAACTCATGAGTCTAAATATTCGACAATGCCTGAGATGCAGTGCTATTGACTGTCTAGATGACTGTGTCTGTGGGGAACATTGCAAGGTAGCTCTGAGGAAGGTGTGAGGGAGCTGTATATCAGTTTGTGCTCTGTTTCGATAGCTCGATCTACGCTATCGGTCCTGTTCTGCAGTTCTATTTCTGCAATACCTGACTTGATATCCTGATCACATTCAATCAATTCAAAACACTCCTACATTCCTTCGGTTATATCCCAGTTGACATCAAATAGTGCTCAACACATTTCCTAACCCTGCTACTATTGGTTAGTCTGCACACAATCCCTCACAGGCATGCTTTAGAAACTATGAGCTATCAGAAGAAAAACAGAATTACCTGGAAAAAACTCAGCAGGTCTGGCAGCATCGGCGGAGAAGAAAAGAGTTGACGTTTCGAGTCCTCATGACCCTTCGACAGAACTTGATTTCGAGTCCAAGAAAGAGTTGAAATATAAGCTGGTTTAAGGTGTGTGTGTGGGAGGCGGAGAGATAGAGAGAGAGAGAGAGGTGGTTGTGTAGACAAACAAGCAGTGATAGAAGCAGATCATCAAAAGATGTCAGCGACAATGGTACAATAGAACACATAGGTGTTAAAGTTAAAGTTGGTGATATTATCTAAATGAATGTGCTAATTAAGAATGGATGGTAGGGCACTCAAGGTACAGCTCTAGTGGGGGTGGAGGGAGCATAAAAGATTTTAAAATATTTAAAAATAATGGAAATCGGTGGGAAAAGAAAAATCTATATAATTTATTGGGGGAAAAAAAAAGGGGGGAAACAGAAAGGGGGTGGGGATGGGGGAGGGAGCTCACGACCTAAAGTTGTTGAAATCAATATTCAGACCAGAAGGCTGTAAGGTGCCTAGTCGGAAGATGAGGTGATGTTCCTCCAGTTTGCGTTGGGCTTCACTGGAACAATGCAGTAAGCCAAGGACAGACATGTGGGCAAGAGAGCAGGGTGGAGTGTTAAAATGGCAGGCGACAGGGAGGTTTGGGTCATTCTTGCGGACAGACTGCAGGTGTTCTGCAAAGCAGTCGCCCAGTTTACGTTTGGTCTCTCCAATGTAGAGGAGACCACATTGGGAGCAATGAATGCAGTAGAGTAAGTTGGGGGAAATGCAAGTGAAATGCTGCTTCACTTGAAAGGAATGTTTGGGCCCTTGGACGGTGAGGAGAGAGGAAGTGAAGGGGCAGGTGTTACATCTTTTGCGTGGGCATGGGGTGGTGCCATAGGAGGGGGTTGAGGAGTAGGGGGTGATGGAGGAATGGACCAGGGTGTCCCGGAGGGAGCAATCCCTACAGAATGCCAATAAGGGGGGGTGAAGGGAAGATGTGTTTGGTGGTGGCATCATGCTGGAGTTGGCGGAAATGGCGGAGGATGATCCTTTGAATGCGGAGGCTGGTGGAGTGATAAGTGAGGACAAGGGGTTGTCTGGCGCACTGACCTCTACCTCGCGGAGGCTGAGCGTCAACTCACAGACACTTCCTCCTACCTCTCCCTGGACCATGACCCCACCACTGAACATCAAGCCATTGTTTCCAGGACTGTCACTGACCTCATCTCCTCTGGGGATCTCCCTCCCACAGCTTCCAACCTGATAGTTGCCCAACCTCGGACGGCCCGCTTCTATCGCCTACCCAAAATCCACAAACAGAACTGCCCCGGTAGACCGATTGTCTCAGCTTGCTCCTGCCCCACAGAACTCATTTCTCGTTATCTTGACTCCCTTCTCTCTCCCCTTGTCCAGTCCCTTCCCACCTACATCCGTGATTCCTCTGACACCTTACGTCACATCAACAATTTCCAGTTCCCTGGCCCCAACCGCTTCCTCTTCACCATGGACGTCCAATCCCTCTACACCTCCATCCCCCACCAGGATGGTCTGAGGGCCCTTAGCTTCTTCCTCGAACAGAGGCCCGAACAATCCCCATCCACCACTACTCTCCTCCGTCTGGCTGAACTTGTTCTCACGTTGAACAATTTCTCCTTCAACTCCTCTCACTTCCTCCAAATAAAAGGTGTGGCTATGGGTACCCGCATGGGCCCCAGCTATGCCTTTCCCTTTATGGGGTATGTGGAACATTCCTTGTTGCAGTCCTACTCCGGCCCCCTTCCACAACTTTTTCTCCGGTACATCGATGATTACTTCAGTGCCGCTTCATGCTCTCGTCGGGACTTGGAAAAATTTATTAATTTTGCTTCCAATCTCCACTCCTCCATCATTTTCACGTGGTCCATCTCTGACACTTCCCTTCCCTTCCTTGACCTCTCTGTCTCAATCTCTGGTGATAGACTGTCCACCAATATCCATTACAAACCCACCGACTCCCACAGCTACCTCGACTACAGCTCCTCACACCTCGCTTCCTGTAAGGACTCCATCCCATTCTCCCAGTTCCTTCGCTTTCGTCGCATCTGTTCCAATGATGCTACCTTCAAAAACGGTTCCTCTGACATGTCCTCCTTCTTCCTTAACCGAGGTTTTCCACCCACGGTCGTTGACAGGGCCCTCAACCGTGTCCGGCCCATCTCCCGCGCATCCGCCCTCACGCCTTCTCCTCCCTCCCAGAAACATGATAGGGTCCCCCTTGTCCTCACTTATCACCTCACCAGCCTCCGCATTCAAAGGATCATCCTCCGCCATTTCCGCCAACTCCAGCATGATGCCACCACCAAACACATCTTCCCTTCACCCCCTTATCGGCATTCCACAGGGATCGCTCCCTCCGGGACACCCTGGTCCATTCCTCCATCACCCCCTACTCCTCAACCCCCTCCTATGGCACCACCCCATGCCCACACAAAAGATGTAACACCTGCCCCTTCACTTCCTCTCTCTTCACCGTCCAAGGGCCCAAACACTCCTTTCAAGTGAAGCAGCATTTCACTTGCATTTCCCCCAACTTACTCTACTGCATTCGTTGCTCCCAATGTGGTCTCCTCTACATTGGAGAGACCAAACGTAAACTGGGCGACTGCTTTGCAGAACACCTGCGGTCTGTCCACAAGAATGACCCAAACCTCCCTGTCGCTTGCCGTTTTAACACTCCACCCTGCTCTCTTGCCCACATGTCTGTCCTTGGCTTGCTGCATTGTTCCAATGAAGCCCAACGCAAACTGGAGGAACAACACCTCATCTTCCGACTAGGCACCTTACAGCCTTCCGGTCTGAATATTGAATTCAACAACTTTAGGTCGTGAGCTCCCTCCCCCATCCCCACCCCCTTTCTGTTTCCCCCCTTTTTTTTCCCCCAATAAATTATATAGATTTTTCTTTTCCCACCGATTTCCATTATTTTTAAATATTTTAAAATCTTTTATGCTCCCTCCACCCCCACTAGAGCTGTACCTTGAGTGCCCTACCATCCATTCTTAATTAGCACATTCATTTAGATAATATCACCAACTTTAACTTTAACTTCAACACCTATGTGTTCTATTGTACCATTGTCGCTGACATCTTTTGATGATCTGCTTCTATCACTGCTTGTTTGTCCACACAACCACCTCTCTCTCTCTCTATCTCTCCGCCCCCCACACACACACCTTAAACCAGCTTATATTTCAACTCTTTCTTGGACTCGAAATCAAGTTCTGTCGAAGGGTCATGAGGACTCGAAACGTCAACTCTTTTCTTCTCCGCCGATGCTGCCAGACCTGCTGAGTTTTTTCCAGGTAATTCTGTTTTTGTTTTGGATTTCCAGCATCCGCAGTTTTCTTTGTTTTTATCTCTGAGCTATCAGAAGGCTGTGTCTCACTCCACATCCAGCATCAGAAAGCTCACACATGAGCAGCAGGCTAATCTGCTGCATTCAATAGGGACCATTCAATTCTTCAAAAGCTGCAGTATGAATATGCGGGTACAATGAAATTGAAATAATACATCAAAAAGAGATCACCGTACACACTCAGCTGAATTAAAAGGCACATTTATAAACCACAGCCTGTAATCCAATGGGGGAATTAGTGAACCAATGCCCAAGATGTTAGTTTGAAACACATTGATTGATGTAAGGACATCTCCCTTGTAATTTGCCACCTGAACAGTCTGGACTTCAGTGTTCCCTATCGGGCCCCTCACTGACAATCCTTGAATCAAGCATCGAGTGGGAGGAGGATCTATTTCCACACAGAATCAAGCTGTAATCGACATTCATTACAGCTGAGCAAAGCCATTCAGCCCATCTTAATTCATCCGTCTGGAACAACATCTGCAGACTTCCCAGTGCAATATACAAGTGGTCCTCATTTATATCCTTGGTTTAGACACAGGACTGCAGTCAGCAATCCATCCCCCGCTCTCGGTTTAACTAGTTTGTCTGGGCAGCCAGGGTGAGAGACAGACTCAGATCTGGGTGCCCAGACTTATGCTAACACCAAGGTCTCAATTTGAGAAACGGTATGGACTCCTGGCAGAAACAGGGAGTCCTGACTGCCTGGCCCAGTGGGTGCTGGTGTTGGGGGTGGGGAGGGGGAAGTGATGGAGGGGGGAGGGTTAGGAGTGGGGAAGTCGAGTGGGCAGGGAGGCCTTTGCTGGTTCCTGGCAGTCTGTCAGGTGATGAAGGCATGGGGATTTCTGAGGCCATCATGCTGGGAGGAATGAAGAGAAGCCTGAGGTGAGGGAAACTCAATGCTTCTTTGTGGGGCCCTGAAGGAACATTCCTCCACCCCCTGGGCTCAGAAGGCAACCAAAAAAAGATTTTTAAACCTCACCTTCCTGGACGTCATCCTCGGCTCTTGGAAGAAGTGGCTAGTGAGATAGTTGATGTATTGGTTTTAATTTTTCAAAATTCCCTAGATTTGGGGAAGGTTCCATTGGATTGGAAAATAGCAAATGTAACTCCTTTATTCAAAAAGAAGGGAGACAGAAAGTAGGAAACTACAGGCCAGTTAGCCTAACATCTGTCAGAGGGAAAATGTTAGAAGCTATTATTAAAGGTGTTATAGAAGGACAATTAGAAAAATCCAAGGCAATCAGACAGAGTCAACATGGTTTTGTGAATAATGTTTAACCAACTTATTGGACCTCTCTGAAGGAGTCACATGTGCTGTGGATAAAGGGGAACTGGTGGATGTACTGTACTTAGGTTTCCAGAAGGCGTAGAGTCATAGAGGTCTACAGCACAGAAAAAGGCCCTTCGGCCCATCAAGTCTGTGCCGGTCAAACAAATACCTAACTATTCTCATCCTATTTTCCAGCACTAGGCCCATAGCCTTGTATGCCATGGCATCGCAAGTGCACATCCAAATACTTTTTAAATGTTATGAGAGTTTCTGACTCTACCACCCTTTCAGGCAGAGAGTTCCAGATTCCCACCACCCTCTGGATGAAAAACTTCTTCCGCACATCCCCTCGAAACCTTAAATCTATGCCCCCTGGTTATTGATCCAAGGGGATATGTTACTTCCTGTCTACCCTATCTATGCCCCTCATAATTTTATTCACCTCGATCATGTCCCCCCTCAATCTTCTCTGCTCCAGGGAAAATAACTCCAGTCTATCCAATCTCTCCTCATGATTCAAACTTTCCAGCCCAGGTAACATCCTGGTAAATCTCCTCTCCACTCTCTCTAGTGCAATCACATCCTTCCTATAATGCAGATTCCAGAACTGCACACAATACTCTAACTGTGGCCTAACCAGCATTTTATACAGTTCCAGCATATTCTCCCTGCTCTTATATTCTATGCCTCGGCTAACAAAAGCAAGTATCCCATATGCCTTCTTAACCACCTTACTTACCTGTCCCACTACCTTAAGGGACCAGTGGACATGCACACCAAGGTCCCTCTGATCCTCGGTACTTCCCAGGATCCTACCATTCATCATGTATTCCTTTGCCTTGTTTGTCCTGCTCAAGTGCATCACCTCACACTTATCTGGATTAAATTCCATTTGCCCTTGATCAGCCCATTTGACCAGCCTGTCTATATCCTCCTGTAATCTAAGGCTATCCTCCTCACTATTTACCACCCTACCAATTTTTGTGTCGTCTGTGAACTTAGTGATCAACCCTCCGAAATTCAAGCCTAAATCGTTCATACATGTCGCAAACAGCAAGAGACGCAACACCAATCCCTGTGGAACCCCACTGGACACAGGCATTCAGTCACAAAAACACCCCTTGACCATCACCCTTTGCTTCCTGCCACTCAGCCAATTCTGGATCCAGTTTGACAAATTGCCTTGGATCCCATGGACTCTTTCCTTTGTTATCAGTCTCCCATGCAGGACCTTATCAAAAACCTTGCTGAAGTCCAAGTAGACTACATCAAATGTATTGCCCTCATCTACACATCTGGTCACCTCTTCGACAAATTTAATTAAGTTGGTCAGACATAACCTCCCCTTAACAAAACCATGCTGACTGTCTTTGATTGGAGACTCCCTACCTCTCTAACTGTAGATTAATTCTGTCCCTCAGAATTGCTTCCAATAGTTTCCCCACCACTGACATTAGACTGACTGGCCTGTAGTTCCCTGGTTTATCACTTCCTCCCTTCTTGAATAACAGTACCACATTCACTGTCCTCCAGTCCTCTGGCACCTTTCCTGTGGCCAGAGAGGTATTGAAAATTATTGCCAGCGCCCCTACTATCTCCTCCCTTGCCTCACTCAACAGCCTGGGATACGTTTCATCCAGGCCTGGAGATTTATCTACTTTTAAGCCTGCCAGACCATTTTAGATCCTCCTCCCCTTCCACGCTAATTTATTTAATTATATCACAGTCCTGCTGCCTGATTTCCAGACCCACGTTGTCACCTCTGATTTGTGAACACCGACACAAAGTATTCATTTAGAACCCGACATATGTCTTCTGGTTGTACACACAAATTACCACTATGGTTCTTAATGAGCCCTACTCTTTCCCTACTTATCCTCTTACTCTTAATGTACTTGTAAAATTACTTTGGATTTTCCTTTATTTTACCTGCCAGTGCTTTTTCATGCCCCATTTTTGCTCTCCTAATTTCCTTTTTAAGATCCCCCCCTACACATTCTACATTCATCCAGGGCTTCCACTGTTTTGAGCCCTTGGTCAGTATCTGCCATAAGCCTCCCTTTATCTCTTTATCCAATCCTGTATGCTCCTCGACATCCAGAGTTCTCTGGATTTGTTGGTCCCATCTTTTGTCTTTACTGGAATATGTTGGCCCTGTACTCTCCCTATTTCCTTCTTGAATGAGTCCCACTGCTCTGACGCAGATTTACCTAAAAGTAGCTGCTCCCAGTCCACTCTGGCCAAATCATATCTGATCTTATTAAAATTGGCCTTCCCCCAATTTAGAACTCTAATTTCTAGCTCATCCTCGTCCTTTTCCATAACAACCTTGAATCTAACAGAGTTATGAACATTATCTGCCAAATGGTTCCCCATTGATAACTCTACCACTTGCCTGGCTTCATCCCCTAAAATTAAGTCCAGGACCACCCCCTCTCTTGTAGGATCTTCTGTGTACTGGCTTAAAAAACTCTCCTGGATGCATTTTAAGAATTCTGCTTCCTCCAAACCTATCACACTATGACTAAGCCAGTTAATGTTGGGGGAAGTTGAAATCCCCCACTATTACTACCCTATTATTTTTACACTTCTCTGAAATTTGCCTACATATCTGCTCTTCTATTTCTCTCTGACTGTTTGGGAGCCTATGGTACACTCCCAGCAATGTGATTGCTCCTTTTTTGCTTTTTAGTTCTACCCATATGACTTCTTTGAGGAACCTTCTAAGATGTCAGCCCTCCTTATTGCTGTAATTGATTCCTTGATCAATATTGTGATACCCCCTCCTCTTTTACCTCCTTCCCTGTCTCGCTTGAAGACCCTATATCTTGGAATATTGAGCTGCCAATCCTGCCCCTCTCTCAACCACGTCTCTGTGACAGCAATAACATCATACTTCCACGTGTTAATTTGTGCCCTCAACTCATCTGCCTTATTCATCAGACTCTTTGCATTAAAATACATACCATCCAACCTTGCCAAATTCCCTTGTGCCTTAACTGGCGTATAATTTCTATGCCTTCCAGACTTATTTGCTCTCTCTTCTAATTTTGGCTGTGCCTCTCCCCCTGCTGAACCTCCTCTCAGGATCCCATCCCCCTGCCAAGTTAGTTTATACCCTCCCCAACAGCACTAGCAAACTTCCCCACAAGGATGTTGGTTCCATTCCAGTTCAGGTGCAACCCATCCGCCTTGTACAGGTCCCACTGTCCCCAGAAATGGTCCCAATGTCCCAGAAATCTAAAGCCCTCCCTCCTGCACCATCTCTCCAGCCATGCATTCACATGGACTAACCTCTGATTCACATTCACATTCACTAGCATGTCACACCAGAAGTAATCCAGAGATTCCTAACTTTGAGGTCCTGCTTTTTAATTTGTTTCCTAGCTTCCCAAATTCTGCTTGCAGGACCTCATCCCTCTTTCTACCTATGCCGTTGGTACAAATATGTACCACAATCCCTGTCTGTTTGCCCTCCCCCTTTAGAATGCCCTGCAGCCGTTCAGCGGCATCCTTGACCCTGGCACCAGGGAGACAACATACCATCCTGGAGTCATGTCTATGGCTGCAGGAACGCCTGTCTGTTCCCCTTACTATTGAGTCTCCTGCCACTATTGCTCTTTCCCTCTTTCCTCCCCCCCACCCCACCCCCACCCCATGCAGCTGAGCCACTCACAATGCCAGGAGCATGGCTGCATTCCCCAGAGGAACCGTCACTCTCACCATTTTCCAACACGGAAAAATGGTTCTTGAGCAAAATGCACCCTGGGAATTTCCTGACTATCTGTCTGACACCTTTCTTCTGACTGATGGTCACCCATTCCCTCTCTGTCTGCACTTCCATAAGCTGTGGTGTGACCACGTCTAAAAACGAGCTATCCACGAAATTCTCAGCTTCACGGTTGTACCTCAGTGCCTCCAGCTGCTGCTCAAGCTCTGAAACTCAGAGCCCAAGTAGCTGCAGCTAGTGACATTTCCTGCACACGTGGTTGGTCAGAGTGCAAGGTGGCATTTGATAAAGTGCTACATCATAGGTTATTGCAGAAAATAAAAGCTCATGCTGTAGGGGATAACATATTGGGATGGGTAGAAGATTAGCGAGCTAACAGGAAGCAGAGAGTAGGCATAAATGGGTCTTTTTCTGGTTGGCAGTATGTGACGAGTGGTGTGCCGCAGGGATCAGTGCTGGAACCTCAACTTTTTACAATTCATTTAAGTGACTTGGATAAAAGGACCAAAGAAATGGTGGCTAAATTTGCTGATGACACAAAGATAGGTAGGAAAGTAAATTGTGAAGAGGACTTAAGGAGGCGACAAAGGGATATAGAATAGATTGTGAGTAGGCAAAGTTCTGTCAAATGGAGTATGATGTGGGAAATTATGAAATTATCCATTTTGGCAGTAAAAATAAAAGAGAACCTTATTATCTAAATCAGCACTGGGGAACCTTTTTGTTATCAAGAACCACACGCATAAAATCCAAGTTAATTAAATTTTTGGAGAGAGAATATAGAAATGTTCGACTCACCCACTGCTTAAATGTGATGGCTGAGTTTGCTTTTACTTAATGGGCCTTGACATGTCTGCTGACATTGATGATGTTGCTATCTGCAACTGCCTTTTCTCTCTCTCTGTCCCTCTCCTTTCCCACTCTGTCTGTGTCTCTCCTTTCCTACGCTTTTTCTCCCTCTCTCTCTGTCTCCCTGATTCCCACTCTGTCTCTCTCTCTCTCTGTTTCTCTCCCTCTCCTTTCCCACTCTGTCCCAAACCAGGCCAGGGCAGTGACTCAATAACCCAAGGCTCTGGCCAACTCCCAGACCAAGGCTGCACCTGGGCCTGGAGCCTGGGCCTCTTCCTCAGTCTGCAGAGGCTGAGCTCCTGTCCTGGGACACCAATGGAGGAGGAGAGGGGTTAGCCGAGTGTCCAGCTCCCTTTCTCCCCTGCCCCGAGTTACTCACAATTCATCATCCAATCAGTAGTTGGCAGCTTTCTGTCCCTACCCTTCCCTCCTGTTCCCAGATCTTGGGCCTCGCTCTCTTGCCACATGCTATTTCTGTCTGCAAAGAACAGCGCTCTGTGTATTAATATATGTCACTTCCAGTACACACACATGTGCCACACTCCGAGCCCAACTGGCATTTGCAAATTGGTGTTAGTGTAATTCTTAGCCCAATGAGGATTACTTAGCAAACGTTGTCCAATCGCAGAATCACATCTAGAGCTGAATTTTCCCAGAATTGCATCAAGTGCAATAGCAGGCGGGTAAAATGGAGTCCTACCTGCCGATGAAAATAGCGGATTTTCACGCCGTATCTTCCCGAGCTTACCTCATTATTCACTCCTGTGAAACACGTCGTTTCCATGGCGGGTGGGCTCTCATTCGCCCGCCTGCCATCACCCCACTGCTGCATCACACCGGCCACCATCTTTAAAAGGCAGCCGCTAGCAAAGCGCACATCACCACCAGCTCACCACTGCTGCCTGGGAGACATGACCAGCAAAGCGAAAAAGACTGCAGCTCCCCCGCTTCAACAACGGGTCTCTCGAGTGACTGCTGGATGCCGTGGACACCCACTGGTATGTCCTCTATCGCCGCACTGGCCACAGGATGGGCAGCAGTTACCAGCCCAGCTTGGGAGGCGTTGGCAGCGATGGTCAGCATCAACGCCCTGCAGAGGAGGACAGCCACCCAGCATCGCAAAAGGATCATTGATCTCCTCTGTTCCGCCAGGGTAAGTCACTCTTTTCATCACTCCTAACTCATACACTCACAAACCCATCACACATCCACAGAGCCCTCACTCACTGCCAGTTCAAAGGACATCACCATTCACTCTCTCATAAACACCGTCATTGTCCTCATGCCGTCCAAGGGACCACTCACCACCCACACAGGTTGGGCACAGTTATCAACTGGCCTGGCAGTCATCCTGATACACTGTCCCCATCTCTATCCATGCAGGACAAGCTGGCTCACAACAGAAGGGAAAGGTCACAGGCAGGTGGAGGGATGCCGAAGATCAAAGTTCTGACAGAATTTGAAAACAGAGCGATCCAGCTGGCCGATGATGACCGGGACCAGTCCTGTGCTGAGGGTGAGGTCGGCGCTGCTTTACCAAGTGAGGATCCAGCAGTGCAACACCCATCAGACAACCATGCTGTGAGTGATGTGCCCTCTTTCACAGGCCACTGCCATACACTAATTCTCTCTCCTTGCTTCCACAGGCACATTTGGGAAACAGCCGACAGAGTCCATGACCCAGGGCCTCCAATCAAGCCCTGAAGAAACCTCTGAAGAGGAATCTGAAGGCACCCTTCCTGAAGTCCCATCACAATGTTCACCCACACTCTCCACCAGCGCAGAGACACACACCTCAGTGGGACCTAGCTTTAGAATAGCCTCAGGATCACAATCTGATGAGCACATTGCACTGTCTGATCCACAGCAGGTGGGGGCAGGGACTTCCCAGGTCTCAGGCACTCGGAGGATGCTGGAGGCCAGAACGTTGCTGAGTCTAAGTCAGATGATGAGCCTCTGGACTCGGTCATGTCACAGTTGCTGGAACAGCAAAGGCAAACTCGGGAACATCAGGAAGGGATGTCCATTGCAGTTCTCAGATTGCAAAGCACAATGGAGGAGTCCATCCGTCTTCAGGTTGAGGTGATAGCTCCAGCATTGCAACGCACCGAGGTCAACACTGGCAGGATGGCGGTCGCCATGGAGACCTTGGTCCGGGACATCGCTCCTCCACTGCTGCATGGGCTCAACTCCATCGCTGATGCCATAGTTGACTTCCAGCAGTGTGTATGTGAGAGGGGTGTGGGGCAGCTCGATCTCACTCCAGCTACCCCTTCCGCTCACAGAGTCAGCCTGGGGCCCTTGGGTACCC